>CM022532.1:1489615-2689615 GCA_012273795.1 Dendrolimus punctatus | reverse complement strand
GTCTTTTCAGAAACTGCAAATGTGAAATTGATTTCATCTTGCCATGAATATAAAATTGACATTCTATGAACTTTGTGTCAAATGGAAATGAATGCCCAGTAAAATGTAGGAACCAGTTATAAGTCACTTAATCTAACATCACTTACCAACATGTCGAAATCTATCCACAAAATCGACCATAGCCTTCGCCCAAGCGTATCTCTTCGCCGCATCAAGTAACCCCAGATTTGGCTCCAAATTCCCATCGTGTATTCCAACACAATACTCCTTCAAACCCTCAAACTCATTCCCACAGAGTTTCCCATCAAACTCCTCTAAGAACCAAGAATTCTCTAACGAAGACATGAAAAGACCATCTAAGTATGGCTTTAGGACTGGTCCGAGATATTTTTTATCCTCTTTTGAGCCTTTGTGGAGCCAATGTAGTAAATTCTTCATGAATATGTGATGATCTTTTAGGTCTTCTTTACGAAGATCAGGGTCTCTTCGAACTGCGTCGATGAGGCAAGCTGATGACGCGTCGTAGTAGTCTTTTAATTTGTTCCATTTTTTGGACCTGTGTAACAAACAAGTTTATAAAAATAGTAAAGCAATATTTATGCGAAAAGATTATTATTAAAGCGAAGCGATTATTACTATACGGCTAAAGATTTTCGAGATTATTGCACCTGACAGGAATAATGCAATCGCTAAAATGCTTTTTTCGTAATTAGTCGTAAATATTACCTTGTTAAACCTAGTATTATATCGAAATACATTTAAAAAAGTAGTACCAATGTATATACATAATAATATGCGGCTAGAGATTTTCTAGATTACTACACCGAATGGGAAAAATGCAATCGCTACCTGTAATAATTAATAATTGCAATATATACATATGTTTTATATATTAAATAGATATATAGTTAATATACATAACATACAAATACATATCTACAAAAATATATGATATACATTTCAATATTATCATATTCCAAAGACGGGTAATATTTTCTGATCATTGTTTTAAATATCGATAGTGATTTTTCTTGTCTTATAGCAACTGGCAATGCATTCCAAAGCTTTATAGCCTTGACGGTAAAAGAATTGTTGTAGAAAGTTGAACTATGCGAAGGGGTGTTAGTTTCAGTATTTGAAGGCTGTAAACTATGTTAACACGAAATAAAGTCAATGCGTTCTTTAGAGAAGGAGGAGTATTCGGGACAAACAAGATATTGTACAGAAGACAAAGATATGAGCATTGCGGCAAACACGACTTGGGAACCACTTGAGTTTTTTACGTAATTCAGAGACGTGGTCATATTTCCGGCCAAATATACAGATTTTTTTTTTAGATTTTCATATTATATTGTAGACTTCATGATAAGAAAACATTATTAGGAAAACTAATGCTCTAAATGATAATAATTTCTGTATTCATGTTTGTTGCTTCAAATATTATAATACCAATTATCACTGCACCAGCATTCCTTTATTATAATCAACAATAAATTAACCTGTAAGCATTCAAATCCTTGTCCAACTCGCCAAAGCTCTTTGAATGGATATTATTGAGGTACTGATCCCTCGCCTGGTCTAACATTATGGCTAAAATATGTATTAAATCTTCCACTGACTCTGATGTGTTGAAGTGACTTGTATGAGGTTTGCCCGAAAGTTGCTATGGTTTTCCTGAAAGACGTGTTATTAATAATGACTACCATTAATAAAAAGTTATTTTAATTATATATTTTTATTCGTAAATAAAATATTAAATATTTTAAATGCCGTTGGAATTACTATAGAGTTTATTAGAACTGTACAAACACGCATAAAACAGGCACAAATATGACTGGATACAGATAGTACAAATCGCACGATTCAATAACACGCGCAAAGTCCGTCACTATATCGCTAATCGAAAGTACTACACAGGTCTTGCTAGTATCGTAATCATCGCTTGACTGCCCCGCCACTCAGTTCGGGCATTGTTTTATACTAAACTGTATAATAGCGACAAAGGGGTCGCGTTCACTGAGTTAATCGGCACACCTGGCAAGCTTCGACGCAATGCAATAAAAAAAGGATTAGTTCGACACTAATGACAGCCATAAAATAAGTACGATAACAATAGGATGTTTTCAAATTTGAAACACGAAGTAAACAAAAGAACTCCGGATGCAGGAAAGGCAATAAACTGCGTTTTACGACAGCCAGGTGTGCGTTCTTTGTCGGTATGTAACAATATTTACAAATAAAAGATGGAGTCCAATATGCTGGCTGCATTCCCACGTTGTATGGCAACGCTTATTCGTTGCCCTAAATATAGGCCAGCCCTTTGGCCACGCGAGACTCCTTTCTATCCCCTCAAAAGGTCTCGATAAAGTTGATAAGCCTCACGTCCCCACCATTAAAATAAATGGGTCAACCACAAAAAAAAATACATGTCTCCAGGAGAAGAGTACAAATGTTGGAACAATATGTTTTGATTCGCAAACATGATTGCTATTTCTTTAATCAACAGTTATAAGAAAAGTTGTTTAATTTTTACATGTCATCTATGATTGAAGTTATAAGAAATCTTAATATAATTTTTGACTATGTTAGATGAGATACCAGGCCCGAAATACCCTATTAAAAAAACGCATAGATAAAACTCACACAAACCACCATATTCTTGCATTTGACAAGTTCGCTGGCAACCCTCCACAAATATTTCATCTGTCTTCTTGAATAAGTTGCATTATTCGCTACCGAGGCTTTGGACTCCCTGTTCAAGCCCTCCCATTTACTAAATAACGCCGCTTCTAAAGCTTCTGATGGAGATGGTGGAATATCTTCACCTGGATTAGAAAAAAGTATAAAGTAACTAAACAAACTGCCTATGACGGTTACTGTATCAGCAAGTACAGTATACTTCACAGATAATATTATTGTTATGTATTTGCGGGATTTTTATCTATCACAAGGTGTTAAAGCTCTTGCTTACAAAATTATAGTCATTCTTATTAAAGTAAACATCATAGGCTATAATATTTTGTTAAGTTTTCGCGACTTGTATACATAATAAAACTACGTTTTAACGGTTTTAAGCGCGATAATTTATTTGATTTCAGAAGCCAAGGGTTTCTAAGTCTTTACATTTTCAACAGTGACCAAGCATCTCGGTGCCTTTTTTACATCTGCATGATACTTTTAATAGCTTATTCGTGAAAACCTGTCATTGGCTTTCTTTTGTTAATTATAGTTATCTAATCAAATGTATTTAGCTGTAGGTTTCCATAAATAAACTTACAAAGTGATTTTTATAGAATATATATTTACCGGCTATCCGATGTAATTGTTGTAAGCAACTCCTAATACATATAGCATCAATTTCCCACTCGGAATCTCTCGCTCCTCTCCTTATTAGCGACCCTCTTTCCATTGGGTAGATATATCCAGCTGTACCCCCATGTTCGCAAATTGATAATAATCTGAGAAAGTTGAAGGAAGCTTAAATATCTGTGTTCTGTTGCTTCATTCAGCCTAAAGCGGGTAATAGACGTGCGAGCGAGTCTTATTATAATTAAATTAAATAATGTATACTTAAAATTCTTATAAACTTTATTGACCAAGAGGAACACATAATTACATAATAGCAAACAGTTTATTGCACTACAAAAGTATAAAACTTTGCTGCAGTAACAGCTCTGACAGTATTGTGCTTAAAGCTCGTCGATTTTTTTATATGAATTAAGCCTATATCGTATGGACATAAATTTACCAGTTGAGTAATAAGTTGTCGAATAAGTAGATGTCTGTTCAAACGATGATAATTCTTACGTTAAAATTAGCCCTTGTGCAAACTTTCGCAGTTAAAAAATATCGTCAAATACGTATTCTCGCTGGCAAGTCTATCACCCGCTTTATATTTTATAAATATTATTTTAATCAGAGACTTCCAAATTATTCAGAAACTCAGTATTTCCTCTTCATTTTTAATGAATTTTGAGAAGTCGATTAAGTTATCCATCAATTTTTCCAATTTATTCTTGCCATACTGGAAATGCTTTTATCATATATAATTTTAATATTTTTTTTAAATGAAGGAATTATTATTATTATAAAGTTATTAAAATGTATCTTTTTATATAAAAAGACTTCAAACTCTTTAACAGACATAAAAAAACATTTCTTTATAAAAAAATCTCAAAAATGGAGTTACAAATTCATGTGTGCACGCCAACATTATATATCTTTATTTCCTATCCTCTCACTGTCTTACATCAATATGTAATATTTACATAAAACAGATTTTTGTGTAAAGTTCTTAAGTATTTCTGAGAGAGCATTATAGAAAAGATTCCTTTTACCCTGAAAACCACAAGTGCCCGCGGCCTTTAAAGACAAAGTTCACAGAGGAAAATGGCAGCGAAAACTTGAGTTTATTAATACACATTTATTTACGTTACTTCAAATTATACAATATAACAGATACTCACGAATCCAATATCAATAATAGATGATGAGCTGCATGAGCGGATATGCAGCATCTGGCAGCCGAATGAGGATATATAGCGCATCGGTCTAAACGACGCCGAAGAGCACAACTAGATAGATATCGGCTTAGGACGCGAAGAGTGCCCTAAAAGCAAATTAGCTTTTTTTAAAGGTTTTTAAATACAAGCTTTTGAAATTCTGTATATTATGCAGCAGCAGAGTGCCAGGAAAGCTAAGTAAAACGAGCCCAAACACAACGGATCTATCTTGTTTAGTACAGGAGTTCCTATGGCCACCTTCCGACTGCATCATCAGATCAGCTGCGTGGTACCATATTATTGCATTGGCCGGCGATATACATACGCGTGCAAAATTTCAGCTCAATCGGAAACCGGGAAGTCGGTCAAATTTAACTTGTAAGATTTAAACCGAACTTACATACATACATCCATCGCAAGTTAAATAAAAGCTTACAGAATAAAAAATTACATACTATTGAATACAATGTAAGAAAACTTAACTTATTTGTATTGTATTCTACCCATAGTCCCTCAAGACTATAAGTAGAATACTGAGCCCAGATCACCGTCTTCTATGGGTAAGGTGCCCAGAAGGCTGGCTACGTTTCCTCGCTGGATCGCCATACTGATCCGTTGGCCGAGGTAGGCACCAGCCCTCTGATCACCTGAAGAGTCGATGAGTCGTTTTGATAAATTTTGGTAGAGGCTCATGGCCTCAGGACCCCAATAAAAGCTTGTAAAAAATGAATATTATGTTCTTGCAATCTGTTGATAAAACATTTTTATCAGGTACCAAATCGTATTATAGGCCGGAAAGTTCGTATAGAACACTCCCATGGTCCATATATGATGGAGTGAGGATGACAACGGGGTGAAAAAATGTTGTGGTACGGAAGTAAGCTAGTAAGATGTAAATTTTACAATAATCTTTTTATAAAATAGAGTGGAATAAAAGATTAAAAATTACTTAGTATGAAATATTTGTTCAGCTTAGACACAATCTCTTACATCATTCACCTTCTTTCAATTATTTGGGGTTCGGCACAAGTATCTTTTTCTTCCATACTCGTCTATTCTGGTGTCATATCTACACTACTATCATTCGCTCTCTACCAAAGATACTTGAACGTTATTTATGGTCGCCGTTCCTCTACCACTTTTCTGTGCTCACAAAAAGATTTAAATAAAACAAAAGGTTAATTAATTCTCTTTTTATTTAATACACAACACTGTCATACCACAAATCATATCATCCTTCACACAATCAATAGAATAGATCTTTTTAATCCAAGTTACTGCAGGTTAAAGAAATAACAAGCACATTTTTTCCAAAATACTCATATAAGGTAACCTAGTCATAACTTCTAGACTATAAATTAATAATTTCGCCTTCTGGCAATCAGTCTATCTTATTTGTAGTCAATGTCAGTGAATTATAATCAAAGCTAATGTATATATGTTATTTTAATCTAAAAACTCCCTAAAGCAATTAAATACGGATACGATAGAAATATATATTTTTTTTTTTACATATAATAATATTCAGTTTTTTTTTTTATTGCAGGAGATCAGCAGTCAGGCAGACGGCCCACTTGATGGACAGCGGTTCCATCGCCTATGGACATTTGCAACACCAAAGGTGCTACGAATGCGCTGCTGCTCTCTTTAGGGAGCCTGGAACCTGGTCACTAATTCCGGAACACAACACAAGGTTGTTATGGCGACATACTCTAGAGCAGGGGTGGTAGCCATCCAGTCGGGCAAATGCCCTACCACCTGGCTGTGGGTTGTTTTGTCGCCTCTTACGACAGGCCGCCGGGCCGCAGGAAATTGTATTCTTTCTCCGTTCCTGCACGGATAGCGATATAGTTTCATGCGAACAATAATTTTGAAGTTTACCGAAGATTTCTAGCGGAATTTAAAGCAAAAATCGTTTCAACATCATATTGACGATATTTAACAAAGAACCGGCTGACATGGTAGGATTATAATGACTCGCTTAGACTCTTTTAGGCAAATAATTGTTCTGTTAATTATCACAGGATCTTAAAGCCTTTGCTTACAAAATTATAGTCATTAATAAAGTACACATCATAGGTTATGTAGACAAAATGCGTATCTCTATATGGTATCTACATTGTCAATTTCATTATATGGAAGTTAGCAATCTACTTTATACAAATACGACTACACCAATTGTTACTCCTACCAAGCGTGTCTAGCACATTTCACAACTCCTTCCACCGCCACTGTCATGTGTGCCCCATAGTCCATGCCATAGACCATGACAGTTATGTAAATAAATAAATAATCGGCAGACAAACACACATATTGTATATCTCCAAATTAAGCAAGTTACGCTTGTGTTATGGGTACTATACAACAGATTACTCTGGGGCCGATCCCATACACCCAGACCATAGTAAATAACGGAGAAAATACTGTTACGTGCGAGCGGGGTTACGCACTTATGGATTGGAAGAAAACACCAGTTTTTAATTTAAAAACTTTTATTGACTTACACAGCCGTACGTAGTACCTCTGCAGGGTAGCCTCTATACGCACGACCAACGATGCACAGTCCTGTCGATAAGTTGTCACAGCCTCAATACCGTCGCCGATATTGCGCGGACCACCTCCAATATTATCGCGTGTAGCTCGCTTCTGGTTCCTCTCTCGAACACACCTACTTCACGTATCCGTTCACCAAACTTGTCACTAAATTCACCACTTAATTCGTCTCTGTCTTCTATTAACCTTCTCTTCCAACTCTTTAGTATCGCACTTAT
The DNA here is from genome assembly GCA_012273795.1 of Dendrolimus punctatus. NCBI lineage: Eukaryota > Metazoa > Arthropoda > Insecta > Lepidoptera > Lasiocampidae > Dendrolimus > Dendrolimus punctatus. The sequence goes on along the minus strand of CM022532.1, from coordinate 2,682,342 downwards.
CGCTTCACCGTCTTGGACTGAACTCAACTTTAAACTAAACTGCCCGATAGGCGCGCCTTACGCTGTTTATATTAGTGGTGGCAAATATAACCATTAACCAATAAATTTACCGGTAAAAAAAATTAACACTTCTATTCGGTAAATAAAATTAAGCTAAACGGTTAAAAATACCATTTAACAAATACACTGCGTGTAGTCGCGTAGGTAATTATTAGAAATTATATACATGCAAGTTTCAACTTTATCGTCCTCAACACAAGATTTATTTTCGCTTTGCAGATGTTTTCAACTTATCATGTAAATATTGAATTTTGAGTATTTGATTGTATGCTCTATAGCTCTCAAAATAAAGCACAATATTCAACTTGGTGTTTTTTACACTTAATGGTATTTTTATTTGTTAGAAAATTGAAATGAAATGGTATTTTTACCGATCGCGAAGATTACGTGTTTGGTTGATTTTTAAACGTAATATATTGTTTGGTAATTGATATTACCGCGGGTCAGTGCATATTTTCTATTATTTTGGTAAAGTTGTGTTTTTGTATTTCAAGAGATTTGTACTTTGTGTTTGTGGTTTGACTTTTTTGTGTGTTTGAGACTTTGTTACTTTGTTGTGGATTTTAATTTATATCTAACTTAAATGTAGAAGTATGAAGGAAGTTCATTAATCTATACTTAGAACTCACCATTCTAGTTACATTAGCAATTATTTTTCCGGATTTACCGTATTTCCTATTCGTAATTTTTTTATCATTCATTACAGATATAATTCACCATTGCCATCTTTAGTTTTATACCCGAAGAATTTTCTAGAACCCATCTATCTATCTCTGTCTTTTCTTTCCCGAACCTTCTGTTCGGAAACTTTCGTTTATACATCTATCTCTTTCTAACATCTTTCTATCTCTTTCTTTCTTTCGTAGTCTATGTCTTTCTAACATCTATCTATCTCTTTCTTTCGTTTATCGTTTATCCTTTTTAAAATATATCCGTCCTTGTTTTCTTTCCAGAAATTTCTAGTTCTTTCTAAAAGTTCTAAAACTGATTTACGCCGCTGGGCAGTTCCACCCTCGGTCGCCACACTACGTTTCTGAAACTTACTATACCAGGAATCGAACACGGAGCCTCTGAGTCGCAGTGAGGTACGCCGGCAAAGGCTTAACCCGCTCAACCACAGAGGCCGTCGTTATGTACAAACCTGTCAACCTATAACAAACTATAATCAAATCTAAACCTACCTGATAAACACCTTCTCTCATTTTGTCTATAAGATTGTTCAGTGCACCAGCAATCCTTGCCACGGTGGATACTTCTGAGGTATGGGCGTCTAAAGATGCCTCTAAAGCCGGATGCCAGAGTTGCCATGTGGCAGCCCGTTCCGCACTCACTATTGACGAAGGTGGGCCTACTGCCACGGCGTAGTAACCCTATACAAAAAAATCCGAATGACATATATGCATAAACATTTCCATCTATAGAGATCTAGATGAATAAAATTAAAGTATCTGTTTGTAATGTCAAATTGGAACCAGGAGATTCCGAAAATGCAAGTTTTAGAGTTTTTGGCAGATAGCTGACGTTGTAAGGAGTAACCTAGGCTACTTTTTAAGATTACCCGAAAAAAAAACCACGTGGACAAAGTCGCAGGCACAGCTAGTTTAAAATATATTCATATAAGACATTTTACATATATATTTAGCATTGCTTATATTATCCAAAAGTGTATTGGTAGTATAGAAAGAAATATGTTTGGCAAATTCATATTTTTTTTATATAAGACCAATTTATTGTTGTCAGCATTTAACATTGTTTTAATATTACCTTCATCAAGGTAAATAGTAACTTGTTTGTATCTGACGGAGGCTGTAACAGAAATCAGCCTTGTGTCAGCTCCCGACGCAGCGTAATACTGAGTTTCCAGCCTAATAGCCGTGGATTAATGTACGTATATATTTCTTAATCTGTATCTGTTTATAACTTAAAAAAATATGTGGTTACGTGCATTTATTTCCATTGTAGCAGCGAAGGTAGAGGTTAAGTAATACTTCAGATGGCGGAGAGTAGTATTTCACTGTCGAGTGGTGATGTGAACTGATTTATTTTGGAAACGGTAACCTTAAGTACAAATATTAACAAATCGTACTGCTAGTACAAATATACTACAGTGTGTGAGTGGGATGGATGATATGCGAGTAAGATAGAATAACTATTACTATGAGCGCTCCCGCGCTGCGCTAGTCACTCTTTCCCCTCTGGCTTTATATTACCCGTCGCCCGTTCTCAATTAGTTCATTGTGTCGCCCTATGGTGGGCATCATCAGATTCACCCCCCTCAGTCCAGCCGAGGTAAAACTCCCTAGGGAGCTTTTTTTTTTAACCAGGGGAAATCCGCTTGAGGACTAAGCCGCGACAAGGGCAGAACCTTGGGGGGATAATTCGTGACCTAGTGTGGGATTCGCCTGATCGGGGGTGGCATCAGCATGCCCAGTCAGAACTGGTGCCATGCTATTGCCACACCCCGGTTAGGGATACCCACTAAAACCCCTGGGTGTTCCGTCCTTCGCCTTATGCCAGGGCTACGGGTATATGACCTAGCCTCTCCGCAGCCCTGGCAGGCGTGGGCCTCGCAAGGCCTCTTCCACTGCCGGGGGACTACTTGTATCTCCCGGCATCTTCAATCTCTCTAGACGTGGGGCGGTCTGTAACTCGCCCCACGGGAGGAGAGGTGAGCACGCACGGAACACTTCGCGCCCTCATCTCGACGGCATGTGCAGGTGAGTGAGAACCTCTATACCCCAAGAGGCCCCACCTGCGCCGCCCGCTTACGGTGGCCGAAGGTCCTGGCTGGCCCTCCGGCGCCGACGCGTCCTCCTTTGGCGGAAACGGAGCAGGGATGTGCGCTCACGTTCCCGCTCCGCCTCCTCCTTCGCAAGCATAACGCGCTCGCAGAAGGAGGAGACGGCGTCCCATCCCCCTAGGGAGCTCCCTCAAGCAAGTTGTCCCCGGGTTCGAGCGCCTCCGCAGGGCGAAGGCGCTCGCCCCGAAAACCCCGATAAAGTTGTGAGGTCTTCGGACCAACAACATAAAGTTATGTCAAATAAAAAAAAATGCTCATCACTAGTCCGTTGTCCGCTGCGATGACTAAACGTATGCAGCTTCCATAACATCAATAATTATTTGTATGTCTTTCTTGCAATAAGTATGACGAAGCTTTCGATCTATGCACGAACTGTACAAGAATATGAATTCCTGTGGCCGGGCGGCCGGCGGTAAAGAGTGACAAAACAATTCACACCCAGGTAAAAATTTTCCCGCCTGCATGACGACAACACCTGCTCTACAATATGCCGTCATAACAACCCTGAGTTGTGTTCTGGCATTGGTAACAAAATCACACGCGGGCCAAAGACACGACACCAGAATATTATAATTCTGGTCATATTTTAAGGCTGTTCTTTTTGCTATTTGTATAGCTTCCTAAATACTCAAAATGGGTATTAGCGTGTAATTTTGAACCACGATGGAAAATTCTGTAACAGTTTAAAGTCCAGCCGTTTTGGGTGGAGAATTTGGGTCCATTGGGCCTAAGTGCCCGCCTACAAACCGTTTAAAAATATTAAAAAACGTCTGGTCGATGCAACAGGAGACTGGAAGGCTGGAGCTTGCTTACTCAAATGAGTAGCCTCTGTATCCAGCAAGGTAATGCTGACAGCCTTGTATGTAAACTACCCAGTCTTAAGTGTAGGTTTAAGTTAGTTTTATGTTTAGTATAATTTAATTTATAGTATCTTGCAGTATATGTCCTATTCATTATCTGAAGTTGAACTAGATTTGAATAAAACCCCGTTAATTGAGACATGAGATATTTACGCTTCAAACAGTTGGTATTTTTATCCACTACGAATTCTTAATGTGAGTGGACCGCACTTGGCCGATTTAAAACTAACTTACCCCCTGTCCACTGGTATAATGCAACAGGGCTAACGTGTGTGTAATCGGTATCCTGGTGGTATACGCCTCTGGGCTGCATCCATCTACCCTGACTCCGAGCATAAGTTTCGCTTCCGCTTCGCCAGCCCCCACTCGAACCATAACCCAGGCCGCTCCTTCAACTATTGCCAAACGACGGTCTGTTCCGGTCTGTTGGTTTGTTGCTGTAAAGAAACATTCATAACTTCATCATCACTCATCCCACAGATGTTCTTTAAACATATTCAGCGGCAAATACATTAATACAAAGACGCTAATTGTATTTAAGGGTGTTCAATACGTTTTATGTTTCTTAAATAAATTTAAGCAACCTCATGCAAGCTGCTCTTAAAGTCGGTAGCAAGTAAAACAACAATTACTATATTTAGAGAATTTGTTGTTGTTTTGGTTTTTTGCTAGAAAGTAATTACGCAACTACTTGAATAGCTTTAGAAACAAAAAATGTATGAAATGTATTGTACGTGCCTATAAAATTCGAGGGTTGCTCTCAAATTCAATGAGATCCACTCATCAGATCCTGACTTAATGAGAATGAGTGGTCCCATTGTCAGGAGTATATACTCTCCTGAGATGGTCCTCAGGAGTATACTCATTGGAATAAAACAATTGAAAATTCCGCCAACATTTATTTTATTGTTGAAGTACAGCACACAGGTTGATGGCCCAACTGTGGTGGAAAGTGATTACCGTTACACATCAGCAATAACAGAGGTGCGCCCAATATACTGCTAGCCTCGAAGGTGAAACTGGAACCTGGCCACTGATGCCGGAACACGTCTCAAAGTTGTTATTGCGGTATACTCTAGACCAGAGGTGATAGCCATCCAGTCGAGCAAATACCCTACCAGCTGGCTGTGGGTTGTTTTGTCGCCTCTTACGACAGGCCGGCCCGGCCGCATTCTTTCCGTTCCTGCACTGATAAAACACACCTAAACCACCACACGTCCACCAATTAACGGAGAAATCGCGTAACAAACATACAATTTCCTTTCAAAACATTCGAATTGAGATTAAAAATCGATTCCTTCGGGAAGTCGATTAAAATTTTCATCTTGGGAATCGCCTGGTTCGATTCTGAGTGTTTCTGTTTATAATATAAATTTATTGAACAAACTGGACCCCGTACAGATCTGTTATCTACTTAGTGGTTGCCCATTGCTCGAAATTTAACTTAAGGTTCTGTCGTCACAGACTATATTTAGTCTTGTATAATCACAAATTTCGCCAAGGTTACACTGTTAATTTGACTTTAACGATAAACCACAGAGTACTTTATATATACTGGTATAGAGTCAACAGTCATAATATATATACTAACGCACTCTATCGGTATACGGCATTATTCAACGGCAAAAACCATCCAGGGGGTCTAGTGTTATTTTGATTTTTATATTAGACTTTTGGAAATTGCGGGAGTTATAATTTAACTCCTGCAATTCCCAAAAGCCTTTCCAAAAAATGTTTATTTGTTAGTAAATAAAACAACAATTTAGCGGTAGCGTGATTTATTATGTTTCCTTTTATTAAAATATTCAAAGGAACATTTTCATAACATCATTTGTATCCACATCTAATCTGGTGCCGTTACGATGATGTACTTACAAGTTTTACCATATCTGGGCACACAACAACCTCTTTCAGAAGAAGCCATAATCCAAGTCATCAGAAAACAAATCGTTAGGCAAATTGGTGTTCAGGGTACATGCGTAAGTCCAACGTGATCACAGAACACTAGTAAACGTGATAAGCGAAGTCTTTGGATTCCAGGAATCAAACAAAGTTATCGAAAAATAATCAAAACACAAACAAAGTACATACGTTCACGAATGTAACTTGTATCAGTCGGAATGTCATTTTGGTTTTGACATAATTGACATCTTTGAAATAAGTTTTTGGTAAATCGACAACTCATCAAAAATCTATTAATTAAAGTTAAAAAGAGCTTTATAATTTGAAAAAGGTGAGGACTAGAATTTACACACTTTAAAATATATTTATTAGCTGATATGGCTTGCAAAAACATAAAAACATCAAATATATCTTAAACAAGTATTAAAACAACTGCGTATAAAGAAACATATTATATTCATTCATTTGGTGATTAATTTGAGAACAGTGACATCTACTGCAATACCTACCTACTAATAGAACGCAAAAAAATCTCTAAGACAAAATAATTGTACTGACTGTTAGGACACTGCGATAAACAAATAAGTATTAAGCGTGTGTGTGTGTGTCAAATACATCCTGATTACACACACTACATCTTTATGTATTTTTATGCATTTTTTTTTAATATAGCATTCTGCACTCCTCTATATAACCTGTAAGTGTGCCATTTCATACTCCTTCGTCGGCGTAATATTCGTAAAAAGGGGTAGAAAGTTTTTGCTACACGTATTATTATATAGACAATTTCGCTTTTGCTGATCGATAGCAAATTCTCGTATTTAAAATCTGTGGTACTTTACATCCCGGGAAACCCAAGGAAAGGAGTCGATTCAAGTTGTAAGGACACGTTTGAATTAGCTGATTCCGTCGAAAGTGGAAGAATTCGCGGGTGAGTCCTGATATATATATAGATAAACCTCCATTCCCGTTGGGATCAACGTGATGTACTAATACAACAAACGAGTAATTGTAACTAAATCACGGTTGTGTCACCTCGCGTCGGGATTGGAGCCTGCACGTAACTGACAAACTAATAATCCTGTTCAACTTGACAAGTCAATGACGGTGGATTACACCTACATTTTGTTTGAATAGCTCTAATAGTTTTTTTTTATATTCGAATACAGCAGGAGAGTAGTAAAGACATGCTGGAATCATCTTAAATTCAGCTTAAAGCACCGCCTTAAGCTATTAGGGGCTGCTTGATTCCCAGTGCCGTGCGGTGTCCTGGTCCCAGGGACCCCTCCTTGTCGGTTTGCATCGAGACCCCCGGGCCTCCTATCTATGATTACGCTCCCGTGGCGCCTTATTATGATGATGAGGATTTAGTGGGTAGTCTAAAGGTATTTTTTTATGGCAAGAGTTCAACAGAGATCACCTATAGACATTTGCAACACCAAAGGTGCTACAAATGCGCTCCTGCTCTCTTAAGGGGCACTGGAACCTGGTCACTAATGCCAGAACACAACTCAAGGTTGTTATGGCGACATACTTTAGACCAGGGGTGGTAGCCATCCAGTCGGGCAAATGCCCTACTACCTGGCTGTGGGTTGTTTTGTCGCCTCTTACGGCAGGCCGCCCGGCCGCAGGAAATTGTATTCTTTCTCCGTTCCTGCACGGATAAAAGCACGGTTGATGCTTGCAACTCCTTCTATTATCAGAAGCTGAACATATCCCTCGTTTACCGCCCCCGGAGCTGCAAAAGCATTCCCCCAGCATTAACAAAGAAAGGGGAGCTGCTCAATCGGTGTACCAGGCTCTCATAGAATATCGGCGTAAAACAGTTTAGCATACACATCCATCCACAACACTAGAGGTCCTACCAATGTGCTGTTAAAACGAGAGACTGGAAGCTAGCCTCTGATATCGGAACACTGAAGATTGGGTTTTAAATAAAATGTCTCCAAGTATTTAAAAATAAAAACCTACAAATGGTTAACTATTCACTAATTTAACCAAATAACACAAATAAAAGTCATTATCTATTCCCAGATAACAATGCAGCTAATGGCTTTATTATCGCATTCTTTAAGTTGTTGGATGGGAAAGTAAAGAGAATTAGTTCACCAGAAACTTTATGCTTTTAGAATATTACAATCTTAAAAAACTTTATAACTACATACGCTTTGCCATTCGTACCGATACATCGGGACATCTCACCGTTATTACCAATGTTGTCCCGACGATCTGTGTGTAAAATGTCCTGAGAAACAAGACTATACAACCCAACAACACAAAACAAGCTGAATCGCGATGGGAACGAGTATGATAGCATATCATTCGCGATTCGGAGCTTTCGGAGAGAAGATACTACCCTTACGCATTATTATTATTATGTTATTAAATATTTGCCAAATTGTCTATTAGCTTTTGCTGTATTTCGTCTATACAAATTTCCTCACCAAAATGTCCCGACGGCGTCTTGGGTAGATATGACAACCTTAAAAATTATAATCTGTACGTACCCTAAAAACCTTATCAATTAAAATATCCGCAGTGCCGGCAGATGGAGGCGTCCTGACGGAATGAGTCCAATTCCCTAGCAACATGGCAAGCGTTTGGTGTGGGATGCGACTTGCGTAGACACGTTGGCCGCATCCCATTTACTATACATGTCTAGATAAGCCGCTTCGTCGGCGGAAACAGCTGAATCACTCAAGCGACGCAAATATGCAACCCTCAGTGAGAGTTATATGTTTGTGCCGTTTGATGGCGAGACTCTTGGAACGTGGAGTCCTGAGGCCATGAACCTTTACCAAAATTTATCGAAACGACTCATTGATTCTTCAGATGGTTCTCAGTATTCTACTTATAGTGTTCAGGGACTATGGGTAGAATACAATACAAATAAGTTAAGTTAATTCTTAACAGTATGTACAAAATGAATTTCTTATGACAGTGTTTTCATCGTTTAATAATATTTATATCGATGTTATCGTATACTCTCGCGGCACAGGCAAAATCAGCCATGCTAAGTACTACTCCTGACATTTAAGTATTTTAACCGGTTTCAAAAAGAGATTTTCGATTTGACTATGATTTTTTTGCATGTTTGTTAAGTAATTTCTCCGTCAATTTCGGACCGATTCTTTTTATTCGATAAAGTATACTCCTGAGTTGGTCCTCCTTTATCACCGAGCAAGGATGTGATGAGTGGACCACCCAAGAAATCAACCCTCGAATGTTATGGGCATTTACAACGTACCTCATATCTTTTTTAAAGCTATTCATATATTTGCGCAACTAAATCTTCAAGTCAATGCCAAGTAAAACATAAAAAAGCAACCACTAAGTTGTAAATTACAGTAATTTTTATAATATTTTCTTAAGTTTTCGCGACTTGAACACATAATAAAACTACGTTTTAACGGTTTTAAGCGCGGTAATTTATTTTATTTCCCATAGAGTAAATAATATCCATAAACAAAATTAAAACTAAATAATTAAAATGAACAAGTTGGCGGTAGGCTGAATAAAAACTTTGACAATACACGTTCGACAAATGTGACCACGGCAACTGAAAAGCGGCCGAAACGTCGGATAAACCTAAATAAAATAAATTACCGCGCTTAAAACCGTTAAAACGTAGTTTTATTAAGTAATTTTTATGTTTTATTTCATACAGACTTCAAAAGATAGTAGAAAAAATATATATGTTTGTTATTTTTTTTAACTTTATCGTTGCTTCCAGAACGATTTGTGTATAAATATAAATATATTTGTATATAAATAAAAAATAATTTATATTTAGTCATTAATTATCGTGGATGTAATAAATGAACAATTAGTTTATTTACTTATAAAATATAAACGATTTATGGGCCTATATATCCAAACCTTACGCTCGCCTGTTTGAATTTGAAATGCCCTAAATCCAGGCCATTAATGGGCCCGCATTTGTATCTGTCCCGCAACTTGTCAGCGCGTACGTGTAAACCGGGACGTATGGCGGAATCTAATTTTAATTAAAACTTGATCAAAGTTCCCGGGAACCGCACGCGTGTGCTGCTTTATTGTATGTGCCGCACGGAGTTGTTTCAGGCGGTAAGTTTTTAATGGTTATTGGTTGCACACAGGGAATACTTTTCTTTTATGTATGTTTTTCATTTTAACATTAATCAAACAAGCTATAAGTAATTTATAGCTTAGCAACCGATGCTGTTTTGAATCAAATTACATCTTTCAAGTAAACTTCATGATAAACGATTTCTTTATTATTGTTACGGGTTATATACGGGTTATACGGACTCGAATTAAAATGCCGTTAGAATATTAAAGAGTTTATTAAAACTACATCACAATCAGTCCATACGTAATGCACAATTCAATAACACGCGCGAAGTCCGTCGTACACACGTCTTGCTGCGCTTGTGATTATCGCTCGACTGCGCCATCTTTCAATTGGGGCATTGCTTTATACTATAAAAATGCAATATGCCTGCTCAACCGCGCAGACTGGAATTCCTAGAATAACACCTGGCTTATGACTACCATAAAAGATTACAATACATGGTGGGCTGTTTTTCCAATCACAAATTTTAAACATAAAATAAACAAAAGAAGACGGTCACAAAAGCGCTTCAATGTTATTAGCTCAAACACCGACGGATAATAAATGTGTTTTGTTTATAGGTATACAGGTGGACCAAATTGGAACAATATCATACGTGCGACGAGCTTCGCACAAAACCTGGTAATTCAGAAAACAGATAAAACCTTCGTAGATGCATCTCCAATGTAGCAATTAGTTATTCAATGTACGTGATGTAGCATCTCTTTTATTGCTTATTTGACCTTTGAATGCGAACATTATTAGATTGAAGTCGATTAAGAAGGAAATAGAGGATAATGAGTGAAATTTTGTTATTTTCCGAAATTTTACGCACTCACCTCTTTCCAAATAGCAATAGTGGTAAGGCTGTGCCTGTTGCGCAGCTCTTGCGCATAGTATCCTTGATCCACCTCCACCGCGTGCGTTTGCGCATCTTGCTATTAACTCCACCCACCGCTCTATTATTTTGTCTCTGTGAAGAAAGGAAGAACTAAAAAACGAATAAATCATTTTGTTGGCAACACCAAAAGCTCGGCCTGAAGGACCATAATATGATCGGGACATAAGCCTCTCAAAATTATTAAGTAAAGGGTAAAATTACAATTGAAATTTTTGAAGTGACAAAGTCAAAATTGTTTGTTATGTTGTTTGTTATTTTTTTAAACTATTTTTGTTGTTAATATTATTTGATTGTATATTATCTCGGACATGCCTCTACGACGTAGTTCCATTTTTACTTGCGCTTGTATAAACGGCACCAAGAACACTCCGCCACCATGTCGCTATTGCGCTACGAATCTGTGAAGATCTGTATATGTGAAAGTTGTGTGCTCTTTCACAATGCTGCTCCGCTGCTGGCTCCTACCAGACATTGAAAGAGCAGCAGCAGCGCGGTCGCAATGTCGTGTATACGCGCGCTTAGATATGCCTTTGTAGAAATTATATGACATCTATATTAAGTAAAACACTTTAAAACTTGCTTGAAATTTTTTTATCTACACAAATTTTCACATGCATATTTATTTAATAATATTAAAAAAGTATAAGTTTAGTAAAGTACCTACTAACCACCAAAATTATGTCAATCTAAACTTCAAACTGCTAAACTCACCTGCACAAATACCCTGAAGGTGTAAGGAATTCCTCCCATTTGTCAGCTTCCTTGCCAGAGAGCTTTACTTTCCCGTACCCTACGGGACCGTCTTGAAGTCGATATTCTTCGTTAGTATTCAGGATTGGCAAAGAGTCTAAAGTCACCAGGTATTCTAAGGATCTGGAACGCATCTGTAATAGAAGATTATTACACAAGAGATGAAAGTGATCTATTTAGACGCGAGATAGTTTGGCGCACGAGCATAGCGAGGGCACTAATAATTTGAGTGCCTAAATATGCCTTTCACCTGAGGTTAGCACTCTGCTTTTCGTCGTTTTCGAATGTGAGGAAAGTAAACAAAAACTGATTAGTTAAAAACAACTACCTACTTCTCTAATAAAATCAGGCGTTTAAATCTATATCTAAGTCTGATGAAACATAATCACGTACGTCACATATGAAACGTCAAATAAGTTTTGTTTTGTTGGCAGCCAATATTTTTCTGTCACCGATAATGAAAAATATTTAGCTCAAATTTATGTAAATTGAATAATAATGTAGTGAAATTTAGAAATGTAGTTAAGTGTAATTTATAAATATAAAATGATGTTACAAAATGTTATATTTTTTTATTTTATTACAATTTATACCGCCATTTTTCAGTGGCTGTAAAAAAGTGGAGACATGTTTCGCATGAATTATATAAGGTTAGCATAGTGTACTAATTTTTGACAGCTAGGAGAATTGTTTCCCAACGAGGAAAAGTCCTATATTCATACTTGTGATTGGGCCACTCCAAGCGTACTTTCAGAATATGAAAAACGAAAAAACCAGAAAAAACTCTATACACCCACAAATATTAACCACGTTGTGGGGACGTAATAACGTTTGCTAGAAGTCTCGAGTGACCTCTAGTTGGTATTTATGGCAAAGTACCGATAAGCGTGGCTATCGAGGGTGGGAATGGGGGCAACATTGACAGTGATGTAGAAAAGTGTGGTAAAAGCGTGTAGAAGACCGTGGATGTGTTTTCAATTGTCGTGGTTTATATATTTTCGCTAGTAAAAATAATTTAATCCAAAAATATAAAAAGATTCCTGACTACGAGAATGATATTGCAATAGCTAATTTCATCAGGAAAGAAGAAAGAATAGGTACAAATTCTTGCGGCTGGGTGGCCTGTCGTAAAAGGCGACAAACCCACTGCCAGATGGTAGAGTACAAGTAATTGTCCTCCGGATGGCTAACATACCCTGGTCTATGCCGCCTTGAAAAATGATACCTTGAGTTGAGTTTCGGTATCAGTAGCAATATACCAGTTTCAGGCTGCCAGGACATTAGTAATACACTTTTTGAAGGCCTCTGAGGTTGAGCGGGCTAAGTCTAAGTAGTAGCCAGCCGAACTGGCTGGAACGCAGGGGCTCCGGGTTCGATTCCTGAAGCAGTAAATTTCGGAAACGACCTTTCTGTTGTGTACTATGGTCTGCGTGTATGGGATCGGGCGCAGAGTGGCCCATAGTATATTACCCATAACAAAAGCGTAACTTGTGTTTGTCTACCGATTATTAAAATAAAATTCTTTAGTGTTGCTAACGTCCATAGATGCCGGTAACCACTTTCCATCAGGTGGACGTCAGCCTATTAGCTGTACTCAAACATTTGAAAAATTATGTTAATGAATATACAATTGGAAATGGCTAGTCAATATGTTACTTTATAATGTTCAACAGAAGTACCTTCTTCCCCCTATGCAAAGCAATAAGATGGCAGCATCTGAAGCGAGGATCCCTCTGTCCAGCGCCATCCACGATTCTTTGGACCAAACCTTCAACCGCACTTTCCAATTCCGTGGATATTCTACCTAAGGAAGATTACAAATGCTTTCTTATTATATGGCTTGAGAACTAGCATAACAAGGTATGACGTCATTTCTTTAAAAAGTCAAATTGTATTGTTTAATTAGAGGTTGAAATTATATTTTCTCCGCATTTTGAAAATAAGACGATAGTAAAACACCTGCTCTTTTATCTATAATATTATAAATTGTAAAAGTGTAGTCTCTTGTTCTTTAAATTTTATTATATTTGTTGTTTGTTCGGGATTCACGTAAAAACTACTAGGCTGATTACGATGCGGTTTTCGCTGATCGATAGCAAATTCCCGGAGCTAAAATCTGATGTACTTTATATTGGGATCCCGTGGGATTCCCGGCCACGGAAATTCACTAGGGAGCGGTTTAAAGCGACCCGAAATTCTGTGTCATTAAATCTGTGATTTTTATTTGCCGGGAAAGTCGCGAGATTTTTCCTGGGAGTGATTTCAAGTAATTAAAACACTCATAAATTAGCTTATTTCGTCTAAGGTGGACAAAGTCGCGGGAGAATCTTAGTCTATACTAATATTATAAAGAGCCAAAGTTTATGAGTTTGTGACGTTGTAGGGGATAATCTTTAGATCTACTAAACCGATTTTGAAAATTCTTTCACCAGTGGAAAGCTACATTATTCATGAGTGACATAGGGTATACTTGATTGTGATTATTGATGGGTGAAGTACTTTTTTTTATGCCCAGCAAAGTGGGCACGGGTCAGCTAGAGTATTAAAAAAATAGTTTCAGATTTATTCAACTTTTTTCTTATTACTAGATAAACTGACGGCATACCTCAGAGGTTTGGTGTAGCCTATGGCCATTTGCAACACCAATATACTGCCGACCTCGAAGGGGACTGAAACTTAGCCACTAACGCCGGAATACAACTCAAGGTTGTTGTGACGATATCCTCTAAAACTCTAGACCAAGGCCATAGAAAAACGCTCAACCACCTCGGGCTGCGTGTTGCTTTGTCGCCTCTTACGTCCGGTCTCCTGGCCGCAAGAAAGGCGGTGGTAACCGCTTGCCATAAAGTGGGCCTTCTGCCTGTTTGCTGAACTCAAGCAACAAAAAAATTACTGGTATTATTTCTCCGTTCCTATACTTATTATACTATACTACGATACTTGTGTCCATAGAAGACACATTGAAGTATTGAAGGTTATCCTTTTACCTTTCTGATCATCCTCCCATAACGAGTCTACGTAAGAATTCAATGCTCGCAGCTGGTTAGTGGAGAACTTCAACCCTGATGCTGGAAGTCTTAGATCTGCTCCAGGCGTCTCACAGGCCCCGGCTGATGCACCAGACCCCATCACTCTACACAAAAAAAACAAGGTCGTGTTAGTTATGTAGCCGCAGACGTCCGATCGCCACGGCGGCCGCTCACAAACTGTTGCGGACAGAATCACTCCACTGACGTCACCCCCGTAAAGCCCGTGCGACCACGCCCCGCCTACCGCGGGGACATAGCTCGCTCCGTTAGCTGCTAAGCGTCTGCATTTTTGTAGTACTTTAGTAAGCGCGGAGCGAGCCTACATCATGCATTCCTGAACTGCAATTCAAACACACAACATTGTTTTACTTCTACTTGAAGACCTCCAAAGTGGTGACCCCGCAAGAAAACCACCTTCTGAAGAAAGGATCATCTCGAAACAAAATTCCTGCAGGATAGAAAACTCTGCTCGTCTGTTTAGCCGATCAAGCTCAGACAATATGGAAGATTGCAGTAAAGCAGCAGCAGCCAGCCATGAACTGAAGGAAGTATCCGGCCTCGCTTTGACACCAAGAATTCCACCACTCTGGCGCGACAGATTAAGGCTATGGTTTGTCCAGTTTGAAGCCATCGTCTCGGCACAGAAAAAAGGCGACAAGGCGATGTATGAACTCGTCGTTGGACAACTGGAACGACAGGATATCGACGAAATAAGTGACATTTTACTAAACCCACCCGCTGACAACAAATACGACACCATCAAGAAGAGACTCCTCAACGTATACGAAGAATCTGAACAGAGGCAACTACAGCGACTTATCTCTGAAGTGGAACTTGGAGAATTGAAGCCATCACAATTACTAAGGCGTATGCAACATCTAGCTGGCAACAAAGTGTCTGAAACAGCGCTCCGCCTAATGTGGATCAGTCACCTGCCACCAGCAGCCCGTGCAGTACTGGCCATCAGTGAAAATATTGCCAAGCAGTCTCAACTTAGTGAGCTTGCGTTGGTGGCCGACAAAGTCGTCGAAAACTCCACACCAACAAACCCGATCTTCGCAGTCACTACAAGAGCGACGTCACCGCCACAGCCACAATCACCTACAAATGCATTCAGCGAGCTTCACTCAAAAATCGACCGCCTCACCCAAGAAATAGCTGAGCTGAAGACTAATCAACACCGAACGAGACCTTTCTATCGTAACTCATCAAGATCACGTTCCCGAGAGCGATACAATCAGAACCATCCCAGCCAAACTATCTGCTATTATCATCGTAGATTTGGAAATGCAGCCAGAAAATGCACACATCCCTGCAATTACCAGAAACCGGCGGAAAACTAAGCACAGCGTTGGATGCGGCGGAATCCGACGCCCACATTACTTCTCACCGCCTATTCGTCTATGACCGCAAATCACGGCTATCTTTTCTCATCGATACCGGTGCAAACGTATCGGTACTACCGCGGTTCGGCAACATCAAAGCCAAGCCTACGAACTTTTCACTATATGCCGCCAACAACACAGTCATTCCAACATATGGCGAAAAGACATTGGAGCTGGATTTGAAACTGCGTCGGCCTTACAAGTGGAAATTTATCATCGCAGCAGTGAGCAAGCCCATTATCGGAGCCGATTTTTTGAAGCACCACAAGCTACTCGTTGATGTTGCAAGCCGATGCCTTATTGATAAGGTGACAAACCTCTCAGTACAGGCACCAATAGTCAACGCAACGGAACCCACAATACGCAGCATCGACGTGGAACAAAAATACCATCGCATACTAGCCGCTTTCCCCGACATTACTCGCCCATCGTGCTTCAAAGAAACACCAAAACACAATGTTGAACACTACATAGAAACGAATGGCCCACCACTCCACTGCCGCACTCGTCCACTCGCACCGCACCGCTACATGGCCGTCAAAAAAGAATTTGAAGATATGATGCAGCAAGGCCTATGTCGTCCCAGCAAGAGTCCATGGTCAAGCCCACTACACGTGGTACCTAAGAAAAATGGGGATTTACGTGTATGCGGCGACTACAGACGTCTCAACACAGTTACTATAGACGACCGATACCCCGTACCACGACTTAAAGATTTCACGTACTTATTACACGGGAAGAAAATCTTCAGCACACTCGACCTAAACAGAGCCTACAATCAGCTACCAGTCCAAGAAGCTGACATACAAAAGACTGCCATCACAACACCATTCGGACTTTTCGAATTTCCCAGAATGGTACCAGGGCTCAAAAACGCAGGCCAAACTTTCCAACGATTTATCCACCAAGTTCTCAATGGACTCGATTTTGCATTCCCGTTCATCGATGACGTCATCATTGGATCAGAAAATGAAGAACAACATGAACACCATTTGAAAACAGTCCTACAAAGACTTGACGCCTATGGTATAACCATCAATCCATCAAAATGCGTATTTGGAAAGAAAAATTTGACATTCCTGGGATATGACGTGTCAACCGAAGGTATAAAACCACCACAAGAAAAAGTTCAAGCCATTACTGACTACCCCCGGCCAGCAAACATCGAAGAGCTCCGTCGATTCCTCGGTATGATTAACTTTTACCGTGACTCCATACCGAAGGCCGCAGAACTCCAAATACCACTCAACACTTACCTACATAACTGCAAAAAGCGGGACAAAACGAAGATCGAGTGGACAAAAGAGGCCGAAGAAGCATTTGAAGCGTGTAAGGCCAGCATACAGACCGCAGCCTTACTCGCTCACCCATCACCATCAATGTCAGAACCAATGACGCTCATGTGCGATGCATCCAATACATGTGCCGGCGCCGTCCTTCAACAGAGCACTAACGGCAAGTGGACACCGCTAGGGTATTTTTCGAAGAAACTATCCGACGCCCAACAACGATACAGCACTTTCGATCGCGAACTACTTTCAATCTACATGGCCGTTAAACACTTCAGGAAGCTATTCGAAGGACGAACACTCATCATCTACACAGATCACAAACCACTCACATATGCCATTCACAAACCGCCATCCGACAGCGAGACCCAACGACGCGCCCGCCAGCTACTTTTCATTAGCGAGTTCACAACTGACATAAGACACGTAAGCGGCAAAAACAACCCCGTAGCCGACGCACTATCACGCATTGAAACAATCGACGTACCTACATTAATTAATTTTGAAGAACTCGCTAGCGCACAAGAAAAGGACACCTGCCTACCCCAGATCTGCAACAGCCAATCGTCCAACGTAAAAATCAAAAAGATCGTAATTCCCGGCTCGACAAAACCAATATACTGCGAAACATCAACAGCATACATCCGTCCTTATCTACCTGATGACTATCGTCGCATAGCATTCAACGCGCTGCATAATATTAGTCACCCTGGAATACGAACTACACGCAAGATGATACAACAGCAATACTTTTGGCCATCTATGAACACCGATATCGGAACATGGGCAAAAACATGCGTACCGTGCCAGCGCGCCAAAATACAACGACACACACACAGCGAACCCGCATCGTTCCCGCCAACCGAACGCTTTCAACATCTACACATAGATATAGTTGGACCACTTACTACAACAGCGCAAGGACACAGATACCTACTCACGATGATCGACCGCGCGACTCGTTGGCCCGAAGCAATACCACTCAGTGAGATAACAGCGGAACAAGTTGCCAAGACGGTTTACGACCAATGGATAGCTCGTTTTGGTTGCCCTACAACTATTACCTCGGACCAGGGTCGACAATTTGAGAGCCAGCTATTTCAATCATTAACTAGACTACTAGGAATAGAGAAAACCAGAACGACCGCTTATCACCCACAAAGCAACGGGATAGTTGAACGATGGCACCGCACGCTTAAAACAGCACTAACCGCCCGTTTGCAAAACGGCGGAAAATGGACGGACGAACTGGCAACGGTGCTACTCGGCCTACGAAACGCTGTGCGTGAAGACACAAAAACGAGCGCCGCGCAGTTAACTTTTGGCACAGCCCTACGTGTTCCCGGAACCTTCATAACGCCTACCCAACCACAAAGTATACCACTACACGAAGATTTCGTTCATAAACTTCAAGCAACTATCAGAAGCCTAACTCCAACCACAGACACTACACACGAGAATAATCTGAAGACATTTGTACATCACGACCTAGCAACATGTGAAAACGTATTCGTCAGAGTCGACGCCGTGAAGAAACCACTTCAGCCTCCCTACGAAGGACCCTACGCAATCCTGGAACGAAATGATAAATTCTTCAAAATTAAGCTGCCTGGAAGAGAAACCAACGTCTCTATCGACCGTCTGAAGCCCGCCTACGTCCTGAAGCTGTGCACTACGCCAACTCACCCTGCAGTTGGAAACCAGAAGGATGCCTTAAAAAAGGCAGTTGGCAGTAAAGATCGTTGCGGAAACATGGTTGCCTTGAAAAAGGCAGTGTGTGACGACCATACGGACGCCTTGAAAAAGGCAGTTGGCACAGAAAATTTTCACACCCGCAGTGGACGTCGAGTCAAACCACCGGTACGCTTCGCTTGAGGGGGAGCCCTGTAGCCGCAGACGTCCGATCGCCACGGCGGCCGCTCACAAACTGTTGCGGACAGAATCACTCCACTGACGTCACCCCCGTAAAGCCCGTGCGACCACGCCCCGCCTACCGCGGGGACATAGCTCGCTCCGTTAGCTGCTAAGCGTCTGCATTTTTGTAGTACTTTAGTAAGCGCGGAGCGAGCCTACATCATGCATTCCTGAACTGCAATTCAAACACACAACATTGTTTTACTTCTACTTGAAGACCTCCAAAGTTACACTATTTATTACTGAAGAACGGCTGGACTATTTTTTATGATTTATTCAATTCTGATGTCATTATTAATAAACGTAGGAAAGAGATAGTTTCCAATTAAACCACCTGTTATTTATCTCTTGTTCAAAGATTTTGTTATTTTCTAGGTGCGTGTCTTATCAACGAAATAAATCGTGCGCTGTTTATATATTATACCCCCTACTAAAAGATACTTACAAAATATACTGACTAAATGGTTAAAATCCCTCAATTATGATGAAACGGATTTACTGCTTTTAACAATATAATAATAATCTATTTATAAATGTCTTATCCTAATTAGAATTATTACATACACACACATGATTGCATGCACGTACACACCCAAGCACGCACACTCACACACACATATACCTACACACACACACACACACATCTACCTCGTGGTAAGTGGTTATCTCTACCCATGAATGTCTGCAGCACTAAGAGAGCTAATGTGTTGCCTACCTCACTTTGGGACTAGAACATTTTGTAGACATAATATAACATAAAGGAGCAAGCACATCATACGGTGAACAACTGTCAAATGTCAAAATAGATGTGGAAGAACTCCTACTCTCAGTAAGTAAGTAAGTGTTTAATATCAGCCTATAAGGGTTTCTTTACCGAGCTTGGATTTTACCGTTTCCGAAAGCATTCGACTATTGCCCTAAATTCTCTAAAATTCTGTCAATATAATTGATTGTATAATGGCTACACGGTACACATGCGCTTGGGCATAATGTGCTGATATCAAGCGATTGTTGCGCTTCCGCCGGAAGAGCATTATGTGCCGCCGGTCATGCGCAGGTGGCCGGGGGACCTGTCTAATTCGTGTCACCATCATGATTTGTGATACGCTCTCAATAAAAATCCTTAAAATATGAAGTACTTAATTACTGAAAATCTACTAAATAATTATTTTATTGGGGGTGACGGGCTGCGGAACGGAGAAAGAATACAACTTCCTGCGGCCAGGCGGCCTGTCGGAAGAGGCGACAAAACAACTCACAACTAAGTGGTAGGGCATTTGCTCAACTGGATGGCGACCACCCCTGGTCTAGAGTATACCGCCATAACAACCTTGAGTTGTGTTCCGGCATCAGTGGCCGGGCTCGTCTCCATCTCCTTAAGAGAGCAACAGCGCATTTGTAGCGCCTTTGCTGTTACAAATGTCTATAGGCGATGGCAACCGCTTTTCATGAGGTGGACCGTCTGCCTGACTGCTAAACTCAAACTATTAAAAAAATCAACTAATAGTAATCTTTGAAACAGATACTTAGACGAATTGTTGGTTATGGACCAGCAAATAATGCAAGACCTATTATCAATATAAGCAGAGTTTTATTTCAACATGCATATGTGCGCAGCTCGTCGAACATATAATAGATACTTGTTACACGCTGATGTGGTTGGTGGGCCTAGGATACCCAGGTCGATGTAAAGAAGGAAGTTAAAACACTGTTATAGGATGAAAAACTTGTAATATAATCACCTATAGACGAAGGTCTGCCTTCGGCTACAATCTAATCGGAAGAAGAAAATAAATGCAATAACAATGTTGCAAGTAATAAGATAAAATAAAATTTTATGTTGGTGTTGCCAACACATATACGCGTAGCGGATACTTGGATACCTAATAAACAACAGACGCTAAAACGAACTATAATATGATTTAAATATAAAAAATCTTACAAAAAGGTTCTTATTGAAATGACGAGGTTTATTTCAACACGAATCATATCTGTCTTTCAATTAAGATGTGTCAACCAAAGTAACCCATATAAACATAAACTTGAATCAATCAATGTCATTGAATGCCGTAGTTTCTTTTCTGTTCTATTCCTTTCAACCAAATTGATTCAATTAGTTTGATCCATCTGACATCAGCATTAGTTCTACTTCCACAAAACCGCGCTTCAACCTCATTCTTAACAACAATAACAATCTCCTAATCTTCCACCTTACCAGTCGCTAAACAATCCCGTCACGTGGCACTTAAACGACTCACTAACCGAAATATTCATTACCCCACATACCCACTTTAGATGATAAGCTGACGAAGATAGCCCTAACATTTAAGGCCGTGTATGCCTCATTGTGTGATAATCATGGGGATTTATTATCTCGTCAGTACTTAATCCGACAATCTCGTAAAATGTTAATCTCTTGTTGCCTTCAAGCTTAATGAAGGGCGACCCCGTATACTTAAACATGTAACCTTACGCACATTGTTATAATAGGGTTGATAAAGGTGTAATTACTAATTACCTCACAAGTCATTAATTGATTGGGCTTTTATGTTTTACGAAGTGTCGGGTTCGTCGGGTCGGCACAGGTTATAATTACGATTATTATTGAAGTGAAACTTCTATATAGACGGGGGTATTGGGATTTTTTCTATCACGAAAAAGCGTTACGGCTGCGTAAAAGGGCCAGAAGATATGGTGAGAGGCAGCACAATTTTAAAGTAGACTATGAATGTTTTTTTGGTTCTGGATCGAATTCAGTTTTTTTGTTTGATAAACATATTTTATGTTTAAATAAAAAATGCATTCATTAATATGTACCTAACCTAACCAAATAATAATTTGCAGTAAAGCTGCGAAAAATCGAAATGTGTGCTGGGACTCATAGTAGAAGTGAAACTTCAACGGACAAGTGGAAAACGAATCGCAACGGACAGGTGGAAAAACGAATGGCAATGGACAAGTGGCAAAACGAATCCCAACAAAATGTTACCTTAAAGTTTTACGGGCAGGTTTTCAAATTGGACAACTACATTAACAATCTGCCAGTAATGCCCGTTGTCCGGTGAAGTTTCACTTCTACTATGTGTCTCAGCACACATTTCGTTTTTTTTTCATAATTTACATACATACATAACTTCACACCAGGTCCCTTGCGGGGTAGGCACGAACAACAGAGCGCCATTTAGGCTTATTCTTACACACCTCACTTGCTTCTTTGACATTCATAGCTCTTGTCATCCACGCTCGTCTGTTCTTAAGGCTCCTGACATGACCTTCTGCTAGTACATGATCAATTTGATCATGGAAGGTGTGTCGTGGCCTTCCGCGACTTCTGCATCCATCCATTTTTGCATTATATATCTGTTTAGTCATTCTTCCATCATTCATTCTTTCCACATACCCGAACCATCGAAGCATTCCTTTCCTTACCTTCACCCCGACACTTTCTTTCAGACCAATTCTCTTTCTTACTTCGGTATTACAAACGCGGTCCGCGAGCGTATGTAAATTTATGTAGTCTATAACATTATAAATCTGTTGGGTGTGTCGAATGTATAGAAGGAATTTAAAGATGAGAAAAGAATCAGAAGACCTAATTCGGACAACACATCTCAGAATGTAAATTTAGAATTTTTATCTGTCTACTACAGCATCACGTAAAAATTACCGAACGAATTTAAATCCTGACACATAGCTAGATTATATCTCGGGTAAACACTAAGGATACTTTTTATCGCGATATGATCGTTTACGTGTAGTACGTAGTCGTTTGCGTGGGATAGACGAATATTTCCAAAATTATGACGCTGTACTATCTTTTTTTTATGTGGTTGTTGCAATTCACAAACAAACAGGTCGTCATTTCAATGCGAAGTTTCACTGGTACTACAAATTAGCAATAAGTAATAACTAATCATTATTAATACGTGAAGCAAAAACTTTGTACCCCTTTTTACTGAAAATTACACACGGATGAGTATGAAATTTTGCACTATCTTATACTAATACGAGTATATAAAGCTGTAGAGTTAGTTTGTTTCCTTGAACGCTAATCTCAGGAACTGCTAGTCTGTTTTTAAAAAAATCTGTGTTAGACAGCCCATTAATCGAGGAAGACTATATATCATCACGCTAAGACTAATAGGAGCGAAGCACCAATGAAGAATGTTTCAAAATCGAAGGTTTTATTTAACTTACTTTTTTTAACCATTCCACGCGGATGACGTCGCGGGCAGAAGCTAGTAGTTTATATAAAGAAAGTTCAGAATGCTAATAGTTTGTTTTATTATGCATAACAATACATTAAATCAATAAAAAAACATTACACACTCTACCATCTATTTGTCACATATACGCATATATTGTCTTTTGTTTTGTTAAAGTCAAATGAACAGTGTAGCCTTGGCGAAATCTGTGATTATAGAAGTACAGTCCTTGACAACAGAACGTTAATAATGTTCAAACTTATAATTTAAATTAATTATGGTCGAATTTCGACCACTAGACGACCAATGGTGCAATAAATACATTTATAATATAAATACCATTAAAATATAAATACATTTCATTACAATAACGTACGCAGACACGCACCGTCACCACCAATGTACACATATTGGATTGCTCCAGTTGACGGTGGAGGAAACACCACAAGTAAAATTGGACAACAGGGTTATTGATGTGTAAAATCAGTCAGTTCGCCTTAGACGTGGGTAGCGAATTCTGCCAAATCTTTACGTGTATTATATTTAGAAACAAAACACTTCACTTTAAAATACAACAAGTACTTAATATGATTTTAGTTATATTTTAGATATAAATCCTTAGACTCTGGCTCAGAGACTCTGAGTGGAGGAGGCAGAACCTTGTCCACAAAGACACAGATCTGCATATACTTTGCCTTGCCTATACACCCCATTCTTACATGCGCTTCAGTTTCAAGGAACACCCTTACGACGTCTGAGAGTATTGAGATTCTTGGTGTCGACATTGCAAACGTCCATAGGTGATGGTAACCGCTTTGCAACAGGTAGGACGTTTGCCTACCTTCGGTACTTCACCTATTAAAAAACATACTATTTGTACTTACTACATTTTTAACCGACTTCGAAAAAGGAGGAGGTTCTCAATTCGTCGGTATCTTTTTTTATGTATGTTCACAGATTACTCCGTGATTTATAATCCGATTTACGTGATTCTTTTTTTGTTCGACGCGGAATAGCTTCCAATTAGTCCCCTAAAAATTTTACATAGTTTGGCCTAGTAGTTTTCATTTTACGATCATTTTTTGCCCGTTTCTTAGGACCTATATTTTTTAAGCGCGGCACCATTCGTAGGTCCACCCATAGTAAAACCACCCACCCAAAGTAAAACATAAAATTACTTTTACTACTATTGAAAATTACTAAGCACCGACTTTAAGATTTTTAGATAATATATATTAATAATAATAGCTTTAGTTTTTTTTAGTTTTTGAAGTCGGTTTTTTTAAACGAAGTTTTTATTTTTTATTCATTTTTATATAAGACTAGTTGTTCATTGCGTAATTTTACATTAAATTAGGTAAAGGACGCTTTCCTTGCCAAAAATAGATTTAAGAATTATATGACTTAAGTACTGCTTTACTAGCGTAAATCAAGGACCCGTGACTTACGGAATGTATTCTATTTTCTAGGGTAAAAGTAGTACATGGTCGTCACCAATGTTCATGGCTAAACATTTATGAAATATGTCAATCATTCCAAATTATTTTTTCGATGGTCTAAATGGTTCTTACAAAAAAACCATATAAAGCTACTGTAGTTTTATCACTGAATTCAATTCATTCACCTTTAAGCAAGTTAACATAACTTCGTTTTATCGTAAAATGAGGTAATAAATGAATCATCGTTGAGACGGGTTTTGTTGTATATATTACTTGAACAATAGATAATTGTATACGATAACTTTGAATCGGTAAATTAGGTATATTTTACAAACAGTCATTTAAGAAAAAATGTGAAATTTCTTCAGCATACCTATTACTCACTTGCACTTACATTTAATTAAATAATTTGTGCGATCCAAAGGAGGCAATACAACAAATATTTTCATTTGAATAATACATATACTCACTCACTGCTGGAGGATGTTTTTCCCGAAACCTACAACCTGGATGTCTTCACGTCTCGTGTGAATAGTTAGTTACCTTCTAGGTAACAAGCTCGATCTTAGACCAAATCTCCCCTCAAATCGAGCGACCTAATCGGTTAAACGCGGTTCGCGTTTATACGTGATAGAAAAAAATATAGCTGGAGTACACCAGACAGGCAGACGGCTCACGTGATGGAAAGCGGTTACCGTCGCCTATGGACGTTTGCAACACCAGAGGTGTCACCAACGCGCTGCCGACCACGCAAAATCGTAACAATAGACGAATTTCTTTTTAAAACCGTTTTGCACGGATTTTTGTATTGCCTGAAGCAGGCTAACGGTCAAAATAGAAAGTGATTACCATCGTCTATGACGGTTTGCAACACTATGGCCGTTGCCAACGTGTTACCCGTCCCTGAAGAGACTAGAATCTAGCCGGAGAAAGGCTACCCACGGATGAGATACGAAAACACAGCACACGGTTATTATGGAGACCTACTTTAGACCAGGGGTGAGCGCCATCCAGACGAGCAAATGCCCTACTGGCTGCGGGTTGGGTTACGCCAGGAATATTTTCTGTGTCCCTGCATACACAAAATTACTTATAATTGTTGACAACACCACCAAATAATTTAATTATAAACTTGCAACAATTTCGTTGCATTCCTTTCTACTTTCGTTTGGGTTGTAGCCGAGTGCAGGCGCATTCGCTATTTAAAAGTGATTTATTCTTCATCTTCTACATCTACATCGACCAGGGTATCCTAGGCCCACACCGTCTGTGTAGTTCGAGATACTATATATGTGCGACGAGCTATAATTTCTTTATATTTATATAAAGCTTTATAGCTATAATTTATGCTTTTATTTTTATTGTAATTATCATCTATTCAGCATACAAAATAATAAGAAGATTCAGCCATAACATATTTAATTGATTCTCTCGACCCATCTCGGAATCATTTAAAAATTCTAGTACTAATTTATCGGTCACCTTAAGTGGCGTAAAAGTAACTTGGAAAACAGATTGTACCTCATGCTATCATTGAAGGCTAAATCACCATTCACACACCTAATAATAAATGATTTATTGTTTTTGCTTGGAAATTAGTCTTCACAGGCGACCGAACCGCGGCCTTCCGCGACACAATGGCGTTCGCGAGTCATCGCTCGATTGTCATCGTAATTATGGTGATTAAAACACGTGATATATGAGTTTGGGAATGTCAGATTGTGATGGTGAGGTTTCGTGATGCTCCAGCTTCATCTGGGATTTTACTATAAGTAATGTTTATGTATTATAATATGTAATGACCACGAATGTTTAACATTTTGCTTTGCTTATATACAAAGGTCGTGGTCTATTAGAAACATCATAGTTCGCGTATGGTGTTATTAGTTTAGAACTTAGTGAAGCAAACATTGAAAATAGTGTAATATATGTATTTGCAACAAAGAAAACCATTTATGTAGGTATGTATAATTGATAAATATGTATCTCTTACGATAAACCGTCAGTAAAGGTTAGATATATATTATTAACAATTATTAACAAGCTCTAATTTTTTGTACATAAAACCCTATAAAATTGATTTGCAAAACTTTTCCTATCAAAGTTAAATCACGTTCCATCAATGAAAAAAATGAAGTAAAAACAATGTTTTCCTCAAACCATTATACATAAATTGAACATTAAAACTCAGGCCAAAAATAGATTCAGAATGTTATTCGTCTAAGCATCAAAAAAACATATAGTTTAATAACGAATATTTAAATTTATTTTACGTAAAACTATTCTTAGGTATTATGAGTTATTACGAAACTAATATTAATAATATATAGTATGTATTGTAAACGTTTTCTTCGTAAAATAATAAATTATGTAGGTAATTGAAATGAATGTATATTATATTTTCAGGAACAAAATTAAATAAAATAACATACCTATTTATTTCTTAATCCATCAATCACAAACAATAAATAAACAAAAAAGAAATTATACGCTTCCCGCCATAAACGTGTTTGCTTTTTTTAATTCAAATAAAACAGGCTATAACTACTGGCCATGCGACCATGCAGCCGGCGGAGCGCGCGAAACAAATGTTTGCTCTTGAAAGGCGCGGGACGGAAACACGCCAAACAGTTTACTGAGCTATTAGTTGTACACTGGCCGATACAACGCCATTGTGTTTTAATTGAGTTTATTGTGAAGCGATGCTTCGTTGAGGGCTTGGCTGGAACATAGGAAAATTGGAATCAATCAGCTCTCGACGCTATATTTTGTTTATTTGAAATTCGTTATTTATAGCTTTAAAAATGCGTATGTTTTGGCTCGCCTCATAAATTTAACAATGTAGATTTTCTGTCTTTCTTTACTCAAGTATTATATTATCTGTACAGCAACAATAAATATTTAATTTATGCCATGATTTTATGTGGTTGCTGAGATGATAAATAATTGGTAAAAAAAAATTATGCGGCTCTGTGATTGGTTCTTTATTTGGAAATATTTGTCAACTTTCCGCACAAGTTGTGTTCTAGAATGCTGGTCTAAAAGTTCGAATAGTAGGTGGAAATCTTATGTGACGTCCACATACGTACCATTTCGATGGCGTCTGTGTTACAGTAATCTAAAAAGGGACACATGAAGTCTATTTAGTACCTATGTATTGGTTATTCTGGTCTGGGTTCCCTGGATCAGCCCCAAAGTTTTCCTTTGTATATTATACATAAGACAAACATAACTTAATTCGGTTAAGATTATACAATGCGTGTTTGTCTACAGGTTTGTTATTTAGCCTTACATTGCGGCCAATAATATTGTACAATATGTTGAAAAATATTGCGCTTTCCAATTGAAATATAATTATAAAATTGAATTTCAATGGTTCCATTATTGAAGGCTTGATATTCTATGTGTTCTGTAGGTACTGTATTAAAAAACAAAGGTGCTCTTTTTTACAAAACTAATGACTGCTCAAGCTACGGTCACTGAAATATTATAGATTTCAAAGCCCGTTGACCCAAGTGACCCTAGATTATTCAGAATTAGACCTCGTTAAAACCGAAATACAATATCCACTGTCTAGAACAGTATTATATTTTAGATTCATAAACACCGCCGTCAGAACCTTTGTATTTATTCATTTTAAAGTAAAACAAATTTCGCTGTTGTAATATTCACACGGATTTCCAAGTCAAAATAAACTTGGGTGTTAAGCGCCTTCCCGGCATAGTTTCTTTATCAGTTGGCCCCGAAGTTATCTGCGCCACACGCCGTGCCAAGCCTGAATTAAAAACTATTAAGAACTTGTTATCAATGTTGTACTATAACATCTTACAAAGAAAACTGTATCTTATGTTTTAATAATTTATACATTTAACGTGAAGAGAAATCTATGCAGAGTTTAAATTTCTAGTTTATTTCAGTTTTTTTTTTTATTGAAAGAATACGTGATGCCTCAGCCAGGTTGTAGATTAAACAAACGTGTTCTAAGTGACAGACCAAAAAGGCACATTAAACAGTTGAACAACAGCAAGTCAACATAAACTCACAATTTTTCGTGAAAATCAATATTTTTTTATTACTTAAGAAGATAGTTTGACGGCTGTCATAATGAAATGTGGATACTGTCATGTATAAACATATTTAACACCAGAGGTCCTGCCAATGTGCTGCCGACTTAGAATGGTGGAATGAAACTGGTCACTCAAGCTTATCATGGTAGTATACTCCCGACAAGGGGTTATAGCCATCCAGACAAGTAACTGCCCTAGCACCTGTCTGTGGGTTGTTTTATCTCTTACGATCATACAACTTGTTCACTTTTAATTAATATTGTAGGTGTGTATATTGTTCTCTTAGCTTATTAATAGGAAAACGTTCAAAGTGAAGTTAGCTAAAAGAAGCCGATTTTGGAATTGAAAATCGATTTAGTGTTACCACAATAACAACATCATGACTTCCAGCCGCACTTCAAAGTGAATACTTTTTGACATGTTTTTTTTAAAGATTTGAGCCCCGGTTGCACCCTTCTATGGGTAAGCTCCCAAGAAGGCTGGTTACTTACCTCGAACGTTACCTCGATAGACACTCATATAATAATTTTAAATTGACTCCAGGTTGCACCCTTCTATGGGTAAGATGCCAAGAGGGTTGGTTAGTTACCTCGAACGTTACCTCCATGGATAGTCACATAATTTTAAATTGACCCCAGGTTGCACCCTTCTATGGGTAAGATGCCAAGAAAGTTGGTTAGTTACCTCGAACGTTACCTCCATGGATAGTCATATAATTTTAAATTGACCCCAGGTTGCACCCTTCTATGGGTAAGGTGCCAAGAAGGCTGGTTAGTTACCACAAATGTTACCTCGATGGTTAGTCATGTAATAATTTTAAATGCACATCCATCTCCATTTTATTAAAAACAAAACATTATATTTTATTGTTATTTTTATACTTATTCAGGAAGCGTTGTGTTAAATAACACGACAGTATTGTTAACGTAATGGACAGTTAATTTTTAACATCAGTTCACATGAAGGTCACATTCTAATAGTGTTTTTTCGAATAATAGTTGAATGTTAAACCTTATTCATGCGCATGCAAATACATAATTATATTAATGAGGTTTTTAGCGGCACCTTGAGGGGTGATGTTTTGCTGTGTAGTTTTATGTAGAACAGTCTTAGACCATTTATGTTATTTATCATTTTACTCATATTTTAAAAAGTAAAAGTACTTTTAATTGTGGACTAGAAAACCGAAGAGAGTAATCTATATAAATAAATTGTGATGAAACTTTAGTAAGATGTTCTGAGGATGCCCGCGAGGGTTTCTTGCCAAAAACGGAATTTAGAAATAAAACCTGTTACGAGCTACAGGACTCGAATTAAAATGCCGTTAGAATTACTATAGATTTTATTAGAACTATACAAACACGTATAACACAGGTACTAACACAACTGGACGTAACCAGTACTAACTGCACGATTCAATAACACGCGCAAAGTCCGTCACTATATAGCTAATCGAATGTACGTCTTGCTCGTATCGTAATCCTCGCTTGACTGTCTATCTCTTCATTCGATTCCATTGCTGCACCGATACAATAGTGCCGCCAGCCCGCATAGATCGGATTTCATAGAATTCAGTTCGACACACCTGCGTAATGACTGCCATAAAACAAGTACAATAAAAATAACACGTTTTTCTTAATTACAATTTTTAAACACAAAGTAAACAAAAGAATTCCGAATGCGGGGAAAGGTAATAAACCAGGTTTATTAGGCCGGCAGCTGTGCATTCACTTTTTGTCGGCATGTAACAATAATTTATGTGGCATTGCAACACATACCGTGTGCAGCTAGTACACTATAATCACAACATTCAAAATTAAAAATTATAGTCGTATTTCTTTCTTACTAATTAAGGGTTTTTAGGAAGATTCCAGTATAACTAAAGATAATATTATTAGTGCTAGCCTTATAGCCAGCCGTCACGGAGTGGATATGGCTAGAGCTAAGACTCAAGCTCCAGGGGTGGAAGTGATTAATGGCATAATGTCGGAAGTAGCTTCGGTGAACCACCTGCCCACATCACGACGATTTTTATGGCCCGTGGTCTGCAGAGACATACATGTACTAATATTATTATTAACATATTATAGAATATACATAGTATAATACCTAATATTAGCTACTACTATCTACTAGACCAGAGGTCTGCAACCTTTTGAGTCGGAAGAGTCAAAAATACAATTTACGAAATTTCAAAGTTTTTAAAGAGCCACATTTTTTATAAATATATGCTAGTAGCATAAATTAAGTGTTTGATAATAACAAATTAATCTATTTATTTATATATAAATAGTGGTTTTCACAACAAAAAGATAATACTTATGTTACTTTATTAGATAATTATTTATTATTAAATACAAAAATGAAAACAGTTCACTTATTAACAACTTATTAACTTACAAGACTAATTTGTGCTTCTATAACAAACATTTGGGCAAACAAACGCAATAAATGCCATGTCTTTTTTACATATCAAGAGCTTCATAACATATAGAGGTATACGCAAAAATGCGATTTTTTGTTTACAAAAAATATGCATGTTACAATTTAGGAGATCTTACCAGTATGTAAGTGTGCCTAAGAAGAAGGGTATTCCGGATTTCAGCCTTATACGATCAACTAGTTTTGTTTAATTCAGAATTTTGTGCATTGTGTAAAACTGCACTTTTGCCTGTACGCCCATTTGGTAGGAAGCCCGCGATGTATAACTAAAGAGCCTCAGCTCTCCACCCAAAGAGCCACATGTGGCTCGCGAGCCGCAGGTTGCCGACCCGTGTACTAGACATATCATACAGATTACAGATATGTAAAATCCCTTAATTCGCCTTCAAAGAAACCTTTATAGTTTACCACTCGTGTCTCTATAAAAATATTTTCTATTTAAATTTCGCATTTTATGCCTGTATTTCATATTACTTTTCTATATGTCTTTTGTAACAAGTACAGACTTTAATCATTACTATTTTCACCTATTTTCTCATAACCTTCGTGATCGCAGGCCGTTAGCAACGAATTAAAACTTTTCATGGCGCCTCTCTATCGCCACACGATATCTTTGTATGGATTTTGCTATTACGTGTTTGATTGTTGATTATTATGAGAATTACCCAGTAATTTAGTTCTTGATATTGTCGTAAAAAAGATTAAATTTCGGCGAAGATTGGATTGAATAGACGTAGTTTAAATACACACCACGTTGCATATTGTTGTGCGACGGGTGTTCGCACTGGGATTAAAGTAATAGATTGATAAAGAGAGATAGAAAATATTTATTTCCAATTGCGACACACACGGTAAAATAGATAATAAATATTGTTATGAGCGCGCGGGGGTACGCACTTATGATTAGAAGAAAACATCAGTTTTTAATTTAAAAGCTTTTATTGACTTACGCAGCCGCACGTAATACCTCTCTACAGGGTTGCCCCTATACCCAAGACCAACGACGCGCTGTCCCGACGATAAGTTGTCACACTCAGAATACCGTCGCCGATATTGCCGCGTGTAGCTCGCTCCTGGTTCCTCTCTCGAACTACGCTACACACCTCCGTCACTAACTGTCCACTAAACTTGTCACTAAGTTCACCACTTTACTCGTCACTATCTTTTATTAAACCTCTCGTCCAACTCTTGCTATCGCTCTTGTCGCTTCACCGTCTTGAACTGAACTCAACTCAACTGCCCGACAGGCGCGATCTATCTCTGTCTCTTCCTTCCCGAACCTTCTGTTCTTTCGTTTATACATCCCTATCCCTTTGTAACATCTTTCTATGTATCTCTTTGTTTCGTTCATCGTCTATCCCTTTCTAACATCTATCTATCTCTGTCTTTTGGTTATCGTCTATCCCTTTCTAAATATATCCGTCGTTGTCTTTTCCTTCCAGAATGTTCTATTTTTTCTAAAAGTTCTAAAACTGATTTACGCTGCTGGATAGTTCTACCCTCGGTCGCCACAATATATTACATACTGAAGTTGAGTGCCGCAAGCAATGCAAAATGAGGTTGGCACTCAGTATTTTGGTGTGCCGAAACATGGTCCAACACAGCACTGGTTTTCAGTGCCCACCTCCAAAATCACAACAATTTTTGAAAGGATTAAGGGAAGCACTAGTTCTTCTAAATGAACAGACTGCCATGCGTGAACACTTCTTATTAAGCAGTGCTAACTGTATACATTAGAGGCCGCCTCGAGTCAAGCCGCTGTTTCGACCCGCTGCAGCGCAAAGGGGAATGCTTTTTTTTATTAGAGCATAGGGAATACATTTCCTGTGTTCCTGTGAGTACGGCAGGTTCCATAAACAAGCAACTTACGCTTGTGTTATGAATAACATACAACAGACTACTAGGAGACTAGTCCAGCACACCCAGACTTACATAAAAATTTAAAAGCCACTCGCAAGTCTATTTTTACGAAGTAAAATGTAGACCCCAAAAAGGTTTAAATAAAAGAACCCATTTCAAATAGCAATTTATTTATGTACATATGTAGAATTAAACTCATTCACAATCAATTCAATCCAACCATATGTGTAACAACAACTATTCCACAGGATAATTCATATATAGTAGATGCAATAGATCTTGCCCTTGTGATTTACATAATTCAGTCCTGCGTCCAATACCGTAGCGGGTTTCTATATCTTCCTACACGTACTACAGACTAAAATTTTAGTGTTACAATAAAAAATCAGTAACCCATTCTCAAGTTCGAAATATTGCCAGAAAATATTAGAAAATGTGTTATATTAAACGAAAAATAATTGTTTTAGATATCCTGTCACTTGTCAGACACTGGATCGGGCTGTGTATGAAAATATTACTTGAAATAAATAGTTGGTAATAATTTTAATTTCATTTTGTTTGTAACAAAAACATTTATCGATATTAAGTAACTGGTATGACACATCACTAGAAAATTACCATATCAACATACCGTGTCTGACTTAAGGGCCTAGTTGCCAAGCCATAAACTCCAAAAAAACCTATCTGAGCTATAGAAACCCGGTAAAAATCATATCGTCCGTAAACATCTTTGTTAAACCTTTATGCTTTGGTGTATACAAAATACATTAATTCAATAATTCGTTTGTAATATAATAAAATGAAAAGATAAAGTAAAATTATAAGAAATAATTATATCTAGAGCCATAACTTCTATCTCCAAAGGCTCTAGCTTGGTCTCTGGAGCTTCAACTACCAGCAGTTTGGACCCTAAGCCTCACTGCCGATAGAAATTTTTTTTTAGATTTTAAAATATTTGTATATTGTTTTATTATATACTATTATGTTGGCAGTATAGTATTTCTTATAAATCAATGTATTTTATATTTATATCTTTAAGAAAAATGTAAAAGATTGCTAAACATAAATTATATATATATATATATATATATTACATTCTTATAACCTTTTTGAGATGTGTTCGAAACATTTCATGTGTTTTTTTACTGATTTATTACAAATTTACATAAAATAAAGGAGAGCACTTAAACCTAGAAGGTTTACAAAAATAACAAAGAATGGTATTTATCGAAACAAGGCAACTATTAGAGGAACGGACTGTCACATCAACTGAAATACCCTTTATAAAGTTACAAAACGTTGCTGCCTTATAGATTTTGTACGAGAAAAAGAACCTACTTCTGACGTCCTAAGTATATATTTATAAGTAAAAAGAGTCCAATACCACATTTTCTATTGTTCGAAGTTTTTTATTTATTAAAAATATCAGAATTTATTGTAACATGTGACCGCATCCCTATTGCCATTTCCAGTATTTTTCCCATGCGACAGCTATTTAAATACTTTTATATGAACAATGACAAAGGCGAGAAACAAAAATAAACCATAGACAGTACATTTGTATTTTTTTATTTGCACTAAATTATTTACTCCCACCGACTCCTCTTGCCACTCCTGCGCACTCTTTCCGGCTTGTCGTCGTCCGGTTGGACGGCGGGCGCGTTCACGCCCGGCTGGAGGACCGCGCGGGTCTGCTCCCAAGAGTGGTCTGTTGACGCTGTGAACTGGAAATAAGCAATCCCTATTATCTTATACTAATACATAAAGCTGAAGAGTTTGTTCGTTTGCTTCCTTGAACGCCCTAATCTCAGGAACTACTGATCTGATTTGAAAACTTCTTTCAAGATAGCCCATTTATCGAGGAAGCTACATTAGCATCACGCTAAGACCAGTAGAAGAATGTTTCAAAATTGGGGGGTTTTTTAAACTATTCCATGCGGACGAAGTCGCGGGCAGAAGCTAGTTAATATTATAAATGCGAAAGCAATATATAAGTTCAATATCTAGGATGGACATTATTCATGGATGGATAATTTGTATTCCAGGAAATGGGAGTTTGCGAGTCATCGGCAAACCTTCTGCGCACATATTGTACGAACGGGGCACGACGCTGGATGGAGTCGAGGGCATAAGTCTGGTAAGCGGGTGATCCAGCCGATAGATGTACAAGTAATGTCAAATTTCAACGACTAGTCAAGCAAATGAACGGTCGCTAGGATATATTATATAAGTAGAATTAGTTTGATTAATTATTATTTAACAGAATCGTTTTAGTCTTAAGCTAAAAGGAAGGTTTGTACTGAAAATCGGCGTTGTGCCGGACATAATTCCGGCACGGCAATATGCTGAGCGCAAACCTTGTTTGCTGAAAATGCGGCGTACAAATTCTCAAAATATGCTCTGTGTATAATAATGTATAAGGAATGTGATTACGTCGCTATTTCTTCAAATAAAGTCTTTCTTTCAATATAGAAAGAAAGAACAAAGAAAATAATTTTATTTAGGACAAATTATATAAATACAGTGTAGTTGCTACACACACGTACATTAGGGTGGTCGTTAAAAATTAAATTTCTTGCAGCGGCCCCTAAAAATCTTCCTTTTAATGAAAAAACACTGGGAATTTTTTTATATTTTTTTCAAGTCAAGACAACATGTACCTCAAGACGATTCAAGTTAAAACTAAAAATATAAGAAAAATTGAAAGATAAGCTTGAATCACGAAGAATTTTAAACTTCTCACTTCTTTATAATTTGAAATTCATCACTGAGAATGATAATACGAAAGGTATTTCATTGTTAAAAATTTTCCAATCTTAAAATAATTATTCCTTCATACTTAATAAGAAGTTTCCTGAAAAAACATGACATTACCCAAAAAATAACTTGAATCATCTTGAGGCACGTGTTGTCTTGACTTGAAAAAAATATTTTAAAAAATCCCAGTGTTTTTTCATTAAAAGGAAACTTTTTAGGGGGCGCCGCAAGAAATTATATTTTTACGACCACCTTAACGTACATACACAATATGGGAACTCGTTATCGGGAATAAATATATGTGTTATAGATAAATTCTTAAAAAAAACTGAAATGATATTACAATTCAATTAAATACTACTTGTATCATGTTTTAGGTCGCGTTGCGAATGTTGGGGCTCTCTTAAATTGCATATCTTCATGTTAGTTTAGAATAAGTGGTGGAATATAATATAGGAAGCGGCCATGTGGCACCTGATTGTACTGGGATCTGAAGGCCTGCTTGAGGGACGCGAGCCTGTCGGTGGCCGGACCATGGGTCTTTTCCACGGCAACGGTGGGGGCAGGCTCGTCACAGTGCGCCGGCAGCCCCGGACGCTCTTATAACTAGAAACACATATTTTTTTAAATTTTAGTATTGGTACGCATTTGACCATAATCTCGCCCCATGTGGAGCGAAGATATGGTCTGGGATGGAGCACGCTTACCTAAAAGCTACCTAACAGTGTCGTAACAGTCAGTACAATGATATTTTCTTAGAGATTTTTTGCGTTCTATTAGTAGGTACGTATTGCAGTAGATGTCACTGTTCTCAAATTAAACACCAAATGAAAGAAAATAATATGTTTCGTTATACGCAGTTGTTTTAATACTTGTTAAGAAATATTTGATATGTTTTTATGTTTTTGCAAGCCATATCAGCTAATAAATTTATTTTAAAGTGTGTAAGTTCTATTCCTCACCTTTTTCAAATTATATAGCTTTTTTTAAACTTTAATTGCTGGATTTTTGATGAATTGCCGATTTACCAAAAACTTATTTCAAATATGTCAAGTATGTCAAAACCAAAACGACATCCCGATCGATAAGTCACATTCGTGAACGTATGTACTTTGTTTGTGTTTTGATTATTTTTCGACAACTTTGTTTGATTCCTGGACTCCGAAGACTTCGCTTATCTTGTTTACTAGTGTTCTGTGATCACGTTGGACTTACGCATGTACCCTGAACACCAATTTGCCTAACGATTGTTCTCTGTTGACTTAGATTATGGCTTCTTCTGAAAGAGGTTGTTATGTTATGCGGTAAAACTTGTAAGTAAATCATCATAACGGCACCAGATTATATGTGGATACAAATGATGTTATGAAAATGTATGCTTTTGAATATTTTAATAAAAGGAAACATAATAAATCACGCTACCGATAAATTGTTGTTTTATTTACTAACAAATAATTTTTTTTTGAAAAAGCTTTTGGGAATTGCAGGAGTTAAATTATTAACTCCCCAATTTCCAAAAGTCTAAATAATAATCAAAATAATACTAGATGCCCTGGACGGTTTTTGCCGTTGTATTGTGTCGTATACCGATAGAGTGCGTTAGTTAATATATTATGACTGTTGACTCTATACCAGTATATATAAAGTACTCTGTGGTACCTAATCACACGGGACTCCAAGGCACCGAGGTATTTTTCTAACAACTCTACGGAGTTCCGTACCCTTTTTTACAAATTAATTTAGAAAATGTTTTAGAATTTATACGCGCTTATTTGTTAATAGAATAATCTATACTTATAATAAAATTGTAGAGGTCGAATTTCTGTACAATGAAAAAAAATGCTTAAAACCGAGTCAGGGGGATGTTAGAAGTGAAATAGAACTAATTTACATTTTTTTCGAATTTTTTGTTTCTCTGTTTGTCTGTCTGTTTGTACCGGCTAATCTCTGAAACGACTGGACCGATTTACATGAAATTTTGTATGGTGATAGCTTATATCCCTGGTCAACATATAGGATACTTTTGATCCCGAAAAATTAAAGAGTTCCTTGGAGATAATTAAAAACCTTTAATTCCTTAAGCAACTTATAACAGACTGAATGTAATTTCTCTGCAACGTAACATAATAGAAGTAGATTTTGATAGGGTGTGGTGTCGGTGAGAGAGTTTTATCTTATATATATTAATATATAAAGCTGATAAGTTTGTTTCTTTGTTTGTTTGCTTGAACGCGCTAATCTCAGGAACTACTGGTCTGATTTGAAAAATTCTTTCAGTGTTAAATGCCCATTTATCGAGGAAGGTTATAGGCTATATACCATCACGCTACGAGCAATAAGAGCGGAGCACCAATTAATGAATGTGTGTTTAAGTGGGCTCCCGGATGGTTTAGATTCGCAATTAGAACCGGTAGGTGACGCTGAGATCGGGTTCTAGAATCCTCCTAATCACCTGGATCGATTATGGTGATTTTGTTTTTGTGTTATGAAACAAAGTCTTTTGGGAATTCAGAAAATATGGCGGTACGAAGTTCGCCGGGTCAGCTAGTTTTAATACTAGACTTTTACTAATGCAGAGTATATCTGTTACATGCTAGTGTTGTAAGGAAGTGCATGCGTAGGGTGTGCTTTATGTCTATACCTATATATATTAACCTAAATAGTGCCATGCGTGTTGTTTTTTCGTTTTGAATCGGGGTTATTAATTTCTAGGCTCTTTGTGTGTCTTGGTTTGTTTGTGAAGTGTGCGTGTAATGCAGTGTGGTGACATTGCATGCAGAAAAATGTATTCTTTCTCCGTTCCTATAAAAATAAAAGTCTTCCATATCGCAACTCACCCAAGGCCGCAGCCGCCGATGTTCAAGTTCTTCCCCTTTCCCTTCTTGAACCTCGACTTGCGGAACCAGGCCGACTGCATCGCGAGGTGCGTCAACTCTTCAGGTACTTCCTACAAACATACAAAAAAGTTACTGTGTATACTCTGTTTTTTAATTACCTGGACTAAATGACAGCTACGTTCGACCTTTGTTTTGTTTGATTCATGATATTCATCCTATAAAATGAGTTTGTATGAGTAACGTGACATTTTGTACTGAACCAGTACAATGTAACACTTCAAATGAGGCGAGGAGGTTTGTGTCGTTTGTACCGCGGCAATACTTTTGAAGCGATGAGGCCTTCGGGAATGTTCGTTAACAATCGGATGTGATCGGTCTCGGTCACCTAATTTTACTAGCATTTGTACTATAAGATGTCATGTTGTCCCTCTTTGTTATGTAAATATCCAGTTGTTATTGTACTGTTGTCGTCATTCCGTCCTTCCTCTTACATTTGACGCGTGAGTGGTAGCGGTCAAAATTATACAAATTTAAATTTTGACCCGATCAGTACAAATCTGTTTTATATGGGACAAATGTACTACCTCACACGTGTACTACTCATCACATACTGTATATATTACAAGCTTTTATTTAACATGTAATGGATGTACCTATGTATGTATATATCGACGGTTAAAAGGTAATAGGGTATAAGCGACAAAAACTAAATTGTTCAGGAGAGCAGTTTAGAGTTTAAAATTTCAGAAAAATGGAGATAACTTTTTCATTTCTTGTCATATCGTGAAAATGGAAACAGCTCTAGAATAAAAAAAAATAAAAAGCAAAAAAAAAAGCATTAAATGGTAGTTTTATTTATTTGATTCCACGTTGTTTTATGTTTAATGTCGCTTAAATCAATTGATCTTATTTTCTTTATGGAGTAATTCGGCATAAGTGACATCTACATAGAAAAAAACGAAGGGTAGAGTAGACTTAGCTACATTTGACATCCTTATATCAAGAGGTAATAGGTCACATGACTGCAGAATAACATAAAAGGGTAAAAAGTATAAGTGGTAATTCTCATTATTATACTAAAAGGTAATGGAGCATAAGAAACAGTGTTTAGCAAAAAAATCAGTAGGATGTTGTAAACTTAAACTTGTAAATGCTAGTAGGGTATAACCGACGCTTAATGTCTTTGACGACAATGGTAAAGAGGCATTAGTTCCAGCTTTCAAAACAGGTACTAATGGTAAACAGTAGTATACGGCTGGAGCCTTTACGGCAGTAAAAAGTAAAAATGTATTACCGACTATAACCCAAAAGTGATGCCATTTTTACAGAGGTACAAGCGCCTTTAGAGTAAAAAAGGCCCAAAATTCAAATCCAAAAAAATTAAATGAATTGACACTTCAAAAACGCAGTTTTTTGCTTGGGCATAAACGACACGAAAGTCATCGTAGAGCCATGGGAGTGAGCGCATCGAAAGAGCGAAAAATTTTAAGTAGGATGGCATTCATAACTAATTTTCGACCAAAATGTCGCTTATTACCTTTTAACCGTCGATATGTAAGTTCGGGTGGAATCTTGCAAATTAAATCTGACCAACTTCCCGGTTTCCGATTTAGCTGAAATTTTGCACGCATATGTATATCGCGCGTGACAATGCAAAAATATGGTACCATGGAGCTGATCTGGTGATGGAGTTGGAAGCTGACCATAGGAACTCCTACACTAAACACAATAGACCCGTCGTGTTTGTACTCGTTTTACTTGTCCTGGATAGCACTCTGCTGCTGCATGATATCCAGGATCTCATAAGCTTGTATTTCAAAACCTTTTTTAAAAAAGCTTATTGTGAGATATATAAGATATACACACCTTCTATGATCAAAGTGATCGTTTACTAGCAGAAGGTGATGTCAGGAGCCTTAAGAATAGACGAGCGTGCATAACAAAGCTATGAATGTCAAAGAAGCAAGTGAAGTGTGTAAGAATAAGCCTGAATGGCGCTCTGTTGCCCGTGCCTACCCCGCAAGGGACCTGGTGTGAAGTTATGTATGTATGTATGTGTGTATGTACGTATGTTTTTTTATAATAACAATACTACGGACTCGAGGTCCGTACCCTTTTTACAACTTGATTACTGATATTGATTTTTTGAGTTTAAACACTCTTATTATTATCTTTTAGTATAGCGTGTGACATTGATTTTGTGGTTTTTATGTGGTGTTGTGTATCTTAAGAATAATGATTTTTGTTCTAATTTTAATACTAAACTTATACTGATGTAGAGTGTATCTTATAAGTTTATTATATGATACACTCTATGTATGTATGTATGTAAGTATGTATGTGTGTATGTA
Source organism: Dendrolimus punctatus (assembly GCA_012273795.1). Taxonomy (NCBI): domain Eukaryota; kingdom Metazoa; phylum Arthropoda; class Insecta; order Lepidoptera; family Lasiocampidae; genus Dendrolimus; species Dendrolimus punctatus. The sequence continues at coordinate 2,641,401 of CM022532.1, read as the reverse complement.
TGTATGTAAGTATGTATGTGTGTATGTATGTAAGTATGTATATATGTAAGTATTTATGTATGTGTGTGTGTATGTGTGTATGTGTATATGTATGTGTGTACGAGATGCGAGACGGCGTCACCTGCTGCGCCCCCTCGAGGTTCCTGAGCAGGTGGCCGGCGAACTCCTTGTCCTTGTCGCGGGCGAGCAGCGTGTACGCCTGCCCGCGCACGCCGGCGCGGCCCGTGCGGCCCACGCGGTGCGTGTGCGTGTCGATGTCGCGCGCCACCGTGTAGTTGATCACCGTGCGGATGTGCGGGATGTCCAGGCCGCGGGCTGCAACGCAAGCGGCGCAACACTCACTCACACGAGCCGATAGGTGGCGCTGGCCGACACCGTTCAACAAACAATATGTCCCGCACATTCCCGGGAAAGGAACGACTTGGCTACTAAATTAAGAACTGATATAGAATACCTGATGAATAAAATCAATGTTGAACAGTATATTTATTTTTGTATAAAAATAACATATATAATATATAATAACAGCCCATAACTGTCCCACTGCTGGGCACGGGCCTCCCATTGTATGGGAATGGACAGTATACCCGCTACGCTTGTCCAAGGCGACTTGGCAGGTTTGACACATCGGTTATTTCGATGTGCAGGTTGCATCACGATGTTTTTATTGAGCGTTGTTAGCACGTGGTAATGGTAACAATATGCACATTAGGTCATAAAATAGCCTAAGTGGTGCATGCGTTCCGGCCAGGATCGAACTCGCGACCTTTTAGTTTAGGACGCGAGTGCTAGCCATTACGCTACCACGACTTTTTGTACTTTTTATGAAAGTAGTGAAGAGAAGCATACATAGAATTAAAAAAGAAAAGAATACATTTATATATATAAAAATCTTGTGTCACGATGATGTTGCCAATAAACTCCAAAACTACTGAACCGATTTTAATCAAATTTGCACACCGTATGCAGTTTGATCTAACTTGAAATTAGGATACTTTTTATACCGTTGAAACCGGTAGGTGGCGCTGAGATCGGGTTCTAGAATCCTCCTAATGACCGGGAGCGATTTTGTTTATGTGTGTTTGAGTGGGTTCCCGGATGGTTTAGATTCGCAATTAGACCGGTAGGTGGCGTTGAGATGGGTTCTAGAATCCTCCTATACACCTGGACCGATTATGGTGATTTTGTATTTGTGTCATGAAACAAAGTCTTTTAGGAATTCAAAAAATATGGCGGTACGAAGTTCGCCGGGTCAGCTAGTAAGTATATATATATATATATATATATATATAATATAATATAATATGTTTATATATATATATATATATAAACAAGTAAATCAATAAACATGCATGTATCAATAATATAAGCACAGATATAATAAATATAAACAAATATAGAACCAAGTAAGAAAAATTGTAATAGACATAAGGATCGAATGTAAATTTTTTTGAAAAGATTAAAGACGAAAAAGATAAATATTATAATAAATAAAAGACAAAAATATACAATAAAGATAAAATAGATAAAAAAACTGGCCTCTCTGGTTGAGCGGGCTAGGCCTTTGACGGCTTACCTCACTACAATGCATAGGCTCAGGGTTCGAGTCCTGATGCGGTAAATTGCGGAAATGATATTTCTCCGTTATTTACTATGGGTCTGTGTCTGCGATCGGCTCCAGAACAGTCAGTCGTATATCAAACCTCTACCGCCAGTTTAACGTAAGCGACATGCGTACTTAAGTAAATCTTTTGTTGCAAAATGTATTTTGAAACTAGTATTTTGTTTTAAGACACTTACACATTTGGAATTTTATAATATGCTAAGTTAAAAATAAATAGGATAGGACAAGATATGAAAGACAAATGACGGCAATGTGTATTTTAATACCAGACAAGCTAAGTCCATATTGTCTTTCAAACTGATGGTCACTAAATATCTTTGGTCTTCGCAAATCTAAAACATGCTACTGATCCTATATCTAGTATGATATATCATATTTTTGTATAGTATATAATTATTTATTTATTCTTGGAATGTTTCATATTATTTATTGTCTTCACCGCCACTGTTGTCTTAATATTTTCCTTAGTTTAGGGGATTGCCTGAAAGAGATTGCTTTAAGCGATAAGGCCGCCTTTTGTTCAACATTTACTGTACTTAGTTTTAATTTTTGGTAAACAATAAAGTGTTTTCTTTATTTTTTTTCAAATTCTCCGCTAGGTAGTTAAACAGGTTTCCTCGAAGATCTGCGAAAGGAAGCTCACCTGCGACATCTGTGGCGACGAGGATGTTGCTCTCCTGCCTCTTGAAGGCGGTGATCACCTTGTTCCTGTCGGCCTGGTCCATGTCTCCGTGCAGCAGCAGCGCGTCGTACTGCTGCACGCCCAGATTCGCAGCGGTCTGTTCTGCTTCCAACTGCAATTCATCTGCATATTAAAAATCTCATTCATATTGAGTTAAGTTTTGTTTTTTATCCATGCAAGAACCGAGAAAGACTTGGCCACCGGTGGTTTTGTCGCCTCTTACGACAGGCCGCCTGGCCTCGAATAATACACGACAAGCACGTTATTTCACCCCAATCAATCAAATCAGTGTATGTTAAAACATTGATTGCGGTCAAATTACCGGCGCAATTTGATGTTTAATTAATGTAAAGAAAATAGAACATTTTGTTCAGAAACAACCCTTTCGTTTGATTTGCCGTTTAACATTCCTTCACAGAAATGGATCTTAAAAGCTACACTATAACTTAGTATAATAATACAGAATGCGTTTATTTTTTAAAAAATATACTTCTTTACTTTTCATCAAATTCGGCCTCGAGACTCCTTTGAGTATTTTTCGCTATTTAGCAAAGTCAAAGATTTGGCCCTGAAGGCCCACTTGAAAACAACAACACTCAAAATTATCATTTTTATGCACAGAAATTATCTAAAATTCAATATTTATTCTTAAAAATTGTAGATATTAAAGTTTATGAAATCTTTTCATAACACATATAAAGACTAGAAAGTGATTTCATACACCAAAGAAACAAACGCATCTAAAAGCTAATTTATAACAATTATAATGTGGCAATATACCTTTTTGGTTACAAATATTAATATACTGCCAGCAGATAGGAATTCGACTAAGTTCTGTAATAACCACGGCCATTTCTCTTCAGGTTTGTTGAATATTCTGTAAATAAATAAAATTATAATATATAAAACCTGAATCACGGCCCATGACGACGAAACAAGTAGATTATGTAGAAAAATGGCCCAAAGTGCAATAGCCGGAATTGATAGCTGCGAAGCGAAAAGTTAGACTACAAAAATCAAATTTAATATACAAAATATCATGGCTGTTAAAGCAGCAGCCACACATCGGTCTCTAGGTTTCCGTTAAAAGTTATAAATATTCAAATGTTTTCTATATACAGCGAAACCTGGTTAAGTAAGACATGAAGGTACCTGCAATGTGGTTTCACTTATCGACGTATTCCACTTACCCAGTATCATGTTATTTCAGTTATAGAGGTGCGATTATTAAATAAAATCATGTTTTATTTACCTATGTAGTAAAATGCAGAATTTGCGGGTACAATAAGTAAGTAAACAAACAAACGATGTTGTCTCAGTTACAGAGCTAACTATGATGATAAAACGAAAGAACTATTCCCAGATATAGGAGGCTTGCTTCGTCGCACTAACAGGGGTGATTCAGTGCCAAAGTGGACCTCAGCATGAGTTCCAGTTATGGAAGTTTCTCACTTATCAGGTCCCACTTAACCAAGTTTCAATGTATATATAATCTAATAATATTTTCATTAAATGACCTAAAATAACCAATACCATATAACTACATTATTCTTTTTACAATGTTGGTAAGACACAAAGTTCCCGCGGAGTTTTGGCGGGAACTGAAAGGAGATGTTGTGCTTTGCAGTTTTATTTTCTAAAAATATGTAATCGTTGTAGGATATTGATAGTTTTTGAGTAGTAATTATGTGTTTTTGAGAGAAATGTGAACTGTATAGTCAAATGTGGCCTTTTGAGTTGTCACAAGAACTTCGTTGAACGGCGCCAGCTGATAACCTACAGTTCAGCTGTGCTACACATAAGCTTAAGAAAATGAAGACTATATTGTAAACTAAGATCTGGCTTAAAGGCCTAGATGCCAAGCCATAAACCTAAATTTAAAAAATATTACGGGCGCTCTACACTCTCGCGCGGCTCTCGAGAGTGTGGAGGGCCCTCTAGTCCTTCAGTCTACCCACCTGACGTACTGCGTGACCAGGTCGGTGGCCTCGCCGGCCTGGCCGTGGGTCACGCGCACGGGGTCGTGCAGCGCGTCCCTCGCGAGCCGCTCCACGCGCCGCGGGAACGTCGCCGAGAACAACAACGTCTGCCTGTCGGGCCTCACGTGGTTGCAGATCGATCTCACCTGCGGCTCTAAACGGACACATTCACACAATGAAAAATAAACTTCTCTATGATAATTGAAGACATGAGCGGATGAAGGTGATAAGTCGCATAATTCCAATTCTGAGTAAATCGAGATAAAAGTTTTACTTTTATTTGAAACTGAACTGAACTTTACACCTTTTTCAACTTTTTATTTTTTTAAATATGCCTTATATCTATGGTCTAAGGTCTGTAGTCATTTGGTATCGACTTATAACATTCATCTACGCAAAAAAGCAAAAAACCGAATATGCTACATATCACCTTCATCCACTCACGTCTCCAATTATAAACGCGAAAGTTTGTAAGAATGTATGTATAGATGTTTGTTACTCTTTCATGCAAAAACTACTGAATGGATTTTGCTGAAACTTTACAGTAGTATAGCTTAAACATCAGAATAATACATAGGCTATAATTTATAAAGATATCGTATGAATTAATAATAATACTAAGTTTTAACGGTTATAACCGCGGTAATTTATTTGATTTTGGTTTATCCGACGTTTCGGCCGCTTTTCGCTTTTCACGGACGACAAAGGTCCGTGATCACGGCCATTATGTATACAAGTTGCGAAAACTTAAGAAAATATTATCGTATGAATTATACAAAATATACCGATTTTCCATCACCACGCAGGTGAAACCCCGGGCGCAGCTAGTACTAAATAAAATATCGCTGTTGTATCTATTGTTAATTTTTTCCTACTATTTAACCGACTTCCAGAAGAGGAGGTTCTTAATTCCTCTATAATTTTTTGTTTGTTTGTTATGCGATTTCTCCCTCAATTGTGGACCGATATTCAATATTTTTTTCAAGCAACTAAGATATTTAAAAAATCATGGAAACGACCTCGAGTTAAAAATCAAAAAATGAATATTTTCTACAACATGAAAGTCGGTGCAAAATAAAATATAAAAAACAACAAATTTTATTTATGGCGTTAAAAATAATGGCTACCTTATTGTCAACATTTAACGTTATTAACAATAATAACAATATTATATCACAAATATGCTTTAAGCCCACTGCTACATCTGCGACCAATGGCCTATAACCATAACATTATCCCAATTAATAATATAATAATAATTATTATTTATTTATTTAAGTAAAGTAAAGTAAGTAAATTACAATATACAATATTTTTATTATGCTAGGTACATTTCTTGAGACTATTAAGTTGTCGGTTTGCCCCCAAACTCGGACAGGCCTGTATTTTGGGGGAAATCTGTCATCTGTCTATACATAGGGATACCATGAACAATAATTATCCATCTCTCAACATATTTCAATTCCTTAATATCACTTACCAAAACCCATATCAAACATTCTGTCGGCCTCGTCCAAGACCAAATAGGTGACTCTTTGGAGATTTGTTGCTTTACACTTAATTAAGTCTATCACTCTTCCGGGTGTACCGACTATTATTTCAGCACCGCCACCTAAATAATAATAATAATAATAATAATAATAATAAACCCGCAGGGGGGCTTTGTGGCGAAGCCTTAGGTGAGTGGCGACACCTCGTACCTGACTCCGGGGGCCAAGACAAGGCCCCCGCCTCCGTGCTTGCCTTAACCAGCCGGCACGGAGTGGAGATCGCTAGAGCTAAGACTTAAGCTCCAGGGGTGGAAGTGATAAATGGCCTAATGTCGGAAGTAGCTTCGGTGAACCTGCAGCCCACCTCTCTACACCCCTTAGCCACTCACACCCATGTTGCCCCTGCCTTTTATGGCATTTTTAGGGGCCCATGCAGGGAGTGGCGAGTCACCGTCTGCCCATTTTTCCATGTTCCCTGAACATTGCGACGGGCAGACGTCATAGTCCCCATATTCCCAGACCGCTAGTACCACTAACAGTTCACCCCAATAGCCCGGTACTTTTTGTCCTCATTTCCCACAATAGTCCTACACTGGCCGGGGCTTGTCCTTGGGTGCATTATTATATGGCGTAGACAGGGATAATCGCCGGTCAGTGTCACGCCACATTTTCATTAAATTTGTCAAGGGGCCTCTACGTGTTGGCCTCCCCATGGCCCCACGCAAGCCCTCCAAAAGTCCGGGCCATTTTTATGGCCCGTGGTCTTGAAAGACATATCAATAATTATAATAATAATAATAATAATAATCGGCAGACAAACACACACATTGTATATCCCAAATTAAGCAAGTTACGCTTGTGTTATGGGTAATACACAACGGACCACTCTGGGCCGATCCCAGACACCCAGACCATGGTAAATAGCGGAGAAAATACGTTCCGAAATTTACTATACCGGAATCGTACCCGGAGCCTCTGGGTTGCAGTGAGGTAGGCCGGCAAAGGCTTAGCCCGCTCAACCACAGAGGCCGTCAACCTAAATGAATGAAAGAAATTATATTTTTTTACAGAATCACAAATAGCAACATTAATATTAAAATTATCCATAGCATTATATTATGATATCTATAAATCAATAAGTGAAGCAAAAACTTTGTACCGTTTTTACGAAAATTGCGCGGACGAAGTACGAAATTTCGCACTTTTATACTTCGTATAGAGAAAAAGCGACAAATGCTATTTTTGTAATTATGCATAAAAACACATTATATCAATAAGAAAATCATTACACCCACTACCATGCATTTGACAAATACACGCATGTATATTCTTTTGATTATTGTTCAAGTCAAATTAAGTGTATGCCTTGGCGAAATCTGTGATTATAGAAGTAAACATCGTAAACTCTACGTTTTTTTAACTGCCTGAATCAGGCGAACAGACGGCCCACCTGATGGAAAGCGTTTACCGTCGCCTAAGAACGTTTGCAACACCAAGGGTGTCGCTAACGCGTTGCCTATCTCCGAGAAAATTTATAGCACCCTCTTTAAAAACCCTATTGTCATAGGGTTTTTAAAGAGGGTGCTGTATATATGTATATATATAGGGTGGGAAAAAAGGATACGATTATTATTAAATAGTAACGAGATTAAATAAAATTATTATTATATAATTAATATCAAAACTAATATATATTTTGTAGAAAAGTTTACGATAACGCAACAAATTAAGCTGTATGGACGGGGCTGCCATATTATCCTATTTGAAACAGACTTTAGAATTCACTTTTAAAAATTAAAATCATAATAATAAATTGGTAGAAGATTCAATTTTTGGTTTGTACAATGAACTTTAAATTAGATAAATATCAGTGGACCTTATCCAGGCCAGTAGGTTCGGAAAATGCACTACCCTCAATAGAGATTATTACATACATACCAACTTCACGCCAGGTCCCTTGCGGGGTAGGCACGAACAACAGAGCGCCATTCAGGCTTATTCTTACACACCTCACTTACTTCTTTGACATTCATATTCATAGAGATTATTAGCTAATAAAATATATTTTATAAATAGTAAATTACCTTCCAATGCTTTCGTCTGCTCCCATTTGGATCCACCTCCATAGCAGCATACACACCGTATGTTATACACCTTGCCAAACCTTTTAGCTTCCATGTATATCTAAAAAATAATACAAATACACACACTGTAAACGCTTGCGTTATGGATAGTGTACAACAGTCACAGCCTACGTATAACGGTGGATAGGGACTGGCTAAAGAATTAAACAAATTTACCATGCTAGAATTCGAACCCATCACTTGTGTACCAGTGACTTAAGCTAGCAAAGTGTTAGCCTACATCACCACACAGACCATCAAGTAAATTACACTTAACACATTTCTATTAAAAGCGAAAAATTATAATTATAAACATTGGGTTTGTAAATGCTAAAATTAGAAACACAGCATTTGTAAATTGTAAAATTAGAAACATAGCATTTGTAATATTATAAACATTGGATTTGTGTTATATTAATTCCTATTTTTTAATGTGCTTTTTACTTTTGAAGATAATTTTAAAATGAAATACAATTCAATACATGATTAATCTTAGATATTAACTCTAAAGCTTTGATACATGTTGTCTGTATAAGACCTTTGGAAGCTCTCCATCTTCCGCGGTACTCTCCAGACATCGCGCCTACAGACTTCTACTTTTTCCAGAATTTGGATAACTTTTTGGTGGGAAAAAAATGCAACCCGAGAGGCAGTACTTAAATGCCTTTGAAGAACTTATTGCTTCCCGTTTAGCGGATGTCTTCAGAAGGGCATCAATAAACTATCACTTCTTTGCAATGATGCATCAATTGCATGTTGTGTGATTACTTTGATTTAATAGAAACAAAAATACAGAAAAAAATATGTTAACTTATTTAATAAATAAAACAGCAATTTTATAGGTAAAGAACAAATACATACTATACAACTAAGGCTGGTGTGCACCAAAATTTAACCGACGGTTAATCAAAAATAATCACTGTTTTCCATACATTTTTGGCGATTATCTTATTTTAACCATTGGTTAAAAGTCGGTGCACACCAGCCTAAGTAGATGCAATTTGGTTAACCCGCGGCAAGAGGTTCAAAATGCAGCTAACCGGATCGTGGCAGTCAGAACTGCAACCACAAGAGGTGATTGAATACCAACCGCTCAATAAACCACATAGTACATATAGCACCCATCCGGTTTACAGATGTGTAACTCAGGAGTGATTGATTTAAAAGATGTATAATCTTTCAAAATTCGAAACAACTCGTTAAATCTTTGATTTTAAAAATACATCTTTAACTCACTACGTTAAGATTGATTTTAGTCACATGGAACGATGAAAACTAACAACTCAGATACTTGGATGTAGTTTGAGACAGTAGATACAGGATATTGTGAATTGAAATGAGATAACATGCGCACTCTAAGAAATATAACTATGATACACAGTAAATTAGACTCTATATGGTTAGTTTAAAGCTTAAAACCGGGCAACTGAATGAATGAACTCATTCGAAACCAAAGATTTAAAAGAGTTAAAGATTTAATTATTTCAAGGAAAAAGATTTATAAATCACTGATCGCATTGGTGATTTACTTTGCGCATCGCTAATCCGGTTAGCCAGTGTTGGAGGCCGCAGTGCTTCAAGCCACCAGAGCAGTTTGATGGCAGCCTCCGCTCAGTGCATATAAAAATCAGCCTCAGATGCGAATGGACGCTTAGGATGAGATGCAAATACCTTAGCTGATGAGCTTACATTAATTCAACAGACAGTAAATTAATATTTATTTTAATACTATAGATTACCTGTTGTGCCAGTTCTCTGGTCGGGGCCAAGATCAGCCCTATGGGGCCCTCACCGGGAGCTAATTCCTTCTGATCCATTATATGAACTAGGAGGGGCCAGAGGAATGCTGCTGTTTTACCAGAACCAGTACGAGCGATACCTGTCATTAAGTTACAATTTTAATATCTAAGCATTTCAATTCTCTAGTATTAGGCGTATCAGATAAGTAGAAAATAAGCCAATTGTAATAGCGAAAAAGTAAAAAACAAAAATATAATAGATTAAGGACCTTTTTGTAAAATGCAAAAAAAAACAAAATGAGATAAAAAGGCCGGACAAATCATGTTCGTCTGGCGGAGGGGAAGAAAAAAAATCTCTAGTAAAAATATAGGGTACAACCACATGATCATACTGAGTTTAAATGATTACTATTTGGTTTAGGAATGGGTACAGAAATACAGTTTTACACAGCTGATAATCCTTCTGATGTACCTGCACAGTAAACCATACAATTGGTTTACTGTGCAGGTACATCCGTAGTCCGGGAAAATGTATGAATTGTGTAAGTGGAATTTTCAACATATATAATTTACATTTCAGAAACCAGTCTGCACTTATCTGCACAAACAAAAACTGCCAATCACAATTATAACGTAACATTACGTAAACAGTAATAATGCACTACGCCATGGAATAGGCAATAGGGTATCTGACCACTAGACTGCTAACCAGTTATGACGTCATTTCTTTCATGTGTCAAATAGCGTAATAATTGTTTTATTTTGAACATGATATTTATCATGGATTTTTAAAAGTATGATGATAATATAAAACCCGTTCTTTTATATATGACCACTGTTTATTCACTTGCTCCATTGTTTATCTTGTAACATGACTTAACCTGAGAAATATATTAATCACTTTTTACATTCTTAAACATACATATACTACACACTGGTATTAGCACACTTATTCCTAAGGTGTTGTTTATACACAAATCATACCAATCAGATCTCTTCCAGACAGTGCTGCCGGTACACCCGCAGCTTGAATAGGAGTGGGTTGAGAGTATTCAGATCTCCTGATAGCTCGCATCAGTTGCTCGTCAAAGCCCAAATGTGCAAAGCTGCTCACAGGACGAGGCGGATCTGGACCTGTTATCTATAACAATGTTAAATCTTCTTTGTTGTTGCACCAGTCACTGGCTGTTCATAGTGGACAGATTATATTTTTTCATTGAAAATGAAGTACAGTACAACTTTGTGACATGCGCAGAAGGTTTGCCGATGATAGCTTCTCCAGCTTCCTACGATCGCGACCTGCGGTTATCTAGTTCTTAGTAGTACTTAGACAAGCCCGGGTACCAGTCATAGAAAGCGGGAGGGGCCTTCATTGGCAAACCTTCTGTGCACGGCTTATAGGTCATTTAATCTAGAAGAGTCATAAAATTTGGTTTGATAATACAAATTAAATAGATATTAAAAAATAAGAATTTAATGCTAGGATTTATTCATTATGTTTTAGTCATTTGTCCATTTCCAAATCCATAAAGAAACTGCCTTAAAGTTCATAAAAACAAGATCTCTTATTGCAAGCCCATTGTTAGAAAAGCTAATATTACAATTAAGTGATGGGTAACAAAAAAAATATTGATATATTTGAATTGAATTACAGAAAACATTACAAAAAATATCCTCAATACAGTTACATAGTTAGTTATATTTAAAGATAATTTAGGTTAAAAAAAGACTATGATATTTAGATAAAATTTACTACATATTTTTGTACTCCTGGTGCAACTGTATAAGGCAATCCTGATTTCAAGATATACTTTAGTTGAAGAATATACAAGCATTTTCATTTTAATTTTTCACATTTACTAAAACAAATTTTGCTAAATTTTATTGTAGTAAGGCTATGACATAACACACAAGTATGATGAAACTCACTTCAGCATTTAAACAGAATGAGTATAATACTATGAACTAATTTTTACCTTAACCCCCAAATTCTTCTTCAACTCCTCAACTTGCTGTGCAGTTAAAGTATCAATATCTTCATGTGGCACATAGAAGTTTTTCTCAAATGGCTCATAGACTATTTCAGAATGGTCAATGGGTGGAAGAGGATCGATGAATTTCTTTTTAGGTGGTGCTATTGGGTTGCCATCCTCGTCATAGTCTATCTCAACATCTGAGGCATCATCTCCATTGTTTAAGGGGTTTTCTTCCATATACCTGCAACATATTAATAATATTAATTATCACTGGATCCTGTAAGTTATCTGGTATTGTTTAATGATACTGGATCCCCCGGGTTACGAGATCTGGTTGCTTGATTCTGGATTGCTATCCCCAAAGCCTAAGAACCATCCTTTGTATCACCTAGGAATTTACAATGTGTTTCACTATATTACAGTGACCAAATAAAATTGTGATGAAATTCAGTTTTAAAATATATTTTTTATTTATCTAAAGTATGAAGGAGACTCAGAAAGTTTTGTGAAAATAAAAAATGTTCTATAGGTAATTTATTTTATTAAATCTTTTCAAGGTACTCTCCACAAGCCTAAACAAGGTTTCATGCGTCTGAACCAACTCTTAAAACACTTGCTTGAATTGGAACCTGCTTAATTTTAGTTATAAATAATCATATTTTGAAAATAGATTATAACTAGTCAGACTCTCATATGTAAAATCTTTTTTTCACAAAACTTTCTGAGTGGCCTGGTATTACACTTTGTAATATCTTATTGCTATTCAAGACAGAAGAAATTCCACAGCAATATGCCTAGTAATTATTTAATTTTGGTCATATTTGAGTCTAATATTATGACTACTCACTTATAGTAACTCTCCTCATCATCCATATCATCAATGTCTCCCCTGGTACCCCTTCCACTGTCCCCCTTTCCACTTGCAGCATTCTCTTTGCTGGCCACCATATCCTTAGCTGCCTGTTGTTCCAGACCAGCCATGTAGGCATCTAATGGGTCTTCCTCGTCTTCTTCGTCCTTCTTAAAATAGAAATAAATATATAATTAAGTTCTTTTATATATTATATATCAGCATCTGTGAAACATATTAAGTATTGGATTATACAATCACCTTTGAGCTAGAAGCTGCTTCATAAGTGGGGCTCCCAGGAGCAGGAATATAGGCTAAAGCTGGTGTTGGGGGCTCATCTTCTTCATCAAAATATCTACAATAAATATGGATAATTATTTGTAGTGTATTGTAATAACTTATGAATTTGCACCAAAACACATAATTGCCATGGTTAATTTAATAATTTATTTATAGAGAACTAAAACTCTCCAAACAAATATTCTACTTACTCATCCTCAGTCTTGGAGCGTTTTTTTCCCAACATCCCCCAATTACCAGTGACGGCATTCTGAGTTATGGCGTTCATCGTGGAGTACCCTTGCTTCGACAACCCAGACGTGGGGGGCGGCACAGCGTGCATAGGCGTCGTCGGCGGTGGCACCGCATGAAGAGACACATTAGACGGGTTCCGTTTTGGCATGGTAAACCCAGCGAACCCGAACCCCTTCCCACCACTACCGCCTGAATTATAACTCATTTTGACCTTATATTAAATACTAAATCACATGTAAAATTAAAACCTTATCAGACTATCATAACTAGTATTTTAGATGGCCTCTTAAAAAAAATCAATCAGCTCACTTATATAGCTAAGGATATCATTAAATAAATTGTAATAAAATATTTAAGAAGCTGATTTATAATTAAAAAAACCGTAAGATAAAACAACGACAACGAAGTAGTAGGCGTGAGGCATATTTATGCCAACAGTTATTAACAACAGATATTCACAAACAACACATAACATTTGTTATTTCGAGAACAAAATACCTGTTGTCTTGATAACGGACACGTAACATAACATAACAAATAATAACAATAACAAAATTAACAAATTCCAATTTTCGTTACGTATTTAAAAACTGTTCTATTAAATTACTATTTTTCTTTCATTCTATCTAAGCAAATCGTTATTAAGCTAAAAAGAGATGCACCTACTATTTTATTCATATCAGTGTCTCATTTACACTTCAAGGATTTATACGGGCTAAAATGAGACGCACCTAATATTTATAAGGCAACAGAATAGAGTTGACAAAATGTAAACTGTTTAAATAAAGTGTTCTATTAATCACTATTTTTTTCTCGTTCTATCTAAGCAAATCGTTATTAAGCTAAAACGAGATGCACCTGTTAATTTATTCATATCTGTATTTCATTTACACTTCAAGGACTGATACGGGCAAGAACGAAACGCACCTAATAATTATAAGATAACAAAAAATGTGAAGCATTTAAGATGGACACAGTTACGGGACGCGTCCGGAAACGGAAACGATGTTTACGGCGTACGCCAAGAACAGACGCGGCTTTTGTGTTGCCAACTTTTCTCAGTGAAAACATACTATGTCAACTCATTTAAGCGTTAGAGTGGCGTGAATTTTAAAAACCACTGAAAATAAAGTAATAAGACTAGATACTTTTCAGTTTACCTTATTATAAATACTTGTTTTTTGACGTTAATATTCCAATACACGTGGATATATACTGTCTATGCCAGTAAAAATTCGTGTGTATTACCATGACGATGACAGGTTTGTTGGTGAATTGAAATTGCAGGCACGGGATACAAGCTTACAAGCGGCCTTAGCGTTATCTTTTGGGCTGTGTTTGGCTAATTCAAAGCAAGTTTTGCTATTTATGAGGATCAGAAGCGTACTGAATGTTCAGGGGGGCTGTGGGTTCAGTCTCGGATTACGTTTGGATCCATTCAGCGATTTTCACTTATGGCTCGGACAGACACACAAACAATAAAATTTACTAGGGGCTATCTTTCAGAATCTGCGCAAGTTTCATTACGAGACACAAGGGCATTAACTAACACTAAGTACCAAGATTTTATGAAATTTTGATACGAGGTATTAATTAGATGATATTCGTTAAAATCAAGTCTATGTAATGTTTTCAGTTATTTACTCGTGTAGTTTACTATTAAGATTTTGAAGGTTTGATAAATAGAAATTAGTGTTTGACGCCAAAAACATTCTAGGCATAGCTACTTTAATTTTTGTCTCGTACTATTATGAAATAAAATCGAATAATAATAAAATATGTTTTCAAGTACAAAATCAGAAAAAAAACTGTAAACATTATAACTTCGACCGCTTTAATATGTGTTTTATATTACCTGCTCAAAGTTTTTAGTTATTTATTTCTTTACAACGTAATCTTATTTGAATTTAAGATCATTTTATATATTTTCAGATTAAATTACAGAAAAACAAAACCTATTAGATTTTCTTTTATTGTCTACTAGCCTATTACTACTCAAAAACTATCAATAGCGCACAGCTATTGTTAATTTTAAAATAATATTACACTTTTTATGAATTAAAATTGCACAACACAATATCAATTTTGAGTTCCCGCCTTAAACTTGTACTTTTTACACTTTGATACATGTATGTATCACCTTTCCAAAAATGCTGCTGTGGTTCAAAAGGCCTTGTATTCAGAGCCGTAACACACTCTCCAGATTGCTATGAAACGCCCGAACGTTCACGGTCACGTTTCGTGTCTTATGTCTTTATAGTAAGCACACTTCAATGGACATTCACTATCCACATACATTTTAAGCCTCGCCGCTCATTGTGTCCATCAGTCGCGATTTATAATATGAACGCACCTTTAAAGTTGCGTACGCGTATCCAAACGCATTAGGAAAGGCGGGAACGCGGAATGGGTGAGTTACTTTACAAATCGTTGTTATGCAATCTTTTAGACCTTATCTGAGAAGCAATAAAGGTGACATTTGATTTGTAGTATGGCAATGGAATCTTGGAGTTAATCGGTTTAAACGATTTGTTTCAAATTCAAAATCAAATGCAATTCGAGTTCGACATGTTTGAAAATTTTCGCTCGTTTTAATTTGTTTAAAGTTGAATATCTTATAATTGTTGTTGAAGATAGTTTTGTATTTAAATGTAAAGTATTATTCGTTTATAATAGGTTGTATATATAATAGGCTTTGTCATAAATCATTGTTATAAGTATTATCATAATAAGTTATCGTGAACAATGTCTAGTGTAAATAAAAAAAGTGTAGTGTGGGACCATTTTGTAGACATTGGTGGCTTCCAAGCAACATAAAATATGCAAAGCCAAATTATCATATAAGTCGACAGTCACAAACTTAAAAAAAACATTTGGACAAAAAACATCCCAGTGCGATTGATTAATCGAAATTATGATGTAAGTGTCAAAATTATTTTTTCTAATATTGTGTATTATATTGCGTAAATGTACCAACTTTTTATTTTCAAATACCAGCTTTTAGCGATATTTGTACCAGGTTTGTTGGGCTACTATCTAACGTCCCCCTGACGCAAGAAGTTCTCGCGAGAACTCTATGCCAGTGTAGTGTAAGGCTTTACGGAGTTTTTGGCGGGAACTGAAAGGAAATGTGCTATGCAGTTTTATGTCCTAAAAATGTGTAGTTTTTGAGTAGTAAGTATGTGTTTTTGGGAAAAATTTAAACTGTATATTTAAATGTGGCCTTTCGAGTTGTCACAAGAACTCTGTCGAATGGCTTTAGTTGTTAACCTACAGTTCAGCTGAGCTATACATAAGGCTTAAGAAAATGAATAAACTATATTGTAATCTAAGATCTGGCTTAAAAGCCTAGCTACCAAGCCACAAACCTAAATAAATATTGTAGGCTTTAGCGCAAGCCGCATAAAGGAATTTCGTTTCAATAATAACTAAATAACAGTATGTTATTTAATAACAGATAATCAATGCTGTTATTTTTGGATAACAGTAACAGAAGTAACAGATAATTAAATTGACCTGTTATAACTCATCTCTACGAAGTAGAGGTGAGTAACTCCTGAGTGATTAACTCAAAAGATATATATCCGACGCGAAGAGTGATTAGATCCGTATATCACTTTCGTTCAAAATGTATCTTTATATCTTTAACTCTTTAGTTCATTCCTGTTCCACGCGATGAGAGAGAATGATTGGCCCGCACACTGCGCATGCGTAGTGATTGAACGAGGAAACCGAATATAATTGCAAGCCAAAATAAATTGTATCTCTGTAGTTTTATGGTTTAATTTAGTTTTAATTTAATTAATTTTATTATATTTCTACACTCTGTGTTTATATTTTTTGGCGTTGCCACAGGTACGCGTGTCGGCTCTGCCAGTATATCACTCACAGATAATAACTCATCTTGTCTGCGATTGACACTGACACTATTCACTGTAAAGCTAAAGATATAAAGATATGAAAGAGGGATATATATCTTTGTATCAAAAAGATATATATCACTCTTTTCTTTTTGGTGAGTGATTTTTCCCATGACTACAACGAAGAAATCTACCAATTTGACAATGGCAAAAACTTAATTGACAACTGACAATTTGACACACGCCGTCAAAATCTTTTTTTTATATTTATGGCTTGGCAACTAGGCTTTTCAGGCCATCAAAATCTTGACACAGTTAATATCAGTGGTGTAGTCTTCTCTCTTTCTTTTGTTATGATAACCAACGCCAAAACCAATATTTTATACTTGGCAATTACACAAAACGTGTTAGATTCAAACCAATTTTAAATATAAAAAATGTCGTCTAGTCTGCGGGACGCTGACGTTGACGTGACTAATTTTATCAATGACAGTTTGAGAACCCAAAAACTGGACTGAAAATCAAAACAAGACAACTAATTTTATAATAAAATACTAAATTAACGAAAATCATTATGTATTTCAAATTGTGTGTATTCTTGTTTACCTTACTTACGGTTACCAATGTGGAAGCAGCGACAGGATATGATTTTGGCGATTTTTTAGCCACTGTTTTAGGAATTGGAATAGCCGTAATTGGAGTTTTAGCATGTTTGGGTAATTACGCGAGACAAAAAGCGAGAAACGAATTCATATAACGCAATCACGCAAGTAAGTAATTGCTATAACGTTACATATGTAATGTCTTATTCGGGTTATCCTTATTGTGTTATAACTCTGCTCGTTTAAAAACGAGTTTAGAACTATATCTTTATTATTATTTAAAATTGGGCAATCATCATTAACATATCGACTGGTTTTAAAGATGCAGATGCATTTAGAAGTTTTTATCTTAGCTATATTAACCAATATACCTATTATTAACCTTTGTTTCATTATTTATCTAGATTTCCTTTGTATGGATATGTTATTTATATTTAATCAAGTGTGATAAAAATGTTTGCAATATTTGCTAAGATTAAGCAAGTTAAAATATAGCACTTTCTGTCATTGAAAACAGAATACTTATTTGTATAATAAACTTCCTGATTCTAATATTTACACCAAAAATTGTATATAAAGTATTATTAGTAAGGTGTCTCAAATATCCTTATAGTTGTGGCATAAATTGTAAAATGTGGACAAAACACCTTTTTTTGTTTTCAATTTGTAATTCAAATGTGTTTTATATTTCAGGTGATGAAGGAGCCCACATTCATCTAAACTTAAAAATCTATAAGCAACAATCTACATAATGTCAGCAATGAATTAAATATCTATATAGCTGAAAATCTTGGAACAGAGAAAAACATATCTAAATTATTTAAGTTTTTTTGCACACTAACTTCTGCCCAGAACTTGATAGTAATATACAGGGCTATTGTGGGGGCACGCGGGGGCACCCAGTGCCATCAAACGAAATCAAAGAGTACATTATGTATATAAAGAAATTTCGAAAATATCGAAAAATTGCCATAAAAACTGAAAAATGAAAAAATTATAATTTTTGTAATCTTTATAAAAACATGTTTTTTTGGAATGGAGCTACAAACATAAAATTATGGACTTACAATTTTCGAGTGGTGTGTGCCCCACAAAAGAAATGACAAAAAGGCCTGGTAATATCCACCAGTTTTTAAATTACAATAGACAATAATTTTTAGATGGTTTATCCTTAACTAGTATCTGACTATGTAGTTAATTATCTCTCATTATGGATTTATTCTAATAGTATTTAATCTCAACTTTCAAACTACTTATTATACTTATTTTATTACTGTATTTTGTAATTGGTTAGATAAGTAATCAGCAAGATTTTCAGTGAGTAGAAAAAATGTAATTCAGTATTCCATTAAGTTATATAAATTTACAAACAATGCTTTAAAAGATATAAATATTCAATTTTCATGTAACATCCATTAGATTTGATTATATAATAAATCTAACACTACTTACTCTACATGTATAAAAAATGTACATTAGTTTTAAGTAAAGATATATAAAGATATATTGAATTATCTAAGAATTTGTACTGAGATTTGGATCTAATTTTTGGTTTAATATATTTACAAAAATAAAATATTTATATTTAGTTTTTTTTTAATCTTAGCAATCTAAGTGCTCAAATTTAAAATTCCTAAATGAAAGTACTTGTTTAAAATCCAGTATGATGTCTCTTATAATACAAACTCAGCATACATTGTATTAGGTTACTTTTTCAATATTGATACACTTTATGAGGCAATTTTTATTTATAATATTGAGAACCTATTATACACACACATATAACACACCTACTGGAATCTTCTTGATTAAGAATTAGTTTTCATATTATTCATGTCTTGTCTGTATTTAATAAGACAAATTCAGCATACAACACCTGTAATACAATGAGACACAATAGGATGTTTTCTACCAATGGACATGCTTACCTCATGCTACAGAAAATGGTTAAGAAGATCTACTTAAAATGTTACTGATCAGTATTCTCCGGACATTGCTCCCTTTGACTGTCTTTTAAATGTATAAATGGTACATAAGTTAAAATTGTAATGGTTGATGAATCCCTTAAAAATATATCATCCTTTATCAATTGGGGATTTATACATTTCCTGAAATGCAGGAGAATGTATTAAGCCAGATATGGTACATATTTTAGATCCTTAATGTGTAACCTTATATTTTTTATGTCAAGCCACCAATTTGAAAAAAAAAGCAGCAGAGGCAATGTTCTACCAATTTTTAACACAGTACAATTCTTATGAAGCTGTTAAAGAATCTTGAAATCAAACACATTTAGCTGTGTAAATAATTTATAATTAAAAGAAAACATTTTGCATCCTCACATAAAATAACACAGTGATTCATCCCAATAGAACTTGGTTTCAAATTCATCATTAATATTAAAATTGTTTTAAAAAATGGTTAATATTTTAGAGTTATACACTACTTAATTCTAACTGCTCTATTTCTTTGACAATGTCTTTCTTTTTTGCCATTTTCTCCTTTTGATCTTTGTCTGGATTCTTGAGGATGCCTGATTTAATTTTCTCCTCTAATATTTCTATGTCTCTGAGTTTCTTTCTTAAGTTTTTGATACGTTTCGTTGGGTCTGTGTTGATGATGGTTGCATTTGGTGTCATTGGTGGTGTATTTTCAAAGGATGGTTTTGTTATTTCACATTTTGATAGTTTATCTGCCGCTTCTTCAATACCTGCTAACAGAATAAAATGTTTCCTTACATCCAATTTTCTTTAGTGGTATAAAATTTAAAATTTACAGTTTTTTACATATTACTTTAACTGAAAAATATATAGAACATTGGTTCAATTTTATTTCTTGAAATTTGAGATTTTACTGTAAAAAAAACTAGGTACTGCCAAAATTTCCTATGTACTTAATTAATAATAAGTAGGGTATTGAATAATAACTATTAAAAGTATTGGCTATTGCTGGTCAATATCTTTATCTTGGCATTCAGGGAATCTTTACAGAGTCTCTAAAAGATCAGAGTAAAATCCTAAAGTGGAAAATTAAAGTATGTTCCGAATATTTGTAATGTATTTGGCTCAATTTTGAATGAAAATTAAACTATCTATAGAAACTAAAAAATATATGTGAATATTATAACTAACATAATAGCATGTGATCATTAATTGTGTTGTTGTCTCACTCTGTTTATATAAGACTTGTGAGATAGTATATATATATATACAAGATAGTGATAGTGTTATTCTTGAGGCTTTTTGGTATATCGATAATTGTCTCAAAAGAGTGAGTGTGTTAAATCAGTTTGATAACTCTCTATTATACACCAAAATACAAATAATAATGGCTATTGCCTTAATACTAAAAAGTAGTCTCTTCTGCAGCCTGGGCAGGATTGGTAGATTTTCAATCATATAATTATTAAAGGTTGAAATATATGCAGTTTAAATTTACCTGTCTTCTTTTTCTTTTTTTTCTTATCAACATTAATTAGCATGCCAGGTATGGGTTGTACAGCCCCTGCATTATTTCTTCTTGATTTTTGAGCCTCTGCTACTATCTCTGGAGTGAGCCCCACAGGAAGCCCTGTGTTTTGTCTAGCTTTGAACTGTTTCCCTTTACTCTCATATAATGGTACCTCCTCTTGAGGGACATATCCTTCCCTTATCCGCCTTGGTTTACGCCATGTACCGTCAGGTCTCTGAGTAGCAGGAATAAACTTGCAACCTGCAAAAATTTCTTCTTCCATTTTGTGTTACAAAAAATATTGCGACAGGTATTGTGAAAAATTGTTACGGTGAAAATGTCCATCCATATGTTTAAGGAAACAAATGTAGTTTAAATAATAATGCTTTTAAATCACGACACTTATTAAACTACAACATGAATGTCTTAATTAACTGTTAACGATTAGCTTCAACCACTTTCACTCGTCGCGATTTGCACAGAATATTTCATTAAATTAGCAGTATTAAATCAGGCATAAAGGGCGTAGTGGTATCACAATTTTGAAAAGATGTATTTCATATCTTTGACTTACCGTCGGCGTCATGTTCATATGCCGTTGTTGCCATTATAAAACATGGACGAATATATTTTTTCTATGTAATGTTACACACATTTACTTGTTCTTCTTGTATGACTTACAAAACTTCTTTCTTACCTAGCTAATATTGCTATTTTTGTATTAACCAACGCTAATGCTATGCATAGTTAGGAAATAATCATTTTGACTGTTGATTTGACAAGTTGACAACGACAATGAACTCAATTTAATTCATAGACAATGATATAATTTATTTATTATAAAGAAGACGCAGACTAGGATTTACGGTCTGGCCATGGATGGATGGTTTTGCGAGAGGGATGTAAAAAGTAATTTAATACCTCATACATCTTGATACTTTTGTTTTTGTCCACCATCTCTGTCACTCACAATGGCAAGTCTGGGACGAGTCTTTAATAGGCCCATTCAAAGTCGTCCTGCAGTAAGCAGCGCTTGCAGGTATCAAGAGTCATTCTGCTCAGTGTCGGTGTTGCAGATTGCAACAACATACACAGTTCTTTATTACGCGGCGGACTACTATGTAATATAATGAATAGGCTCCTTCATATTACTCCTTTACGTTACTATTAGCCTCGTACTTAGCGAGACAATGAAGGCTAGCAAACTCTTTTCATTAGCATTTCTTGATCCAATGTAGTCGCGGCATTAGAATACAGAATAATGTATGTATTGTATATTGTCAATTGGACAATCCCAGTGAATCTCCCCAACATAATCTAAAAATAAAAAAATATATGGAAACTAGCGGCATCAACAGGGCTAGAGAAAGAAAAAATTATAAGTAGTTTCCATTTAGAGCACTTAACTACACTTTAGGTGACCCTGTACAATATCGAGTACCCTAAAACCCAAATACGTACCAACTACCAATGGGCACATATTTGCGAAGTTTCAAGACCTCCTGGTGTGCGAGGACAGACCCGACTGTCAAAAACTTGTCCCCATAGCATTACTTAAATTGTAAATTTTAAGAAAATGGCGATTCGGTCAACACAGAGTACTTAATGACCGAATTGAATTAATTTTTGACATCCATCTTTAGGATGACTTTGCAAACATTACTGCTAACGATTGTTCTCAGCGAGTGTACCGCTGCCTCGCAACTACCTTTGGTTCCAAAACCTAATTCGTTTGGAGGAAAGTAGTTGGTCTTTTATAAATCGATAGTTTATTTTGGCTGCGGGGTACCGGTATGTTATTATAGCACGGATATCGTCATTATTTTTTTTAAAGTGCATAGGTTGGCACCGTACATTATGAGTAGTATTTCCGTATTTGCGCTACCCGAGGGTATTAAATTAATTAAATCTGTTATGTCTCTCAGAAGTGTCACACCTGAGGTGCAAATTGCCCCACTTGACATATCTGATGATGAACGAGGCCTACTAGCCCTCCAGCCGAGCTACTGCCGAATGACATGATAACCTCGAATATTTCCTTTTGGGAAGCATAGATTCTGCTGTTAGTATCATCATGGTCCAGTAGTTAAGAGTATTCTGGAGGTGTATACTTATCCCGTAATGCACGAAGAGTAATCTGGTTATTAGGAGGTACATCGTCGTTGAAGATGAGAACAAAATCCATGCTGCTCCCTTTATATCACCATCCGACAATTTTTTAATACCACAAAGTCTGATTCAAAATGTGTTTTATAATTTGGGTATTTTTGGTTTGCTTAATCTGTTTATTTAATCTATGTCCTATAGTCTGTATAATTTTAATTTTTTCTTAATTTTAGGTGTAACCTTTTGTGGTAAATTATAAAGTGTTTATATAAGTTTTTCAAAATACACTTTTATTCTTTCTTTCTCTTTATTCTAATTTAAATCAAGTTATAACTTATAAGCCCCTTCTATCTAGTGGAATATAAAGAATTATCGATTGTAGCGCCATCTATCGGGATGGGTAAATTATATTTTAAGCGTATAATTTATATGTAGCGTATTCCATGTGTCTGGGACCTAACATTGTTTATAGTTTATGGAAATAGGAATACAAATCACTTGTCATTAGTTTAAATTTTTTAATAGAGAAAATTAACTTTTAAATTTGTTTTATAGTCGTATTTTGTTTTTATTATAATATATTATCAGCAGTTAAACCATGCCTAAACGTCGTAGATTTTTCACGCCCTTAAAAAACAAGACAAAGTTCAATATCCTCAAATCTGAAAGCGATATCAAAGGTAAACTTAACTTCGTACACAAACACTGTATGCAATTTACTTACCATTTCAAAATACTACGTTTAAACTATCTCATCGGGTTCCTAATTCCTATGTTCATCCTTGTTATCGAAAATTTGACCTACAATAATTGTATACCTGAATTAATGATAATCTGTTTATTTTCCACCCAAGAAAGAAAAAATAAACACTCAAAGTTCTAAGAGTTAAAATATGATGTCTCTCTCTCTATTGCATGTGTTATTAATTAACTGCATTTTCATTGTTAGAAATCAACTTTTCTTCTAGCAATGATAAACCTGTTTTAAGTAGATTATTACTAAACATTTTAATTCAATTAAATTTTATTTTAAGTATTATAAATATGAAACACTGACTAGGGAGCCTTTATTTGTTATTTGAGATTTAAAGTGAATGGGTGGTTTAAAAAAAAATAAACACAAAGACTAAGGTCTTAGCATTCTGACCTATATTATAAAAGTTCAGATCTGTTTACAATAGTTCAAAATAAATAAATATGCCCTCCCAGCATAATGCTAGCCAACAAGGACTAGCGCTGTTCTTCCGTCTGGGGCCATAAAGTGAAGTCACAGTCGATTATACAACACATAACAAGAATAATATAATGCATTTTGATAATGGCAAATTGGCCTGAAATGCACTCTACCTATATATTCCGTCAATGGCCAATTCCTATATCTTACGGAGCATTAATTTGCCTTAGTTAAAATTTGACATAAGTTCCACACAAATATCAAAATTCAAGTGATGGTAACAAAAGCGAATGAATAATAAGATAAATAGAGACCAGGTACGAGAAACCTAAATTATCTCAATTTTTTTTTTAAATATTTAGATGAACCAGGTGTAAGTAATGATAGTACACTATCTATCAAAGAGATCTCATCTGCTCGAGGTAGATTCCAAGGAGTTCTCATGGATGTTTTGGAGCCCCCTGCTGAGGAGTCACAATCAGAATCATCCTCAGAAGAGACACCCCTATCAAATGAAGGGTTTGTTAATATTTTCAAATTTATCACAATTATATAATTATATACACTGACGGACTCATAAACTGCATCAAAGTAATAGACGACTTTGAAATAAATATTTTAACCAAGTATGCAAACTTTCTATACAGATTTAAATTGAAACCTCTAGATTGGTTCGTGAACTTTAAAACAGCGTAGGGTCATATCCTTAAGTTTAAGTTTGTGTACTGGAAAGGACCTTAGGACTTTTTTGAAGAAAAAACAGAAATGTAAGGAAAATTGGTTTTAACAATAGACACAAACTTTATGCAAGGGTTTATTTATGTTTTAATAAGGTGTATTACCTCCATGTGCCCTTATTAGGATTCTAATAGGTTCCACATAGATTTTATTAGGGTTATTAAAAGATCTTGTTCACATTCTTCTGAAAGTGCTGCCACTGTCATGGTCAAAGGGTTTCTCGCATATACAGCTCTTTTTAAATTGTCCCAAACATGCTCAATAGGATTAAGATTCGGGCTGCGTGCTGGCCAATTCATTGTATGTATCCCGACCTCTTTGCAATATTGTCGAACTTGTGCAGCAGCGTGCGGCCGGGGTGTTATCCTGCATTAAAGTAAAATTTTAGCCTATGAATCCCATGTAAGGCACCACGTGATCTTCTAAGATCTCTGTTATGTAGCGATGTGCAGTCAAACCCCCTCTACTACCGTTTTGATGGACCATGTCTATGAACACAAGTTCTGTTCGCCGGTTCATCAATATGCCACCCCAGACCATACACGAACCACCTCCAAAAGGAACACGCTCCTCAATGCAACTTTGAGCATATCGCTCCCCACGTCGACGATAGACTCTTCTGCGACCATCTGCACCATATAAACATGTCCTACACTCGTCCGTGAACAATACGGAGGTCTATTGCTCTTCTGTCCAATTCAGGTGATCACGCGCAAATCTTAAGCGAGCTTGTTTGTGAGCTACAGACAACTTTGGACCATTTGCTGGTCTAAAAGGGGTGATATCCGCTTCCTTTAACCTTCTTCTTATTGTTCGTGCACTCACGTTTACTCCACGCACTTCATTAAGCTCTTTGATGTTAACAGACGTGAGGAAACGATTTCGCAGGGAAGTTGTAACAATAAATTGATCATCACGACCGGTGGTTGCTTGAGTCCTGCCTGTACCACGTCTCCTTCTGTAAGAACCTGTCTCCACAAACCTTCTGTATATTCCAGAAACCGTAGACTGGTTTAAATTTAAATTTCCACCAATCGTTCGTTGATCCAAGCCCTCCGGCACGAATGCTACAATTTGAGCTGCTTGTTCGGACGAAGTAACCATATTATTGTTCAAAAACTCTTGATGAGTTAAAAAACTAACCCAACAATTCTGCTGGTAACAATAATTCAATTGACAAAAGAATAAAAAATCAATGAGAATCAATTTAAAACTTTGCTATAAATAACACGCAAATCTGATACTACGAGTAATTTTCTTTTCCCGGCTATATTCATTTGTTTTACTGCAGTTCTGTTTTTAAATTTTCTTTTTTTTTTGAGATTAAGAGCCAGTCTCTCCATATTGATATAATTTAATCTAAAAAGTTTGCATACTTATTAAAAAAAATCATTTCAAAGTCATCCTGAACTTTGATGCAGTTTATGAGTCCGTCAGTTTATATATGTTTACAATAAAAATTGTGTTTATTGCTGAAAAGTTCCAAAATTTAAACTGAATTAATGTAGTAGGTATGCTATCCATTTCCATACTTCATTCTCAGATTATGCTTCATTAAACACCTTTTTTGTTCTATATGAAGCCCATTTCTCCCAGAGAGGAATTATTCAACTATTATTAAATCATATTGACAATTGAAATCTACATTCACTTTTGAAAAAAAACTTTATATTTATATTGAAAAAAATACGCAGGAGTTCAGCAGACAGACAGATGGCCCACTTGATAGAAAGGGGCTACCATCGCCTATGGACATTTGCAACACCCAAGGTGCTACAAATGAGCTGCTGCTCTCTTAAGGCTGACTGGAACATAGTCACTAATGCCGGAACACAAGTTAAGGTTGTTATGGCGGCATACTCAAGACCTGGGGTGGTAGCCATCCAGTTGGGCAAATACCCTACCACCTGGCTGTGGGTTGTTTTGTCACCTCTTATGACAGGCCGCCTGTCCATAGAAAATTGTATTCTTTCTCCATTCCTCCACAGATACAACAAATACAACTATTTTTGTTTTTGAACCTTTTTTTGCTTGTTTTATATTTAAGTTTCGGTAAGTTTAATCTCATAAAGAAACTAATTTCTACTTACAAAATAGATATATAAATAAACAATTGACTCCATATCGCTGTCGGCGGGGAGCGTGCCCAAAATGCTGCCAAATACAACTTATTTTTTTAAAATACTTTGGTCCCAAATCATGTTACCACATTGTACCGCTGCAGCCAAAATCTTAAACTTACTAACTTTTATTATTAATGTACTCATTAATAATCAAGTCATTTATTTGAGATATTATTCAATTGAAAATATTAAAGCTATTATTTACAGGCAAGATAAAACTGAAGAGTCAGATGATGAAGATTCACCACAAAGCCGGTACATTGTCCAAAGACAGTCGTATGTGCTCAAGCTATTTGATAGGAGCGTAGACCTTTCCCAGTTTGATGAGGATACACCCCTATATCCAATATGCAGGGCTTGGATCGCAAACCAACCTAGGGCAGATTACAGTGCATTTGGGTGAGTGGTTTCTCGTTTCGTATATAATTATTTCAATCTGAAGGTATGAGCATTTCAGAGATTAGCCGGAACATCAAGACAGATGGAAAAATTCTAAAAATTGCATTTTCGGAATCTACCGATACATACTGTTAATATAAACAATTATAATTAGTATTCATAAAATTAGAAACAAATATTTGGGGGATTCTGATGAAATAAATATTCGTTATAAATGATACACGTGATATATATAGATAAGAGATTAAACGCCTTGTGTTTCTTTTATAGAAAGAAGCACGTGGAACCAGAGATAAATTTGGGTGGCAGTATAGTGGAGCTACCGGGGCCAGATGGACCTCCCGTTTCACGTATTCCACAACTATTGCCAGAGCAGCTAAATGTCAGCAAGGATATAATCAATCAAATGGTTAGTGACTGATTATTGCTATGTAATTGCAAGATGCTTGTGAACTAGCAAGACATGGTCATTTAGAAGGGCTTGCGAAGTATTCTAGCTGTGAAGCAAAACCTTTGTACCCCTTTTTAAGAAAATTACGAGGAGTATGAAATTTCGCACACACATAAATAAAAGAAATTCGTGTTAGTTACACTATTTCAGTGGGTTCCCGGATGGTTTAGATTCGCAATTAGAACCGATAGGTAGCGCTGTGATTGGGTTCTAGAATCCTCCTAATCACCTACACCGATTTTGGTGATTTTGTTTTTGTGTTTTTGAGTGGGTCCCGGATGGTTTAAATCTACTATTGGGACCGATAGGTGGTGCTGGGAACGGGTCCTAGATTTTTATTTTTTCAGAGCAGGTCAATGTCTGCCGGGGCCGTTAGTAGCTTATATAAAGCAGAAGCGGCGAAAGGTAATATTTTTTTAAAATATGCATAAAAATGCACACACTACCATGTATTTATTGTTCAAGTCAAATTAACAGAGTAGCCTTAGCGAAATCTGTGACTATAGAAGTATAGTTTTCGACATTAATAATTATAATTCGACCACAGGCGACCACTAGTAATTACTACTAAGTACTGATTATTCTATGTAAACGCGCGCACGTTCGTAGATCTGACCTTCAAACAAGATGTGTGTGTGCCAGATTGACAATAAAAATAGTAAATAGTGCTCTAATTGTTGTCTAAGCAGTATGTATTAAGAGTAAGAATAGTACGATATTTTATACCCCACTACGTACATACATACATACATAACTTCACGCCAGGTCCCTTGCGGGCTAGGCACAAACAACAGAGCGCCATACAGGCTTATTCTTACACACCTCACTTGCTTCTTTGACATTAATAGCTCTTGCCATGGACGCTCGTCTGTTCTTAAGATTCCTGACATCACCTTCTGCTGATACACGATCAATTTGATCATGGAAGGTGTGTCGTGGCCTTCCGCGACTTCTGCATCCATCCACTTTTGCATTATATATCTGTTTAGTCATTCTTTCCACATGCCCGAACCACCGGAGCATTCCTTTCCTTACCTTCACCCCGACACTCTCTTTCAGACCAACTCTCTTTCTTACTTCGGTATTACGAACGCGGTCCGCGAGCGTCACTCCGCAGATTTTGCGCAGTGCTCGCATCTCGACCGCGTTTACTCTACTTTCATGTTCTCTCTCCCATACCCAACTCTTGCTTCCATACGTGAGCGTAGGTACCAGCTCCGCGTTGTATATGGCAAGCAGGGCCTTCTGGCTGAGGTTCTTAGCGCCCAGAAGCTTACCTAACGCTCCATTCACACTATTCCCCAAATTTACTCTTCTTTCTATGTCAGCGGTGTACCCGCTGCCCTGCTAAAAGCACATCCAAGATATACAAACTCATTCACTTGTTCCAGCATAACATCATCGACCATTATCCTTGCATTCGTTCTGGTTTCTTCTCTTTCAATACCCCATTCTTTTAGATAAATATTGGTTTTTTTATTGTAATAATAATAATAATATGTATAACCAGTAGAGCAGTTCACCCCAATAGCCCGGTACTTTTTGTCCTCATTTCCCACAATAGTCTTACACTGGCCGGGTCTTCTCCTTGGGTGCATTACTATATGGTGTAGACAGGAATAATCGCCGGTCAGTGTCACGCCATATTTACATTAAATTTATCAAAGGGCCTTTACGTGCGTGCCTTTCCATGGCCACGCGCAAGCCCTCCAAATGTCCGGGTGGTCGTCAAAGACATACATTACTGGCCTAACTTATAATCATTTAAATAATAAATTTTAAGAAACTGCTCAGAAATTGATTAACGATAATCTTACCCATAAACTCCTCTTAAGGATAAGAGGTGGTGGTAAAGTAACTCAGAAATATATGTCAAAAATAACCAATATCGACAGGTAGTTTAAGTGACTGCTAAGAGGCAAGATTTATTTGAATCAGCCGTTGATGAGGGGCTTAAAAGTCTCTTATCTTAAGAGAAGGCTAATGCTTTCTTAACAAGATTATCACAAGTAAGGCCCTATATGTATAATAATGCTATTGACTTTTTGGTTTATTAGCACCAAACCCCCCCTCCGAGCAAGGAGCAGCTGTTGCAGGGCCACATGCGCCGCTGGCTGGCGGTGCGCCAGGCTTGGCTCGACCAGGGCTACCGCGTCGAGGATAGATACGAATCTACCCAAGACTGCCTTAATAAGATTGCCTTAAAGTGAGTGTTGCCATGTTTTTTTTCTCTAATTATAACACCTAAACTGGTTCTTTTAAACTTTCCATTATTTACTGTATTGTATTGGCCTAGCGTCAGAGCAGTCCGGTGTATGTATGTTGTACTCATAACACTAACGTAATTTGCTTAGCTTGTGAGCCACGCATTATTTTGGAATGAAGTTCCTCATCACACCTTACTCGGTGGATGAATGTGTTAAGCGTAAGAAAAAAATGCTGACCACTATATATTATTATTCAATTTCGAACTTTAATACAACAAATTAAGATCTAAACCAATATCCATTACTGTAAGATACACTGAAAATATTGAAATAGAAGGTGTAGTGATTATTACCATACAATTTCTGCAATGGTCTTAGAGATTTCGGTCCAACCAGGTGTCCTAGAGACACCTCATTAGTTGTTAGTCTACTGCTCATCACACTATACTAGAGTTGAGTAGGACATGATTATAAATTAGTTTGTAAGAGTAATATGACTTTTTGTATTGAACCAGAACCAGTACATCTTTTTTTGTACGATTGGTACAACGGCAGTACATTTGTAGCGATGATGCCGATGAACGCCCTTTCCTCATTTGTCCGGCTCCTCACAATTTGTACTTACGCGCGGTAGTGTTAATTCGGAAATCTCCTTTAGGAATCAGTTGTGATTCCTGGGTCACCTCATTTTCAATTAAATAGTTGCAGAAGCTAGCAGCCGTACCGTGATATTTCATGTCGTAACTCTTTGCCATGTAAATATCTGTAGAGGCGTCATTGTACTGTTCTAGCATAAGCGTCATTTCGTCCTGCCTCTTACACTTCATATTATTTGAAAAGTGAGTAGTAGTGTGACAATAATTTTGAAATCTTACATTTTCAAATTTTGAGCTGTATGAGTACAAACGTATTTGATATGGGACAAAATGTGTACTGGCTCATATGTGTCCCACTCAACACTACAATATACCTGTTCGTGATGCAGCAGAAAAAGTAGAGAAGTGGAAGTCTACTTCCCTATTGGGTGGACTATGAAGTTAATGCCCCAGAAACAATCCAAGTTCAGCACTAGGATGACAATACTGATTATGGTCAACTGACTGGGAGGTCAGTAGGGGTTTAACTACTTGAATCAGGAAAATTGACATGCAAAAGCTTTTTTTTTATTGCATTAGTTCAGCAGACAGGCAGACGGCCCACCTAATGGGAAGCGGTTCCCACCACCTATGGACGTTTGCAACTCCAAAGGTGCTACAAAAGCGCTGCTGCTCTCTTAAGGGAGACTGGAACGTGGCCATTAGTCCAGGAACACAACTCTAGGTTGTTATGAAGGCACACTCTAGACCAGGGTTGGTAGTGATTTAGTCAGGCAAATATCCTACCACGTAGCGAAGCTGCTTGTTCATTATAAATTATAAAGCGCAAATAATAAGCTGGTTGTTCATTATTTCTAATAAATGTTTTTGTTTTAGCGGTATGTAATATCGGAAAAACACCAAATAGAAATGGATATGATTTTTTAGCATTTACAATAATTTTCTTAAGTAATATTTGATTATACCTTACTATTATCCAATCATGTTGATTTTGTATAATATTTAATCTGAATATGAATAATTAATCGGAAAAAAGAAAAAACTAATTTGTTAGTTATATATTTTTTCATTTTTAAACAACTGATACAGAAGTGTAAATGAGCAATAAAATATTTAGGCCAGTTTTCGTCTTTTATTTCCTTTCTTGGATAGTTTTGGACACTCTGATTTCTTGTGACCTTTTTCATTACAATTGTAACATGACTGAAAAATAAATATTAAGCAATATTAGTAAATTCAAATTTTGATTAATTTTTTTTTGAATAATTCGGTCTAAAGTTGAAAATAAATCTTTTGAGACTATCCCATTTTGATTGGGTAAATCTCTTTTCTTCCACCATATCCTAATTATTTGGGGTCGGGACAATGTCTTTCCCTTCCATTCTCCTCTACTCTGATACATCTTCTGTCACACCACATATCATTCTTCACACAATCCATCCATCTTTTTTTAAGTGTAGTTTAGAGTCTTTAACAATGTTGCATCTCAAATAATGCATGAAAACCTTGGCTATACATCTCCATAATGTCTTTATGATATCCATGCTACACCTACAGTGAATTCCATTAGTAGCTCACAACACCCATAACGCTCCGTTAGCCGTCCCACATGGAGACCATGGTCGTTGTGGTCGTGGCGAAAACGTCATTAATGACGTCATCATTTTCGGTCACACAACGTCCCATGTCAAGAGGTGCGTCGAATAACCGTTCCAGTTGAGTTTACGATTGTAACGCCGGCAAGCAATTGGAACGGGAAAGTCGGAGTAGTGAACGTGGTCGTTGTGAGTCTCTAATGGAATGTATTGTGGCGCAGGTCTACGAGATATATTGGGAAACTAATGTTACAACTTAGACCCCGACAAAGACAAATTCCACGTACAGATCTAGATATGCACATTTTATTACCTGTCGGCATTTGAACTAATTCTAATCTTTTTATGATCGTCTTCTTTTGTTCACTTATTTATTGGCATACATTTCTAGTTATTGTCGAGAACAGCCTATTGTCCTATTGTATTCGTTTACGGCAGCTCAGGAGCATCATTAGCCATGTGTTGTGGATTATAAGTACAAGCTAATTCTAGGTAATTATGTCGATGTTGCCGGGCGGGCACATTTGCATTAGTGAAGTATAAAATGATGGTCTGATTGAGGGGGGGCGCAGTTGTGCTACAACTAAGATCTAGGCGTGACGGGTGTACATCGGGACTCTAATAGTGACGGACTTTGCGCGTTTTATTGAATTACGACCTTCTGCAATACGTCTGGATTTATTGCGTACGTTATACTTCTACCTGTGTTACATATGTTTGTATATTTCTAATAAAGTCTATAATAGCATTTTAATACGAGTCCTGCAAACTCGTAACAATAAAAAGAAAATTATAATGAAGCATACCTGACTCTCAACAATTACACTACATACATGGCCCTTCTCCTGACAGCACCTGCCACATTCTTTACAGTGGAAGAATGTAGGTTTCACACATCTTCTACAGACGTTACAATGTCTGTATGTCATGCCATTTTTGCTTGTACACTCTCTGCACTTATTGCAGTGGTTGTTGGCTGACGATACCCAATATTTGCATTTGTCACAAAACTTATAGTTGCTATCATTCGATAAGTCAATAGTGATAAGTGGTAAGTTCGTAAAGAAGCGCACTGGAGATCCAAACTTCCTGCCAGACTTCTTATTTTGGAACTTTTTGTGATTTTCGTATTCTACCTGAAAAATTTAAGACATGAAGATGAATGTTAATGAATTTGATACATTTAATATCAATTCATCTAAATATTAATAAGTGAAGCAAAAACGTTGTAAACTTATAATTTAAATTATTTATGGTTGAATTTCGAGGTTAGAGTTTGTACAATGCATTTAAAAATGTAAAAAAAATCAAGGGGGGATTAATTCAAAACAGCATAATTGAATATGCAACTTTTTCAAGTGTTTTCCTACATTTGTTAGAACATCAAATGAAAACTACTGAATGGATTTAAATGAAATTCGAACACAGCTTATATCCCGGGTAAAAGCTTAGGATACATTAAATGTAGTTTTCGTGGAATAAAAGAATACAGTTTAGTTGTGATCACATTTTTTTTGCATTGCCTTTGCAATTGTGTAACAAATAAAGTCTTCATAACAATATGTGAAGTTTCGCCAGCAAGCACATGTTAATCTATTATATATATTTTTTAATATATTGTCCAACATGCTTACATTCGTATACATTAGAAACACAGTTGAATGTGGCACAGAAATCTCATGGCATGATCCGTGCCACAGAGACTCATGTACACAATTGAAGACATGAGTGGATGAAGGTGATAAGTCTCATAATTCCAATTCTGAGTAAATCGAGATAAAAGTTTTACTTTTATTTGAAACTGAACTGAACTTAACACCTTTAGCAACGTTTTATTTCTTAAATATGCCTTATATCTATGGTCTAAGGTCTGTAGTCATTTGGTATCGACTTATAATATTCATCTACGCAAAAAAAGCAAAAAACCTTCATCCACTCACGTCTTCCATCACTACATAGTATAAAACAAAGTCGCTTTTCTGTCCTATATCCTATGTGCGCTTAAATCTTTAAACTACTCACGATTTTGTGTGTTTTTTCCAATAGATAGAGTATTCAAGAGAAGTTATATGTATAATACTAAGCAACATTGCAATTTAGAGTTTCTATGTAGTGATGCCGTGCAAAGTCGGAGCGGCGCTATGTTTTTATATTGCACCCGTGCGAAGCGGGCGGGTCGCTAGTTATATATAAAAAATAGAAGCAGAAGCGAGTATTTGTTATCACCATTCTAGTGTTTAGTTTTGATTTATACATATAATAAAACTGTAGAGGTCGAACTTCTGTACAATGAAAAAAAAATGCCAAAAACCAAGTCTAGGTAAGAAGTGAAATAAAACCTAATTTAGATTTTTTGTTTTTCTGTTTGTATGAGCTCATCTCCTAAACAACTGGACCGGTTTAAATGAAATTTTGCATGGTGGTAGTTTAGGTCTCTGGTCGACATATACTTTTGATCCCGAAAACTTGAGTTGTCATGGGATAGTTAAAAAAACTTTCCACGCGGACAAAGTCGCGGTCAGAAGCTAGTTTGATAAAAGTGAGGATATCATGATTATCATATGGTATTATCATATCATATGGTTCTCTCTTAGTCTCAGGTCTGGAAATGTAAGCCTGACATACATAAATACATTTTTAATAGTATACCTGGTAATCATGCATCTTAACTTCAGGCATGATATTCTTAATGTAAGGCTCGGAGAAATATGGAAATGCCCATATAACAGGAATGGTTTCAGTTTCAGTCTTCTCACAGACCCTTCTCCATGTTTCTGATAGCTCTTTGATTGTATAAGTCAGTGGTTCCACACGACCACCGAAAGGTGGATCCATTACTATGCAGACTCCACTATCTCTGCAAAAAAATAGTACTTTGTTTCAAATTGCAGAGAATAATGAAAAAGTATGTAGTAATTTTATTTTTCATTTTATTGGTATTGTTACGTGCGAGTGGGGGTACGCACTTATGGATTGGAAGAAAACACCAGCTTTCAATTTAAAAGCTTTTATTGATTTACACAGCCGCACGTAGTACCTCTCTGCAGAGTAGCCTCTATACGCACGACCAACGATGCACAGTCCTGTCGATAAGTTGTCACAGCCTCAATACCGTCGCCGATTTTGCGCGGACCACCTCCAATATTATCGCGTGTAGCTCCCTTCTGGTTCCTCTCTCGAACTACGCTACACACCTCCTTCACGTAATTGTCCACCAAACTTGTCACTAAATTCACCACTTAGTTCGTCTCTGTCCTCTATTAACCTTCTCTCATAACTCTTTAGTGTCGCACTTGTCGTTTCACCGTCTTGTACTGAACTCAACTTTAAACTGCCCGGTAGGCGCGCCTTAAGCTGTTTATATACCCGGGAGAATTTTCTAAAACCCCTCTATCTATCTCTGTCTCTTCCTTCCCGAACCTTCTGTTCGGGAACTTTCGTTTATACATCTATCCCTTTCTAACATCTATCTGTCTCTTTCTTTCGGTCATCTTCCATCCCTATCTAACATCTATCTACCTCTTTCTAAATATATCCGTCCTTGTCTCTGCCTTCTAGATTGATCTAGTATTTTCCAAAAGTTCTAAAACTGTCTGGTTGGTTCCACCATCAATCGCCACAGTATAAAAAAACAAATTGTATAATCCCCGGCACGCTATTTGGCCAAAGTCTTAAGATACGCAAGTCATTTTTTATGTCTCTTTAGTTGTCCAGTGGGGCGCAGGGAATGAGTTTACTCAACTGTCTCCTTCATACTCATAAGTTTTACAGCGCTCGATTTAAGATTTAAACGGACGGATGGACTTTTCACGATTTGAATGCAGTGTGATGTCAAACCATGCCGTTATTCACAGAGACTACACAAGCACAATGTGTGTATATATGTTGAACGTGCTATGGGCGAACTTACCCCCACTAAGCCTAAACATGGCCAAGCTGTGTATTATAGTTATGTCATGTTACCCCTATTGGTGTATAGTGTATACTGACTACAATCACATTCACATCAACTTAAAATAATGTTAACACTGACTCAGCAACAAGACACTCCACAATCATGCAGTGCATC
Organism: Dendrolimus punctatus; assembly: GCA_012273795.1. NCBI lineage: Eukaryota > Metazoa > Arthropoda > Insecta > Lepidoptera > Lasiocampidae > Dendrolimus > Dendrolimus punctatus. The sequence continues at coordinate 2,605,034 of CM022532.1, read as the reverse complement.
GGCCATTTGGAATTAAACAGCAATTTGTGACACTTAGCAATTCAATTTTAATTTATATATGTATATATATGTTATGTGAAAAAGTGACAGGTGACATCTTTAAGGATACACGCGTTGGAGATTTCCTTTTAGTTTTCACCGTTTTTCTGCTTTTCTAGGATTTGTGTTGTTGTTTTTTTTGTGTTGGTGGTGGTTTGTGTATACTACATAATAACTGGTAGGTACTAATTTATAGTTATGGCGTCCTCCGTGGGCGAGGACGTCCCTCCCGATAGAGGTAGAAACTCCATGGATGTTGCTATAGATCAGTTAGCTGAAGTCTGTACAGCTTCTGAAAAGATCGCTTCAAAGAAGCGTTCTGCCAAGTCCATCCAGTTACCCTCTGACTGCCCTTCTTTAAATAAGACTAAACTCACTCCCCCATCGGCTTCTATTCAGCATACCTTTACCCGCCCTGGTTTTGAGGCTGACGCTGACCTGAAATACACCGATTCTGACTCTGGCCCATTTATTGTTCATGTTACACTGTCGGATTGTGAATCATTGAGAGTTTCAAGTAATATGCGCTCCCTTAAGATTGCTCAAGCCATTTACAATGGCAAGGTCTCTGGCATAGAAGAAATCAAACATTTAGGTCGAAACAGAGTCTCTGTTTTTTTCAAATCCTATCAAGAAGCTAACAACTTTTTAGACAATCCCCTTCTTCCCTCAAATAAGTTATCAGCTAAAATCCCCCGATTCCACCTGACTAGAATGGGTGTTATTCGGGATGTCCCCACTGACTGGACCCTGGTCGATTTAATAAACTTTATTGAGCCCCATCACATGTGTCCAGTAGTAATTAAAGCTCGTCGCCTCAATAGGAAAAAGAAATTAGATGACAAAACTGTGTGGGAACCTACTGGTACAGTAGTACTCACCTTCTTAGGACAAGTTTTACCGGAGCACATCTACTGCTGCAATATGTCCCTCCCTGTTGATAGGTACTCGCTCCCCACTATTCAGTGCCACAAGTGCTGCAAATTCGGACATGTCCGTGATCAGTGTAGGTCGAACCCTCGTTGTTTCCGTTGTGCAGGCCCACATGAGGGCCCAACATGTAATGTACCCGACGAAAAGATCTCTTGTCTTTCATGCTCCGGAGCCCACCTAGCCACAGATTTTAAATGCCCTGAGCATAACCGGCAAAAATATATCAAACTAGTCATGTCTGAAGAGAACATAGGATATATTGAAGCAGCTCGCAGGTTTCCTGCTGTACGCTCTTCGTATGCCAATATAGTCACCTCCTCTGAACCAAAGAAACCTGTCTATCTAGCTAGTCCTTCTCTTGTCCCTGGGCCCCCCTCTTTTGATCAATCTACCCAATCTCATCCCCTTCCTAATTCCTCCTCTTACAAGAAAACTGTATTTATACAACGTCAGCCTAGGCCTGCACTTTCTCAATCCTATGATAGGGTTGCTCACCAAAACATTATTTCCTCCCCTCCATCTTCTCTTCCTAATGGTTGTGCATTAGGTAACCCTCCATCACTTAATGTTACACCTAGTGACAACCTGGCTGAATTAATATCCATGGTTCTTTTAAATATGTTCTCTAAGTTTAATGACATTTTACCGTACAATACCCTACAGATGATCCAAAACATTGTATCCTCCTTACTAAACTCTCATCCAAATAATGGCTAAGTTACTTCAGTGGAATTGCAGAAACATTAAAAACAAAAAACAAGATGTTATCTTCCTATTAAATAAATTCAAACCTAAAATTTTTGCCATATCTGAAACTTGGTTAAAACCAGGTTCCGTTTTTAGGGTTCCTGGTTATTCCTGTCTTAGGGATGACAGACAAGACGGGTGGGGTGGATGTGCCCTTCTTGTCAACCGAAATTTTAAATTCAACCGCCTTATCATCCCAGACCACTCTTCAACTATTAATATAGTTGCTGTTAGGTGTATGAACATTCCCTTTGTGTCTATTTATATCCCACACCCTAATCCTGATGTTATCCTAGAACTCTCTTCTATCCTGTCTACCCTCCCTGCTCCCCTTATCATTCAAGGTGATTTTAATATTCATCACTCCCTTTGGGGTTCTCATTATTGTGATGCACTATCTTCCCAGTTTCTTGATGTTCTTGACTCTATAAATTTGTGTATTTTAAACGATGGTACACCTACTCGTAGAGTTTCCCCCCTCCAAAATCCTAGCATCCCTGACCTTACCTTATCATCTCCTTGTTTAGTAAATCAACTTTCCTGGGAAGTCCTTATGGAGTCTCATGGGAGTGATCACCTACCTATTCTTACTTGTATAGCTGATTCTTCTCTTCCAAATCTTGCCCCTTCCCCTATTTTAAAATATAAATTAAAACTTGCAGATTGGGATAAATTTTCAAAATTAGTCCAATTCCAGTTAGACACTCTGCCTACTGTGACCAATGAAAATGCACTTTTTTTATACTCAAAATTCACTTCAATACTTACTTTTGCAGCCGACTCTTCTATCCCTTCGAAAAACTCTTCTTCTGACAAAATACGATCTCCAGCTTGGTGGGATTCAGAATGCACTTCTGCTGTTAAAGAGAGGAAACAAGCGGAACGTAATTTTGCTAGTTCACTTACCATTGAAAATTTTTTAATGTTTCAAAAAACCTCTGCAAAGACCAAACGGTTTTTGCGAAGGAAAAAAACTGAAGGCTGGCGGTCTTTCTGTGAGTCTCTAGCCCCTAGAACTCCAGCCTCTTTTATCTGGAAAAAAATTAAAGGCTTCCGTAAATCCCAAGTTGATACTAATATTAATTCAAATGATGCATCACTATGGCTTCCTAGGTTTTTTTCTAAACTAGCTCCCCCCTTTGTACCTAACGAACATTGTCTTCCATCTTCTTCCTTTACTTCTTTATCTAGTACAGACCCTATGAACTCTACCTTCTCTTTTGCGGAACTTTCTTGCGCCCTGGACCATCTCCAGGATTCTACTCCTGGCGTAGATGGAATCCCTTATTCCTTCATAATTAAGTCTTCCAAATCTACAAAACTTTTTTTCCTAGATTTAATTAATAACTTTTTTGTTAGTGGTGTGGTCCCTGATTCTTGGAAAACCCAATTAGTTGTCCCCATTTTAAAATCTGGAAAATCTCCCTTGGATCCTAACTCCTACAGACCTATCGCTCTTTCCTCTGTTTTATGTAAAATTATGGAACACCTCCTTAAAAACCGTCTAGAATGGATTGTGGAAAATCGAGGCCTTCTTGCAAGAAGTCAATTCGGATTCAGAAGGGGAATGGGTACCGCAGATAGTCTAAGCCTCCTTACCTCGGACATCCAACTCGCTTTTTCGAAAAATGAACATGTTGTAGGTGTCTTCCTAGACATTACAGCAGCATATGATAATGTGGATCTTCCTCTTCTCAGGCAAAAACTGCAAAAGCTGAGTATTCCGGAAAGAATCATAAATATTATATGCAACATGCTCATGGAACGTACTATTACAATCCGTTCTTCTGCTTGCCCTCTTCCCCCTAGACAAGTCTGGAAGGGTCTCCCTCAGGGATCAGTTTTGAGCCCTCTCCTTTATAGCATTTATACAGCTGATTTAGAGTCCTCAGTCAATTGCTTTTGTAAAATTTTACAATATGCAGATGACATTGCTTTATATGTTACATCTGACTCCTTCAGTGATTCATGCAGGCGGTTAAATTGTGCTTTATATTACCTTAATAATTGGCTCTCAGACCATGGTCTTGAAATTTCTGCCCCCAAAAGTTCCGCCGTTGTCTTCTCCCGCAAAAGATCTATCCCTCCTTTAGATATAAATGTCAATAATCAATCTATAGCAGTTAAAGATAATGTGAAATTTTTAGGACTTTTTCTAGACTCTAAATTATCTGGCATAATTCACCTAAATTATATTGCAAATAAAGTGGAGAAGAACATTAACATTTTACGAGCTCTATCTGGTGTTAAGTGGGGCTCCCATCCATATAATCAGAAACTATTATATAATGCTATAATTAGGAGCCATTTTGATTATGGAAGTTTTTTGCTGGAACCATGCAATAAGCTCGCCCTTGCTAAGTTAGATCGGTTGCAGGCAAAGTGTTTGAGGATTATCACTGGCACTATGAAGTCATCACCAACTAGCGCCCTCCAGGTCGAATGCCTAGAGCCCCCCTTAGCCTTACGACGACAACTCCTTGCAGATCGCTTCTTCTATAAAGCTGTTCAGTTAGTTAATCACCCTCTCCTTGATTCCCTTAAAGATCTTTCTGATATAACCTTTCTGTCTCCCTATTGGAATCATAAGCCTCTCCCTCTCTTAGTTAAATCCTTGCAAAAACTTAACAATATCCCCTTTAGACTCTTCCAAAATTACTGTAATCCCCTATTCGAAATTAGCTTCAACACTCTACTCTTCATCCCTAATATTATACTTAACTTCGGCATAGACAAAGATTCTATCATTGCTAATGTAAAGTTCAATCAAATATTCCAAGAAAAATGGTCTGAATGGCTTCCGATCTTCACAGACGCATCTAAATTATCTCCAAATAGTCCGGTCGGTGCAGCTGTGTGGATACCTAAATTCAAAATTATCCTTAACTTTAAATTGCCATCTTACAGTTCAGTTTTTACTGGTGAATGTATTGCCCTCTTAGAGGCGGCTCTTTATGTAGAATCACACCATATTAAAAAAGCTATCATTTTCACTGATTCCCTCAGCTGCCTGCAAGACATTCTAAAGCCCCCATTCCACTCCCGACAAAACTTTCCCCTCACTCTCCAAATTAGGAAAGTCCTACACCTCTGCCATTCTTTGAACCTTGAAGTAGCACTTGCTTGGATACCTGGACACTGTGGTATACTAGGAAATGAAACTGCTGATAATTGTGCTAAACAGGCTATTTCTCTAGGTATTGATAAGTATAATAAATGCTTCCCCAGAGATTTATCTGCTCTCTCGTCTATTGAAATGCATGATCAGTGGAATCAACAATGGCAGCAGTCTAGCCAGTCAGTCGGTAAATATTACGGCTCCTTACAACCTATCATCCCTTCCACTCCATGGTTTTTCCGCCATCGATTTTTACCAAAAAAAATTACATCGACCCTTATACGACTTCGACTTGGACATGTATGTTCTCCTACCTTCTTAGCAAAATTAAGAATACGCGATCACTCTTTATGCGAATGCGGCTTAGAAGAAGGAACAGTAGAACATATATTCTTTCATTGCCCTAAAATTTCCACCCATATATATGATATATTACCCCCAGAATGTGAGCGTCCTGTGAATGTCAATTACCTTTTAACTCTTGTTCATACTAAATTTGTATATATTTTGTGTAAATTTCTATATATTAATAATATTTATTTATAACGTAGTTAGTTTAATACAATTTATGTTTTGTGTTGTCCTCAGGTTATCAGAAAACGTTCGTGTTACCGCTCAAAGCTATTATAATTTTATATCTGATCACCTTACACCTGTCATTTTTATACAGTTACTCCGACATTGGCAAAATCAACGCCGCATAAAGCGTTGGAGCCATCGCCGACCAAGGATAGATAGATAGATATATGTTATGTGTATGTGTGTGTGTATATATATATGTCGCAGAGCGGCCTCGTTCTCACAACATCTCCTTTAGTTATTGCAGGTTTAGTGGGCGTCATCAGGATAAAATGCGAGCATAAAACACGATGGCCAACGTTTTATACACTTTTAATTTAGATTTAAAACACATTTTAACATAGTTTAGACCAAGCAGCGGGTTCAGGGCACCGCTCATACTTCTAACTTAAAACACTTTCTTTAAATTCTCAATGGTCCAACTCAACCTGCTGCCATCAACCAAATGTGTCACAAAAACTCCTCAGTCTACCTAAGTAGATACTACTCAAAGTATAGAGGGCGTCCTTGACCCCGCTCAAGACATGCTCTGCTCTCATTGGTCGTTTATTAAATCACAATTTTCATAACTTTTATTAGGTTAGAACGATCTTTTAGTTATAGAAACATTTAAGACATCAAACCAAATTAAATTATCAATTTTAGAAGCAATTAAAATGTAAACAAATAATATTGTGCGTTATATACATCCATCCAATTATAGCTTCCCTCCGACATATATATATATAACTTATTATATATTTGAGAAAGATGGGAGACTGGGTTATGTGGCGCATACTCAGGGAGGCTTACGTCCAGCAGTGGACAGGGCCTGGCTGAAGGAGGAGAATTATAATTTTTATTTAATTGAGATTATTGTAATACAATTTCCTTTTTAACTTTTGGTTAAGAAGTTGTAATGAGAGAATAGATACCACCTACATAGGTGCTGGGTGTATTCTAAATACTCGCAAGGTGAATTAGTAGTTAAACATCTGCAATACAGTATGTATATTGAAACCTGGATTGCTACTTAACCTATGTACATATAAACAAAAAACCTAACTCAAAATATAATGATTAGAAGTTATTAAATTAGAACAACAGAAGTATTTAAAGTAGCAAAAACAAACAGAATTATACTTCTATAATTTTTAATAGAGATCCGTAGACTATATAGGAAAACACTAACAGGGTAGACCTTATTTACTTGAAAAAAATATGTGTAAACTTACTTAGATTTCTTCATAAATTTATTAAGTATCTTCTCATCGGTATTTCCATTGAACATGTAGTTGTTAAACATGTTATACCAAATGAACTTGTTTGGAGGGTTGAACTGATGATGTCTTGTGTCATAATCCAGAAGTATGGAGTCATAATCTGGACTAGCTTGGGCTGCCTCATGGATTGAAGGTGTTCCAATGCATATAATATTCCTGAAAAATACAAATTACTATTATTAGCTTCTACTACAAGCAAACATTGTGAGACTAATCACACTCAGACACACACTCTTGGATATAAAACTAATTGTGAGGAAGTTCCCGACTCTAGAGCCCTAACTAAGCTACAGATGATCTTTGGCTTCAAGCCCTGCTGCCAACAACACTAAGGTTTAAAAAAAAATTATTATATATTTCTTTTCTAACAGAATATGGTTTTAATGTATTTTTTTATAAAAGAATATTTTTACACTGTTGTTTAAATAATGTGAAAAAATTAGAACTAAAGGAATACATACTTTAATTTCAGTAATTACTTTAGAATAGAATAGAATATACTTTATTCCATAACATTAAGATACAATTCAAGAAGTTTAAATACAGAAGATGATAGGCGGTCTTATCACTAATAGCAATTTCTTCCAGACAACCTTAGGATGGATTAGAGAAATATTGTGTAACATGTGGGTTTCGCAATATAGATAGAATAAAAAAAAAGTAAATATGTAAGACTGAAATGGCAAGTATAAATAGACATGGTAATGTGTAACGTTGATATATATAAATAAATAATAATCATAGTAATAATGTATCGAATTACATAAATATGGGAGAGATGAACATGTCATTATTGACTTTGGAGCCCAAGGTAATAATCCTTCACAAGTCTGGTGGACACCTGAAGAGACGGCACACCTGATTTTCACAGGTAGTGCATTCCACAGACACACTGCATGAACTGTAAAAAATTTATTATAAAATTGCAAGTGATTTACAGATTTCCAATGTATGTTATTTTAGTGAGATTGTAGATTAGTATTAACCTTTGCATATTGCCATGTTTTTTACAGGAGTAGACAGACAGTGGATCTCAACTTGCTATGAACTTTCTATACAACTTTTGCTTGATCTACTTTAAATATGTAGACTTACTTTATATTATTATTTCTCAATATCCCCAATACAGTACTAGTAGATTTCTTCGTAAACATGTATTGAGCCTCTACTGAATCATTTTCTAAAGTTGGCAGCCATGATGATGGACGAGTTAGCTGCTCATTGGTTAATGGTGTAATGACTCTATGCTCTTTACCATGTTTTTTCCCTTGAGCCAAGGAGTACATCTCTTGACATGTGTTACAGTATGCTCTGTTTGATGGATGCAGAGATTTCATCTGAAATATGTTATTATAAAATATTTAAAAAACATAATTGAGTACTTATTTCATACTTGATTAGATTATTTTAATGGTAGTTTTGTTTTTTATTATTTATACTGATTACCTGCTATAAGCAATAGTAGAATTATCTACACACTACACCACACTATACAGCTTACTCAAACTTCTGAGAGATAACATTAATTACAAACTTAACTTGTAAAAAATATATAATAAAATGAATGGGTACATAGGTTAATTACTGACTGACTACAGAGAACAGAAGATAGAATAATAGTTAAAAACTAACCTCATTAAAATGATTCCATGCTGCTACTTTATCTACCTTTGGAATCAAATTGTAATATTTCTCATTTCTCTTTTTAACACCTTCTTTATGCCACTCTGCTTCCTCAATGTGGATTGTGCAGTCCTTTTTGTTCCTACATGAAGAGCATCCGTAATAACGTCCTTTTTCTGATGAAAACAATAAAGTAGGCCCATGAAGACACAGCGGGTGGGAACCTACATTTTCAATAATTACTTCTACAGATGTCGATTTGTGGATTCCAGTGTTAGTCATTTCAAGTTTAGATCTCTTTCCCATTGTCTTCATAGTCGTGAAAAGTACGTAAACATTAACATAACTGTCCCATATATAAAATTACTCTCTGCACTGCATGCACTACACGTGAAAACGTGAATATGACATTCTGACAACTGACAATTGTACTTTCAAAAAAATTTTTTTTTTCAGCATGTTTAATGGCCTGGTTATAAGGTTCTCTGAAAATAAGTATTTTAGTTATCCGCATTCAGGTCTTTATAAATATAATTTATAATATTTTTATAGTTCTACCGCCAGAAGTTCTTGCGGCCAACTGCCTAAAAAGAGGTTTTTTGACCGGGATTTCTGGCACCAGTTCAAAAGTTAAGATTTGCCACACAAACAGCCAGTAACAAACCAAATTAATTTAAGATACATTTTTCAAAATATAGTATTATATTGCAAAATGCAAAACGTCTCTCTACAAATTTTATTAAAGTGTTTCGTAAAATAATTATAATAAATAAATTAGAGGCCTATTTACAACCCTGCAGTACAGACCTTCATCGGGTAGAGCTTGCAGGTCTCTAAGAGGCACTCTGCTCAGCGTTGCAGGACGCAATGTAGGCTACAATATATTCAAATTCTTACATTCCGCGGCCGACTGCCATGCTCGCTAATTAAAAGATCCCCTATACCGGAAAATAACCGGTTTATTCGAATTTTTGAATAAAACTTATATTTTTATAATGTTGGCAATAATTAATTGGCAAGGGCAATTACTTTTTCGCTGTCAATTTTCAGAACGTTTTTGATTATTTACGCAAAGCTTTTGGTTATACGCGTAAAAATGAACGGTTTAGTAAAAACAGCGCAGAGAGTCATACAGAATTGTGTTAAAAACCCTGCCTTGACGGGTGCTCTTGTCAGCCGAACACAGGCACCCGTTAAGCGTGATTTCACAAGAGGTATATGGCACATGAGCTGTTCGAAGAGACTAGACGCAGCCGTAGCCTCTTCTCATCTTCTCCACAACCCATCAAACACATGCAGTTGCGGTTGCGGTCTCAAGGCACTTCACACGAAAGGTAAAAATTAAACGAGCTATTCCGAAATTTTGAGGTTATGTTGCACCATGCCCATCGTATACCCTGAAAATACAATAATTTTACCCCTAATTATATCATAACCTATTCTTTTTTTATTCACACAGCAGATAAAGAAGATGTACAGCCGAGTAAACAGAAAGAACTTGGTGAGCCCTTTCCTAAATTCCTAATTCCTATTCCGCCTTTCCGGTAAATCTATAGATTTTTTGATACGAATTTAAGTAGCGGGGTGGTGGAGTGGAGATTAGGCATACCTCTACTACAATCCCTATTATCTGGAGATCTTGAAATGTTAATTTTTAATAAACATAGCCTCACTTATTATTTCACTAATATTGAACTTATAATATCATAGATCTAAAGTTAAACAATCCTTTCAAAGTCCTAAAGAAAGCTATTAATCAAGAGAAAAGGGGTGTGGTATAGATACACAACACATATATTTATTACTTGAGATATTAAATTAGTTTTGGGTTGTTATAAAAAAATAACCACAAAGGGTAAGGGTGCTCCGCTTTGCTTCGAACGCGCCTTAGCCTTCTAACATATATTAAAAAAGTTTGAATTTGTTCATAATACTTAAATGTGCTGTGTATCTATACCTACCTCAGAAAAGCACCAAAAAACAGTGTAAGTCATCAAAAGTCGAGAAAAAACAATAGAGCACATTCACATACACTACAACAATAACCATGAAAATATTCAAAATGGCAGTCAATAAAGACGAAAGTTTAAATCATGTATATAAAATAAATAGTAAAGGATTAGTCAGTTCTGGCACTTTGGTCTGAAGCTAACATAACATAACTTAAATCACTCTTCGAGTTACTGGTTGCGACCTCTCACCACCCATCACAATAATATTAGTGAATAAAATAAATGAGGTTATGTTTACCAGAAATTTAAATTTTAAAAACTCCAGACCTTAGTGCTTGCAAAAAGGGTAAGTATACCTTCCTACTTCTACTCTGCCCACCCACTACTTGAAATTCATGTACCTGATATTTGAGTTGCAGCCCCTGTTCCTAAGTAACTACATCACATTTTTCTAGTAAATTGATTTTATTTTAGCATATCATGTTTGATATGTAACCAACATTAATCTTTAATTTAACTATAAAATTAAATACATACATATATTGAGGATGGCATATAGTTATAGGCATAGGGCACATTTATTTATTATGAACAGATCCAAACTTTTTTAATATAGGTTAGAAGGCTAAGGCGGGTGAGAAGCGAAGCAGAGCACCCGCCTTAGCCTTCATGAATATTTTTTTTATAACCACCTAAAGTTAATTTTATATCTCAAGTAATAAATGTGCCCTGTATCTATACCATCCCCTATATTGATCATGTATTTATTTATCCCTGATTAAATGCCACACTGGGCACTTTATAACAAGAAGTAGCTCAGAGCCAAAAGCAGGGTATAGCAATCTCATACTCTCATCCAAAATTATAGACCAATGTCTTGATTTTGCATAAAAGTATGAGACAGGTTTGTGTACGATATTGGATGAAACATTTATCTATTATAATTACTTTTCCACTTGCATAACATCACATGAGTTGCTCACCAGAAGAGTGGCATAGTCCACAAATTTACAGTAAGTCTTAATTAGGATTTTTTTCTTTGTGTTGATTTTAAATTTAATTTTATCTTTGCAATAATTCTCATGTTAATAGATGGCACAAATTTTAGCCACTTTAATTTAAAAGTTCTACACATCAACAAAAAACACCTACTTAACTCTGTTACTGTAAATTAGTGGATAAGGCCACTCTTCTGCCCGGGGAACTCACATATAAATCAACACATTAATATCATTTCAATCTATTTATAAGTAGAATGTAATATTGCATAGATCACTGTACAATTTATATATCAATGTTAATTTTACTGAAAACAGGGGAAAGAGAATTGGTAGAGTTCCTGACTGAGGAGATAGTGGCAGAACGCAAAGCACAAAAGGTGAAGACATTGCCTAAGGAGGTGGAAGGATTCACAGTGCAGGGAGATGGAGCCGAGGTAGTTCTGTCCAAGAAGCTTAATGATGAAATGTAAGAATAGTTATTTTTCTAAAAAACATTATTATGTGTATTTTTTTGTGGTTTCAAAAAGTATTTTAATTAAAATTTGAACTTATGTCAGATTCAACTTTATATAGGTATACTTAGATGCTGTATCTCTTAGGCCCTGACATATTTTTTTCATTAAGAAATGTACTGTCTTCATATTCAATCTCTTTCAATTCAATTCAATTCTATATAAAATATAATGTAGAGAACATTATATTTTATGAAAATTATTTAATTAATCAGCTAATGAAATTTTACATAATATCTCTGTATTAAGCCAATATTTGGCAGTTTATATCTTTGCTTCCATTTGGATGAATCAACCGATGATCCATTGAAATATAAATTTGAGTACTATATTGTCCTTCCAGCACTGTGCTTTTATTTAATTAATAAATCTAATATTAGCATTAAAGACATAATCCCAATTATAAATGGCAAAACCTTATCCTTATATTTCCATCAAAAACTCTAATTATTTAGTGCAATATATTTTTTAAAAATCGTGAAATGTTTCAATAAATTCTGATTTTATATTAACTAAATAAATAATCGGCAAACAAACACACCTATTGTATATACCCAAATTAAGCAAGTTACGCTTGTGTTATCGATAACTAATAAACAACATACAACCCTGGGGCCAATCCCAGACACCCAGACCATAGTAAATAACGGAGAAAATACATTTCGAAATTTAATATACAAGGAATTGAACCCGGAACCTCTGTGTTGCAGTGAGGTAGGCCGGCAAAGACTTGGCCCGCTCAACCACAGAGGCCATTGATTAAGTGTTTGCTAACTTTAATTATATACACTTATTTTAAACAACCAATTTATAGAGGTTATATTTTACATAAGCAACCCCAATTATATGCCACACTTGGTTCTACAAAACATGTAGTACACAGGTGCCAATATTGGGGGAAAGTAAGACATTGAAGTGAAGTTGATCCTTCCATACATAATATGGGGATATTCATTGAAGTGTGACAATTTTTTACAAGTAATAAGGCTACTTACTTTGTCTTATGCTTATGGTGAATAATGTTTTTTTTATTAATTCTTAGAAATTAATGCTCCTGCATAGTTCATTAATTTTATTTCAGTTCATTCCATTCCATTCATTTCTCAATCATTAAATTACTAGGCAGGTTCCTACTTTGGTGCCACATCACACATGAATAGTGTTAAGGAATTGTATAATGTGCTTATATGCCAGGGTAGATTGGTAGTCATATCATTTTCATATTACCATATTGTTTTTCCTGTTGCTCTGCTCACATCAACTTTAGTTTGGTATTTTACTGGAAAGTAGACATTGTTTAGGATATAAGTATCTTATATTTATTTTTGTTCTCTAAAAATCTTATAAACCAGCTTCCATGTAAATGATTAATATTGAAGAGAGAATTTTTTTACACTACTTTTGCATAAATAGTGTGTTAGATCTGTCATAGATAAGATACATGTCGGTGTTACAATAATTGATATAAATTGGTTGTCTTTAAGAAGTGGTTTACTCACATAGACTGTCTATTATGTGAAAAGTCTTCAACATCTAAGAACAGTTTAATGCAGAACTTAGATTTTCAAATGCCAGAGATAACTCAGTTATATCTCAAAAACAATGCTTCCATGGACTGAGACTTTAAAATTTCAGAAATTACATTAATAAAACTGCATAACCAGTTTTAGTATATTATCCTACTAGCTGCAGTTAAATTAGCTTCAAGACATTCTTACGTTTGTAGTAGTATTTGTATATTTACAGGATTTCTAAACTTAAAATTATTTTTAATATTAATATTTATTATTTTAATATACTCATTATTTTTGCTTATTAATTATTGCCAAATACAATAAATAATGATCTCAATCTAACAACTATTAACAAAAACTAAAATATCCTATAAATAAACCCAACTTAAAAATATATATACAATAGTGAAAAAACTAAAATTAAATACACACCTATATTATAGCCCGTCCAGTCCCACCAGACCACTGTCGCTGGGCATTGTACCTAGAAGGCTGGCAGCATTACCTCGTTGGATACAAAGGCTAATCCTTTGAGCGAGGTAAGCTTCAGCCTTCTGGTTTCCTGTCGTGTCCTCCTTTTAATATTGTTTAATATTATTAGTTTTATATTTAGGTACATGCCTATAAAAAATATAAAAACTATTAGTTAATTTATTTATGTGCTGACAGTACTCTGCTACAAAGGCAATAATGTCTCGAAGTACTATCTTATTTGTCCATGATTTATTAATAGTGTAATCATATTTATTAGGACAAAATGTAGCTCACCGTCCCCAAGATACAATTTATATCCTTGTCAAATTTTATCAAGATGTTTAAGTTGTGGAAAGATAAACAGACAGAATTACTTTACATTTATTATTATGTAGGCTTTATTTAAGGTGCACATGAAACTCTTATCCTTGTATGTAAATGAACAAGAGTTCCCATGAGATTGAAGTTGAAGGGTGTGAGCAAAGCACCTCATCGGTAGCCCTATTAATAACAACATATTCAAAATTGACAATAGTATTACAATAGCAACTCTGGAGAGATTTCTGTGGCTTCCCTTTCAAGTCTTTAATTCACAAACTTTGAAAACATTGAATCAAAAAGTATATTTGGAGGGCTAAGGCTTATTGCCAATCATCATCATCCTAACGTTAAATCCCGGTTGCGTTAGGAGCATTCACTCCGACGTCCTTTCGCGCGGTCTTCAGCATCCCCCATTTTGAAACCATTGATTCACAAGTCATCCTTCACAACATTTCTTGGGCCTTACCCTTCGACCGGGACCTGGCGAAGGCGGGATGGTAAGACATTTGTTCCCCACATAAATTAGTCGATCTCCGTAAAACGGGGGCGTACTAGCGTAAGTGACACTCTTGCAGTTTGTCTGGTGTCACGGACATGAAGACTGCCGCGGATGCAAGAGTTCCTGAGACGGTCTTTTATAAGACTATTGTCCATCTTCTACTATAAAACTTATCTTTCTCTTTCCGCAGCATCAAGGTGACATTCAACGTGAATCACACAGTGGACTCTGATGATTTTGGCGAGGGCGAGACGCAGCCCGACAAGCAGGAGTTCTCCGAGATGCGCTCGCGGCCGCAGTTGAGGTTGACCTTGTGAGAGGCGACACCACTTTGGGCTTCACGTGCTCATTCCTGCAGGAACCACCGCCTGCTGCTAGTGGTGAAGAATACAGTGAGTGTCAAAATTGATTTTTTTATTGTGAATCTGGCAAAAAGAAAGCCAGTTGATGGAAAGTGATTAACTAAGGTTTGCCATTTGACATTCCTTTGCAGAAATTGATCCTTACATGCCGTACTATGATTTGGTATAATAATACAGAATATGTTTTTTTACTTAATCACCGATTCGGTTCCTGACTATGGTTTTCGTCAAAATGAGCCTCGAGACTCCTTTGAAAGATGACTTTTGAATAAAATTTTAGTTTGATTGTGTCTTTAGATGATTTATATAAAACATTTGTGACTCTCATATCACTGTGCAATACAAATTGTTATTTGACACAGAAATTAAAACTATATGTTCTTGAAGATTTTTAACAAACTTCCCAAAAAAAAAGACTACGCATATGGCTGTTGGATAAATGTTTTTACTCCGTAAACGAGTTTTTTGGAAAATTATTGTCAAAATTTCATACAATCGACATACATGTATTTTTGTAATCTTTGTTATTTTTCTAATCATCTTAAAGAATATTTATGCGTCTTGTATCCTTATGTCGCCTCAAACTTATGCACCACGTTTTGAATTTGATCTGATTTGATTTAAAGTTACATTTAGAGTTGGGTAGGACATAATTTTAAAATGAGTTTGTAAGAGTCACATGACATTTTGTACTGAACCTGTACATGTACCACTTCAACTGAGGTGAAATGTATATGGTTTGTACCGCGGTAGTACATTTGAAGCGATGAGGCTGGTGAAATGGCAAGCAGCATTCCCTCATTTGTCCCGTACAAACTTGTGGTTCGGAAATGGTCGTTAAGAATCGGATTTGATTGGCCTCGGTCGCCTCATTTTACTAGCAGTCATACATGTCATGTGCATGTCCATAGAGGCGTCATTGTATAATCCCTATTAATATTATAAATGCGAAAGTAACTCTGTCTGTCTGTCTGTCTGTCTGTCTGTTCGTTTTCACGTAAAACTACTGGACCGATTTGGCTGAAACTCAGTATATATATATTTTCGATACGAGGATGAACATAGGATACTTTTATCCGAAAATGGATAGTTTCCGGATAAAATGATATTTGTCTGTTTGTTTGTTATGCTTTTACGGAAAACTACTGGACCGATTTGGCTGAATTCGGTACGTATGTAAATTAAATACTGAGGATGGACAAGGATAATTTTCATTTGGCCTTTTTGTAATTTTGGCTTATTTGTCATTTCGGCTTTTGTCATTTGGCCTTTTGGTCATTTGGCCTATTTGGTAATTTTTCCTTTTTGGTCATTTTGGCCTATTTGGCCTTTTTGGTCATTTTGGCCTTTTTGGTCATTTTGGTCTATTTGATCATTTTAGCCTTTTTGATCATATTGGCCTATTTGGTCATTTTGGCCTATTTGGTCATTTTGGCCTATTTGGTAATTTTTCCTTTTTGGTCATTTTGGCCTATTTGGTCATTTTGGCCTATTTGGTCATTTTGGCCTTTTTGATCATTTTGGCCTTTTTGATCATTTTGGCCTATTTGGTCATTTTGGCCTATTTGGTCATTTTGACCTTTTTGGTCATTTTGGCCTTTTTGGTCATTTTGGCCTATTTGGTCTTTTTGGTCATTTTGGCCTATTTGGTCATTTTGGCCTTTTTGGTCATTTTGGCCTTTTTGATCATTTTGGCCTATTTGGTCATTTTGGCCTATTTGGTCATTTTGGCCTTTTTGATCATTTTGACCTTTTTGGTCATTTTGGCCTATTTGGTAATTTTGGCCTATTTGTCATTTTGGCCTATTTGGTAATTTGGCCTTATTGATCATTTGACCTTTTTGTCATTTTGCCTATTTGGTCATTTGCTATTTGGTCATTTTGCCTATTTGGTCATTTTGGCCTTTTGGTCATTTTGGCCTATTTGTCATTTTAGCCATGTCGGTCACTGTGGTCTTTGGTCATTTAGACCATTTTGGCCTTTTGGTCAAGTTTTGTATTTATTTTGTTGACAGATAGACGGGGATGGTATATATAATTAGCGATATAAAATGAAGTGAATCTTCCGTGGCAAAAACATAAAATATTGTAATATAATATAACCTGTAGCACTTGCTCTTTAAACAAGAGACACGCACTAAAGGTTAACCCGCGGCACAGCCGCGGGGTAAACTCTAGTTGTAGTATAAGCCTCGTTCCGTCCTTCCTCTTATATTTGAGACGCGAATAGTAATCACATTTGAGTAGTGGCGCGACAAAATATTTGAAGCATTACTTTTTTAGATTTTATACCGTATCAGTACAAATGGATTTTGTCCGGGATAAATGAACCGGCTCGTACGTGTCCGACGAAACTCTAGTTACATTAATTACTGGGTGATTCTCTTAGCTCTAGTATTTTGGTTCGATGATGAGAAACAAGTATAATTAATGTTTGTTGCTTCCAGACGATATCTTTGGCATTGATGAGATAACACTTTACAAAGGAGAATGGAACGATAAAGTGTATGCGGTCGCCGGCGACGTTCTCGATGGTGTAAGTTGGTTTGTAATTTCTTAGTTCTTAGGAGACAATCCATTTTAGCTGTTTGATACTATTTCATTAATAATAATTAAAACTACGCCTTACGGGTTCAAGGGCGGAAATTTATTTATTTGATTTTTATCTCGACGTTTCAGCCACTTTTCAGTAGGTGTGATCACGGGATACATAAAAACCATGTAAAAAATTAGTTATAATTATGCGCACAAGTTGCGAAAACATTAGAATACTAATTTCATTAATTCTTTAAAAAATTTATTGTATTACATACTTTTGTAGTTGTTAAAAACCCGAGATAAATAAATACCTATGAAGTTAGATTATGTGTTTTTTGAGACAGAAGGTAGTTTACGTTCTTGTCTAAATTAAAATCTGTCTTGCTGAATTTCATTAAAATCTGTTCAGTCGTAAAAAATTAACAGTTATGTTTCAGCTTTGTAATACTAGTAAGGATTTTTAAAGTAATATTATCATGTGCATATAGCACTACAGGTATACTTGTATATCGCCATCACGACGACCTGGGTTCGATTCCGGACGATTTTACGAATTTACAAAGCCTCCCCAATTATATGCCACACTTGTTTCTATAGAAAATGTAGTACACAGGTGCCAATATTGGGGGAAATAAATACATGGAAATGAGGTTGATCCTTCAACAAACAATTTGGGGGATATTCATTGAAGTGTGACAATTTTTTTCCAAAGCCGAAATTACACGGGTTCACTCTCTTTCAATAGAAATGGGGAAAAGTGTAGAAAAAGGTAAAGGAATTTGATGCGTCGAAATAGCTTTTTTGAAAAATAGACGTACTTGTGTATTGTTTTAATAGAATTATACTCTCGTGCAACTATTATTATAACACGAAGAAATTTTTCAACAACCTTGATTTCTTGGTATTTATTATATTTAAGGGATTTTGAGGTTTATTTATTTTTCATATATTTGTGGCAATGCCCTTTTCTATTAAAGGCCTATGAGATTTTCTCCAAAACAGTAAACAACAACTTAAAGTATATCAATTTCACTTAACACACTTACTAAATGATTTAATCATGTTCGGTAATTTAAAATTGTTAAATAAACAAGGTTTTCACAAATATGTAATGGATCATTTTTTGTTGTTTTGATAAATTTGAAAAAAAGAAATAAAAATATCTTTCTTTTTTCCGCAGTACCTCTACGATCTTCTGATGAATGTTCTAGAGGAGAAGGGCGTCAGCAATGACTTTGTGCAGAAACTCTCCGACTTCAGCACAGCCTACGAGCATACGGCCTACATTAATTTGCTCGAGGGCATCTCCAAATTCACAATTGGCAAACAATAAAATGATATTAGGATAGTTTTAGTTTAGTACCAAAAAAGTGAAAAATGTTTGTGTTGTTTCGTTTTTTGATTGACGAAAGGCAGGATTGATGTTGTAATTCCCTGGTGTGTAGTGTTCTTCATTTTTTGTCGTCTATAAAATATACTAGATTTTAAACATAGAAAGTTGAGTTAAATTTGGATTTTGAAATTGCATGGATGGAGTTTAGATGGATTTAGATAAGTCATTACGGTAATTTATACATTTTCTATTTGCCAGGAGTCAAAGCCCTCTATACTATTGAGAGTTGCAGAACTCGAATTAAAATGCCGTTGGACTTACTATATATTTTATTAGAACTATACAAACACACATATAACCGGATGCAATAAGTCCAAACGTAATGCACAATTCAATAACACGCGCAAAATCCGTCACTAAATGTACATGCGTCTTGCTCCCCGTGTTTATCGCTTGACTGCCTCACCCCACCGTTCGGGCATTGCTTTATACAATAAATACTAAGTACAATATGTCTCGACACAATGCTGGACCGCATGGACTGAATTGTCAAGAATCACAACTGGCTAATGACTATCATAAAAATTACAATACACAATGGGCTGTTTTTTTTCTTCTAATTCAATTTTGAAACACGAAGTAAACATAAGAAGTCCAAATGTGAAAGGTAATAAACTGCAGGTGTGAATTGTTCTTTGCCGGGATTCGGTCGTAACTATACAATATTGTGGCACATACATGAACTACTCAGTTATAGCCTTGCTAATTATGTACCTAGCAATAAATTATTCCATGCACTTGACATAACACATTCTTAAAATTTGAGTGTGTATTACCTTACTGACCCCTAATTCGGGTACAGCGCAACATAATACGTAAGAATAGATGGCTCTGATGAAAACAACGGACCACTTTCCTTATTTTGTAAGCCAGTGTAATAGATTTTTGTCGAATGGTAGAGGCGTATAGTACGCGGCATTCAACTTGGCCACGTTTTGGCGTAGTGGGGGTGCATTCGCGCATTGCACTTTCAACACATATACACACATGCTAGTGTAGTCTGTGAATAACTGCGTGGTTTGACGTCGTACTGCATTCAAATCATGAAAAGTCTGTCCGTCTCGCTTGCGCGCGGTCAAGCTTATGAGTATGAAGGAGACAGTTGAGTAGACTCATTCCCCACGTCACTCGTCACAACGATGACAAAAATTTTTACTTACAGTCAAACACACTTGCATTCTGTGCGTGAAATACGTGTGGAGTTGGTGTGCTCACTGCACAGCAAACATTCACGCAAAGATGTTTCAAACTTTTTTTTAAAATTTGTTACAGTTTTCAATATGCTAAGTTAATTCATTAACTATTAGCAATTACAATAATCTATAGCACGTTGCTGTAGATTATTCTAAAGCGCGCCTCATCTAATAACATCTTTGATAGTGCACTAAGGAAGTAAAACTTTATTATTTAGATAACAGTCCCAACACTTTCTATTGTTATACTATAAATGATAAATGGATTAGTACAGTAGGTGTGTGTCTCCTTATCGAAATCAGGCGTTGCACACTACGTCGTGTTACGGTCATGATTTTTAAGTTCATTGTAAACATGTAGTGTCTTTACGACTTATCTGTCATCTAATTATTAGGTAAACTACATTGTCATGCATTGTACTTAAATTTCAATGGGCTAATTATTTCAGTTTTGTAACTATTAGCCCATTCAGTTGAGTAAATATATTTTGGTGAACCAAACCATATTTGGACTTCTTTGTGTTACTTTAATTGTAGATGTTATTTCCTATATCTTACTATTCATACTCTTATCTTACAATTACTTCTTATGTCAAATTCTAACCGATAGTAGGCACGGTCAGTAAGATATAGGTACCGGCCAATAATCTATCAGAGGATCCATATTTTCAATCTGAAGTGTTAATAAAGATAAATTTTAAATGTCGTAGGTTGAAATTAAAGCTACGTAATGTAATGTATCATGGCCTTGCTATATTTTCTGACCCTTCAAAGAAAAAAGCTAAAAACGAATAATAGTCGTACTACTTGTACATTAAGCTTTGTCTGATGTTTTTATTAAGTGTTCACTATAGCTAAGCCAAATTTTAGTTATTTGACTGACGCCAATCAACACAGTTCTTATGACAACTAGAAAACTACATTTGAGGACGCAGTTCACATTTCTCACAAAAAACAATTATTATTCAAAAACTATCAATATGCCAAAATTATTGTTCATTTTAAAGTAATATTATACAAGTTTAGAATAAGAACAATAAAGCACAACGTCATCCTTCAGTTCCCGCCAAAAACTCTAGAAGCTAAATACATTTTTTAATAAGTTATGGGTATGGAAAGTATTTTTCTAGTCAGTCTTGTATAAAAAAAAAGTTAAACTGCGCACAGGATAATATACTTATCCAGATTTCTAATCTAAAAATTACCATAAATCGTAGTAGATAACTTTTGTCGTTTTGAATACATTATCATAGTTAATGCAGATTATTATCCATTTTACTAAATGATAACACTACACATTTACAACATCAATAAATAAGAGAATGGTATATTTTGAGTTAATTTGAATGGCAGGATAATGTTGTTTTGTGTCGAAGGATTTAGAAAATAGTAATAAAATATTGTTAGTAAAAATTGTTCATTTATTTCACCTTTTAATTCTTTCCAGTTTAATATTTAATAAAATACTTATACAATACTAGCATTTGCCCGTGATTTCGTCAACGTTGATAAGTAACAACGACAACAGTTACTTTCCGAATATTTATAATCAAAGGTATATATTATTATAATTCATCACTAATGACTTCATTAGAGAACTTAAACTATGTTCTAGTGAAATGTACCGGAATCATAATTTTTTTACGTAACTAACTAATTTTACCATTCCTGGGAAATTTCCTTAGTAAAAAAACAGCATTATTTTATTTGTAAAACAGACTCGGATTATGGTTCTAGAGCTAAAATCACACAATTCCAGGAACACAAAGTGTGTACCGCAGCATTTGAAAAAGACAAACTTATTGTTTTACTATCAATAAGATCCGAATCAGCAAATTTTTATGCATATAAACCACTCCCGGAATTATATTACTATGGTATTCTTGGAATAAAAAGCTCCAAGAATTTGCTATCGAACAAACACAAGATATCTAAAAAATATATCTATTCCAGTTTTAGTTTATTTAATTTTTCATTTAAATATCTTTAGATGTACAGATACGGCATTTTTAGAATTTCTTAATATTATAGATGACAACAGGCTTATCACATCACAAATAACGCATTAACCACTTAGATATACAGTGACACAGATACTAACGTTATCCCAAATGAAGCAGGAACATTAGATAGAACCCGAGCGCCTACGGTCACTTTTGAAGATTTGCTTTGTGAAACTGACATGTTTATTACATTACGTCTTTATATATAAAAATGAAAGTTTTCTGTATGTCCTTTATAAAATCGTAAAGTATACATTTGATCATGTTGCAATCTTTAATGCATGATCTTTAGCAATGTTGTTGTGCATGAGCCAAAGGTTTCTGATTTGGTACATACAAATTGGACATTTACAATTGGACCCGATAGGTGGCGCTGCTCTCGGTATATTGATTCGAGCTTTTCTGTGCCGGACGACGTCTGCCGGGACATTTATAGTTGTCTATTTAAACTAGTATCTCCAAAACGTGTATACGAATTTAGCGAATGCAGCTGTATCTTTAATCATAACTTCTTTCAGAATAAACGGATTATCATGAAATATGAAACATTCTTACGGCCTGGCAACGCGGGCAAAGCGATGAACGGTACGAGCGAGCCCAAATCACCATTTCTATATTCGTCTGATTATTTATTATCTGCAAAAAAATTGTATTTCTACTATATTCATATGGAAATAGTTTAGTCATATGCACTTGAGCTCAACTGTAATGTCAAATAATAGACCGCGATATGAATACGGTTTTATATGTTTCAATTCTAGTAGAACACCATTTATACTGGCCACGCTTTAATGCGTGAAAATTATCAAAGTAGATAAAAAAGGCAAATAACCGAAGGGTTTAAGATATCGGCGCTCATATAAAAGGGTTCAACGAAGCTGCTATTGCAAAGTTTCGCGCGCCTCCGTAGTCAGCTGACGTTTTGACATTTATGGCGATCAGCTGTAAATTAAAAAGAACTACGATTTATTTTCTATCTCTGTTACTCAAGACATGATTTGTTTTTCATTTAGTGTGTAATAGACAAGGCCATCTATATTCTTGTGATTGCAATTCAGATTTTTCTAATGCCAATCAGAGTGAAGAATTAAACTGGGCTTCGAAAATGAGCTTTAAGCTTGGCCAATAACAGTGAAGACATTGATCTGAACAACGCCTGAATCGATCTGTCAAGCAAAATGAAAAGAGTTTTACTTTACATCGCCAAAATGGCTGACGCGTCGTCGTTGCGTGCAAAGAAAATACCCGATAATTTATACGAGCTGTGCCTGACGAATTTAGTGAACTATTTGCAGAAATCAAAGTGCGACAGAAATGTCCTGCGTTCGCTGCCCGACAGCATCCTCATGGATGTCTACTACAAGGTTAGCAAAATAATAATTTGGTCTTAACTCTTTCTTATCTTTGATAAACAGTACTACGTTGAGAATACCGTTATTATTGTCCAATATTATTCTTCCTTGCGATAATTTTAACAGGGAGTTGACATTGGGAGGTTTTTCTTTGCTTTTGAAGGTGCTCCCATTGCAGACTTGGCCGTGAACCTATAAAATTATGTTCTGATATCTGTAAGCACTTTCACTGCTATCGTTTATCCAATATCCATACGATCTATGCATGTCTTTGTTACGACACCTGCCCGTGGTATAGGAATGTGCTTCGGAAATAAATCTGCCCGCAGGTAATCAATCTCGCGTCGCCTATAAATGTTTTATGTTGCTTTTATAGTCCTAAAACTGACTTAGAGCAATTGGCGTAGGTCGGAAATAGTTAAAATGTTTGAGTTATTTCATTTTATTAGGTTATTTGAATGTGGTTTCATTTTGATATTTTCCGTGATTCCTTGTCATTTTCCAATCTTTCTTCTTATACTTAGCTAATCTGGAATGTATGCAGTGCAGGAAAAGGCACGAAAATACATAACTTTAACTAATTTAAAAATTAAATTACACATAAATTTAATTTTTATATGCATAATGCTGTACAACATCATGAGGATTCTCTGGGAGCCTAATTGTCCTATTTGTAAGACTAAGAATAAAACTGGGTATAGTAATCTAATGTGCTGGTAATGCAATGACAATGGGTTGACTATGATATGTCACACAGACTCCGGGCTTTGAATTAAACACTCTTAAGTCAGTGAGAATTTAACACTTGATTGATGATGACATGTGTGTGACACTAACCATTGGCAATATTGAAACATAAGAAGACAGTAGGACCATTATGGACTTGATAAGCCCATATGATAAGAAAGGATGGGCATCTTTTCTGTAGGCCTATATTGCAGATAAGTTGTTAAGATAAAATTTTAACATTAACAATAATATTTTATTTACTACTAATAAAAATTCATTTTATTTTTGCAGCCTACCCTTTTCTCGAAAATTTCTAACCAACAATGATAAAAAGTTAACTGCCTAATTCCACAAGATGACTAACCATATAATAGATGCTTAATAGCAACATAGACAAATTATAAATTTAAAAAATGTTTTGGAAAACTAATAGGCTTTATTACGAGCCAGATGAGGATTGCACTAGTTTATTGTTGTGCTGGAATTAATACCCAACACAGGGCTATTTTCAGTGCCAACCGAGCTCCTGCCCTTATGCCAAATGGCCCTGAAAAAGTGATGGAGAGTTCTAAAAATTGTGATAACGATGGACTTTCACACTATATCTATATAAATTATAGCCTATGTGCTATTCTGATGTGATGTGTGAGCTATATTATTATGAAGTTTCATCAAAATACATTCAGTAGCTTTTGCATGAAAGTAACAAACCTACCCATACATTCTCACAAACTTTCGTGTATACTGGATCAATTTTAAAATTCTTTCACCATTCGAATGCTACATTATCCCTGATTAATATAAATTATATAAAAAGTAGGGATCCCTACTAAAACTTCAGTAATGTAACCCATTGATCTAAACAAAATATTTGGTGCTGGAATGGGTTCGGAAATTTTGATGAAATTTTGTCTTTGAGTGAGTCTCGAGGTGGTTTAGATTCACAATTAGACCCGGTAGGTGGCGCTGCAATCAGTTCTAGATTTTTTTGTTCAGGGCAGGACAACATCTGCCAGGACCCTAGTTATATAGTTTATTATATTAGAGTTATATATATTATAAAAACAAAAACTCACTTCAAAAACTAAAAAGTATAAAATAACATTTCTAAAGCTATTATTATTAATATATATTATCTTAAACATCTCAAAGTCGGTGCTTAGTAATTTTCAAAATATAGTAAATATGTCTTACTTTGCACCGACTTCGAAAAAAGGAGGAGGTTCTCAATTCGTCGGGATCTTTTTTTTTTTGCTTTTTTTATGTATGTTCACCGATTACTCCGTGATTTATGACCCGATTTACGTGATTCTTTTTTGTTCGACGCGGAATAGCTGTCATGTAGTCCCCTAAAAATTTGACATAGTTTTGCCCAGTAGTTTTCATTTTACGAACATATTTTGGTTCCCGTTTCTTGGGACCTATATTTTTTAAGAAGCGCGGCACCATTCGTAGGTCCACCCATACATAGCTAGACACTAAAAAGTAACAAATAAAAATAAAAACTTCGTTAAAAACGACTTCAAGAACTAAAAACTAAAATGTATAAAATAACTTATTTCTAAAGCTATTATTATTATATATATATATATATATATATATATATATATATTTATTTATTTGTTACTTTTAGTGTCTAGCTATGGTACGTCTACGAAAGGTGCCGCGGAATGGATTTTTTCATAAAAAATGTCATAAAATGAAACTACTGGCAACTATGTCAGATTTTAGGGACAAATGGCAACTATTCCGCGTCGAACAAAAAGGAATCACGTAATCGGATCATAATCCGGAGTAATATAAAAGAATATATTCCGACGAATTGGGTACCTTCTACTTTTTTGAAGTCGGTTAAAAATGACTTAAAAGTATATTTTATTATTGCAAATGCTCGAGTATCTGCATATTGTTATGTTCACCTTCTCAAACAATGGAATAAAGTATGTAGGTTATTCACATTACATACATTCATATGCTGTGTCAATCATAAAAGTGACTATGTTTGAATAACATGTTTTCAATTTCTCTAATGACATAGAATACTATGATCTAGTGAAAGGTGAAGTTTTGTGTTAATATTTTTTTTGTTATTTAATGACCAAATATGCAAACCTCGACGAGAGTTACTCGTTTTTGCCTTTTGCTCTTAAAAAGCTTGGGCGGTGTGGTCCTGAAAGCATGAGCCTCTACAAAGAGCTTACTGAATGTTTAATTGGCTCTTGAGAGCGTCAGAGGGCTGGATCTTACCTCGGACTACAGTCAGTATGACGATCCAGCGATTGTAATGTGGTTATCTTTCTGGGAACCTTATCCATTGACTTTGAATGACTAGGCTGACTATTGTACGTAAAGTCTTAGGAAGAAGAAAAAACATTTATTGAGAACAATAACAGAAATGAAAAGCTATAAATATTATAAACGCGAAAGTTTGTAAGAATGGATGTACGCTTGTTACTCTTTCACGCAAAAACTATTGAATGGATTTTGATGAGACTTTACAATAATATAGCTTACACATCCGAATAACACAAAGGCTATAATTTTTAAAGATATAGTGTGAATTATTTTTTTAACCGCGGGCGCAGCTAGTACATTATATAAACGATAGTTGCGGTCCGCAGTCTCACCCGCGTGTATGGAAAATCGTTATTTTTGTTAATTCACACTAAACATTTATAAATTATAGACTATCTTATACTGATGTGTAAGCTCTACTATTGTAAAGTTTCATGTTTTTGCGTGAAAGAGTAACAAACATATGTCGCGTTTATAATATTAGTAGGATTAGGGCGACCATTTTTTTGTATCATCGACTTTTTGCCTAATAACATTTATAAAATCAAGTTTTGGCTGGCTCGACAACTTTGTAGACGTCAAGTAGTCGTTTAGTGTTGTGTTAGTTTTTATGAGTTTAGTGCCTTCTATGCTATGTAATAATATGAGGAAATACATTAACAGACTCAATGTCAACACAGGGTTAATATTTTATTCTTATGTCTCCCAAAGGCTTGGCAATTGTCCAGAGTGTATATAATAATAGTTTCTTATTTGTCTAAATATAGTTTCAAATGCAGCTTCTCGGCTTTGCTTGCGTGAAGTTTAGAAGTTGGAACCGAGTCCCCGTGGGCACTTTTTAACTTTCGGAGTAAATTGGCTTTTCAATTATTTCACTACGTAAATAGTATTTTCTCTTACATACTCTGTTATTGCTTCAAACCAATTGATATCCTAGAATGAATGACAATTTTAAATAAAATAGTCATGTGGGTTATAGATACTTGAATATACAGTAATATTATAAATAAATCACACTGCAAATAATACTTAGAAATTACCTAAATACTATTATTATTAGTTTCTTGTGCCGTTTCTTCTCTTCAAGCCACAACATGTTGCGAAGCTGTGGTAAATTAGATTAGACTCCCATAGAGTAAATAACTATAAACCAAATTAAAAAAGAATAATTAAAATGAACAAGTTGGCGGTAGGCGAAAAAAAAACTACAACAGTACTCATTGATACTTGTCATCTTTGTCTTCCGTGATCACGGCTACTGAAAAGTGGCCGAAACGTCGGACTAATAAAAATCAAATAAATTACCAGGCTTAAAACCGTTAAAATCAAGTTTTATTACATTTCCTTCTACTTTGTCTGGTAAATATTTATTTTACAATGTAAATCTAATTCTTTATTTTCGATATGATTGCGTCATTTAATTATTTTGTTTCTAAGAATCTATGTATATTCAGATATATATGGATATATTTTGTCTAAAATTTCAGTACCACTAGTATTTATACGATGACATATTCAGTATGAATGTCCGTTTATAGAAAATTTATTTTTCTTTAATTCTATCTTTTTTTGAGTACAGCATCAGATCACCAGACAATAGAAAAGCACTGCGTTCTTTTCGAAAACTTAAATTGTAATTCAAGTATGTAATGTAATGCAATGCAATGTAATGCACTTTCGTGATGACGACGTATCGAAACTTCCAGAAGCTCGACGCGTCGGACGCACCGCTTTAGTCGACGCGTGTCGTCGAGAACATTCAAGCTCCCAATTGGTATGATTGGATGGACAATGCACTGCGCTGATGCAATTGTTGCTCAATATACGCTCGTTTGTTAGTGCACGGTGATATCGAAACATTTTATGCCCTATCTCATATTATGAGCTAATAATCGTCGGCCAATCACGAAAAGCTAAACGTTATTGCCGCTTTAGGATCTTTAATGCTGCGCTACAAGACGCGAACGTCTTTTAAGGTTTAAGAACGAAGAACATTAATTTATGTTTATTTGAATTATAAACTTGATACTAACTTGATACTAGTCTAGATATACCGGTAGGTGTAAAGTATAAAAGTTTCACTTAAATTTGATACGTGTTAAGTCCGTAATACGAATATGCAAAAATACTTCTGAGGTGGTATCATTGTCACCAAGACAGGATCTGATGAGTCGATCCTAGGGAATGGAGAGCAACCCTCGAATATTATAGACACGTACAACGTTTTTCATATAAATATTTATTTATCCGTGCAGGAACGGAGAAAGAACACAATTTTCTGCGGCCGGGCGGCCTATCGTAAGAGGCGACAAACAACCCGCAGCCAGTGATAGGGCATTTGCCCGGCTGGATGGCTACCATCCCTGGTCTAAAGTATGTCGTCATAACAACCTTGTGTTGTGTTCCGGCATTAGTGACCAGGTTCCAGTCTCCCTTAAGAGAGCAGCAGCGAATTTATAGCACTTTTGATGTTGCAAATGTCCATAGGCGATGGTAACCGCTTTCCGTCAAGTGGGCCGCCTGTCTGTCTACTGAACTCCTGCAATATTTTTTCCAAAATGATCCCTGTTTAGTTAGCAATATAGTTTGAAGTAAAGGTTAATTGTCTATGCACAAGACGCTTAAGCTATTCAAGTACTTATTTGCGTAAGTACTCGTAAAATGTAAAAAAAAAGTAACTAGAAAGAAAATCCGACTTGAAAAGGAACTGACAAGATAAATATTTTCTACAATAACTTGAAGTCGGTTCAAGTCGAAGTAAATATTAAAATTACTTACTTTTGTTGTTGTTGTTATTTTACATTTTACTTAGCACCGACTTAAGGATGTAGAAAATATTTATTTTGGTTTTTAGTTACTTTTCGTTAATTGAATTTCAAGTAAGACATGCTCTTCACCAACAAGTTTTGAGCAATTGTTTTTAAAAGATTTTCCTTAAAGTTTTTATACCTTTCTTGGAACCGATAGTATAATAAACAATTGAGGCTGCAATTCGAATGCTTCGGCGGTGCCAACGAAAGTGTACGCGCAAAGTGAATGCTGATTGATTTCTACAAACATTTGGATCGCATATCCTTAACTGACGGCGTGTGAAAGTCATTGCGTATTAAACTAGTATGGATTTCTATAAAATGTAACCGTATTTTTCTTCAATATTAATGAATATTGAAGAAAAATACGGTTACATTTTTTAAAATGATGTTAGGTTTTTCGTTGACCACGATCACGTCGAATGCCGGACGATGATGCGGTCGAAGAAGGAGCAGGCTTACCTAGATAGTACCTATTTCGAAAGAACATTATTATTTAGAAATTTCGTGATTTGAATTTTAAATGCCGTTGAACTTATCACAGGTGTTTTATTAGAAGTATACATTCGTAATTCACAGTTTTTACAAATACAACAAGTACAAACCGTAAGGGATAATTTACCGTTCCAAATGTACACAATCAACCAAATCAATTTGATTGTTTGTGGAACTGTCCAGAATGGTGCCTTCGTTTTCTTTCTTCCATTGCAGCGCTCGCCATAGGCTGGGCTTCATCCCTGTTCCACCTACGTAATGATACATTGAGAATACCTGGCAGCTTAAGAATAAAATGTGTGCAAACAGACAGACATTAGTGTTTTAAATACTACCGAGTAAATACCTAAAAGAGACGGCCTTGCTTCTACTCTATATTTAATTATAATATCCTCCGACACAAATATCCCAACTTCCTTCCTAGGTTTAAAAGGTGAGAAAATAAAATGCTTGGAATATAGTAAAATAAGAATTTCGCTTTCCATTAGAAACTATTCTTGTCAAACATTTGACGTTCGTTCCGTCGTTTAGAAATAAATTTAAAAGTCGTTCAGAAATCCACGCTTTTTATTTGTTGATCCAGACGCGGTATGAATTCGCCGGGTCATCTGGTAATATGTATAGATCTAGTGTTATAATTAAATAATGGCAAAAATGTACTTCCTTCAAATATGTATGTAACCATAATGAAAACATAGGCTTACGATGTTTTCATACTTAACAATGTTGATTGTTAGCTTAACTGGTTTATTCTTTTGTTCTCGTTTCCGTTGGATGTCGATGTCCATTCGCTATTTACATTCGACAAATATCGCGATCAGACTTATATTTGTATATTGGCGAATGAAAATACCTCCGAGGTTTCTCGTTCTTTCCGTCTTTGAGTCACTAATATTGTTCTAGGGAAATCTCTGTCACATGATTTATTTATTTCAGACTTTCACATTGAGTAGAAGTATTCAAATGGTTATCGATAAATAGATAAATCTTTGTCGGAGTATTCACATTCTCAGTGTCCTTATAATATATTATTTCTAACCACTATTCCTTGTTGCCTCAAAGAACGTGTTGAAATTCTCTATGTATCTAGCTCCCATAATTTGTGCCCCTCGATTAAATGTAGAATAAATACACCAGCATACACACCGTCCAGACTGCATCTCTGAAAGTAACCTATTGCTATAAGACAAGTCAAATCCTTACCGTGCTTTGAAAATCAGGTTCAGAAGCATTACTTTTCTATTGTGTTTAATAATTCCTAATGCTATTATATAAGTATATGTATGTTTGTATTGTCATATGTATATATATTTATTTTCTTTTTGTTCTTATATAACATTCTCCATTATTTACTAATTGCAGCACACTCAGTATTAAAAATGTATTAATCTCTGCCAAGCGTTGCCTGGAAGAGATGTTTCTTAGCGATAATGCCGCCTGTTATACTGCCTTTTTTACGTTGAATATTGAACATGCATGGGTTTCGTGGAGATGAAAATGCATTGTTTCTAACAAAAACTACTGATTATATTTTCAAGATTTTAACTACGGTGTATATTTTATATATAGTATAGTTATATATTTGTTATTAAAATGTAAGTAATCGTACAATAATTATGTTTACCACCATCGCCACTCCTAATCAGCAATATTCTTGTCACGGGTGGTCTGGAGGAGATCGATTTTTATCGATTAGACCGCCCTTTGTACACAATTAGAATAATACTAGTTTGTAATTTAGAAAATAGAGAGGGACACATTAATTTTAAGGACTTTATATCATAGACAGATTTAGATCAAATTACAATAAACAAACGTCTAGTATGAAAGATCTTATTGTTATTAGTTTATTTATCATTATCAGTAAAACTAACATCGTGATTAATTTTTTCATGCATTCGTATACATGAAGTAATCGTGGCTAAAGTAAAGAAAAATATCTTATCAATGCCTATGACGTATTATTTTTATGATATAGGTGTGAGAATCACGTACGAGACACGCCTTCGCAATTATACCATTACTTATAGATACAGGTGTTGTTTTGTAGAGAGGGCCTAAAGAAGTCGTTTTTGCAAATTCGTATAATGAACATGAAGTAACAAGTAACAGCATAAAGTATAAGATTATGCTGTGTTACAACTAATACCAATCTCTATATTAAAACGTGTAGCAAAAACCCTTTTTACAAAAATTACGCGGACGGAGGAGTATGAAATTTCACACACTTATAGTTTATATATTACTTAGACAGCACTGAGCGCAATTGGAGGACGTCATTACCCGGACCGGGGTCCAAACATGGAATAATAAAAAATATATAATAAATTGACAAGTATAAAAAAATATCATTTTAATATTATTGTATGTTGTAACATGTTATGGACCAAATAAAAAGGCTTTTTATTTTATTTTATTATAGTTTACTAGGTGTTCCGGCAGACGTTGTCCTGCCCGGAAAAGCTTCAATCGACAAATAAAAAATAAGGGTTGATCGTAGAGGTTTGAAAATTTAGGGTTGTATGTATTTTTTAATGCTGTATCATAAAAAAATTAAAAAACCATTAGGGTGGACTACCCTTAAATTTAGGGGGATGAAAAAAAGATGTCGACTCTCAGACCTACCCAATATGCACACAAAATTCCATGAGAATCGGTCAAGCCGTTTCGGAGTTTACCTACAAACAACGCGACACGAGAATTTTATATATTAGATATAGAGAAGAAGCGACGAATGCTATTTTTTTTTTAATGTGCACTAAAAATACGTTTAATCAATAAAAATCATTATAGACTATACTCTTTTGTTTAAAGACAAATTAACAGCGTAGCCTTGGTGAAATTTGTGATTATAGAAGTAGTCTTTGACAATAAATTATTATGGTCGAATTTCGACCACGGGCGACTACTATTACAATTCATCCAAGTCGACCGCTACAGGCCTCTTGTTAATTTTTCAGTGTATTATTGTTATATCTTTTAGTATTTAAATGGAGGTAGTTCATCAAGAAATGTTTGTTTTAGAGTAGTTATTTTGCCTTGACACATTGCACTTTAATTAGACGCGTTGCATGAGCCTTGAAATTTATAATTTAACATGCATCTTTGGACATAATCATGTTGCAACGTGTTTATTTACAACACTGGCGACTATTTTATTAACCAACTACGATATGCCCGCGACTACATCCACGCTGGACATGAAATTCCCGAGGGATTCCCGGGACACAGCATTTTAAAAAAGAATGTAAGCTATCGTTTTAGTGGAAACTGTCGGAATAAGCTGATTTGTCGGACAACTTCAAACTACTCCCGGGAAATTCCCGCGAGATCCCCGGAATAAAAAATATCACATATTTATAATCAGAGAATCTTATGGTTTTAACACATTTATTAACTAACACTACAAGTATTTTAGAACACCTCGCCATTCCTCCAACAACTCTACAGTATATCACACTTAGCAAATTGACACAACCGATATTTGAAGTCATTGATAAACTATTTTAATTAAAGGGTTATGAATGAAAAGAATGACATACATTATTGTTTAGAAATTTTAGTTAATATTTTATGTCAATACTATATAAAAGATTATACTTAAAGTTTTACGTGTAATAAAATAAACCAAACGGTATAAATCTATCGCGTCTGCCAACATGAAAAAAACATGTAGTGTGAATACCGTCTATATACAATTGAGAGATTTTGAATTATAATCTACAAAATTACCACAGACATAATTATTGTTATATAAAATGGAGGTAAATTATGGAGAACTACTCTACACAAAACAGACGTAATCACAGAATAAAAATAAAACATTATTCAATTAAGGAAATGGCCGATTGTATCGTTTAGAAATAAGAGGGTACATAACAAAATTAATTACTAACTTTAAAAAGAAAGACGACAAGAACAACTTATACTACTTAATAACTGTAAAACAAAGAATAAAACAATAGTATGTATCCTTATTAGCGAAAACGAATAGCGTATATAAAATAGTGGAATATATAAGAAAGAACCTTGAAAAATAACAAAATACCCTGACTAAAGTGAACTTCAGGGTGGGAGAATAAAAAAGCGGATTTATCATAGTCTAGATGCATTTGTACCTAATCTGGCGGAGTCTGTAAATTGGCAACCGCGCAGACAGACCAACATGGTAATACATCAAATGTATAAGGTGTTATTACATCAATTCTGTACCGTTAGAAATCTGCGGGTCGGCCCGGTTACCGCTACAATCATTAGCATTTGGGTGAAGGTAAACCGGCCACGTGAAGCGGACGGTTTTCAAACTGAACAATCGCTATTTGTATAGGCGTAGAATAGATATTTCTTTGTGTAATGTATCATAGAAAGAAAGTCGCTTATATCGAAATGTCTATTTTGAAGATAAATACAGTTTTTTTTGTATAGTTTCGTACCTCGAAATGATGGAAATCTGGCATTTTTTCTATGCTGGCAGTGATTAAATATTAGTTTCGAATTAACATAATTATCGACATCTCCAAAAAGGTCTATTATTTATTGATTTAAATAAGAATGTTTTAGTAATCAAGAAACCGACTTCAAGAGTAAATAAAAGCATAAAAATAAATATAAGTCGGTGCCAAGTAAAACCTCATGATTTCAATCACTACTACAAATTATCTTTTTTAATATCTATCTATATGATTTTGAGGAATTCTCTACTCTATATCTTCGGAATCCAAAGTCCAATAACAATGTTTTTTTCTGAAACTATACTAAATCCAACGCAAAAGGAGTAATCAAATTCATTTCAAAATCAAAAACAGGGCTAAACATATTTTAAGTAAAAAATTATTATTATAATTTAACAAAACTGGATCGTTTTAGTTTTACGCTAAGAGGAAGGTTTGCGTGAAACCAGCGTTGTGTCGGATATAATTCCGGCACAGCAATATGCTGAGTGCAAAACTTGTTTACTGAAAATGCGGCGTACAAATTCTCAAAATATGCATCCTATTTCTTCATCAATAATTTCTCTTACATGACGAATTGAGGACGTCCTCCATGAAACATGGAGTCCTTGTAGTTTTGCTTTCCTGGACCGATCTCCCTCTTCACACTGTGTCACATTTCCTGGGATCCCCTGTGAAATGACACTTATTTAAATTCTGATGCAACATGATTTTTAACCAATAGTATATGTAACAAGTACTGGTAATGTTTTTGTGCGTGATATAATAAATGTATTTTCGTTGTTAAACAACACATGAACAGTGTCTATGCGTTAATAGAGACAATGAGAAGTTCGTTAATTTAGGTTATAGGTTACTTATTATTCTTTTTAGATTTGATAATAAGTAATAATAATGTGGTATTTTTAAATACTTTATTTATAAAATAAATTAAATAATTAGTTATCAGATGCTACACAATCGGTTGCGTCCTCCCCGTCCTCACCTACGGGGCCGAGACATGGACACTGACGGCAGGATTGGTCCACAAGTTTCAAGTCACTCAACGGGCTATGGAGCGAGCTATGTTGGGTGTTTCTCTTATGTATAAAATTAGAAATGAGGATTTCCGTAAGAGAACCAAAGTAACCGACATGGCTCGCAAAAATGGCAAGTTGAATTGGCAGTGGGCCGGTCACGTCTGCCACAGGACCGATGACCGTTGGAGCAGACGAGTCCTGGAATGGAGACCGCGTCTCGGTAAACGTAGTGTCGGATACCCTCCAGCCCGATGGACCGGCGACCTTGCATAGGTCGCTGTAGGCGCTGGATGAGGAAAACAGAGGACAGGAATGAGTGGCACAGTCTTGGGGAGGCCTACGTCCAGCAGTGGACTATGAATGGCTGACGACGACAGTTATTCATCATTCGAGTATTGTTCTCTTAAACATTGATTGAAATCATTAATCATTACATTCGTATCGGGTTCAATGCTCTATCAGCCATGATTCATGTTATGAGTCAGATGTTTTTTTGCTCTAAATGCTCACTCGTACATCTCTAATGTCTAACGGTGTTAGAAAGTTGGTCTAGACCGATAATAATAAAAGTGCTCTAACTGAATGAAAAAATAAAAAACCAATGAGCTGTCTTTGGGACACCTGATTTGAGCAAAATTGTTTTAAGTCTTAAACTTTCGAAAACGTCTCAAACAGTCTCGAAAAGTTTTTTTTATTTTATTTTTTTAATGACTTTTATCTGCGATCGGAAGATTGTTCCATAAGCAGATGATTTGGTTGTCATGATGATTCTCGAATGAGTCTCGAAAAGTGTTAATAATTATCAAACCCCATCGAATATACAAGCAACATCAAAGTACACTAGTATCGCCAAGCATTCACAGATGGCGTAAAGAGCCATACACTATACAGCGGTCAGCATTCTTCATTGCGGTTAATACTTTTTCCATGTAGCTACCATCCGGCGGGTAAAGTGCGATAAGGAACTTTATTCTAATACAATGTAATAATTAAAGGTACGATATTACTCTTTTTTTTAATAAAGTATCTACAATACAATCATATATATGCAGTTATTTCAATTGAAACAATTGCACATATTATACACAATTGAAAACAATAGATACAATGTTAAAAGTAATTATTTTTACCGGACAACGTAATTACAAATTAATGAGCGACTGTTGTTAGGCAAAGGCTTAAAAAGTAAATGCTGATTACATACCTACATTGAAATTATACAACGGTAGATTTTTCAATCACCGGATAAAAAAAATATTCATAGGATAAATACAACATTAACAAATTAAACATTACAGTTGCACAAATAAAACAGTTGAATTGTTTCACTTTTAAATTTACTCAGGTTGTAATTTAGTCGATGGATAAATTTTATATGATATATATATTATATGTCGCAGAACGGCTTCGTTCTCACGACATCTTTAGTTATTGCAGGTTTAGTGGGCGTCATCAGGGTAAAATGCGAGCATAAAACACGATAGCCACGGCTTATACACTTTTAATTTAGATTTAAAAGACATTTTAACATAGTTTAGACCGAGCAGCGGGTTCAGGGTACCGCTCATACTTCCAAGCTTCAATACTTTCATGGTCCAACTCGACTTATTGCCATCAACCGAATGTGTCACAAAACTCTCAGTCTACCAAGTAGATACTACTCAAAGTATAGAGGGCGTCTGATCCCGCTCCGCCATATGCTCTGCTCTGATTGGTCGTTTATTAAATTACAATATTCATAACTTTTATTAGGTTAGAACGATCTTTAAGTTATAGAAACATTTAACAAATCAAATTAAATTAGGAATTTTAGAAGTAATAAAAATGTAAACAAATGATATTGTGCGTCCATCCAGTCAACAATACATCCAATAATTATAGCTTCCCTCCGACATATATATATATATATATATATATATATATATAAGCCCTTAATATATATAAGTAAGTAATGCAATATTTTCTTAAGTTTTCGCGACTAGTATACATAATAAATATAAATAATGAAAAGGATCGGAACGTTGGAATAATAAAAAACAAATAAATTACCGCGCTTAAAACCGTTAAAACGTAGTTTTATTATAAGTAATATAAGTCAAGCAATAAACATCTTACTAGACACGGGTCTCATATCAGGAAAATAGTGTTCCCGCCATATTCGTCTATGGTGGTTTTATATTGACATTAATTGTAATACTAGACCAGAAAAATTGCATAAGTGATTCACGTTGTCTACGTCATTTTTATAATCCATCCTCGTGCCATGGCAAAAAAACCATGACAACCACATTAATTATATTAAAATTAAATTTTAAACCAAAAATACAATATATACACAGCCGTATAGCCTAAAAACAATAACGAGAAAAACTGTTAAAGTGATATTAGACAAATCAATCGAGTAAAATTAGTTGAAAGGCACAACACTGAAAAGAAAAGATAGCGCTCAATGAATGGTTCAAGGGTAATTCATCAAAATGAAAGACACAAATCAACCGTCGAATAAATAGAAATATATATTATTCAAAACAAATAAAAAAATGGGGGATGGTAGGATTTAATGCGTTCAATAATAAATAACACTATCTAAAGTATTTAGAAAAAGATTTCTATGCGTTCGAGTTATATAGCAACACTGTAGGGCTTTTTTGCCTGTAATTAAAACTTGTTGCCATCAACGCAGCCAGCAGGGCGACACGTGATATCGCCGCCTTTCGCTTTTCAAGGTGAATTTCTCTAACGTGCGTTAAGGCTCCGCTTCGATTTCTGTTCTATTGTATAGGAACTATTTAAATACATTAACATGTGCTACAGTGTTCTTGTTCTATATGTACATAGCGTCGGTTTTAGGCTACAAACACGCATAGTTGGAGAGGTATATTCCTGAATTTCATTTAATCGCCTGTAACCAGGTAAATTGGCAAACAGCTCACCTTATAGATAATAGTGGAGTCAGAAGTTATCTGATGAATTCAGAGAACTTGCATTACGGGAGAAGAACTGAAAGCATACTTTCACCTTTTATACCTTACATCTTTATAGATTTGTTGATATTAAAACTGTTATGACAAGCAACTAATGACAAATAATTAACAAGAAATATTATTTTGTGATCTTTTAAGTCTTATGTAATTTTCTAACAAGCAAATGATAAGAATAGCTAAAAGTATATTATATTCAAATTTTTGATTCATTCTAACCTGCCTTTCATTTTTAACAGATTTATAGAAAGATTAAAAAGGAATTATATAATAAACAATTACTCATTTTACTAACACAACTCGCAAGCATTATCTAATTTACTGACTTGAACGTAAAACTCATCATGATATAATTATTAAATGCAAGATTTCTATCTGAAACTTGCACGCTTTCGTCTAGAACGCGTATTTTTGGAATCACATTTACTCGTAATCATTAGAATAGAATGTTATATCCCATACGTTTTATTTTATTTTTATTTGAAGATGCAGGTATTTATAGAAATTGTTTCTCTAAGACAAACAAAGCTCAAAACATTACTTGCTGGAGCCTACATCCCGAAAACTGCTTCCAGTTCAATATATTCCTGCAATTTTAGACGACGTTGTGCAAGTTTTTCACGTTTTCTTTCATGGTCAAAAACTGTCTTAAAGTGCGTGCATTGCTACTATTACTACTTCTTCATCAGTTAAGTTTGTCTGATAGTTCTGACGGTGTATGTAGTTGAGCGGGCTAAGCCTTTGTCCGCTGACCACACTATAATCCTCGGCGTTCGATTCCCGGTTCGATTCATAAGAAAGTAAATTTCGTAAACGAACTTTCTCTTATTAAATATGGTCTGGATGTCTGAGATCGATCAAAGAGTGGACCGTTGTAAATTACCCTTAACACAAGCGTCATCATCATCATCATCCGAGCGTTAAATCCCGGTTGCGTTCGGAGCGTTCACTCCGACGCCCAGGGTCCGCTTTCCTACTTTTCCTACTCCACTTCGCGCGGTCTTCAGCATCCCTCGTTTTGAGACCATTGGCACGCATGTCATCCTTCACGACGTCAAGCCAGCATTTCTTAGGCCTTCCCCTTCGACCGGGACCTGGCGGAGGCGGCATGGCTAGACATTTGTTCCCCACGTAATTAGCCGGTCTGCGTAAAACGTGGCCGTACCAGCGTAAGCGACACTCTTGCAGTTTGTCTGCTATGTCACGGACATGAAGACTGCCGCGGATGCGGGAGTTCCTGACCCGGTCTTTCCGCGTCACTCCACACATCCATCGCAGCATATTCATCTCCGTGACACGCAGCTCTTGCTTGTGTCGCTCAAGTACTGGCCACGCTTCACTGCCATACAAAAGGACATGTCTAATGATGGATTTATAGACCTGCCCTTTTAATTTGACCGGCATTTTGGGGTCACAAATGACACCTGTTACCTCACGCCACTTGGCCCAAGCTGCTGTGATACGGGCCTTGACGTCGAGATCGATATCCCCGGACGCACTAAGGACAGATCCCAAGTACTTAAACTGATCCGTGCGCTCGACCGTATCTTCGCCTATGCGCACGGATGTGGGATCTGTAGTGTTGCAGGCCAAGTACTCAGTCTTCGCCACATTTAGTTTCAGACCACCGTTCTCTAGCGATCTCTTCCACGCATTTACACGTCCCACCAGGCGCCCCCTGTCCGAATCTGCCAGCGCGATGTCATCAGCATACATGAGCAACCATGGAGGTTGCTCATGCGCATCTCTGATGCTGTTCGACACTTCGTCTAATATCACGCTGAACAGAAATGGACTAAGGACCGATCCCTGGTAATGGGGAAGGGTGTGGTGTCGCCAACGGCGGTCCGAACTATGGAATCGGAATCACGGTACATATCCCGGACAATGTCAATATAGGCTTCTGGCACCCCTTTGGACCTCAGTGCCCACCAGACATCACGCGAGGAACACAGTCGAAGGCCTTCTGCAGATCCAAAAACAGGAAATGCAGAGGCGTGTTCTTCGTCCTGTATTTCTCCATGATGATCCTTAGGGCAAAAACAGGGTCCATGGTTCCATGCCCAGGACGAAACCCATATTGACATCCCGAGATAGTGCACTCCTGCCGGATCCGAGAGTCGATTATGCGCTTAAAGAGCTTCATGGTGTGGGACATTACCTTTATTCCGCGGTAGTTTTCGCACTCCTGCACCGATCCCTTACCTTTGAAGACTGGAGTGATAACACTCAGTCTCCATTGGCTCGGGATGTTTCCGGTGAGG
Source organism: Dendrolimus punctatus (assembly GCA_012273795.1). Taxonomy (NCBI): domain Eukaryota; kingdom Metazoa; phylum Arthropoda; class Insecta; order Lepidoptera; family Lasiocampidae; genus Dendrolimus; species Dendrolimus punctatus. Next base: position 2,564,575 of record CM022532.1, on the reverse strand, counting down.
AGTATGCGGTTAAAAAGGTTTGTTAAAATGCCCACACCACGAGGACCCATCGCCTTCTAGGCTTCGATGGGGACTCCATCGGCTCCGACAGCTTTCCGATTCCTCATGCGGCGAAGAGCCCTATGGACTTCTTCAGGCGTTATCGGTGGCACTAGTCCTTGATTCGGAGAGAGGTTCGGTGGCTGTACCTCTTTGTGTTGCTTATTCAGCAACTCGTGGAAGTACGAGCGCCATCTCTCCTTCACCGCGAGGTCCTCGCATAACAGGTTACCGCCAGGATCCTTAACACAGCGGCACTTGGAAATGTCCTGTGCCGCTTTGATCCTGGAACGTGCCAACTTATAAATGAGCTTTTGCCCCTCAGACGATTCCAACTTATCGTACAACGATCGAAAGTGGTCTCGTCTGGCTCTGGCTACAGCTCTTTTGGTGGCACGTTTTGCGGCCCTGTATGCGTCGCGATCTTCAGGAGATCTGGACGCTTGCCACTTTTTGAAAAGGGTTTTCTTCACCCTAACCTCCCTCTGGACTGTGTCGTTCCACCACCAAGTCTCCTTGTCACACTTGCGTCCACCCTTAGACAAACCTAGCACCGCCTTTGCCGCTTTAGTAATGGCTGCCTGGATCTTGTCCCAGTGGCTCTGGACTAGTTCGCTCTCAGCTCCGACACACCTCTCGACGGATGCTGAAGCGAACTCCTGGGATTTACCTTCATCAAGCAGCCACCATCTAATTTGGCGTCGACAGTGCTCAACGGGTTTGTCTTTGGGTTTTACGCAGAGATCCATGACAAGGAGACGGTGTTGTGCCGTGAGACTCTCTCCGGGTATGACCTTGCAGTTGGCTACTTTGCCGATGTGGTGTCTCCTGGTGAGTAGGTAGTCGATCTGGGTAGCATGCCTCCCGCTCTTGTAGGTGATTAAGTGTTCGGATTTCTTTTTGAAATACGTGTTCACGATGGCAAGATCGGCAGCCGCACACAATCGGAGGATGTCCTCCCCTTCTGCGTTGCGGCTTCCGTATCCGAAGCCACCGTGAACACGCTCAAATTCCTCCCACTTCTCACCCACATGACCGTTAAGATCACCACCCAAAACGACCCCCTGTGATAACGGGATGCCACGTAGCACATCCCCAATTTGGTCCCAAAACCTCATTCTGTCAGTGTCGCTACAACCAGCCTGTGGCGCGTAGGCACTTATCAAATGGGTCACAACCCCTTCGATAAGAACCGACACGACCATAAGCCGGTCGCTGAAGCGTTTCACCTCCAGAATATTGTTTTGGAACTCCTCGGAGAGCACTACAGCAACCCCGTTTTCCCCACCAGGAGCACCCGTATAGATCAGCTTGTAGCCATTCCCAATGAACCGGGATCTGCAGCCTTTCCACCGAGTCTCCTGCAAGAACGCCACGGCCACCCTCCGCCTGGAGAGTACTTCAGCCAACTCCCTTGCACGTCCAGTCAGCGTGCCAATATTCCACGTCGCGAAGCGGAGTTTCTTAATTTGAGTGTGGACTCGCGTCGTTAGCCGTGCCCGCCCTTGACACGGTAGCCCTTGCCCACTTGTCGCAGGTGTAGGGCGATGTGCCTGCGCGTCGTTTTCCGGCGACGCCCTAGCCATACCCAAAACATTCCTAGTACTGACCATAAATGATGTGGCGAGTATTGGTTTTAAATGTAGCGGCTGCCGCCCGACCTACACAACCTATATAGGGAAACCAGGAATGGATGGTGGTATGTGGGAAGGAGTAAAGATGGAGGATGCGGGGATGAGGAGAAGGGGGGACACTACTGTCACGGAGCAAAGGGAAAGTAACAGCGGCCGCGTCGAGGACCTCGGGCTCGCGTACCCGTGTGCACTATAAAATACCGGACAGGCATTTTACAGGCGGCACCCTCTGAGGGGACCCTTAACACAAGCGTAACTTGCTCTATTTAGAGAAATATAATGTGTGTGTTTGTCTGTCGATTATTATTATTATAGTTTCGGGTTTCGTTAATAAACAAAAGTTATAAAGTTCACCCAAGCCAATTATACATAGTTATCTTCGCTTATTATAAACTTTGGTAAAAGACACGGTATCTCATACAATGTAACAGTAGCTCGTTGCCAAGTATCCACATAGAATGTATTATGCATAATTAAAATCTGCACGTGATCGCTTCTAGTCTCTTGTAATGATATACATTCTTCCCTTTGATTTTTTTAGCAAAGATTTGCTGTGCAGACAATCTAGGAACTTAATTCACACCAATTCGTGCAAATGTCGATTTGAGATTGAAGGCTTGTTTATCGTCTAATAACATTCGTGTACAAGTTTTCACGAGTGAAAGAAACATTTATATGCAGTAGCGTTTGATATTTGTGGATGATTTTATTTGGCACTTGTATACTAGTTATTGTATCATAAGTTAGTTGTATCTTAGGACATTAGAATGATTGCTAAACAAATGTTGATAAGTTCTATAATTTACTTGACACACTTTACAAATTTATGCTAACTAAAATATAATAAAACATTACACAGCCGTGTTATTGCCTGTTTTATTGATGTCTATATCGCAACAACTTTTGTTATTGTAAATAACGTCTAATTCATTCGAAATATTTTGAAATGAATACTCCGAAACAGTATTAACATAATTACAACAGTTTAGATTAATGACTCTTTGTTTTCTTTTGTTAAAGTAATTGCTAAAAGGCTAAGGTCAAATCTATTTTTGGCATCTGTAGTTTTAACGCGTTATACGGCGATTAAAATAGTGAAAGTTTGACGGAAACGGTCGTGGAATTGCTTTTGCAAGCGGTTGTTTTTAATTTTTGTAGTTGTTTGTAAATATTTAATTTATTGTCATATATCTATTTTTATCTACCACCTCTATACTGAATGGTCTCTTCGCAATTCAAATGCATGCTATAAGGGAGTTTTTCAAACAGGGCATAAATTTAAATAAAGGTTTATTACGTCGTTGAAAGTCAACTGACGCGATTTTTATCATTTCAGAAAACGCTCAAGCCTCTTAGATATTGTATGAACACAGCAAGTTATCACATCATAATAACCTTAAGGAATCCAATAGGCTCAATGAATGTTTAAGCAACAATAAAAAATATTTTACAATATCATTCGGCACAAGTATTAAGTTTGGGACAAATTATGGTGGCGTATTAGGATTCATTTAATACAAGATGATTTGTGTTGTGACTGCATTCTCAGATAGTAAAGCTGATATGATAGTAAAGCATGATACCCGCAAGTGACTCACCAGGGCCCATAATTGTAGTAAATATGCAAAATGTATGAATCACCACTGAGCTGTAAACAGGTCATGATACGAATTGCATTCTTCTGCTCATCTTAGCTGCCATATACTCGGAATGTGCCTTCGGAATTTTACTGTAAATTACGGTTGCTGGCTAACCTACCACAAAACATGTTTAATAGGTTTCCTGCTGTGTGTGATGCTATTCGCCTTAACTTGTGTGATAGTGTGGGTCGGCGTGGCGGTGGAAGCGCTGCGGAAATTTCACTTTCGCTCGTCGACTCTTACGTAAACCGACCTTATATTACGCGGTATATTCCCATTTATAGCACTAGTGACTGGTCTATTCGGAGATTTATATCAACTTCTATGTTCACCAGCCTTCTAACAATATATTCAATCGTTGTTAACCTTTCAATTATTTATTAAGATATTAAAGTTGAACAATATTGTACTTTGTTGGTTTTGATGGACATACAAACTTTTTTATGTGATAAATTTGAATGTAATTTGTTGGAATGCTTGTCTGTCGTTTGTTTTTTTTTCCTGCCGTCAATGAAGTTACACTTAGAAAAATAGCTTGTAGCAACAAAAATCTCTCGTATTTATTGATAGGCCCCAGTACACCGTCAATCTCGATCGTAATCCGTGATCAAAATCAATGATCGTGATCCAGATTGATAATGTACGAAATCTCGCCTTTTAGCCCCCAACAGGGTTATGAGTGACATAATATGGAATAAAGAGTTAATATTTTTTAAGAACATGCTTTACTCTTGGCGCCGTTTTGGGGAGGTGTACGTCCAGCAGTAGACTGCGAATGGCTGACGACGATGTTTTACTCTAACTCTTAAAGTTCACTGTGGTTGTTGAGACCTTCCATAACATCAGTGGAACCCTAAAATTATAGAGATGATGACTAAATGATACGGGTGCAGAGTTAAAACAACACATTAAAGAACATGAAAACATGAGTCAAGGTATATGAGTAATAAAGCATTATGAATCGTTATCATTTTCGTGGAACTGTTAAGGAACCCGTTCGCTTGGAGATTTTTTGCACAGCAGTCTTTTAAATTTTTGATGTTAATACGGGATTTTGTAATTATGTGATATTTAAAGCTTACGTATCATAAATCCACGCCAGTATCCGTTGGAGTTCTTATAAATATCAATACTAGCGGTCGAAATTCGACCATAATAATTAATTTAAGTGATAAGTTTGAACATTATTAAGGTTCTATTGTCAAAGACTACTTCTATAATCACAGATTTCGCCAAGGCTACACTGTGAATTTGACTTGAACAATAAACAAAAAAGTATATATGCGTGTGTGTCAAATACACGGTAGTGTGTATGTTTTTTTTATCCATTTAATATATTCTTTATGCATAATTTAAAAATATATAATTATTCGTCGCTTCTTATAAGTGAATTATAAGTGTGCGAAATTTCATACTCCTCCGTCCGCGTAATTTCGTAAAAAGGGTACAAAGTTTTTGCTTTACGTATAGGTAATAATAAAACTTGTTTAAACCATTCAGGGTTACAGTGTTTTTATATACATATTGTTTTTTATTGCACAACGGTTTTAGTAGCGTCTTTTATTTAATTTACAATCAAAATGGATGCACAAACTCCATTCCAACAATCGTTGATTAGGGTAGTAAGAACAAATGCTTTTATTTGTTGCCTGTCCGACTTATTGGCGGATCGTAGCTGTGGATTTGTTTTACTATAAAAGTCCCTTTATTTCACAATTTTTTGATGTCCCCTCCAGAACATTCTTTGACCTTTCAAAGAGGGCTAAGCAGACTGTATCTTTATATAGGCGGAGACGAATACTAGATTTTTTTTGCACTTTACTTGACATTATTATTATTATTACACTATTGAACGTTACAACTTAGCAACAGAGAGTAAGTCTATAAATTTAAAAATTTAAACAAATAGAGTTAACTTTGCAACACCAAAGGTGTTACAATTGCGCTGCTGCTCTCTCAAGGGAGACTGGAACCGGGTCACTAATGCCGGAACACAACACAAGGTGCTTATGGCGGCATACTCTAGACCAGGGGTGGTCGCCATCTAGTCGAGCAAATACCCTACCACCTGGCTGTGGGTTGTTTTGTCGCCTCTTACGTTAGGCCGCCTTGCCGCAGGAAATTGTATTTTTTCTCCGTTCCTGCACGGATAAAATTGATAATATGACAGTAATGTGTCTCTTGTCTAAAGTAATATGAAATCAACCTTATTGCAGAAATATCTGAACAGTTTTTGAGGAAATAGTCAACACATAGTCTTCTTATAACTCTGACGTGTAGTGTCATCAATACAAATGTCATTGACTTCAAAGTTCCTTACGGGAAACTAATTAATCATTTATTTTAAAAAAATATACGTGTAGGAACAGAGAAAGAGTATAATTTCAAACAAAACAACAATCATCCAGGTGGTAGGGTATTTGCCCGTCTGGATGGCTACCACCCTTGGTCTAGAATATGCTGCCATAAGAACATTGAATTGTGTTCTGGTATAAATGGCTAGGTTTCAGACTCCCTTAAGAGAGAAGTAGCGCATTTGTAACGCCTTTGATGTTATAAATGTCCATACGCGATGGTGACCGCTTTCCATCAGGTAGGCCGTTTGCCTTTCTGCTGACCTCGTGCAAAAAAAAAACAAAAAGTCGAGAAACGAAAAATTCGCCTTAATCGTCCGAATATAAAAAAGTTGAATCAAATATCTTAAATCTTTCAAAACTAATGTTTTATAACATCCTGGTGTTGTATTTTAATTCTTATTTCAAATAATGTGCCTTGTATAGTGGTATGTAACCTATCTAATTAAAAAATTGCATTGTTTCAGGTAAAGTGGAAAGGTTTAGTGTTACGTGACTAGAGCATTACAGTTGAGGTATTTATAACATTAATACACACTCTAGAGTGCATGTTTACCACGGACGGAAAGCATGTGAGCGACGCCGAAAGAAAAGTAATTGCATGTAATAAGGTGAATGGAGCGCTAAACTCTTTTGTGAAAAGTCAAAAAGTGTCTGTAAAGGCACGCTTGGCTGTCCATCGAGGGTTGATGGTGCCAACACTAATGTACGGCAGTGAAGGTTTGGTGTGGCAGATGACGGATGAAAGTAGAATAAATGCACTTGAAATGAGAGCTTTCAGAAGTACATGTGAGGTAAGCATGAATGATATGATACTGAAGAGTGTATGTGGATTGCAAAAAGATGTAATAACAGAGTTGAGAAAGGAATGTTAAGGTGGTTTGAGCATGCAGAGAGGATGGATGAAAATAGAATTACAAAACATGTATATGACAGTATCGTGAATGGTAGAGTTTGTACCGGTAGACCACAATGTACACATCATGATCAAATAACATAAGTGTTAAAACGAGATCAGGCGAAAAGCATATTAAATAAACGTGCATGTATGAAGAGGTAAAAGAAAGTAGATGAAGCGAAAGTTGTTTGTCAAGATCGTCGCAAGTGGAGATCTATAGTCTCTGCCTACCCCCGTGGGAAACAGGCGTGATAATATGTATGTATGTAATACCTGCAAAAAACAAGCTACAGCTAACCTAAATTCTACAACTTTTTTGCATTTTAACAAAAATCATACGTATTCAAAAGCAAAAGCTGTACAGCAAAACATTACTGGGGAAAAGCTATAAACATGTTAGGCACTTTATTATATTCATATACATTATCAAGTATTATAAACTAAAGAGCCGACATCAAAAGCAACGTATCAATTCTAGGCTATGGTTGTCTTGAAAAATGGGGCTACATCTGGGATAATATTAAAGACTTAGGCCGTTTCACGCAGACGTGGCGATTGGTTTATACCGTTATTTGAGATGACATTAATGGAGCTAAATATTGACAGATGGTTTATAATATATATATGTTAAGGTGGCTATGCGTTAATGATTTTATTTTGTAACGCTTTAAATTCGGCCACGGCCTAAATCTTTAACACTCACGCCGAAGCCGGAGCAGAACAGGTAAAATTTTAACGATAAGGCCGTCCGTTGTATAATCATGCTTTTTCTTTTTTGTTTGTCTATACTCTGATGTGCTAGAAAGGTTACGTTCTATTAGGGACTCGCTACGATCGCGATTTTTCCCTTGCTACCCGACTTGCTTCCCGGCGTTACAATTGTACACCCAAGTGGGCTATTCGACCCAGCTCTTGACATGGGTCGTTGGGAGCGTTGTGTGATCAAAAATGATGACGTCATTAGTGACGTTTGCGCCACGACCACAACGATCGCGGTCGCCTTGTGGAACGGCTCGGAGCATCTTGAGCGTTGTGAGCTGCTAATCAAACGCCCTGATAGAGTATCTGAACTATTAAATACAAAATTTACTTGTTTATTTATCCATAACTTGGATGTTTACTGTACTATGTAGTACCCTATAAACCAGGAAAATATGTTATAATAGTAAATAAGAACCAAAGTTACACCACAATTCTAGATGCAATTCTAAAACTTAATAGGGCAATTGTTATATGAATTCCATAATATACTGCTACATGTCTAACGGAATGCACTAAGATTAGAGAGGTGTCATCTGTACGCAACTGTATCTCTATTATATTTAACACCCACGCTAACAGAAGTTAATGTATCAACAATAGATTCTGTTGAGTATTAATTGAGAACAATAACCGGTAACGACGAAATCGTACTGTAGAATCGTGTTTGAAATTTTCTTGAAATTGTATTCGATCAGTCTTCACACGTTTTTTTTATAAACTGACGGACTCATAAACTGCATCAAAGTTCAGGATTACTTTGAAATGATTTTTTAAATAAGTATGCAAACTTTTTAGATTAAATTATATAAATATGGAGAGACTGGCTCTTAATCTCAAAAAAAAAGAAAATTTAAAAACAGAACTGCAGTAAAACAAATGAATATAGCCGGGAAAAGAAAATTTACTCGTAGTATCAGATTTGCGTGTTATTTATAGCAAAGTTTTAAATTGATTCTCATTGATTTTTTATTCTTTTGTCAATTGAATTATTGTTACCAGCAGAATTGTTGGGTTAGTTTTTTAACTCATCGAGAGTTTTTGAACCATAATATGGATACTTTGTCCGAACAAGCGGCTCAAATTGTAGCATTGGTGCGGGAGGGCTTGGATCAACGAACGATTGGTAGAAATTTAAATTTAAACCAGTCTACGGTTTCTAGAATATACAGAAGGTTTGTGGAGACAGGTTCTTACAGAAGGAGACGTGGTACAGGCAGGACTCGAGCAACCACCGGTCGTGATGACCGATTTATTGTTACAACTTCCCTGCGAAATCGTTTCCTTACGTCTGTTAACATCAAAACAAAGCTTAATGAAGTGCGTGGAGTAAACGTGAGTGCACGAACAATAAGAAGAAGGTTAAAGGAAGCGGATATCACCCCTTTTAGACCCGCAAATGGTACAAAGTTGTCTGTAGCTCACAGACGAGCTCGCTTAAGATTTGCGCGTGATCACCTGAATTGGACAGAAGAGCAATGGACCTCCGTATTGTTCACGGACGAGTGTAGGACATGTTTATGTGGTGCAGATGGTCGCAGAATAGTCTATCGTCGACGTGGGGAACGATATGCTCAAAGTTGCATTGAGGAGCGTGTTCCTTTTGGAGGCGGTTCGTGTATGGTCTGGGGTGGCATATCGATGAACGGGCGAACAGAACTTGTGTTCATAGACATGGTCCGTCAAAACGGTAATAAAGGGGGTTTGACTGCACATCGCTACATAACAGAGATTTTAGAAGATCACGTGGTGCCTTAAATGGGATTCATAGGCGAAAATTTTACTTTAATGCAGGATAGTGCCCGGCCGCACGCTGCTGCACAAGTTCGACAATATTGCGAAGAGGTTGGGATACGTACAATGAATTGGCCAGCACCCAGCCCGGATCTTAATCCCATTGAGCATGTTTGGGACAATTTAAAAAGAGCTGTATATGCGAGAAACCCTTTGCCCACGACAGTGGCAGCACTAAGAACAGCACTTTCAGAAGAATGGGACAATATTCCGCAAGATCTTTTAATAACCCTAATAAAATCTATGCGGAACCGATTAGAATCCGTAATAAGGGCACGTGGAGGTAATACACCTTATTAAAACATAAATAAACCCTTGCATAAAGTTTGTGTCTATTGTTAAAACCAATTTTTTAATTAAACCAATTTTCCTTAAATTTCTGTTTTTTCTTCAAAAAAAGTCTTAAGGTCCTTTCCAGTACACAAACTTAAACTTAAGGATATGACCCTACGCTGTTTTAAAGTTCACGAACCAATCTAGAGGTTTCAATTTAAATCTGTATAGAAAGTTTGCATACTTGGTTAAAATATTTATTTCAAAGTCGTCTATTACTTCGATGCAGTTTATGAGTCCGTCAGTATATTTAACACTGCTAATGTCCACACAATTAGATGATTATGTACGTCTGCGTTTATAAATGTTTGTCCGCTTAGTTTAAATCTTAAACCATACACAATAGAGTTTATAAAGATCCTTAGACAGACATTGGTATTTTAGTGGACGCAGGGCTAGGTACAGAATAACAAATAGGACACCTGATAAGTGGCTAGATAGATACATATTTTGTTAGACATAGATACCACAAGTTAAGACCTACAGGAATAGAGTAATTAAATGATGCTGGTGAAGCGATATCAAAGCTAGTTTTAGCCAATATTAATCAATTAGGCGGGGTTGGTACTGGAACTCAGCGCAGTGCTAGAGGGAATTCCAGCACTTAATTACTTTCTTTCAAATATGAGTGATGATTATTATTATTTGTTGTAAAATTTCAAGTTGACCCAATTAAGCGTCTAGTACTGTATTCTACTATGTTGTAGGTGTGTTATTTATTTACATGCAGTCTTAAATATCTTAATTATTAGAAGACGCTGATAAAGAATAATGCATCAGTTATAATTCTTGCCAAAACAGGTCAACAACTGGTCATGTCCCATAAGAAACGGGACGCACTCCATTTCGTTATCAAACACTCTTATCGAAATGTGTTATTGCTTCCGATACTGAGTTTGCTATATTTCCTATTTTAAATAGGCTAGTTTCGTCATAATTTTGTTGTTTACGAGAATTCCTGCGATATCACCCGTTCGTAATAAGGTTAGCTGGTCGAATGTGCGATTCGTGTGATTTATACGGCGAAGAAAACCTAGCGTGTGCTCCATTTAATGTGCAATAGTGGGTAAACTAGGACACTGTCATGACCTGCTTAGTAGTTCAATTTTTGATCTCATTTAATTAACCAATAATGTACAGTGTAAATAACGACACTGAAGGGACTGTGCATTCTATGACGATATAGAGAGTTGTCGGTAAATGGAGAGACTTTTGCTGCACCAGTAATCTTGTTGTAATTTTTAACTTATTTTATTCATATCTTGCGATATTGAGGCATCTCGGTGATAAAGGCAGTACTTAATCGATCTCAGGCATCATGGATGCCGACAGTCGAGTTTATTACGGGCTAGGATAATAAAGCGATAAACGAACGTACATAGCGCAAGTTTTATTAATTTTGGAACTTTAAAGGTACTTTTTATTAACTGATTGTTGTCGTTATTGAGAGTAGATGTAATACTATATAGAGTGTAACATTGTATGGAAGACAAGGTAAACCAACCAAAGCCAAGTGATTTCGACGCTTCAGGGAGTTTGTCGTTAAATCGAGTGACGTTACATGGAATTTACACTATAGAAATAAAAAAAATATTTAACATAACTGAATCAAGGGAAGTTTTGATCAAGCATATCAAATATAACCTCAAGAAATGATGACCCAACATTTCTGGAGACTAATCTAGTGCTAGGGTTCGTTTTTGCAGATTCATAATATGATGAACATTGTTTCAAATATAAATACGAATATAAATGTGAGAATTTATATTGCTTTGTTATAAAAATAATAATTATATAAATCGTTTTTATTCTTGTTATTCATGAGCATGGTTTTCCTTATAAACTTTTATTTGAACTTTAAAATGAATTTAACGTAACCTTTTTTTATTGCTGTACCACAACAGACAGGCTGCCGGCCCGATTGTGATGGAAAGTGGTCAACGTCGCCTATGGTCATTAGCAACACCAGAGGTGCTGCAATGTGCTGCCTGCGTCGGGGGAAACTGGAACCTGATCATTAACGCCGGAACACAACTCAAAGTTGTTTGTGTGTCTGTGTGGCATACTGTAGACCAAGGTGGTAGCCATCCATTTAACCTAACCTCTCAATGTTACTCTATTTGTGTACAAAACAGCTGATTACATAAGTATAATAATGTTACTATGAATTAAAAATACTTGAAAATTTTATTACCTCTGAAATAATTTTTCAGGTTTTTATTTCTTTCTGAAATCGGTCACTTATGCCATTAAAATAAATATGCTTGGGTTGTATCTTTATTTGTGTAGTTAGTTTTAAAAACTTTATAGTTTATTCCATGCGATTGAAAGAAAAAAAAATATTTAGGACAGTTTTTTTTTTTTTTTTTTTTATTGCAGGAGATCAGCAGACAGGCAGACGGCCACTTGATGGACAGCGGTTACCATCGCTATGGACATTTGCAACACCAAAGGCGCTACGAATGCGCTGCTGCTCTCTTAGGAGCCTGGAACCTGGTCACTAATGCCGGAACACAACACAGGTTATTATGCGGCATACTCTAGACCAGGGTGGTCGCCATCCAGTCGGAAAATGCCTACCACCTGGCTGTGGTTGTTTTGTCGCTCTTACGACAGGCCGCCGGGCCGCAGAAAATTGTATTCTTTCTCCGTTCCTGCACGGATAAATTAATATAAAATTAAATGTTAACAAAAATAGACTTAAAAACAAAACTTGTCCAAAAAGGGGAGTCTCAGCATAATGCTAGAACGCTGAACCCAAAGATATCGTCACCGCACATATTACACCATTACATAGCATAATTATAACAACAACATAATCTTATACACACACGTGTATGTATATATATATATAAATAACTTCACGCCAGGTCCCTTGCGGGGTAGGCACGAACAACAGAGCGCCACACAGGCCCATTCTTACACACCTCACTTGCTTCTTTGACATTCATAGCTCTTGTCATGCACGCTCGTCTGTTCTTAAGGCTCCTAAAATCACCTTCTGCTAATGCATGATCAATTTGATCATGGAAGGTGTGTAGTGGCCTTCCGCGACTTCTGCATCCACTTTTGCATTGTATATCTGTTTAATCATTCTTTCATCATACATTCTTTCCACATGCCCGAACCACCGGAGCATTCCTTTCCTTACCTTCACCCCGAAACTCTCTTTCAGACCAACTCCCTTTCTTACTTCGGTATTACGAACGCGATCCGCGAGCGTCACTCCGCAGATTTTGCGCAGTGCAGTAATAGTATACTGGATATAATATAATAACTAATAGTAATGATAATAAATACACAAATGGTACAATTACGGAAGTGAAATAAATAAGAAATATTGCAATAAAATACCACTAGTGTCAAGATTTAGGTCAAATACTGAACAGGAGCGATTGCTTTGTTCTTATGCTTTACGTAAACACCCACTCTGAATGTCTCTAATTCTATGAAAGAAGATTATCAACAAATTACTAAAAAAGTTCTTAATCTTACATGATTAGATAGAACAGCAGATCTTTCTTCTCTAATTTCTTTGAACTTGCGTTATTCTAAAACAATTTTTTCAGAAATAACGAGTCGAATTAATTTTTTTAAAAAGACAAAATAAATATGATTTGGTATCAAATACTAGAGCGTAATTTATTCATATAAGAACTTACCAAAGTTCCATATTTTTGTGGGCGATTTTTATTCCTACCATTCTTATTTCATGCTATGGCATTTTAATTCATAAAAATGCGGTACCCTCGTGGAGCTGTTCAGAATTTCTCTGACTTCTCAGACTTCCAATAGTTTTTTTGTCTGGTATAAAAAGTGGTAGTTGAATAGAGAATCCCACGCAATAGTACTCTTAAGACTATTGACCGCTTTAGACCAGATAAATGTTGTTTGAAAGTGTTCATTGTATGACGCACTTGGTAGCTTAGTTCAGTCTAGTGCTAACATTGAGCTTGCATCCCATGGACTTAGAGTTGGACTACTAGTACCCGAGATACGTAAGAGATAAAGGGAATCAGAAACTATGATCATAGGTGGATGGGTACCCACAGCTTTTATCTTTAAGTGCAGGGTACTTCAGATTAGACCCACAAATCATTGTGAATTTGAAATCCAAAAACTGACTATAATTAAACGGTTAGAAGACATTGATCGCAGTTATTTCGTTCGGTTTAATCAAATCGATAACATGCTCTTCAAAAGTGAAAGCTCTTTTTATTTTGTGGCCGAAATTTACTGTATGGTCATGTCTACTCGTGATGTAAACTCAGGATTAACAGGAGAGTAGTGTCGGACTCCCATTGGCGTGCTCGGCTCTACCAACTAGACCACCCGTGTGTTTCATCCAAGCTTCCGAAGACTATGAAAGCATAAGTTCAGTGAACTTCAATGACGATGATGATTACTCTACCCGCTCCTTCATATCCTTGATTTGTTACTTTGATTCTACATTTCTGACTGTTTTCGTTTATCTTCTCATGCATACTTAATACGCCGCTTTTTATGCAACATTATGTAGATACTGTAGTGTATCATTGTATTAGCAACTTCCTATCAAGTAAATTGTCAGCAAGTCTGTCAACCCTAAGATGGAACTGCTTTATTGATGGTGCGTTTAATCCACTTGCACACTTCCACGTTATAATTTATACAACATTATTAACCCAATAGCCGATTGGTTTGTGTGTCGCACGTTTCACACAGTCTAGACTGCGCCTAGGCAATGTGCAATAGGCATTCTAGGTTCAGGCAAAGCGGTAACCCGGTGGCCTGTTTGCACACTTGCGTATACGCACCGTTTTGCGACAGACGCGACATAAACGATCATGTCTGCTAATTGTTCTTATATATTAGTATATAAAATAACACAAACACTTTTTAAGTGATATTTGAGGTTTTACAAATAAAGTGTGTTCTTGACTGGCACAAATCGATACCATTGTTTGTTGAAAGATGATTAATTAGTAGTAGGTATATATATTGTAGTATTTATATTTCTTATCAAGACAGTAATTTCATTTCACTTTAGAAGTAAACAACGGTTTTGTGAGATAGTAGTTTTTAACAATAACATTCTATAAGTAGCAAGATAAAAATAGGTTATTAACACTGCGAGCATAAATACATGTTTTTGTTTGACAAATGAAGAGATTTTGTAAATACATTAGGGGAGTGGACAGTCAGATCAACTGAGATACTATCCATATTACAAATAGTCGCACCCTCATACATTTGAAAGTGCTCTCTCATCGCGAGCAATCGCCTGTAATGTTAATTTCCACATCCGAGCATTACATCAATGAAGGAGGAGAACCGAGCTTTACAGTGCCCAACCTGAAATGATACAATCTGTAACATTTTGATACAAATTGTGACACAACAGCGTCTTTATCTGACATTGTAGGAACAACTAAATGCTCAAAATCGAATCCAAAATGTTTCGTTACAGGCGATGTTCGTCAGTCAGAGAGGCGGTCTTGTAACGTAAGGCACAAAATTGAATCATAAATATTACAATACAGACGAATGCTCACGGTAAGGGTAAGTAAACACCTTTATACGAGTGCAACTATTTATGAAATCATAAATAGGTATAAGTAGTCAAAATAATTATCGATAATTAACCAAATGATTGTTTAAAAAACATTAAGATTAAGCAACAATATTGTAGGTCAATTCTTTAAAAAATATGTAAACAGTTAATGATAACGACAAAGTAGAAGCAAATAAAATAATTGTAGGTACCTACTGGTGGTGATAAAAGCGGGGCCAGCAACCCTAGCTAATTTTATTACTTTAATATTTTCTTATATTGTTATTAGAACATTCCAACGAATATAGTGTAAACTCTATATAACGACACTGAAGGGACTTGGCATTTCATGGTGTTATACAGAGTTGTCGTTACATGGAGAGAAGTCTGACGTCTTTTGTTGCACCAGTAATTTTATTAATATCTTGCGATAATAAAGCACCTTGGTGATAAAGGAAGAAGCACATAGAAATTTCGGAAGAGCAGAACATCCATTAGCCTTTTCCTGCCGTTTCTAGCCGGAACACATTCCACTAACAAATGCTGTACGTCTTCGACTATATTCCATTGCAGACAATATGGAGTATTGCTCGTTCCCAAAAGATTATTGAATTTATTCAGTGGAATGTGACCGGAGCACAATCTATGAGCTAGGACACAAAGCCGTTTATTAGCACTCTACAATAATATAGTCTGTATAACATAAAAATGAACGGAACATAGAATTGAAAATATACTTAGATATAATAAAAACACATGCAAAAAATGTTCGAAAACGAGCGACGAAAGACGTTTGAGAGTAAGGGCTCAGATCGTCGTGATATATTGTATACACCTTGTCAGGGATATCGAATAGAACATTGAGTACCTACTTTTCACCTAGAATCCAGAAGAAAAATACTGATTGCGCCGAGGAAAACATCCTTATAAGTTCTTCCTTCCAATCCTCACCATCAAGAAAGGAATAAACTTTTAAACGAAGAATGCTCAATACAATACAAGATTGCAGTGTGGCGGTGGACTAGTAGCGAGGTAAGTTACTCTTCCCTTGCTTCTTCTTCCACGTCTTTTGCCTTCTTCCGACCATTGCATCGCGCCCGCAAATACTGTTCCCGAGGGATACACGAAGAATGCGTTTTATTGGCGCCACCATTGCAATTCACTAACAAATACATTGTCATAGCAACGACAATTACAACGCAATTTTATTGTGTTGCTCTCATAGCTAATTCCACCTTCGTTAGATGGCGTTAATTAAAAATCCAGTCAGATATTTTTTAGAATGGCGTATGAAGCTTCTAAAGACCAGTCCTCTAATATGTTTTCAAAATTCACATTAACGAGTGCGTCTTAGGCAGCAAAAGCTAGTTTTAGAATATTAGAAAGATGGAAAAATAAGGTCATTTCTTTGTTGTTAAGCTCGCTAATTGGCCACACGTTTGGAATATTTCGGTCATAATGCGGATGCTCACCTATAATGGGAGGCCAGAGCCCAGCAGTGGGACATTTATGGGCTGATATTATTATATTGTTACGAGTTGCAGGACTCGAATTACAATGCCGTTAGAATTACTATAGAATTTATTGGAACTATACAAACACGTATAACACAGGTAAAAATATAACTGGATGCAACCAGTACAAACGTAATGCACGATTCAATAACACGCGCAAACTCCGTCACTATATAGATTATCGAATGTACACACGTCTTGCCTCGCTTGTGGTTATCGCTTGACTGACCATCTCTCCATTGGGGCATTGCTTTATACTGAACAACAAAATATAATATGTATCTCGGTCGCGTTAAATTAATTTCTTAGAATCACACCTGGCTAATGACTACCATAAAATATTACAATACACAGTGGTGTGTTTTTCTAATGACAAAAAAGAAAACAGTCATATAAGCGCTTCAATGTTAGCTCAAACACCGATAGCTAATAAATGTGCTTTGCTTACACATATGCAGGTGGCACAAATTGTAACAATATATAAACAATGTAAATCGCCATTTAATTTGGTTGTTTTTAATTTGAAGGATGAATGCATTTTCATTTGCAGTTTTCCTTAAACTTATCATTCGAATCAATTGAAATTACAAATACACATTATTCGGTATGCAACACGGGTATTGTCGGAGACACGGAAAATGTTTGATTGACAATGCCGCCAATTAAATATTGATGGGATTATCTGTCAAAGCATTCCAATACTCGATGGCTACGTTCCATTAGAGATTCACAAAGACCACGTTCACGACCGCGATTTTTCCCGTGCCACTTGCTTGCCGGCGTAACTATCGTAAACCCAAGTGGAACGGTTATTCGACCCACCTCTTGACATGGGTCGTTGTGAGCGTTATGTGATCGAAAATTATGACGTCATTAGTGACGTTTTCGCCACGACCACAACGACCGCGGTCGCTTTGAGGTTTGACTCAGTATATTGCTGAGCCGGAATTATATCCGACACAATGTTGAAAAGAAAGAAGCTTTCCTTTGTTTCCTATAATTGGTGCTTGGGTTCGACCCACAGTCTGTTGTATATTCTCCATAAAAGTAGCATAACTAGGTTAGCTTGGACATCAATTTGTGACTAACAGCCTATTGTTGTTTAAAAAATAAATACTTTTAAGCCATAATAGTGAATAATCGCAAGGTATTCACTTCAACTCGTACAATTAAATGTGTATCTATCCCCGTGATACTTTTGAATTATGAACTCTCTTATAGTTGACATTTTATCAAGGACTAGCTGGCCCGGCAGACGTCGTCCTGCCCGGAAAAGCTTCAATCGATATGCCGACAGCAGCGTCACCTACCTGGTCCAATTGTGAACCAACTCAAAAACCTTCTTTGGCTCATGCACAACAATTTTGCTAAAGATCATCACATGGTCAAATGTATAGTTTACGATTCTATAAAGACACATACAGACAAACATTATTTTTATATAGAAGATAATATTTAACCAAATAACCTCATCGATATGCATAGATATGTTCAAATAAAACTTTGACGTTGTTATTATTGGCAACACGAAACGTGTCTTTATACATACAATGTACTCTGTGAAAACGACTGCCAATATATCGTTTAATTGACAGATGAGGAAGTTTTGCGACAATGCTCTATGGCAATGGTTGTGCGATAGATATACGATAAATCCATGTCACAAAATGACGTAACGTTTTGTCAATGCAAAAGATAGTGTTTCGAAACGATTTGCGAAGTATGCGATAATATATTGTATTCTTTTGTAAACTTCGTTCTTGCAACATTCGTTTTGTTACTGCCGTTTGCCCTTTGAAATTCCTTCACAGAAATTGGTCCTTATAAGTTACTCTATCTACTGGTGTCATAATACGGGTGTCCTATTTTGTTTTTTCAAAAATTTACAGTTCCACTTTACATACATACATATGTAGCTTCACGCCAGGTGCCTTGCGGGGTAGGCACGAACAACAGAGCGCCATTTAGGCTTATTCTTACACACCTCACTTGCTTCTTTGACATTCATAGCTCTTGTCATGCACGCTGGTCTTTCTTAAGGCTCCTGACATCAGCTTGCCATACATAATGCGGTGCTGGTACCTACACTCACGTATGGAACCGAAAGTTGGTATGGAAGAGAGAGCATGAAAGTAGAGTAAACGCGGTCGAGAAGCGAGCACTGCGCAAAATCTGCAGAGGGACGCTCGCGTACCGCGTTTGTAATACCGAAGTAAGAAAGAGTTGGTCTGAAAGAGAGTGTCGGGGTGAAGGTAAGGAAAGGAATGCTCCGGTGGTTCGGGCATGTGGAAAGAATGAAGGATGGAAGAATGACTAAACAGATATACAATGCAAAAGTGGATGGATGCATAAGTCGCGGAAGGCCACGACACACCTTCCATGATCAAATTGATCGTGTACTATTCCACTTTAGTTTCATCAAAATCGTCTTCGAGAGTCCTTTGAGTATTTTTCGCTATTTCGTATAGTTTATGATTTAGCCCTGAAGGCCCACATGAAAAATTCACCTTGTACACATAATAATAACGAAGTAAAGATATGTTGCTTGGGAGTTTATTTCGCTGCTTCCTTTCTTTTAACCAGTGAAGTAGCTTTAGACGGGCCTGTATCAAAATGTGTTGGAGCCCAAAGGAAAGCTAAAGTTTTTTTATAAAAGAAACAACGAATTGAATTAAAATAATTATACATTGATCATACGTTATTACTTGTACTTAATACTCCTCCTAGATGCTAATTTAGATAAATAACTCAAATCAAAGATAAACTTTTCTCGCCTTTATACGGCAAGCTCATTTATCCAATCATCTATAATAGCTGGTGACGATAAAGGTTTTCTGCGTCGAAAGATAGTAAAGACAAGTCTGATAGCCGTTACAGTTGTCTCAGCAGTTACCTATATATATATATATATATATATATATAAGAAAGTTGTGTTAATTACACTATTTACAACTCAAGAACGGTTGTACGATTTGGCTGAAAGTTAGTGAGGGTAGCTTAGAACCAGGAGACGGACATAGTATACTTTTAATCCCGTTGGAATCGGTAGGTGGCACTGAGATCGGGTTCTAGAATCCTCCTAATCACCTGGACCGATTTTGGTAATTTTGTTTTTGTGTGTTTAAGTGGGTTCCCGGATGGTTAGATTCATAATTAAAAGCGATAGGTGGCGCTGAGATCGGGTTCTAGAATCCTCCTAATCACCTGGGCCGATTTTGTTTTTGTATGTTTGAGTAGGGTCCCAGGTTGATTTAATTCCACAACTGGAACTGGGTAGTGGCGCTGGGATCGGGTCCTAAACTTTTATTTTTGTAGAGCAGGACGTCTGCCTGGGCCGCTAGTTAAGCTATAAAAGATTGTCGAGAGCATTTTAGGATTTTTGCTTACACTCTTTCGGGGTCCCTGTGGCCTCGGGGCCCCGTATCATTGATACGGCTGATACGATAATAGCTACGACCCTGCCTTTGGCATTAAGTAAATTTGTTTTGGAAGCGATGGTATACTCATGACTTTCAATAAATAATCTGGAAGATTCCATTTTGGAATGAATACTTTCATGTCGTAATAAAAAATAGTGCAGTACCGTAATGGAGCATTATCTAATCATAATCAATCCACAAACATAATGCAGTCTCAACTATTTTAAGCCGTACACATAAACAGAACATTTTAAAAGCATACCACATCTGAATCACAACTTACGTCACGAACTCTGTAAGATTCCTAAAGAATGTTGTTACCCAGGTACCATCAATCTTTATACAGGTATTTTATACATAGCTTCTGTTTAAATTGTTTAGTCGATGAATTACATATATAAGTGTTATGTTACAGAAAATAATTAGTATTTTGTCTAGACTAAGAGAAAGTGGATATTATTTATTTATTTTGTTCATATCATAATATTACGATATGTAAAATTATAATCTCTTTTCTCTCACCGTCTCCCAATTATTTGGATCGGCATAATTTGTCTTTCCTTCCATACTCCTCTATTCTGACATATGTACTCTGTCACACTACAAAACATCATGCCACCCTTCACACAAGCCATCCATCTATTTTCTTAAAATTATAATATAATAACCATAGGCAGATAATAAAAACCTTGTATATCCTCAAGTTATGCTCGTGGTATAAGTAATATACACCGGACCATTCTGAGGCCGATCCCAGAATACCAGACTATAGGAAAAAATGCACCATGAAACCTCTGCGTAGTGAGTCGGGCCGCTAAAAGGCTTAGCCCACTCAAGAACAGAGATCGTCATAATATATGAAACATGTTTGTTTTTGGCTTGCATTACCAGCTTTTAATAGAATAAAAAGGGATTGGAGGATGAGATAGAAGGATTCTGATCACGAGGAATAGGATAGAAGAGATGGGATATAGGGAGAACATAAAAAAATGACTTAGTTTCCACGAGATAGACGAATATAGTAGAAAAGAAGATCCTATGGTCGCTTTGTTATACCTTCCGTGGTTTCATTTCACTAATAAACACGGCGTCGTCATGATAATGCGAACGAAGTTTCGCTGGTACATGCTAGTTCTATGATATATATAGTTTTACATTATATTCACACACAACTATTTAAATTCTTTGACACAAAAGAAGGTCACGCACAAAGTCATTAGTTGTTGCTGTGCGCCCATCTCTTTCCTTTTGAACGGCGACATTGACCTTGTGCACTGAACTTTACTGAATAACACCCAATCTATCTTTAATTAGACGACCCACATTGGAATCTGGGTCATTATTTACATATGTGGCATTACTAAGTTTACGTCTATTAAAACCGCTGTTGATTTAGTCATTTTTGTTAAGTACTCTGTTATATTGAGTGGGCGAATGTGGATGTATAATTTTGGTCAGTTATATAATACCAGCATATAAACATACGAGAGCAGAGCTCCACCCGACGAATAATACTTTTACATATTAACAATTAACATATACTTTACAACTCAAGTAAAATATACTAATAGTATACTATACTCCACAACTAATTTTTTTTAAATGCAAATAATAAATAGTTCCCAAATTACCGTCAGCTAGGACCGTTGAGCAAACGGATATTTTAAATTTCAACGAGGTACGTAACGCATGGGCTCGTGTTGCGTTGTCCAAGAGCGATGGTAACCATTTGCTATCAAGTGGGCCCGTTTGCCTGTTTGTCTATAAGCGAATATATAACCGCAGTGGAACACTTACAAGCCAATAACAATTGCCTCGCTGGAAGATCTTCCTTTGGGACAGAGGAGCATTTCATCTCGCTACTCCACCCTATACGGGTTACACTAAAAACGATTAGACTAGTAAACAAGTGCCTTTTGGACCAACTTTTTTCAGCAGTCTCCGAAAATTATAAATGAGGTGTCATTCAATTCGGAATGGCATCTAGATGATTTTTGAAAAAAATGAAGTTCCGCTTGCAAAAATTGTATAAGTTATTAACAATTAACTAAAAAAAGGGGGGTTTAGTTTTTTTGCAAATATCTCAAAAAGTAATAAAGATTTTTCAAATTTGAAAAAAGATTCGAAAAGAGGAGGAAATTTCCTAAAAAAAGTCTCGACTCCCCAAACTGTAAGATCAATATTTATAATTTTCCCAGAGGGATGAAAATACGGCCGAAAACGGGTACTCTGGCTTACGCAAGCCACACCCACATCAGCCCTTTAATGAATAAATATTATTTAAACATACTAAATATGAAAATAAAAAAAATGAAAAAATCAGGCACTAACTGAATAGATGAATGAATTTTTTTTAAATCACAATTTTTATTTAGTTATTCAATAGTTAATTAATACTTTTTTTTGCTTGAACATGAACATTGCAAGTGTGATAATTGTTAAACTATAAATTTAAGGTTTTTTCCTTTCTTGGAGCAATTCTTGAAAGGCTTTAGAATAGAACCCCGTTGGAAAAATTAGAAAATGTTTATTTTTAATTTTTTTACTAATAATTTTCGTTGTTACAAAATTAAAAACTTAAATTAATCATCGATTTTTTTTTGTAAATATTATTAACAATCCGTTTTTATGCTTATAAGAAACTCCATAGAAATATTTTTATCTCTAATTGTTTAAAAAATTGTCATACACAAATGCGTTGTTTGTAAGATAATTAATTTTTTTTATGGGATTTCAATCTTTGATACAAATAATGATTTTTAAAAGAAAAATTGATCCTTAAAAAAAATGTATTAGTTAAACGCCTTTGTTAATTAACAATTGTTTTCTACCACTTCTAATTAATATTAAGGAACCATTTTTTTAAAATCATTATTTGTTTATCTTTTCGGTTTAAAAAAAAATATTAATTTTTCATTGTTTATGCAATAAACAATTAGTTATAAACAAATAAATTTTTACCTTATATTTTTATTCTATTCTACTTTCTGTCACAAAAGCAGAATTTTTTTTAAACAATAAAAAAATTAAAATAATAAAAAACACAACTTTTACAATTTTTGCAAGCGGAACTTCATTTTTTTTTCAAAAATCATCTACATTCCATTCCGAATCGAATGACACCTCATTTATAATTTTCGGAGCCTGCTGAAAAAAGTTGGTCCAAAAGGCACTTGTTTACTAGTCTAGATGGCCGGTTTACAACATTGGATGGGAACCCTTACTCGTTGTCCAACATACAAACCAACCTTTTGGTCGCCTGCGACTTGTATCAACCGTGTTGATCGGTCTCGATAAATTTGTACCAGAGTTCCTTAATTATACTGTAGACTGTAGAGAATTGTAAGTCATCAATTCAACTATTTTATTTTACCAGTGTAAGTTATATTCTTCTAAGTTGAGTGAGAATCGGAAGGTCTAGTGTGAATACGGTTTACTGTGATAGACATGTATTTAACTTATTCTATAGCATACAATATTGAAGTTGGGCTACACTCAAGATTAAGTAAATTTTGAAGCTTAGAGGAAAAAAGAGTTGTAATCAAATATGAAACTACCAAATTGTATAAATATGCTCATCAAATAAATTAAAATTATGTTCATAAAACTAGCTACGTAGGTAATTGCAATAATTGCGTAACATTTGATTGTTTCATAATTGTACGGCTATTTCCTTTTTGTATGGCCAATGAAATTGTAAGCAAAGTTCTTGATTCACATTTCGATTTCGCAACCAGAAGCCTTAATATCAAACTGTTTTCCTCGTTCCTATTCATTCGATCCGCCCGATATATTCGATGAAATTTTAGAAACATTTTTTTTGTTTAAACTTAGGCATTTTGATTACAATTGATTATAGAAAATGCCATAAATATATTTTTATCGTTTATGTATTGCTGGAGTACAGCCGCTGCCAGGCAAACGGCCCACCTGATAGAAACCGTCGCCTATGAACATTTGCAACATAAAAGATGTTACCAACGCACTGCTGGCCTCGAAGAAACTACATGACACTCTTAAAAAAAACCCATATCGTAAGTTCTGTAGAAACACCAAAGCTGAAAGCTCGTCCCAAATCCCCATGGTGCGCAAGAGAACCGTTCTAGAGAATCGTAGCCTGCAATAGCAGAACTGTTGCGTAAAAGACCGAAGCGGCTCAAGGAAACAAGGTTGAACGCCCAGTCGATGGCGAGCGGTGCGGTGGTAGAAAGAAGACGAAGATTCTGAACGCTTCTTCGGAATATTTTCCATAGTACAGTCAGTAGAATACGCAGAGGGACGCGAAGTCGCTCGGTAAGCTATGAGTATTTAAACCACTTGTAAGTATGTCGTAGAAATGGTATCCTTTCAATATCTATTGAAGAGACCAGTCTAGCAACTTAATTTATAAGAGGATACCGATACTCTTTCACCTATCAAATCGTTGACTCATGGTCGCTTATGCAATAACCGATGTCAAGGCCATAACTGCCTTCAACATCGCTTATACCATGTCATTATGTATTTTGTCATTTGAATAATGATCATCTAAATGCTTCACTTCAAAGTCTTGAGCAGAGACGCAAGGTTGCTGTTCCAATATTAGTTTTTCTATTGGAGACACTTGGACTAGAGCGTTATTTGGAACTGCAATAGCTGGTTCTCCCATCCCCTTTTTGGTTTTGCCATCTCAACAACATCAACTTTTTTGGTGCTCACTGTCGAAGAATGAAATAATAGAGACTCTTTTTCCTTCACATACAATCTGAAGAGTTTTCAAGTCTTCATTAGTGAATAGGTAATATCTAGGTAATCGACCACAAACTAATTTTGTAGACGGTTGTGCTAATTTTCGGGACAAACGTGGCTGGCGGCCGCTAGATTTCAATAAAAATGGTATTACAGCTTTATCGCTACGTTTTATACCTTACAGCTATAAAAATAATCAATTTGAATTTTATTTATATACGATTTCAGTCCAGTCATATTATGCGATAATTGAAATCAAAATGATTTATAGCGTGGGTGGAAATCAGTTTTCAAGATAGAATTGAATACAGACATTTTCGATTAGAAAAAGATTACATGAAATAGGATTTTGATAGGTTTTACAAATGGGGATAGAACTTTTGTCCTGTTTAATCGTTTTATTTAATGGTTAATAGCTTTGTATGACTATTGGATTATAGTGTGACAGAGGCCATATGTCAGAACAGAGAAGTATGGATAGAAATTTATATTGTGCCGACCCCGAATGCTTGGTAGCAAGTGAAAGAAAAGAAGAGCTTTAGGTGACTGATAAAATTTCTACGACGAACTGATTTACCTATTTGGAGTAATAAAGGGATTTCTACATAGACAAGTATTTTTCTTCCTTACTTATTATTTTCAACTTACAAAAATGAGTAGGCTTTACTTGTAGTATACATTACGGTGCTGTGCGTGTCTGATGGAATGGTCAGTTGCGAGCTTGCCGACCAATCATGCCCGCTTTTGGTTTCACGCACACAGAAAAACGTTTTTACCACAAGAAAAGTCCGCTCGCCTTCGTGATTGTAAGTACCTGCTTGATACTCATTAAAGTGGGTAACCAACAGTCGTCACAAGTTCTACACTACAGCATATTCTAGACCAGGGGTAGCAGGTAGATTGACAAATGTCCTACCACCTGGCTGTGGGTTGTTTTTTCGTCTCTAATGACAGGCCGTCCGGTCGCAGGAATTAGTATTATTACGTTCCTGTCTTAGGACAGAATGCCGACTGCCGGGCAAAATTATTATACAAGAATAACCCAAATCTTCAAACACGTATAAAATCCTTGTTAGTTGGATAATAATTGTTGTAAAACATCTGGAATTAGATTATTCGAGAATTCAGGTAACTGTTTTCACTTCCACAGTGAAGCAATCTGTATGAGGTAGCCTTGAGAGTTCAGCCACGTAGCCTGCCGGAACGGTTATTGCCATCGCTCGCCCTGGGGCCTACACGGCGTTTCTTTGTTCGACAATTGCCGCTGAAAGTTCATTGATATCGATTTCAAACTAGTTTACCTAACGAATGTGATACAAAAAACTGCCTATAAATGTACTTGATATAAAGTCCATGTTGGCAGTTTTTTGCTCTCATTAGGTAAATTGTATTATAACACATTGATGTAATAACTGACAAGTACTGCTTAGTAAGCTGTGACATTTCATATCTATAGAGGCGCTTATTTCGGATCAGCAGATTCTGAAAATACAATTTCAAGAATTTTTATCAGTGTGTCTATTGAACGTCACCAAAAAACTATGGAACGGTTTTAAATGAAACACGACACAGGGCTATGTTATATCCCGGCTCAATATTTTGGATACTTTTTATCCCAAGAAATTACGCCGTTACATCAATACTACGAAAGGTAAATCAAGGAGGTTGCGTAGGTGTGTAGCTCCGTGTCCGGTTTCAGATGCTAACCAATTACTTCAGCTCAGTACACGTTACCTTGAGATTATCTATCTGTCTGTTTAATTTAGACTAGAAACATTTTAGTGTATTTGTTTCTCCAATCTTCATTCCTTATTGGTACATTTGTGAATTATCTGTTTGCAGAGACATTAGTGTATGTTTGCTTTTGTGGCAATTGGAGCGTTAATGTTGAATTTATGGGTGTCTTTTATAATACACTAGCTTCTGCCCGCAACTTCGCCCGCGTGGAATAGTTTAAAAAATTAAGTTAAAAAAACCTCCGTAAAACATGCGAAACATTCTTCATTGCTGCTGCTATTGGTCTTAGCGTGATGATATTAAGCCTATAGCCTTCCTCGATAAATGAACTGTCTAACACTGAAAGAATTTTTCAAGTCAGACGGTTTTCCTGAGATTAGCGGGTTCAATCAAACAAACTCTTCAGCTTTATATATTAGTATAAGATTAATGACACACGGTTCATCATTTCCTTATTCTATGAACTAATAACAAATTCGCAAATAGCATAATAATAAACTTGATAATTATATTACGAAACCGTTTTTAATGTTAGCAAATAAAGTAGTCAATATCATATTAAATACATGCCGGTAGAATTCTGGTTTCTTTTATCATCTGATCGATTAATGCAAGTAAAAAATTTCCTGTTCCTATTTTGCTACTCTACTAATAAGTTTTAGAAATGTTAATATTTAAGCATGATGACAACTTTGTCACTTGTAGTATTTTAAGTGGGACCTGGATGGGGCTGTCGCGGCCAGCGCCTGCCGGGACCAACGCCAACGCGGAGTAGGCGATTGCCATTTCCTACAGCCATGGCTATAAGCGAATGCAAGGAACATGGGTTTTTCCGACACAACAACAAACCGAGTATAAAGCTTGTTTGTTGAAAATGCGACGCACAAATACTTAAAACATGTTTTTTATCACACATACGAGTAAAGGCGCTGCCGCACAATGGATTCAACTTTGCGTCCAAGCGCCAAACTTGTCAATGTGGAATGGCCAATATTGAACCACTACCACTACTACTGCACAACACATTGACTTTAATACCAACTTTGTACACAAATATGTACTGCAAATAGACAAGGGTATTGGACTTGTCCCAATTGCAGGCGCAAAGCAAAACACTGTGGTCGATAAACATGTGCACTAGCGGCTTACACATTTGGTTTGGGCAAACATGTTTATTAGGTATTTGCATTGTACAAGAAAATGACGAAAAAATATAATAAAAGATCTTTTATTAAGTAACTACAAAGATGTAGTATATAATAAAGGACAACAACGTTTTCTTTAACGCACCGTGAGAATTTAGAATGAGTTCCCCAGCTCAGGATTTCCCACGACTCTTCGATATGGGGTTTTCCAGAAGACACGTCATAAAAGTCCTTCGAAGCAAAATATGGTACTGTATTTTGGCAGTAAGAAAATAATAAAGTTTAGTAATCGTTTCGTACCTAGAATGATGCGCGCTATTGAAATGAAAAAAAATACACCCAAATTTCAATAGAGAAGATGGTTGGCAAGAACCGCCTGTTTGGGATCCGATCATAAAAACTATTAAGATCCAAACCCAGCAAAAACCAACTGCCAGACCTCAAGATACTGTGAACTCTTTCTGCGTGTAACGGAACATAAACAAACTTGAATGATAATTTTTTTTCCTTCCACCCATTTTAATATAACATAAAATGTTTAGAGCTAGGCAAGTTTGCTGAAGAGTTCTTGCACCGCTTCTTCTCTTCAAGCCATAACATGTTGTGAAGCAGTGATAAATTAGATTAGGCTCCCATAGAGTAAATAATAACTATAAACAAAATTAAATTAAATAATTAAAATGAACTAGTTGGCGGTAGGCTAAATAAAACATTAACAATACTCGTTGATACTTGTCATCTTTGTCTTCCGTGATCACGACCACTGAAAAGTGGCCGAAACGCTGGAATAACCAAAATCAAATAAATTACCGCGCATAAAACCGTTAAACGTAGTTTCATTAAGGTTTAGTAATTCAGATCTTAAAAATAAGTTACTTTTCCACGCCATTTCTAATAATTTGGCATCTCTAGTGAGCGCGTGCATTGTGTAAGAACAGTGCGCCGGCGCAAGTGAGTGTTGTAATCTAACACGCGTCGGGTGCCGTTGCAACCGTTGTTTTGCCTATCCGAGGTCGTCGGCCATTCTCGTTATTATACTTATTATTGATTTTCGATAATACCCCACTGGGAATATTATTTTCAATACTAGTCATTACATAGATTGTGATATTGTAAGTCGTTAGTGTTATGTATTATTTTGTAATCAATACTTATCATAAAGCCACAGTAATAGGCTTCGTGATAAGTATGGCTCGTCTCGTGTTCATTTACATTAATTCTTAAAACATTATTAATGTCAAGATACATTAATTCTCCTGATAAAGAGTTTTCATTACTGACGCATTTTACATGACGCAGATTGCAACCCAGAAGTGACAGCACTTTTCAAAGAATAGAAATCTTTACTATTTTCATCATCTGATTGGCGATGTCTATTTTCTCTGCGATGATTATTTAATGTGGCGAATAATTTAAATTGAAACATATTCAACTCTTCTCTTTCTTTCACCATATCCCAATTAATTAACATTAATGAAATTGAACAATTAATCATATTCAACTATCCCTTAGAAATGTTCGACAGCAAAAAAACAAGAAATCGTCACTAATTTTTAACCACGATAAAACGCGTTTTAATTGTATTAAATGCATTCTCGCTTCGACATCGGGTATAGATAACATGGAATCCACTTAAGTTTTTTATTTGTACACAGAATTGTTTGTGCTAACTGTATTAAGAACAAGCTTAAACCTTTAAATATTCCAAGTTAGCCTAGAAACGAAAAATTTATATATGCTATGGGAATATATAATGGTGCTTTCTACATAACCGGGTCCGATGGGTCAACCTGTAAAACGAACAGACTCTAAACGTCTTAAGGTGCTGCAAGAATGTGGCACACACGCGCGAACTAAATGCATATTGTTGTATGGGAATCACTCGTCAACATTATCATCGACAATTAGTGTTGTATTTTGATTAAAGAATCGATATTTTGGGAATATGATATAACTTGTTGTGAAATTTGAGTTCATTGTTTTAGTACAGCAAGCAGGTCCACCTGATAGAGAAGTTGTCTCTTTAAACATTTGTAAAGACAGTGCTGCCAATGTACTGCCTGTCTTGAAGCTACTGAAAGTTGGCCACTATTACCGGAACACATCAAGATTGTAATGGCAGCATGCTCTAGACCACGCGTGGTAGCCATCCACACGGGCAAATACTCTATCACCTCTTTTGTTGCCTCTTACGGCAGGCCGTCCGTCCGCAGGAAATTGTATTCTTTCTCCGTTCCTGCATGGAGAAATTTATTTGTTTCAATTAATCTCTGAAATGGCTTTAGACATTTGGACGGTACTTTCATTGGTAGATAGCTGATGTTATAAGCAATAACTAAAGCTACTTTTATTTTAGAAGAAAAGTCGATATAGCACGCCCCCGCTGTCGCCGCCCCGGAAGGCATATTAAATTCCACGCGGACGAAGTCGCAGGCAACAGCTAGTGTAATATACTCGTAAAAGACTACTCAAGCATATTAAACAAGCATTTACGAGTACCTATTCCAATTTTATTCATTTCACAAAATATCTTGCCTATTACACGTTCAATAGAGTTATTTAACTTGCAAATGAGGCAATCCATATACCTGATTAAACCGATAAATAACTGAGGAAAACAACTTTTACATAATACATTATGAATGGAGTAACTATTTGGGGTCGTATGTATGCAAGTGACGTCCCTATAGTGTGACGGATGGGTGCGGCGTTCGTAAACACAAGGTCATTTAGTGTTAAACTCGCCAATTGGCCACGCGCTTGGTCTATTTCGGCAACAATGTGGAGTTTGTGTTCAATTGAAGCCCAGAATGGGTTACTACAATCGTTCTTCATCATGTAAACCTTTGCATTTGTCAAGTTGTTTCGTGCCATCTCTTTTACTGCGAAGCTGGCGAAAGAGAGAAAGAGTTTTGTCCGTGCAGGAACGGGGAAAGAATATAATTTTCTGCGGCCAGGCGGCCTGTCTTAAGAGGCAATAAAACAACCCACAGGCAGGCGGTAGGGCATTTGCCCGACTAGATGGCTACTGCCGTTGGTCTAAAGTATGTCGCATAACAACCTCGAGTGGTCTTCCGGCATTAGTTACTATTTTCAAGTCTCTCTTAAGAGAGCAGCAGCGCATTTGTGTTGCAAATGTTCATATACGATGGTAACCACTTGCCATCAAGTGGGCCGTCTGCCTGTCTGCTGAACTCCTGCAATAAAAAAGGGCGAAATCAACTTATTGCCAGCCATCCAGCACAATGGTAACGCAGGGCTGCGATAGAGGGATCAGAAAGGAGGATAGAGTTGCTGGCATAGGAGAATTAAATAGGGGTCTCTCTCAGATGAGAGAGAGAGTCTGTTATGACTGATAACATTTATAAAAGTTGTTTTTAAAATTCTACTGGTGCAAATTTCCCTTCTTGAGGAAACTCGTTATTAAATTCATTGTAAAAATTTGAACCGTCTACGGATTTATTATAGATCTTCAAACCAAGCAAGTTATGTTTGTTTTATGTGTGTAGGTATGACGGATCACTCGGGGATCGGTGCTAGACGCCAGCCTCCCTGACTTTTTCTCATTTCTAAATTCATTGCAAAGTTGATCCCTCTACAAAATAGATAAAGAGCTTATAAACCTCGTGTAACTATTATGATTAAGGGGAGTTAAGCTTCGTGATTAGAATCTCTTCAGCATATGTTTTCATTTGAATCATTTAACCTGAGTTTTACATTTAGTATAAATGTTTTCTTATGTAAAAAATCTATTGTGAATATAATAGCAATTGTTAACAAATAATAAATATAATCTCCAACGAACAATCAAGTGTCATACACATACGATTATTCATACACGTTTACGCAGTTGATGACACCAATTGATGGCATTGAATGTGCGTTGAGTTCGGTGCATAAGGCGCAGTCTTATATGATTTTATTATGTCAGAATGAGTAGAGTACTATCTGTGTAGGAATAGGAAAAGAACAATAAATAAATAAATAAACACTTTGTTGCTCACAAATTAGCCAATTGCAATATTGTCTGGGTTAAAGAATAATTTAACTATGCGATGTAGGTGGTACAGAGCATTAGATAGGATATTAATAAACTTACTTAAACTACTTTATAAATTAAATACATACAAACATAAGAATGTTGGAAACGCGAATTTACCTTCAACTCAACCGTCAATCAACAATATTCATCAATCATTGTATCAACGGGTTCAAGTACCGACAAGACAACTTTGTAATCAGCCAACAAATTATTAGAATTCTGGAGTAGTATTAGAATTGCAATGCAAATTCTGAAGGCTATTATAAAATAATTCGTCCTTCGCGGATCCTACAGCTGCAGCCGCAGCTACAATAAATTATATTTACTGCAGCCAAGACAACTTGTCGTCAGAGTTGACAAAATAACCCACAGCCAATAGGTAGGCATTTGTATTCCATAACAACCTTGAATTGAGTCCAGCATCAGTGACTAAGTTCCAGTCCCCTTTTGAGACTGGTAGCACATTGGTAGAACTTTTTCTTCCATCTGGCTCGAAGGACCATAAAAGTATGTAGGATCCTTTATTGAAATTACACACGTTATATACTTGATTTATTTCATTGGTACTGGTAAAAAGTACTCCGAAATGCATTTTCTGGAACATACTGTATCTTGTGTGTTCGTAATTTCATATAGACACTTAATGTTGATGTATAGAATCAAGTTCCAGTCGTACTCTAATCATGTCGATTTAAAAAAATACTTAATTAATCAATCACTTATCACTTGAAATCTTTGTCTTGTCTTCTTTATTTTCTTTTTTCTTTTTGTGATTACGAGTACTGAGAAGTGACGGAAACGTCGAAACCAAAATCAAATAAAATGCAGCACTTAAAAACGTAGTTTTAATTATTATTATGAGTACTAGTCTCAAAAAGTTTAAAAAAGCAGCACTTTTAGTAAACACACTTCGTTAAATTATTAACAAATACTAAACAATTCTTATTTAAAAACATACTGATTGGAGTACAAAGTGTGAAATTACATATTAATAACAGTTATTTAGACAAATTCATGCTACTGTAGAATTTTTTCCGCCTTTCGTCTCTAACCAACAGTTTTGAATATTTTCTTCTGTAAGCAGACGCTAGCAATCATTTAATGTTTTGTAAATCAAGTCTGTGATTAATAAAATGAACACTTGTTTTATTATGCAAACACGTGTTTCAGATATAAACAGTATAAATCCTTAACAATAATAATGTTCATTATCTCACGACCGTGTGTACAAAACAAATGAGTTTGCTCATTAATTAGTAGTTTAATAACGTGCATTTCAACGACTATTTGGTAACAATTCTATGCTAACACTAGGTTTACAAACTCTATCACTTAATTTTACCTTTTATTTATTATGGTACAGGTTCGCGTTTGATAGCTATCTCACCTGATGTTAAGTAACGATGCACTCTAGGATGATTTCTTAATTTAACTTTATTTAAGACAAGAATTCACACATTGCATATTTGCTCCCGGAAAGGTTATTTAAGTAACTCTATCTCGGAAATTATCCCAAAAGTATCATATGTCCATTTTCAATCCGGAGACTACATACTTACCTTCAGTCAAACTGGTAATGTGGTTTTTCAGTGAAAGCGTAACAGATAGTCAGTTACTTTGGCAATTAGCATTAGTATGGACAAGAATTTTTGGACCGAACTGACGTGGGCGAGCAACAAAACCCACAGCGTCGTCCGTCGCAGTACCGACGGCTGATAAAGCAAATAATTCCTTGAAAGTAGTTCACGTCCTGCTGAAGATATTATAGGACATACACGGCGTTCGAATGACGACCTGCGCAAGGCCACTAGTAGGGCGAGGATAAGAAGAGCAGAGATCCGGGATATCAGGTGCAATAATAACTCGTATATCAAGCATTGGACAACCATTTGCGTAATATGAAGACGAGTCTTGGGAAAAAATATGCACCGTTTAAGCAGTTATTTGACATATATGTGTATGTGTGTTTCATTTATGTGTTTGTATTTAGTCCTTCGTGAACAATCTTCGTGAACTGTGTAATTTGTTCAAACGTGCGTATTGTATCATGTGTAGTTTAGCCTGTTTGAGTTATTAATAAATTACTTCGAACAATTAAGGCAACAACTTGTAACTTTGTTTATTCTCTATTATGTAGCACTTGTTGCTTACCTATCATGCAATGTTTCTGGCTTTATTATTTAATTCTATGTATGAAATTGTTATGTTCGTTCATTCGTTCTTCGTTTGGCTATGATGTAACGTGAATATAGTAGATAATCACGAGGATTCGATCTTTTGCCACTTCTTTCGGTTACTGCTTTTTTTACAGAAAACATCGTGAAATTGTGCGTTTTTTAAAGTGTTGGTCACAAAAAGAAACACTTGACATCGTCATGTCCATCTGAATGTTATAACCATTTTTAATAGAAGTAACTGCGTACTTTGTAATATAGATACAATTTGACAAAAACTTGAATATGCAACTATATCGGATAAATAAACTTTAATTGCAACATCATTATTACTATCATTTGGATTAATTAAAAATTAAATTTATTGAAAATAAAACTTATGCATGTTTTACATGCAAAAATTACCTATTAAAAAATCGAGTGAGTAGAAACCTAACATCTCCTACCCAGCACAGAATTATCTATGTGACATCTTACAAAGCGCTGTTAATGGGCAACAACGTTAACAACAAACAATAGTAACGATATTCTTGTCTGCTCAAACGGTCGACTATGCTAATTACGGCAATCAGCTGTGCAAATATCTGCTCTTGCAATTAACAGCTCGTAAATCCTAATGCTAATAATGAATTTGTTATGTTTATTTCCTGGCTTTTAAGCGACTAACAACTTAGACTACACTTTTTCTAATATTTTAATTAATAAAATAATTATAAAATCTGTATTGTCAGCAGCGTCCGGTTTTAGTTTCCATAAATTAAAGTCTGAGTAACCGACTTAAAGTCCGCTTACCTTACATAACCCTGTGTTAGAATCTTTAAAAACCGAACCAGTTGCAGAAGGTCGTATGGCAATGACTAAAATTTTACTATAATGTACTGAAGACGATTAGAGACTATAGAGTCTTGTATTGTCGGACTCGTAGAGTGATTTCGACGACACTTCTAATTATATCTGTTTTTAGATAACCTCCTTTATTGAGTTAGATTATAAATTGAGCTATACAGTTTGTTGACGTCAATACACCTTTGTTAAATTGGTACTTGACAATGACCCTCTTGTAGGTAGTACATGATAAATATCTGTTAGATCGATCATTCATTATCTTATCAACAACGAACACCCTATATTAGATAACGAAAAGGTTATATGAACATAAATTTTCCTGTACGCCAATATTGCGCGCAAATGTCACGGTGATTTTTACACTAAAACTGCCAAGTGCAAAAAAATATAATCATCTCATAAGACATATTTTTAACGTAATGGCAACTGACTGATAGCAAAATGAAACAATGCGAAAATGTATGCAGGGGGGTTTGTGGCAAAGCCTTAGGTGAGCGACACTTCGTACCTGACTCCGGAGGCTAAGCCAAGGCCTCCGTGCTTACCTTAACCAGCCGGCACGGAGTGGAAATCGCTAGAGCTCAGACTCAAGATCCAGGGGTGGAAGTGATAAATGGCCTAAGTCCGAAGTATCTTCGGTGAACCTGCAACCTACCTCTCGACACCTCTTAGCCACTCACACCCATGTTGCCCCTGTCTTCTATGGCATTTTTGGGGCCCATGCAGGGAGTGGCGAGTCACCGTCTGCCCATTTTTCCATGTTCCCTGAACGTAGCGACCGACAGTCGACATAGTACCCATATTCCCAAACCCCTAGTAACACTAGCAATTCACTAGCCCGGTACTTTTTGTTCTCATTTCCCACAATAGTCCTACACTGGCCGGGGCTTGTCCTTAGGTGCGTTATTATATGGTGTTGACAGGAATAATCGCCGGTCAGTGTAACGCCAAATTTACATTAAATTTGTCAAGGGGCCTGTGTTGGCCTTTCCTTGGCCCCACGCAAGCCCTCAAAAAGTCCGGATCATTTTTATGGCCCGTGGTACTTCAAACACATACAGTATATAATAGAAAATCTTAAGTTCTATACTGTATGGATAGAACTTAAATTTTATAGTTATTATAAAAAGGTATTGAAGTAGATTGTTGTTATCCGTATCATGAATTTATAGTAACTAAATGATATAATATGAAGAAAAGAATTTTTAGCTAGACTAGCTTATGCTTAAACAGCGATAACACGTTGCAAGACGGTGTACATACAGAAATGGAAGTAGATTTAAATTTTAACTTATATGTATGACGTTCAAAAAATGTTCTCCAATAGAACTTACTTTGTATAAAATTGATTTTGAAATGAGTAAACATGTTGGATTCGCATAATAGGATTACAGAGTCATACGTAAAAGTGGTCCCGTGGCTGTGTTCTTTGTACTTTTTACAGTCCCTGTTTTTTTGGAAATTATTGTGATCTAATCGTGATCGTCGGGGATTTCTTAGACAGAACTAAAGCTGCAGTTAACTCATTTGTAAAAATAGTTCAAAAGATGGAATCTGAACGGGTCTGTCTATTCAATGCGGTGACCGTAATAATAAATAAATCGGTCATAAGTTCGACAATGCTCTTTGACATCCAATCTAGACCAAGCGCAAGAGTTCTCAATTGAATGGTTAGTGGCGCGTTTTAAATTGATATATAAATGTACCAATTGAACTTTATAAAGGCCTCATGTATGATTGTTACTTTGACCTTATCTTTTGCTAATGAAAATATTCTCGAAAATATTTTATACTCCTTAATAAATATATGTCTCGTTTACGTAACGTGGGAAGCAGTTGGCGCATTACGGTGCGCCGGCGCAATGCATGCGTGCACATGCACACTCGGCTAAGCTGTCTAAGCGTAAACAAAACCAATTAAAACGCATCATTTCAATAGGAAAAAGTACTAATATTTCCTAATTTGCTGTTAGTCTGTCTGGATCATCAAAAGTATCTTCGATCCTTTAGTCCCTGGCATAATTAGAATGATTTTCTAGAACAGCGGGATGGTTTAGTTTGGAGTGATAAAGCGGATATGATTTCGTAACGGTTTACATCTGGATGATAGAATAATTTATGGTTCCTGTAGGTTTATAGGGATCAGGTATTGACAAGTCTGGGCTATGAATCAAACTGTTGACTATTGTGAAGTTCGAACTTCCGAACCGTTATTAGTAAATCCGGTCCGAACAGCAAAGTCTTTAAAAGGCTAATATATTAGTCATGAACTTTATATACAGTACTGTATAGAATAAGCTCTTAAGTCGTCAATTATATTAAGAAATATAAGTATTTAAATTCGAACAGAATAATGCCTCTTAAAACAATCGACACCAGAACTGTATCGGGCTGCGCACGGAACATATGGTTGTAAAGTCTCTTGATTGATAATATAAACGAAATATTCTCTGAACCAGTCTATTTATTGAAGATCCCGGTCAGCTCGCAACCGCTTGCCCCCACAGTACCTTATCAGTAAAGGTTTTTATTTTACGCCTATTGGCTGCCTTATGTATGTTGATTTTGCAAATAACACCTACATGCCCCTCAATGTCAAAGCAGCGCGTTACTTATTTTTAGAACTACTTTTAGAAGCATCTGGTCTGCTAATAAAATTATACAGACGCCTCCTACATTGAGCTTAACTAGAGCCAACGAGGGACTAAATTGAATAATTATGCTCGTAAAAGGACATGTAATACCTTATTATAATAAACTGAGACTTAAAATGTTAAGAACGTTGAATACAATGTATAGTGTTATTTTGTCCTATCCAGACAATGTCCCCTTTATGAAGAACAGCCTATTTTAATAGCGGTTAGCGGTAAATCAAACTTTTGACATCTGATTCAGTGAAATTTTTATGAAACATACATTACAAACAAACACATTCTAATAAAAATAAGAAATTGGTGATATTTCATTTTTTACTACGTTGGAAATTTAGTACATTGGTACTTTAAAATTCGCCTCTGCCGTTTTTGAGGTTCGGTTCTTCGATTATATTAATCACGCGATGAATATAATAATAGTATATAATAGCAACCTTTAAGAAAGCAGGGGCGCACTTGTTACACCTTCGGTGTTGCAAACGTCCTTAGACGTTGGTAACCACTTGCCATCAGATGGGCGGTCTCCCTGTCTGCTGAACTCATACAATAAAAAATATAAAAATCAAGTTTAATATGCCTTGTTGTGTCAGAGTGGAAGGCAGTCAATCGAGCTTCTTCAGGAAATAGCCCAACTCCTTGATCTTACCGGAGACTTCCCGAAGGTTACTTGATAGTCCAAGTACTTCGTGGAGTATGTTGCCACTTCGCTGCATTCTCGCAGGATATAGCAGCTATTATTACTGCCTCAAAACAATCTGTACACAAGGAATTATTGGTGACACCTGTATTTAAAAGTCTTCTGATAAAATATTTATGACTATTGACGAATGACCAAGCTGTATAATCGATATGGAGAATAGAAGCTTCAGTAATGTTTCTCTCGCTGGAATGTATCATCTTGGGCCACGTAAAACGCATGAATACAAACTACACAATATTGCTCGCTTTTATAATGTTCAGTTTTATGTGCTCGGCGCGTTCGTTGACATACAAAATTGCGTTTATTGCAAATAACGTTGTAATATTGTAAATAAGTATACTCAAGACACATTGTAGCTTTAGTAATATGGTTTGAGCGTTTCCAGATAATCGTTATTGGAATATTTTGTGACCGTACAATGTTTTCCTATATCCTGTTCTTTGTAATTCTAATGAAAGCCAATGATATACGGGGATTTCAAAGCATCTGGCTAGTTTTCCTTGGATACTCTGATGAATATAGACTTAGATAGTTCGGTGCGTAGCTATCGTATGAAGGTAGTCACTTTTTATAAATCGCACTTTCTTTTGATTATGATGTTATGTCTATAAATATACATTGATCATAACTTATGATCTGAACTTATGATTCATAAGTAACTATCGAAATAGTATGGCTTATTTAACTAATGTTGACTAAGTATTATGTCTGAGAATTTAAAAATCATAATATTATTAATATTAAAAATTATGTGGACACACATAACTAATTTTAACTCATCTGATTCAGTTTTGATAGTAATAACGCCCCTTGTAACCCAAAAGCATGGTGTCATCTCCTATATTAAAACAAAGCTAAAAAGTATAATTTTATTTTTAAATTCGTCAGAGATTCACTGAACACAAAAGGATAACTGTAGGTCAGCCGCACTGCTGCTGCTCTCAGCGGGTTGCTTCACGTGGCATGCCCTGTGTGTGCGCACCACCCTTCTGTGAAAACTACCCACATTGCAGATAAATTATATCTACGTTATGTATAATTTTTAAAAATTATTATTTATTTAGTATTAGGAACTTTAAAACAATTTCGCTCGCCTAAACTTTGGAATGCATCCCGTTGGCATAAATGTGGTTAATTTTTGTTGATGATTTTAATGTTGATCGTACACATATAACGGATTTTAATGTCATGATATTCGTTACGTTGAAGTGTAAATTTTAAACAGAGAAGCTTTACTCATTTTTAGGACAGTTACCAATATTGAAATAGCTTGACGTCAATCAAAATCATATTTGTAGAGAAACAAACATCCATAGGCACATATTCGATTTATATATTGCTAGAGATTAAAACTGTACAGTAAATCATAATCCTTCAAGTTCTATACAAAAACTATACTCTTTTATTGATTTTATTTCTAATTTTCTCTTTCTTGTTACAGATGTTACAAGAGAAGAGGCTCTGCATACTCGGTGCGGAGCTATCCGAGCTTGATGTATTCGAGAGACTGCTGCGATTCGCCGGCGCGCAACTTCGACTCATACAATGCTTTCAGGTGATTATACAATTTGCTTTATTACGATAACTGTTGCACATCTCTCGTTTGTTCTCGCCTCATTCTTTCTTTATCCTTTTGAGGACCCACGAACGCAGAACATTCACGTTTCTCGTGCTTTTCTCTTGTTTCCGCGACAAAGTGCGCTCATAATGAAAAGTGTATAAAACCACTTCATGTTGAAATTTTCTTGCAACTATGTTCTGTTGAAGAAAATGTTGAGAAGCCAAGACATATTTATGTAAGTTAAATATTAAGACTTAATTCTACTTTCAATTCTATGTACACCGCTTGATAAAGTTTTCCTTTTGTTGTTTTAAGGCTATAAAGCGGCAAGAAGCTCCCCAGCAACACGCCTGTATATGTTTTTAATTTTATTTTTAGGATTCTGTGTCCATTTTTACAGAAACGGAACCTGCCTTGTCTTTTCGTCATTTCTGTTCGTCTATCCGTGTGTCCTTGTATCCCACAGTATATTTATCGGAAAATTTTCTATCTATCATAATTTTACATGGATGGATGGAATTTAGTTAAAAAAATAATTGCGAAAAAAAGTAGAGATTATGAGTGGTCTCGAAAGTATTGGGAGTTCCGGGATTTTGAAATAAAACTTCTTTAGAATCGTTGTGATTTGAAACTCTATGAAACGAAAAGGCGACACTAAAAAGAGATAAATCTATAGGACTAATCTTAATAGAGATTGAGATACGAGTTTTATAGTGTGCAGCACAGACTGGAAGAGTCAGTTAAATGTCAAATAGTTAGTCGTTCTTCACCTTCAACAATTCAGTGGTTCAATTTGCACTTGGCTGATTTTATCTCGATATTATGCAATTTTTAATTAAGCGTTTCTATAATTCCAGGCGGTGATAGATCACGGTTCGAAGTTATCAGCTGAGTTGGCGAGCGGATATATATCAAAATGTCACGTCAAAACGAAGTCCAGGGATTCTCTCATACACCTCGGACTAAGACTTGGTACGATTTGTATGATCAGTTTTTATTAACATTAGAACTTTGTCCTTGGCTTGTGGTTCGGGTGAAATTCCAATCCATATCCCGAAGATTATTATAACACTGGGGTTTGCCTGCGGTTCTGCTCCGGTTCAAACCCTCGTATCTAGTTTCAATTAAAATTTATTATGGTAACAAGAATTCACACCGGATACATAGCGTAAAATTTTTAGTAAATGGTTATTCGCCCCCAATGAAATCGAAAAACAAACTATACTGGAATAAAACTACCCTAAGTCTATTCTCAGTAATTCCCTAAGTTTTTTTATTGCATGAGTCTAGCGGACAGGCAGACGGCCCACTTGATGGAAAGCGGTTACCATCGCCTATGGACATTTGCAACACCAAAGGTGCTTCAAATGCGCTGCTGCACTCTTAAGGGAGACTAGAACCTGGTCACTAATGTCGAAACACAACTCAATGTTGCTATGGCGACATACCTTTACGAATCGGCTGATGGTAGAAAAAATAACTTGTACTGTGTTATGTTCAATTTCTGTGAAGGAATTCGTTTTAAATTCAAATATAATTTTTGTTATTATATTTTTGTTTTGAAATTGTCAATCGTTAGTGGTATGGGTAGTTTTGATTGCAACCAAAACTGCCTCTCCCTTAACATTTTTGTTTGAAAAATAACCTGATTTTTTTTGGATTTGGAAAGGAAGAAAATGAACGCCAATACCCGCTCAATAGCCCCATTTTTAATTTTTTTTAAAGTATATCTTTTACTACCTAACAACAGTTACCCATCAATTTAGGCACAATGGAGGTCTAAAGCTATCATCCAATATCACCCACGTATTGGGCCCATTAAAACTACGTCGGCACCCATTAGACTGTACATTAAACCAACTCTGTAGGTGGTTTCCTGAACGAAGCCGGCTGGTATGCGGACGCGCAGAGGGTACTGCTTAAATGCAGGGATCTGTGTCAGGCGCAACCCCAGACTACGTACTACAAGAGACTGACCTTGGAATGTTGTCACAGGTATATCTCTTCCGTTTCTTATATGCTCTACGTCCTTATTCTGGTTTATATTGTGTTCCACGATAATCTTTATATCAATTTTCATATATTCTATTCCTCTATTTTTGTTTTCACGTCACAATTTCTCTTCTGAAAGATTAACTGTAGCGCTCAGGAAGATGATTTTTAAGTCCGAAAGGGTATGTCTAGGTAGATAAATAACTCTTTATTGTACTATGTCGACCGGGTCGGGGAATTGACCTTTTTTTAACACTTTAATAAAATATTTTATTTGTTTTTTTTTTACTACATAGCCATTATCTCAGCCCGCCTCAGGCCACTGTCAGCTGTCTTTCATTCTAAACAGTCAAATATTATTTTTTCTAAAACCACAACGACCACAGAAACTGGTCGTTACAGTACACAAACGTAGACAGAAATAGATAAAGATAAAAAGTTAGTATAACTGGCGGACTTATCGCTAAAAAGCGATCTCTTCCAAGCAACCCTTGTGAAGGATAAATAGATTTTTGATCCCTTATTTTGCTCATCTACGATCGGCACAACGATTCAATTTGTTTGATTGTACATACGTGTAACCCTTGCCAACAATTAACATGCATGTCGTCGATCTACCGGGGTAGAGGCTATCATACTAAGCATATTCTTCTTTAATTCTCTGGTGAAGAAATTTAAATAGTTAATTACAAGGACTTAAACACACACTTTCGGGGCCCCTTATCATTGATTCGGCTGATACGGCGGTAGCTACGCCCCTGTTGAAAAATGAATAGTGACTTGGTTAAAGAACTTAATAATGATCTAAATTTTTCACTTCTTACTTCCTGATACATAAATATATGTAGAGTTGCAAGACGTCATCAAACAATCCCATTTTCCAGGTTACTAAATACACAATCGGCATACTGCTGTTTCCCCGCAGCGGCTGAGACTTACTCCCTGTCGTTGCAACTGTTGGGCATATCCGAAGACACGGCAGATGAACTCTGCGAAGGAACGTTTGCCATCGCCGATACATGCAACAAGGCGTTGCAGACTGATGACGATGGACTAGATTATAGGTGAGTTAGAACTTTTTATAATAAATAATTATATTTTTTATGAATATTTAATTTTATGTTTATGTTTTTGTATGATCACTTTAAAAAAATGAAATATGTTCGAACGCAAATGCATCTATATCATAAATATATATTCAGGGGTCGAGAGTTCGTACAATGAATTAAAAAGAGGATTCTGGTAGTTCGAATTAACCACCCTGACTTTTACTCTCACTCCCAACATAATTAACATCTGGAACCCTAGATTCCAACGCCACCTGCCGAATCCAGTTGTTAAATCAAATCAAATTTATTTGTTCAAAACATGGTTAAGCAGTTGGTATATATGTCACAGTGTTCACATGTTTTGTTCCCATAGGAGCATACAAATATTTATAATAAATTTTATTATGTAAATCTAAACCGCCTCGAGATCCATTCAAACATACAAAAAATCGAAATCGGTCCAGCGGTTTCGGTGAAGTTCAGTAATGTATATGTCGCAGAACGGCCTCATTCTCACGACATCATCTTTAGTTATTGCAGGTTTAGTGGGCGTCATCAGGATAAAATGCGAGCATAAAACACAATAGCCATGATTTATACACTTTTAATTTAGATTTGATCAACATTATGACATAGTTTAGACCGAGCAGCGGGTTCAGGGCACCCACTCATATATCCAATTACAATACTTTCTTTAACAATACTCTAAGGTTCAACTCGACCTGCTGCCATCAACCCAATGTGTCACAAAAACTCCTCAGTCTACCCAAGTAGATACTACTCAAAGTATAGAGGGCGCGTCTGACCCCGCTCCGCCATATGCTCTGCTCTCATTGGTCGTTTATTAAATTACAATATTCATAACTTTTATTAGGTTAGAACGATCTTTAAGTTATAGAAATATTTAACAAATCTAATTAAATTACATTAAGAATTTTAGAAGTAATTAAAATGTAAACAAATGATATTGTGCGTTATACATGCAGTCAACAATACGTTCAATTAAAGATTCCCTCCGACATATATATATATATACATATATATATATATATATATATATATATATATATATATATATATATATATATATATCCCACCCTTAGTCCAGTACTTCACTATACAAAAATCTTTATAGGAGAGCTAAAGAACGTTTTTTTGAACATGGATTTAGGTATTATTACATACATTTTTACAATGCCTTCTCGTGGATATTT
Source organism: Dendrolimus punctatus (assembly GCA_012273795.1). Classification (NCBI taxonomy): domain Eukaryota; kingdom Metazoa; phylum Arthropoda; class Insecta; order Lepidoptera; family Lasiocampidae; genus Dendrolimus; species Dendrolimus punctatus. The sequence continues at coordinate 2,520,816 of CM022532.1, read as the reverse complement.
TTGTTACTTTTAAACCAGGATTAGCGCTATTTATTACACACGTTTCCATGTTTTACGATAGATGGCATTAAAACGTTGATTTGGCAGAACTTTGGTGACGATATAACGAGCTTTCACTACCATTTTATTAGTTAGCTTAAACCCTATTGAATCAAAAACTGAAAGTCTTAAAACCAAATAATAGTTTAAAATACCATTTGCAACGAAAGGCTCAAATTCATTTATTTGCTTAGAACATGGTACATCAGTTTGAGGAGACGTGCCAACTTTCTTTAAATTTGTCAAAAAATTACCCTAAAAATTCAACATTGAACCAACAGCCATTTAGTAGTCTTTGTTTGAAAAGATTTGTGGGCATATATTTCAAATCTCAGGAAGTTTGTTATAAGCTTTTACGGACATGTAATTTGAATTTTTTGGTAGTGACCATTTGGAGCTTGGGAACAATAATCTATTGTCCGTTTTCGCTCTAAGTTGCTCGTAACCGCAGTTCGTCATGTCTGGGGTACAACTCGGGATTTTCTTTTACGAATATTGTATAACGTGCGATTATTTATATTATTTATATGATATTTGACGGCCTCTGTGGTTGAGTGGGCAAAGCCTTTGTAGGCCTACCTCACTGCAACGTAGAGGCTCCGGGTTCGATTCCTGGTATAGTTAATTTCGGAATAGATAGTAAATTTCGGAAACGTATTTTCTCCCTTATTTACCATGGTCTGGGTGTCTGGGCTCGGTCCCAGAGTGGTCCGTTGTATATTACCCACAACACAAGCGAACCTTGCTTGATTTGGGGATATACAATGTGTGTGTTTGTCTGTCGATTATTATGATTATGATGACGTCGCGCCGGGTCCAGGTTAGAGGGCGGCTGCGGGCCGTGGCCGGGCGCGTGCGAGTGCGGGCGCGTGGCGGCGTGGGGCGCGTGCTCGCTCGCCGCGCGCCTCTGCAAGGAGTTCAGCGCGCTCTTCTTCGTGCGCTGCGACTACAACGCGGCGCACCAGTGGAGCATGCGCGCGCTCAGGCTGCTCACGCCGCACACGCCGCACAAGTCAGTCGTCCATTCACTATCTCACTCTGTACATATATTTTATTTATTTAGGTTTGTGGCTCGGCAGCTAGGCCTAGAAGCCAGATCTTAGTTTACAATATAGTTTCTTCATTTTCTTAAGCCTATGTGTAGCACAGCTGAACTGTAGGTTATCAGCTGGTGCCATTCAATGACAACTCAAATGGCCACATTTGACTGTACAGTTCGCATTTATCAGAAAACACATAATTACTACTCAAAAACTATCAATATCCTACAAGTATTATTCATTTTAGAGTGATTTTACACATTTTAAGAAAATAAAACTGCACAGCACAACATCTCCTTTCAGTTCGCTTAAAACTGTTTGTAGTAAAGTAGTAATTACGTTATATTAACTCTCATACATCGTACAAAATACAATTAGCTCAAAGCTAAAAAAAAATATTTCACCTGCATATTCTGTGAGAGGATACCATCATACGAGATTGTACGCCCAAAACCTTATGTGAAGTTAGTTCCATATACTTAACGGTGTTGTACGGAAGAGACGGCATGTGAGTCAGAGTAGCGGTCGAGTGAAAACGCAACACTCCCCTCCCAGCAGTAAATGTTATAACTGTGTTCCGCTCAATAACGTGTACGAACTTCAGGGGCGCATTTAAGTTTTGCTCGTACCATAAACAAGCTAATTCTTACATAGCTCTACCCTGTCAAATATTTCAATAAGTCTACATTCTGTAGTGGACTTGGACGGACGTTCCATAGCGGTGGATGTGTGGTCGTGTTCCAGGATAACAATAGAGGTGCTCCGCGCGTGCGGCAAGGCGTGCGTGGTGAAGCGGCGCTTCAAGGAGGCGGGCGTGCTGGTGCGGCAGGCAGTGGGGCTGGCGCGCGCCGCCTTCGGGCCGCGCCACCCGCGCTACGCCGCCGCGCTGCTCGACTACGGCTTCTACCTCCTCAACATCGACTCCATCGTGCACAGCGTCAACGTCTACGATGTGAGATTTATGCTTCTTCTTCAGCCTATCTCTGCCCGGTCTACCGTCTTCGATATTGCGCAGGTCGCCAGTCCACCGGGTTGCCGGGCGTCCCATGCTACGCCTACGATGTGTGATATATATGCGTACAATATGGACAAGTAGTCGCTATCAGTGAATTGTGTGTGTGTGTGGTTCGAGTGGCTTAAGCCGTTGCCGGTCGAACCCACTGCTACGCAGAGGCTCCGGGTTCGATTCCTGGCATGGTAAATTTCGTAAAAAAAAATCCGTTATTTACTATGATCTGGAATAAACCCTTAACACAAGCGTAACTTGGGTATACATTACATACAATTTTCTAAGTGGGCCTTCAGGGTCAAATCCAAAACTATAAAATAGCAATAAACGTTCAAGGGAGTCTCGAGGCCGATTTTAACGAAATCTAATGTTTCAACATTAGATTTTTTTAAATTAATTCCCTTGTCATTAATCGAATTGTCTGATGTTGAAAAATAAACACACCTGTATTATTATACCAAATCATAGTGTAGCTTGTAAGAATCAATTTCTTTGAAGGAATGTCAAACGGTAAACCAAGGGAAAAACTTGATAGAAATATAGAAAAGTTATATTTTCCATACATTAAATATTAATATGTATATAATTTTCAAGTGTCTACTTATTTGTCAATAGAAAATAATGATATTCTAAAGAAAATCATAAAAAATAATAATTTTTCAATTCGGCACACTTCACTCTGTTTAGAACTGCTGCTAAATTCATATCATTTTCACATGGAACTTTGCACTAATTTGCTGCTTACAAGACCACTTTCCATACTTCTACATGGCATAAAGATCCGCCGAAGTTTTGTGCCGTGTAGAAGTAAGGCGATAACTCCGCTAAGGTTGGAACTGAAGTGTCACTCTGACAGTGACAGAATCAACACGTATAACATACAGAACAGTGCTATTTTTGAAACATAATTTTAAGTGATATTTTGTTAAGAATACGTCGATGATGCTTCCAGGAGGCCCTGACGAGCCTGGAGCGCGTGTTTGGGCGCAGCTCCCTGCACGTGGCGACCGCGCAGGAAGACCTCGCGTACGCTCTCTACGTGCTGGAGTACTCCTCGGGCCGGTTCTACAAGGCGAGGGAGCACGCTCAACGCGCCATACGCATCATCGAGGTAACAAACGGACGTTTCACATTTTTTTACAGTCTATATATATTAATATGTGGAGCAAAAAGTTTGTGTGTACTTATCTACACGCGTTAGAAGTTATATTTCTTTGGCGTAACAAGATTAAAATCTTTTCAAATTTTTGAAGTGAATTTATCTTTCGCCTTATTCTACGTTTGTAGAAAAACGACTCTAACAATATAAAAACTAAAATGTTGACTATAGCTCACTTCGGGGTGTCGGTGTTTCGTGACGGTGTGTGCACGCATCGCAAAAATTTACTCATCATTTTCCCTAACGCGCCAAAAGAAGTATAAAACTTCAAAAACTGTACCCCTTTTTACGAAAATTGCGCGGATACAGGAGTATGAAATTTCGCACACTTATAGCTTATTTTAAATTATACGTAAAAAAGACATTAAACACACTACCATGTATTTGATACACACTATTGTTCAAGTTAAACGAACAGTATTATAGTCTTGGCGAAACCTGTGATTAGTCTTTGGACATTAATTATTGTGTACGATCACTAGTAATAATAAAACAGTGCAGGAACAGAGAAAAAATACACTTTCCTACGACCGGGTGGCCTGTCGTAAGAGGCAATAAAACAACCCACAGCCAGGTGGTAGGGTATTTGCCCGACTGGATGGCTACCACCCCTGGTCTAAAGTATGTCGCCATAGCAACCTGAAGTTGTGTTCCGGCATTAGTGACCAGGCTCCAGTCTCCCTTAAGACAGTAGCATCAATCACCACCGTGTGTGACTTCCTATCAATGGGCCGCCTGCCTGTCTGCTGAACTCATTAACTGTCAAGCGTGGACGTTGTCGCGGGCATATCCTAGTAAGGAATACATGTGACTTCCAGAACCTGGTGCCCCCGGACCACCTGCTGCTGGCTTCGGCGAAGCGCGTCAAGGCGCTAATCCTGGAGGAGATCGCGCTGGACACGCCCGCGGGACAGGATATGAGTGGTAATACCTGACAAATAGACATCTCTCGTACACACGCCATCTATATCACTACTCAATTCATACTCGAAAACTAGATTCTTACAATTTTGAGTTTGATTTTTTCATTTTTAATTTCGCCCTCCATTCGTGGTTGTCACGACAACGCAGTTTATCAAGTTTTTCTTTACAGTTATCTTGTGAGAGAACAAGAAAGTATTTTCTGTGGTGTACAGTTTGTACACTTGCTTGCAGTAGTTGATGGAGTGCTGGTGCTTTCTTATAATACAGTGCAGCAAATACACCTTGTTGCTTACAGGGATTTATTCTCGTACTAGTCGAGCTTGGATACTGATCCCTTGGTTCAAGTTAATGGTTACGAATAATAGCAACTCGTAGCGACTCAATCACAAAGTATTTGTGAGCAATATCTATATTAATACTAGCTGACCCGGCTAACTTCGTACGCCTATTTTCTGAATCCTAAAAGCCTTTGTTACATGACACAAAAACAAAATCACCAAAATCGTCCAGGTGATTGGTGGGATTCTAGAACCCAATTTCAGAGCCATCTACCGGTTCCAATTGTGAATCCTAAACCATCCCGGGACCCACTCAAACACACTCAAAATTTCATGAAAATCGCATATATAGTTTACGATTTTATGAAGGACATACAGATAAACATTAATTTTTATATATAAGATTGAAGTAGGTTAAAGTAGGCCGCAGCGTCAGCAAAACTCTGAACCGTAAATATGGAATTATCAACGGTCACTATTGGCGGGACCTAAGAAGATAAGATTAATAAATACGAAAGTTTTTTTGCTACAAGATATATTTCCAAGTAAGGTCATTGGTGGCCCAAACAACTTAAAAACACAGCCACAAATTCCAAAATCACGCTAACCTAATTAAATGGAAATAAATATATTTAGGGATGTGCTCTTTAAATTTAATAATTTCTTGATGTACACGTGCAAAAATGTGGTGTGTCACACTAGGGTAGGAGGTGTCTCCCGAATGTGGCGAAGACGAGGGGGAGTGGGGGTCATTATTATGGACAAGTATGTCTTTCTAACAACGATAAAGCAAGTGAGTGAATAGAGTGAATCTGGATGTCTGGGATCGACCCCAGAATTGTCCGTTGTATATCATTGTAGGAGCGTAACTTGCTTAATTCGAGAATATACAATGTGTGTATATATCAGCAGAAAAAATCTTCAACATAAATATTTTTATAGCATTCACTTTTTATTTCATATTGTTTTCTGTCTTGCTAACGATACCCGTAAAATATAACATAATATTTGTTTACTTTGAACTATTTATATTTTCTAACAGGCAATTATAATGAAAATGAATGTGTATGCAAATAAGCAACGGTTTCTTTATTTCTATTCCGTACAGAACCAACTCTGTTGGAAGAGTCGGAGTCGTTACACAAGGCAGCCTTGTCGCTCTCCATGATGGCCTTCGGCGAGAAGAACGTGCAGACGGCGAAGCATTACGGCAACCTCGGGCGGCTGTATCAGAGCATGCAGAAGTTTCAGGTAAGTACCTATTGATTTTTTTTTTAAATGAGGCAAACGTATTGATTCAAAGCGCTTCCAAGGAGGTTCCATTATTCAGTTATTTATTATCGTAAGTGAATTTCCTTGGTGGAATATATTTGTTCACCTAAGTACCTATTTTGCCACATTCCGTTGTGTGGTGCGTCATGCACTTCTTGCATGCACCATAAATGCATTTCTTGAACAAATGTGTTGAATACGGTTTTTTCAAGACATATACTAAAAAAATGGAGTTGAAAAGGCTGGAGCGAGTAGTTTTGTAAATACACTTTGTTCCAATGTTTGGTTCCAATAAACCAATTTACCGCAAAATAAAAAGCCCAATTTGACATTTAAGACTGTCTAAACATGGACTAATAGTATTATGGAAAATAAACATAAGAATTCTATTAAAACAATGTATTAAGAGATTCCATAAACAATAATAGCGGAAAAAAAACGCAGCCACCAAAATTAACACATTTAAGAATGTGAATTCATAATACAACATAAACATAACTTTGAATGAAATCAACAAAACAAAGACAATAACTATTAATTTATTTAGTTGATAATATACGCGCTCGATATCGATTTTTTAGGGATTTGTAAGGTAAATAGAATAAATCAAACGATTACAAAGTTTTTTTGATTGATTTCTTGTGATAATCGCTTAACTTGGTTAGTGATTTGGAAGTTTCAATACCTAAATATAAGCACTATCAAATAGGACTTTTTTATTGTATGATTATTATTATTATTAAATATTTATCATTATATTAATTCACGAAGCCAATACATTGTACCCTTTTTACGAAAATTGTGCGGAAGGAGCAGTATGAAATTAATCGCACAATTATAGTTTACTAGTATATAGAGAAGGAGTGCAGAATGCTAATATTTTTATAAATTATGCATAAAAATACATTACACACACTACCATATATTTGACACACACGCATATACACTCTTTTGTTTATTGTTAAAGACAAATTAACAGTGTAGCCTTGGTGAAATCTGTTATTATAGATAGAATCTGTTATCTATATTATAGTTGATTATATATAATCAACAACGGAACCTTAATAATGTTCTAACTTATAATTTAAATTAATTGGATCTACATATGCAAAATGGAACCACCGACATGCTGTGAGTTTTGAGAAAAAGCAGTTTTTATTAAAATTTTGCATACAATTAATGTTGTGTTTATATTTTTGAAAAAAACGTTTATAATATTGTACATTAGAATATACAATATTCTCAATATATTTTTTGGTTGGTTCCATTTTTGCATAAGTAGGTCCGATTGTGGTCGAATTTCGACCACTAGTTTATTTATATAGCTGTTTTTGGCTCTCGTATAATGTTGACTTGTGTGTGCGCAGGACGCGGAGACGATGCACCTGAAGGCGATCGCGATCAAGGAGGAGCTGCTGGGCGCCGAGGACTACGAGGTGGGCCTCAGCATCGGCCACCTCGCCTCGCTCTACAACTACCACATGAACATGCACTGCGCCGCCGAGCGGCTCTACCTGCGCTCCATCGCGATCAGTGAGTCGCACTCATGCTCACCTTCGTTAGGCGCCGGCTACTGATGCCGTAACACATCTCAAACTTGTTTGGTCTACCCTCATTTCTGTTTTTCGATTCGGATAATCTACCGATACCACTCACGTCTCAAACGTAACAGGAAGGACGACACCGGGCTCATATTTCAACAGTACAATGAGACAACATGAGATGTCATAGCAAGAATGCTAGTGTAGTAATGGACGTAGTTACGCAAAAAGGATCCAACCCATAAAATGTTACTTTTGAATGATTGAAGATTAAAGTTTTATCTGTATTTCTGCATTGATGTACTTGTTTGCTTCTATGGGTTCTTAGGAAAATAAAAGTGTTTTTATACAAATAAGTTTAACTGCATTAATACGGAAGTACAGCTAAAACTTTAATCTTTAATAATTCAAAAGTAACATTTTGTGGGTTGGATCCTTTTTGCGTAACTACGTCCGGTGACCGAGACCGATTACATCCGATTCTTTACGAACATTCCCGAACTAGAACGGAACAAATGAGGGAATGGCGTTCACCGCCTCATCGGCCTCACCGCTTCAAATGTACCGCCGCAGGACAAACCATACAAATCTCCTCGTCTCATTTGAAGTGGCACATTATACTGTTTCAATACAAAATGTCATATCACTCTCACGAACTCTTTAAAATCATGTCCTATTTACGAGACCATTTTTTTTTTTTTTTTTTTTTATGTTTGCTAGTAGGCAAACTGGCAACGGACCACCTGGTGATAGGTGGCTACCGTCGCCATGGACATCTGCAACCAAGGGAGCCGATGCGTTGCCTACTCGTTGAGACTTTAGGTATCTGTTCACGCCTTTTGAAGAGCCCATATTGTAGCGCTCTGGAAACCGCGGAGGGAGCCATTCCATAATCCGGACACATATGGTATGAAGGAACGTCCGCCACGTACCGTGGAGGACTTCCAGTGTCCAGGAAGTGTGGATGAACTCCCAATTTTATGCCTCACAGGCCGAGGTCCGTCTGTTACTATTGGAAAATATTGCTTTTCTGCGGGAATCAATCATTGCACAGTGCCATGTACTGGCTCGTGAGTGTTCCACTGAAACGCGTGTAAATGATATATGTATGTTGCAACGCGTGTAAATGATATAGGTATGTTGCAACGCGTGTAAATGATATATGTATGTTGCAACGCGTGTAAATGACATATGTATGTTGCAACGCGTGTAAATGATATATGTATGTTGCAATGCGTGTAAATGATAAAGGTATGTTGCAACGCGTGTAAATGACATATGCATGTTACAACGCGTGTAAATGATATAGGTATGTTGCAATGCGTGTAAATGATATAGGTATGTTGCAATGCGTGTAAATGATATATGTTGCCGCGTGTAATGACATATGTTGGCACACTGTAATGATTATGTTGGCAACGCGTGTAAATGATATACGTGCGTGGCAGGCCTGAAGCTGTTCGGCGAGCGCTACTCGGGCCTGGAATACGACTATCGCGGGCTCGTGCACGTGTTCACGCAGCTCAAGAAGCACGACCGCGCTGACCACTACAACCGGCTGCTGCAGAACTGGCACGGTATGTATACACGTCATCACTTACATCTGAACACTGCTTAAATTTAAAAAGTACATACATAACTTCACGCCAGGTCCCTTGCGGGGTAGGTACGAACAACAGAGCGCCATACAGGCTTATTCTTACACACCTCACTTGTTTCTTTGACATTCATAGCTCTTGTCATCCAGGCTCGTCTGTTCTTAAGGCTCCTGACATCACCTTCTGCTAGTACATTTTAAATTTAAAAGTGATTAGTAATAAATCTTATTTATATTTAACCTCTCTTAAAAGTTAATCGATTGCGGCCTTACTTATAATAATCTCGTTAAGAACGATTAGGCATCTCTTAAGTGTAGAAAATTAGATCGTAGTGGTCTGTTATTAAATAAGCAACAAGATATAAATAATAAGTAGTAAACACGAAAAAAATTAAGACATAAGAAAAAGAAGTATAAAAAACATTGTCAAAACAATTCAAATGTAACATGATCTATGCAGTGCAAGTTACACGACTCATTAACATTAAGTAAGAATCAGAATCAGTTCCTAATCAATGCATATCACTTTGTTTTCACTTATAAACGTGTATGAAATGTTGTTTATCTAAAAGGAGCACAGATAAATGAAATTTGTATGATTAACGTAGGTTGTACCCAAACTATACGACTAGAGGAGTTTATCGGTAAGATTTTCACTAATCAGTTGCTGGGCAGTTTCTTTAAATTTAAGAAACGATTACAAAAGTAAGGCCTTGATTATTAAATATGATACTTATAAACGACTTTTAGGAATATGGTTGCTGAGTAATAATTACATGCCTGTTATAGAAAATTTGAGTGAAATGTTGTGTAGTTTTATTTTTAAACTAGCTGCGCCCCGCGGTCTCACCCGCGTAGTGATGGAAAATCGTTATATTTTAGATAATTCACACTATATCCCTTAAGTCATGTGTTATTCTGATGTGTAAGCTATATTATTATAAAGTTTAATCAAAATCCATTCAGTAGTTCAAAGAGGAATAAACATACATCCATACATAATTACAAACTTTCTAAATTATTTTTTTGAATCATGTTTTTATTATTTCTCTTATACAATTAAATTGGTGTAATCTAAGATGTGTATTAAAAGCCTAGCTGCCAAGTCATAAACCCAAATAATAATATATTTTTTACAATTCCTTTTGTAGTTATACTTCTTTAGGCGCGTTAGGGAAAAATGATGAGAGTAAATTTTTAAGGTTCGCGCGCACACCGTCACAGGAAAAACCTACACCATGAAGTTAGCTATAGTCAACATTTTAGTTTTTCTATTGTTAGTGTCGTTTTTTCTACAAATGTAGAATAAGGCGAAAGACAAAATTTTTGAAAAGATTTTTATCTTGATACGCCAAAGTATAATTTCTGACGCGTGTACATAAGTACACACACACATTAAAAAAAATATTTCGTTGTTCCAGAACTGAGAGAGCAGTCGAAGGCCGAACAACAGCCGGCCTTGGGCGACGAGCAAGTGATGCCCTTAGCGGAACTGCAAGCCCACTTCTTCTCGCCCAACGATTGAAGTTTTGCCCACTTTTGCCCACTAAACCAATACTCCCAAGCCCCATCGGTGGGCTAACGCTCGGCGCACGACGCGACAGTGTCATCGTATAATTATCTTTTTGTAAATAGTTAATTTTAAGTTAAGCACGAGTGTACTCTCGAGTTTATTGAGGACCCCGATTGGTTCTGTATTCGACGAGTGCTGGGATTGTATGTTTTACTACCTTGCCATTGGTAGAAAATTGGCATTAATTGTATGAAGTGTATGTCATATTTTAACCTGTATTAAAACAAACAACTGATTAATAAGATATCGAAACTAAGTAAGTTGCTTTAGCGCATACAATACTTTAACTTGCTTTACTAATTGGAAATAAATTCGAATAATAATAATCGGCAGACAAACACACAAATTGTATATCCCTAAATTAAGTAAGTTACGCTTGTGTTATGGGTAATATACAACGGAATACTCTGCCGATCCCAACACCCAGACCATAGTAAATATCGGAGAAAATGTTTCCGAAGTTTACTGTCCTAGAAATCGAACCCGGAGCCTCTGCGTTGCAATGAGGGAAGGCCGGCAAAAGGCCCAACCACAGAAGCTGTCTATAAAAATAATGTCAATTTTCTACCAATGAGAAAGTGATTTTAAAAAAATAGTTGCTAAGATATGAAATTTGAAAGTGAGCACTGTAGTTGAAAGGTGGTCGAAATGTGACGAGTAAAGGCGGAAACAGTTTATCGAACGCGTCCACAAGCCGCGAGTGACCAGCGTTTCGGACGCGGCTTCAGTGTTGCCAACACTCATTAGAGAAATCGCGTTATTTCAAGTCCTTATGGTGTGGCTTCATCTGGGATACAGTTAAAGTATCGGCCGTATCAAATTTAATTTAAATTGCATTATTAATGACATTAAATATTGACAGAAAACGTATGTATGTATGTACACTAATGTGGCAACGCGTTGATGTTATTTTTTAATGCTTTAAATAAGACGTGTTCGGCTAAAGCCTAACGGCCTTATAGATGACCTTACTTATAATCGTTTGTTGAATTTTAAGAAACTGCTCAGCAGCTGATTAGCGAAAATCTTACCCATAAACTTCTCTTAAGGATAAAGGTGGTGGTAAAGTAACACATAAATAACTGTCAAAAATAACCAACATCAAGAGGTAGTTTAAGTGACTGCTAAGAGGCAAGATGGCAAATTTTATTTGAAACTGCCATTGATTAGGGGCTTGAAAGTCTTATTTAAGAGAAGACTAATCCTTTCTTATCGAGATTATTATAAAAGTAAGGCCAATAGAATTAGGTCCTTACTTATATAGTCGTTTCTTAAATTTAAAGAAACTGCTCAGCAACTGATTAGTGAAAATCTTACTCATAAACTCCTCTTTAGTCGAATATTTTGGGTACAACCTACGTTAATAATCTTTCAAATTTCGTTTATCTGTGCTCCTCTTAGGTAAACAACAGGTAATACACATTTATAAGTGAAAAAAAGATATTCATTGATTAGGGTCCGACTCTGATTCTCTTATGTAAGAGATGCCAAATCGTTTCTTAACAAGTTTATTATAAGTAAAGCCGTTAAAATTTGAACGCTTCTTTAAGAACATTAAGAAGAATTAATAGGTGTTCAAACTTACTCTAATTCTCTATGAATAAGGCCGTAAAATTTCAATGCCGATGAAGCTCCAGCATAAGAAGTATTTGTCTGTATCAAAACGCAAGACGAGAAGGATTCGTGTCGCCCTGGCGAATAAGAATTTACGCCGTTTTTAGAGTTAAACCTTGTGCTGCGCAATTACTATAGTTGTACCATGTTATTAATTTGCTTCTGTGTTTATAGATATAGTTCTCTAGTGTGCAATTTATGATTGTGTCCGAAATTGTGTAAATAGCTGTTTGATTTTGCCATTGTTGCCAGAGCGTTTGGATGGAAGCGTCGATTTTATCGTATAATGTTATCGAAGTGTATGCAATTTTATGCCGTGTAAATATTATATTTTAGCATCGATCTATGGATGATTCAATAATTTCCTCATTTATCTGTTTCACGGTTTAGTCTATGATGTCCTAATAATTTAATCGTAATTTAGTGCCATAGACTAAATGTTGGCTATACATTAACGGTTTTATTCCTAGACAGTTAGAGTAAGTTTTGCAAAACTTACTCTAATTCTCTATGTCTATCTGTTGGTAGGGTTCGCGCCACGAAAGAAGTCCCGCAGACGCGGTGCTGCAATCGCTGTAATTAATTCTAAAAAATATATTTGCCAATTTGTAAATCGATGTAGGCAATTAACAAATACAAAATATATTCAATAATTAACGCTGAAAATTTATTTCCTGGTTATTTTACGAACAAAATTGTATCGAATAGCCGAGCTGCCTCTTTAAGTTCCTTAATTTTCCGTGGAACTACTTTTGTGGCGTGGACTATACTCAGGATCGATGATTTGTATAATTTGAAAATCGAATGCGTGGTTTCGTTTCTCGACTTTTTAAAACCACACTCAACTTATGAAGTCTATTTGTAAAATTTGAAATTTAGCATTGAATTCCTGCAGTGAATTTTCACCGCTTTAACTTTACCAACGGCAGTGATGTCTTGTCAAAATAAATTTGAATAAAAGGTATATCATTGATATTGTCTCGTAAATGTTAAAGTTATAGTGGTTGGAGTATAAAATTATATATTTTATGAATTTTTAAACACTCAAATGTAGATGTTGTATAGTAGAATATGGTACATAATATCTTATTTTATTGCTTATGTATAACTTCAAATAAGCTATGTATTTAGATAAAACATGTTTTTGTTTGTTTGCAAATTTCATTCGACAAATTTCGTAGAATAACTTTGCCCATTGTTACACATGAGACATTGAGACACAAGAGTACCTTCCGTCTTTTGGGCGAATGTGTATTGTGTGGTTGTCTGCCGGTTTATTTGTATCTATAATAAAAATCCAAAAGGACACTATTTATTTTATATATTTATGCCTGGCATATACTGAACTGCATTTATTTGGTACCATCGCGAGACTGGTATATATTTACATAGTTTTTAATTCGTCGTCAAATGTCTCGCTATGCGAAGACCAAATAAACATTTTTTCTTTCTATATCTTACCGACCGACTTCTCCTTGCTATCTGTTAAAATTTGACCTAGGTAATGTAATGTCAAAATGTAACTGATGGTAAGGCAACTAAATGAATAGTAAGTTATAGGAATCGGGCTATTAGTCTCTACAAGAGAGAAATAGTTTTGCTGGTAAAACCGACAGTCATCGGTTCAGATTGAATCTATTCTGGTTTTTCTAATGTAATTTTTATTTTAAATATCCTATTAAAAGTGTTATCTCTGTCGAATGACATTTGCAATATATATATCAAAATAATGAACTATTAACACCTCAAATTATAGATGTTTATTTCAGTACATTCTCAGCTTGACCTATTTAAAAGTATTTTATGGATGTCCGTAGAATTAATTACAAGGTGCGCATTCACGTACGCGTTTTTCTTTGTATGTGTCTCTACGAAAGACATAATATACAAAGGACGATGAAGCAATTTGAGCGCTGGTATTGCCAGACTGAAAAAAAACTAGGTTTGTCTATGGTATGAACGAGTAATAATATATATTGTCTATTACCGGCTTCTTTGTGATGTGTTTATCTTATTAACTTTTCTTCATGTTTTCTATTAAATTAAATTTATAAGTGAGATATCAATTTTTGATGGTTCTAGAATGGATACTAAGCTAGAAGCCATACGGTAAGCGATTGTAATAAATACATATATTCAATATTCATGAATATTAAGAAAATGGGCAACAGTTTTGAGTGATTAATTTATCATTTTGTTTTCGTACATAACACTTTCAACATTTGCTACATCTGAATCTAATCTCGAGTTGTTATATTGTTTAATGTATAAAATATGAACATTATACCTTCATTTGACGAAAACAAGTTAAAATGTTACCTAACACTTTCATTAATTTATGTCTTCAATTATTTTGAAAAATGGATTTCAGGATACGAACTTGGGTCAAAACTTAATGGATGCTAATGGGATTAATATTAAAAGTTAGTTTTGATCATTGGTGTATAGAGATTTTGATGAAGTATTGTTGAATCATTTTCCCCACATTGCCCAATATGTATAATTTGCTTTAGATTTCTAAAGACTTCTGACAGCGTCGTTTGTGAATGCGTAACTTAATTATCCAATTGTGAATGGCTGTTAGAACAGCGGACGTAAAGCTGTTCAAATAAATAAGTTTTATCAGAAGTTTTACTTTCATTTTACCTTCATCCTCGGATTTCTTGGATATAATACAATGGCTACGTTCCAATAAAGACTTACAATACTCACGTTTATGACCACGATTTATCCTGTTCCATTTGCTTGCCAGCGTAAAAATCGTAAATCCAAGTGGACGCTCATTAAATCCACGTCTTGAGGTGATCGAAAATCATGACGTCATTAGTGACATTTTTGCCACAACGACGGCGGTCGCCCTATGGAACGGCTAACGGAGCATTTTGGGCGTTATGAGCTACTAGTGGAACGCGCTGAATATATCCTGAATGTCATCTCTTATTAAGAGTGTTGTGTACTGATTTCTACGAAATATCAAAAACCAAGAATGGGGTTAATTTTCTACATTTATCTTTCAGAAAATGCTAGTTCCCCAGAAACACAAGTATTGCGCCGCGAAGTCGTGGCAATCTTATAAATAAAACAATTAATTATTTTTAAAATTAGTTTAATAAATAAATATAAAAAACGTAAATATAAAATTAAACAGATGGAGTATTTACTCGAGTGGAATGCGAATAACAAAGCTATAAATTTTATTAATCAACAACATTCATAAATACAATTTCGTGCAAAAACCTTAAAGCAATTTGCATATATTAATATAATGTGACCATTATTCAATTTTATCGATGGGTTTTAATAGAAGTTATAATTTTACTTATAACTGCTTTGTACAATAAAAATATCTTTATATAATACTCTCATTGTTATATTTCATAGAATGTTTCAAGAAGGTTTTATTTCACATTTGTATGCTGTTTTGAGCGAAATTTGTCCTTCTTTTATTGCCATAAGCAGGCAACCGACCCACCTGATGGAAAGTGGCTAACGCCACTTACGTTTAGGTACACCAATGCATTTGCAACACCATGGGTGTTGCCAACGCGTTGCCTACCGCAAATAAATATTATGACGCCCTTCTTAAATGACCATATGTCATAAGACAAGGGAAACCTCGGCGGGTAGTTCGCTCCAAGTTGTTATTATACTTAACTGTACCTACTGTAATT
Organism: Dendrolimus punctatus; assembly: GCA_012273795.1. Lineage (NCBI taxonomy): Eukaryota > Metazoa > Arthropoda > Insecta > Lepidoptera > Lasiocampidae > Dendrolimus > Dendrolimus punctatus. The sequence goes on along the minus strand of CM022532.1, from coordinate 2,505,099 downwards.
TAGAAGATTAAACATTTTGCAGTACTCGTAATTACACTAAAACGTGAATTATAAATAAACATGCTTTTATTTCTAACAATCATGCTCTTAAACCTATACAGATCGTTCTAATTTTAGACACAATCTATAAATTACACTAACTACTATTACTAGACCAATGTAATTTTCGAAAGATTCGTCAATAATACTTTCTAAACATTAATAAATATACATTTAAACATTCACATCAAATATCATTATTATAAATTAAAACACCACACACGTGGCATGCACTGGATAATCTTATAGAACAGATCTAAATACAACAAAGCCGGCTCGAGACGGTATTAATTTATCTTTAGTGGTACAAGTTACTTATATTTCACTTATAATATTTATTTAAATTTATAGCATTCTTGTATTTTTTACTTTTTATATGACTGACCCCAAAATAAATTGAGTTCCAGGGTAAATGAATAAAGTTTACTATTTAATGTTCTACCCCACCGTCACTTCTGAACACTTGAATCTATTTATTTATGAATGATTTAACTCTATCGTTATTCCAATTACAAATAAAAAAATAATTTAGTTGCTTTACCAATTATGTCATATAAAGATGGCATAGTTAGCGAAAGTTACGCCAAAAAAATCTTTTTATAATTATTTATTCAAATAATTTTTAGAAGTAGACAAAAAATCTGGAGCCGGCACTGCTTTTCTACCTATATAAGCCGCACACACACAAATAACATATTTGTACCAAATACAACAGTACGTCTTACAATATTATTAGCTGCTTCCAAGACGTTAACATGTTTAGGCGGGTCCGAGAAGGGCCACCAAGGCGCGTTTGTAGTCACCGGAAGTCTCGCCCTGCTGCCAACCGCGAGAAACCGACACAGTTATCAAGTAGTTCGCATCGATAGATGGCGTTGTATCGGAAGTCGTGGACGGATGCGCATGCGACGGTGTGCGGAAAGAGAAACGCGACTGATTAGTATATTTGTGGAATATTTTAATATTACAATATTATTCACCATTAAAGGTTGTACTTTAAACATAATAATGTAACAAAATTATATACCTACTAATAACCATAAGTTAGTGATTTGGCTTGAATAATAATTTGTTACTACTTCAGTCTTGGAATGAACTGATTATTAGGAAATTTACTGTAAAATAGGGCACATTTGGTATGATGGGTAATTTCGAGTGCCAGCAATGGTTTTAGGCACCCAAATTATTAGCACCTTATAAATTTAAATATTAAAATTACTTAATATTTTAGATAAATTGATTTCTGCAAGGTGTAGATTCCCCTTATTACTTTCTATAATAAATAGGCATATGTGTAAATATTCAATTTTGTAAAAATGTACTCTAGTGTCTCGGTGAATAATATTACAATATACGAAAAATTGGTGTGTTATTTACTTTAAAAGTAGCAATAGTTGCAAAAAATATTTTATGTGAGAATTAGTTTACACATTATTATAATTGACATCATTCAAAAATTTGCACTTTAAAATAAAATAATTGCACTGATTTATTAAAAATAAATATATTATTGGAATAATAGAACAAATTTACTACGTGCGACAGTTGCCTCGTAAAAATGGAACTGAAAAAGCCCGTAAATCCTGCATTTGTAGAGAATGTCACAAGGTTTTTATTATTCTTTTCTCTTTATTTTTCTATTATTTACTATCTTTTATTCTCTTAAGAAGTTCATTTTATTATTTAAAATGATATTTAACTTCTTTACTGATATAAATATATGTTTAAATAATAAGATATTGGTAGAGTCTAGTGGTGTTTTGTGATATTAAAACATTAGTGACGAAAATATTGTCGTGTCCTTTGGGAATTAAGGATATAGTGGTTTATTCAGAGATTTTTTCTGAGAAAATATCATGTCTATTAATTCTTCTTCGCCGTTTCGAATCAGTACATATCGAGGGGTGAAAGAGTAATTAATAATTCAAGCGACATTTTGTGAGAGATAGTAAGCCCCAAAACTTGAATGCGCGTCGAGTGAAGTTAGTTCCGTGAGTTTGCGCAGTTCCAGTCAAATGTTGTCGTTTACGCCTTACGGTGTGACGTGCGAAAGAGATGGCATGCGAGTCTTGGACAGCGGATGAGCGAGAACGCAACACTCTCCCTCTCAGCTCTAATAGTGAACTTCGCATTTATGTTTTGCTCGTAATAGTTTTTTCATGACTGTCTCAAAGAAATATAAAGATTAAAAAACCTGCTTACTAATTGAAATCTATAGATAATTCTACTTTAGCGAATATAGTGTATCAATAATGCATTTTGTGGGTCATTTGAAACTGCTTTATTTCTGCTTACAAATTTTCAAAACTTCTCTTGAAACAAATATTCTTTCACCTCTCTATGATTCCATATAAACTAAAATATTTTAATTGCTATAGATAAAAGACTAATGTTGTGTAATTAATTTCAAAGCTCACCTCCTGTGTCCAGTCACCATAAATAAGTAGCGATGATAACATATTAAAACACATTATAGACATAAAAGTAATGAGAAATAAATAGTGAGGAACAATTAAAGCAGATTTTATAGTAAGAATAAATTATTAAATAGCCATGCATGTTACAGGCAAAAGGTTTTACAATAGCTCAATTTTTTACATGATTTGTGTACCTAGCCCGTGTCAAGTATGCGTTAATATATTCAATTATGAAATCTTAGACTAAATTTCGAGCATAGTCAAATTGTAGATTATTATTAGAATTGTAGATTAGACTGAGAAGCAAGGGATTTTTGTGATAGTTCAATTATTATAATAAATCAATATCATAGAACTATTGCTGATTTTTAAACAATATTACACATTTTAAGAACATTAACTGCATAGTAAATCGTCATCAAATCTGAATTCATTAAATGATGATATAATACGGCCGGCGTAACTTGGCAAATGTGAACATAGGCTCTGCGAACTTTAGAGCATGTACACTCGTGTGATGAGTGGGCATACGACTCGTCACTGAATACAATTGGTCGCCCTTCATCCCTGTATTTTTCATTGCTTTTACTAGTTGGTCACTGTATTTTCTTCACGAGTTTACATGCGCTAAAGTTCGCAGAGCCTATGTTCACATTCGCCAAGTTACGCCGGCCGTATTGTAACTATACTCTACTAATACAGAACTTAGGACAAAATTGTAGAACAAGTATTAGTGTACAATCCGCCGCTTAAGTGTAATTGTTAAAAAAATATATTTAAGAAAGGAAGAAAGAAAAGGTTCTAACACTTTCGTACCTGATTGTTTTTTACCTGGACTAATATTAACACGAGCGTCCAAAGCGATCAATACTGTTCGAGGATACCTACTGGACTTAGTATCTAAGCTATGGGGACAGAGTTGAATTTGAAGTGTTTAAATTTGTATAGGTGTAAAACTAAATATTTAAAAAAATCGTTGCTTTTAGGCAATCTAGCATACAGTTCCACTTGATTAGACTTCATGGCAAGTGGCTACCTTCACCCATGGACATCTGCAACACTAACGGAGCCGATGCGGCCTACTTCTTTGAGGCAGTTAAAGTAATATTTGATTGTTTCATATTTTTGCTTCCTAGAAATCAATTTCTTTTTAATCCCTAAATAGTAGCAATAACCTGAGCTTAAAAACTAATACCCAGTGTTGAAATTGTTTTCATCTCGAGTCTTTGGATAAGTAGATCATTGGTTATGGTTGAGTTGGTAGGTAATGGATTCGGATGGATTTTAAATTTTTGCCTGTAACTGGAGATTTGCAAAGCATTACTTTCATGCTAAATAATGTGCTTTAAATATTAATATCGCTGTGCCCAAGACCATTGGTGGTTTGATCGCATAAATGAATCTTTTGAAATAAACTATTAAAAGATATAAATGTAGAATTTAAAAATAGTTTAAATAATTGATGTATTTCTTAAACTTAGAAATCTATTTATACATAGATAGATATAAATAATCCTGTATTGCTCACAAAAATATAGGGTAACAATATTTTAATGCAAAATACAGGGAAATCTCGTCGCGTAAATACATAGTTATTTTGAAAACTACAAACAAAAAAGTCTAGAAGGGGAAATCCCAACACACAAATCAATATATTAAATTTTCTAGAATACGAACAGGTTCAACGAGAATTTCACACATTGGTGTATTACTGTAAAAAAACTCTCGCAACACTGTTTTCACGTTGTAATGAGTAAATAAACCATTTTTGAAGTAAAAAGAGTAAAACCTTACAACGAGTAATGAAATGAAATTGTGTATAATATAACAATAATGTTTTCTGACAGTCTTTATCCACATACAAACAAAACATTTATGCATACCAAACCACCCTAAAAACATCCAAAATATCCTTACCGCCAATTCGCTCGCGAGGGTCTTATCATAGATCCTCTCGTACTCCTGCTTGATGCTGCCGAGGTCCATCTCGGCCCTGCTCACTATGATGCGGACCAGGGTCTTGTCCTCAGTACCAGCCCCCTCCATGGCCTTGCGGAGGCGCTGGGCGAACCACGCGGCCGCATTCTCCACGCACTCCACTGGAATATATACCCACCATACCTTTAACTCTTAATTGTTCCAGGTACCTTTAGTTCTAAACTCCTTATGCGCGGAGACGAGGGGGTATCGGGGAGTTAGATTGAGACAGGAGTCGGTGGGAAATATTGTCAGCTTCGGGTGCTTTAAATGCCTCTGGATATCGCCTAGTCTGTGGAGATAACAGGTTACATATACATACCTTAAGATCTAATGATGCGTAGAAGACCATCGTATCTGCTGACACCCAAAGACTAGCGACCGCTGCTTGAAGTCTTTTCGCCTTAAAGATATAACTCCCAAAGAATACATATGAGAGACCAGCAAAATTGATAAAAAAAACGAATATACATACCATTATGTATTCCACCAGTCGTAATACTTGTACAGACCAAGATGAGTTTGTTAATTGAAAACTTCGCGGTGTACCAAAATTAGCTAACCTTAATGAAATTACTGTCAAACAACAAAATTTTAGATGATGATAAAAATTGTCAAAAGAGCCTAAAGCGGGGCCGCTTTCGCAGATTCGTGTTACAAATATATGGTCAAATTATATCTAGACACGAGTTAATTTTACTAAGCTTTTCTCCAAGGCTCTGTCTGTTTAATATTTATATCGATAGCCAATATTGACACACCCGCACACTCTCCATGCATGATATTACCTTGACTTCACTCTCCAAAGTCTTATCATACAGCCTCTCATATTCGGTCTTGATGGCCCCGAGGTCTATTTCCGATCTGCTGACGATGATCCTGATCAGGGTGCGATCGTCCGTACCCAAGCCCTGCATGGCGTTGCGTAGGCGCGTTGCGAACCACGCCGACGCGTTTTCCACACACTCCACTGTAAATTATTTAGGGTTGCCAGGAAGGGTGTGGTTAGGAATAAAACAAATTGGTAGGATCATAGGATGTTAGGTGAAAAATTGTAACATATTGTTAAAGATATGTGAATGATTCCAGGCTATTAAGGTCCAGCTGCCGAACTCAAGCTTCCTCGTTACAGGATTTCTTGTTACTTTATTGCTGGAATATAACAGATCGGCTGACGACCCACCCGATGGAAAGTGGTTACCGTCGGCTATGGTCATTTGCAAACACAAAAATGCTACAAATATGCTGCCTCGAAGACCTCAAAAGGGGGACTAGAACCACCTTGTCACTAATTCCTGAAAACAACTCAAGGTTATCGTATCGGTAAACTTGATACACGGTTTCCTCAAGATGTTTTAGTCACTTAATAATAATTATTACAAAATTCTAGAGACTGGCTAGTCTGCCAGAATTTGCACCCATGTAAACAGAGGTTCCCTTCGCATTAGTCTATGATTATTCAGTAGTCTTAGGCATCCCAATACGTGAGAAATTATTAAGCTATTTTTTAATCAATGAACCTAATGAAAAAACTTTTGAATTACAAATCAACATAACTGTCTGCGTCATTGGACATTAAAATCCAAATATGGATATCACAAGCAAGTTCCATTCGTTCATGTTCATTAAGTAACTAAGCATTTCCGTTCACCGCTGTGTATGCATGTCGAGAAATTATAACACATTATGTTATAAGAATTAGCAGTCATAATTTTTGTATAGTTAGATGCAGTTATACAAACTGAAAACAACTCACAAGACGACAGTTTCGAATTGTTTAAGACATAGGTCTGTTAAAGATATAAGGAGACATGACTGTATCGGTTGAATGAATAAACCAAAGTCATTCATATAAAGACAGACTTGAATGAATAAATGTCAATGTATAGCGGTCGTGTCCTTTCGATTCTGTACCTTTCAACAAATTAATTCGTCTCGATGAAAAGGCTATTAACTTAAAAAACACATTTTTCTTGAGTATGATTTGACGTTTTTACCTGTACCTGTGTTTTACCTGTTGTACCTACCTACTCAAAAATTAACAAAAAGACTGGACTTACCAAGAGCGGAGAGTGCGTCCTTGAGTTCTCCACCGATCTCAGCCTTGATGGCTTGCTCGATAGTTCGGCCAGAGATGTTTTTGTACTCCTCGAAGATCTGACGCAGCTGGGCAAAGCTCTCGTGGGCTAGAATCTATGAGGAAGCAATTACATTTAATTATAGGGGGAATTAATATCTAGCCAAGTGGTCAGGTCCCGATATAGGGTAACCCGATAACCATCAGAAACTACGTCACGCGTTAAGGGGTGGGGGGAAGGATGGTTGACGAAATATGACATTGTGTGACAAACACGAAATTTAAATATAATTATTGACGAAAAATATCATAATATTTTCAACTCTATCTGCATGATATAGTGTTAAATGATTAAAAAATAATTTAAATGGAATCGAGGAAACTGACGGCAGGATTGGGCCACAAGTTCCAAGTCGCTCAACCGGCTATGGAGTGAACTATGGTGGGTGTTTCTATTATGGATAAAATTAGAAATGAGGATATCCGTTAGAGAACCAAGATAACCGACATAGCTCGTAAAATTAGAAAGTTGAAGAGGCAATGGGCCGATCACGTCTGCCTCTGGACCGCTGGTCAGGACAGGACGAGGGGAGGCCTACGTTTAGCAGTGAACTGCGAATGACTGACGATGGTGATGACACTTTAAGAGTATTAAACTTACCCGATTGAACACTTCCTCGTCGGTCCCCCACTTGGCTTCGCCGGCGTCGAACAGCGCCTGGGCGTCTTCCCTCGCCTTCGCCGGGTCCACGGGCCCCTCCTCGTCCCGTGCTCCCTTCGCACTCGACTATGTTAAACGTGTAGGCTGGCTGTGCGCTTTAAACGCCTTCAATGCTTGGTGTGCCAGTCAAAATAAGTCGAACTTCTTAGAGAAAAAGTTCTTAAATCTTTTAAAGTAGTTCTTTAAATATTACTATTGTCATAGGATAGGTTAATTAAGTTTTTTTTCATCTACCATATTCTGAGACGGATAGTCGTATGTAATATTATATAACGTAATAAAAGGAATTTTTTATTTGACTCTTTTTAATATACAGTTGATATAAATTAAACTAAATAAAACTATATAAACAAAAAACAATTAAACCATAAAATCTAGTGCCTATAGCATCATTTAAAATTTTTATTTCTCTTTTAAAAATTTATTATAACTAACTTTAAAATATCGAATTATTTCTTGTTTTGCTTCCGAGTTCCACAAACGGCAATGTGTTTTACTTAATTTAGTTAATCATCTCTGGTTTCGTTAAATATGTGAAATTTTTATTCAGTCATAATAAAGTATATATTTTTGAATTTAATGCCTGTTATAAAACTTTTAAGATTATATTATGTTCAAACGTTTTGAAGTAGTAGTTCGAGTTAAAAATATTTAAAATGACCAGGGCACCAAACATTCAAGGCTGTAAAATATTGAGCAAAAGCGAAAGTAAAGATCGATAGTGCCTCATGATTACTCATGCTGTTATTCTCACGAACAACGAAAAGTCGTTTTATCGATTTTACTCATTACCGTAACATTTTACAAATATGTAAAGAATGGATTACGAAAACACTATTATTATAAAATAATTTAAAAAAATACATTCAGTTAGTTCGTATATTTCAGAAGTAGATTCAAAGTTCATCAAGCAACTTTGTCGTAGCCAGATTATTCTGTAAGAAGTCTTCATTCTCTACGATACGAGCTATCCTAAAGCATTTTCCAGGCTTTATAAAGTTTTGTTTTTAAAATAAATAACAGCTGTCATTAATAGATTACCCGTTTAATATATCTACGATATGAATAATTATGAATACGAAGCTACTACACAAGAGAGCAGATTTAAAAAAATATTAAACTCTTGAATCTGCGGGGAAACCATAACGATAAGAAAACTAGAACGTGTTATAACGTCTTTAGCCACCTATTAAATACATCTTTTCTATACATATAAATAAAATTGGAGTGTCTGTTTGTAATATTGAAATAACCGCTTTTTACTACATGCATATGAATATATATATATATACGGTACATACACCAAAATAACTTTTTTTTTCAATTTTTGTCTGTTTGTCTGTTTGTTCCGGCTAATATCTGAAATGGCTGGACCGATTTTGACGGGACTTTTCTTGACACGTAGCTGATGTAATAAGGAGTAACTTAGGCTACTTTTGTTTTAGAAAAAATCTTTTATTTTGGAATTATGACGATCTTCAATCACCACGCGGGAGAGACCGCGGGGCGCAGCTAGTCAAATATAAAGCACAAATTCTACAACTTGTATACGGTTCACAGTAGCAGCACGTCAGATGGGTGACGCCCTAAACAAAAGCCGCACCTGTGCGAAGGCACAGCTGAACAATAATTAGGTTAATCTAGCTGTGCTGTTAGAAGTCATTCATTAGTAGATGGCAGTTTTATGATGGCTGTTAAAAATGTTTTGTCAATCTTGCTTACAATTCTTTCTGTAAAATTTTAAAAGAATTTAAGAAACTTAATAAATTCGTCAAAATTAGAACATAAACGCAGACGAGGTCATATTTGATATATATAATAAATAATAGAGATATTTAAAAAAATCATAATAGGTTAAAGTATCAAGATCGTTCTCGTGGTACCGTATTGCTATATGGCATCCTTTTTATCTAGAATTTTATGACTATACATACATACATACATAACTTCACGCCAGGTCCCTTGCGGGGTGGGCACGACCAACAGAGCGCCATTCAGACTTATTCTTACACACCTCACTTGCTTCTTTGACATTCATAGTTCTTGTCATGCACGCTCGTCTGTTCTTAAGGCTCCTGACATCACCTTCTGCTAGTACACGATTTTATGACCAGTTTATCATAAGAAACATATCGCACAATATAGGTAAATTAGCTTCTAGAAGTTTTTGCGTTTAGAATTCTAGATTTTATTAGGATTCCTATTAATATACAACAGGCATTCTAAACTTGAAATTTAAAACTCCTTGTACAATCAGCAAAAAGGGGTTCTTTACATATTAAAGAAGACTGGAAAATATATTTACAATCAAAAGTCAATTGTGAAAGACAAATAACTGATAATTATTTACATTGCTAATTGTTGTGAGGTGTGACTATTTAGTTGATAATTAATTAACTTCATGTGTGGTTTATTGTTTTTATCTATTGTTTAGTGTTATTATTTGTTGCTAATTGTTGTTATTTGATATTAAATTGGTTAATTAAAAATGGTACCGATGTTGAAACGTGGTCGAGGTAAGCCTTTAACTTCCCAAACTAAAGAAGTTTTGCATAATTTGTACAAGTATTTCGAAAACGAGTGCAATAGCAATCCGAAGAGTACTAGGACTCCCGCTCAATTAGTTGCTAAATCAACCGTAATATTAGTAAGACTTCCATCGGAAAGATGCTATCAGAAAGCAAATGTCATACCTCAGAACAGGGATCAACAATTTAGTATTAAAAATTATGTTTAATATTAATATTTATTATTTTAATATCGTTTAATATTATTGGTTTCAACCTAAGTACTTGCTTATATTATTAGTATTATATAAAAAGTAGTTTATTTATTTGTGTGATGACGGTACACTATTACAAACGCAGAAACGTCTCGAAGCTAATTTACCTGTACGTTAAAATAGAGTAAACAATATTCGTTGAAAGCACCGGAATCATGTAACTAGAATGAAACTCAAGCAAAACGGATGAGTGAACGAAAAACCAAACGCAAAAGCATCTTTCAACACACGGTAAGTAGTTTCGTGTTACGTTAGTGACATTCTACCCCCTTATTAAGGAAACCAAACACGCATCGATTTCAAAACGCCACGTTTGCTTAGTAATGTCGTAAAAATCGATTAATATTTGTCGTGTTTCCGTTTTAGTATATCCATTAACCATGCCACTCTGTAATTTAGAAAATATAATTATATAACATGCAAATGAAAACTGTTCTAGTTTACAATGAACTTGTTATGATTAATAATATAAATTTTAATCTGATATAATCGTGAAAATTTAACTTAAGCCCTAAAATCATTCTCAGTAATATGCCCGAGTAGAATATTAGACCTATGTAACGTACCCAAAATATAACCTCACTAGCGGTTCTAAAAAGAACTTTTTTATTGAGTTCAATTACCTACTAAGCGAATTAAAATATTTACAAGCCATAATTATTACAGTTCTAGAAGGGATCCCTATTTTTTTGAAAATATATATATATAGCCTATGTCACCCGGGGATAGTGTAGCTTGCCAACAGTGAAAGAATTTTTCAAATCGGTTCAGTAGTTTCGGAGCCTATTCAATGTAATAATACCAGGCAATAAAAGAAAAAAGAGATTCGAAATCGAAGGGAACTCCACTGAGGCCCGCCACACAGGCTCTGTAGAGACCTAGTGCGGGCACCAGAGCTAACTTTGGACGCCCGTACAGAATTGTCTTCGTATTGTCTAATTATTTTATGTTCCATGTACTCATTATGTATGTAAATAAATTTCATTTCATTTCATTTCAATGCAAACAAACAAATCTTTCCTTTATAATATTAGTATAGATTAGATGGCACTGATCCGTTGTCTGATGTAGGCACCAGCCAAAGGTCACCTAACGAATTGAAAGGCGATTGATAAGTTTTATTTAAAAAATTAACGCCCTAGAAATCCATAATCCAGGCGTCCAACAACAAACGGCACATATTATGAAATGACATATATAAATGACATATATGTTGCCTACGTCTTCCCATAGCGGATAAGCTCCAATAATATTGCTGAGATAACGCCCGATTCCCTCCGTATACTTTTCTGAGAAATTTCCTTTCAGTATTAGAAGGACGCACGGGGAAGATCTTCGCTCACAGTGCTAAGCTTTGTGCGGCTAACAGAAAAAACTCTTACATTCGAGAGCCTGCCCTCAGAGTGCCCAATATTACCATAGAGGTATCTTCAAGCGGTTGTTTGAAGGATGACTCGGTGATTTAAGTGAGTACCTGAGTCTCTCAGGTACTTACTCAGGTGAGTATAGAAGGAAAAAACGTATTCTTCTAACCCTCAAATGATTGAGAGAAAGTGAAATACAGGATATCTCTGAGTTGGAAAACGTGTCAATAAAGAGATATTTAAAGTAAAATTAAACATTGTACACTAATCGGCCTATATAGAATAGAATATTATTTATTGCATAAACTGTCAGATACATACAATTAAAGACAAAGATGATATTGTCTTCTTTGTGATATGTAGTGTTTAAAAATAGTTTAGAAGCAAACTCTCAGATTTCAAACACATTGTTTTCATTATAAACTAGCACAGTATCACGTTATAGGATGGTTAATATTAATACAGTGTACTTACTACCACTATGAGGGTAAGCAGACGGCGAAAGTCGCCCGAAGTCTCTGAACACATATGCTCAGCCAAGGGACGATCGTACACTGTTTCGGAAGAACAAACATCGATATTAAGAACGTAGTATGTAAGCTCATTTAATGTCTCTAATAAAGAAAATTTCCTAGATTTTCGAGTGTTATAAGGTATTATTTCCCATATACATAAACACTAAGCACCTTGTGCTGATAGATAAATAAATAATAGCTAGTATAAGCAGCGCGGAAAAGGTTTGCCGATGTCTACTTACTATTATTGTAAAGTACGAAATAGTAGGTAGGTAGGTAATTGAAATAATAAATTTATTGCAACAACTATTTATGTAACCTTTTTTGTCAACCCTACTAATTATCGGTATGCGACATCCTGAGGTTACCCGCGAACATTTTGCTTGGTTCTTTACAGCATATATTGAAACTACGCACTGGTACTCTAGAATCCTTATTCCGTGTACAATAGAAACTTGGGAGGAACATCTCACCAAAGTTTTCCTTCCGACACGGGGTCATTTACAAAGGCGACACACAATGATAATTCCGTAAGTACGTTTCGTCGCGAGAAACTCGTTTCAAAAGATAATTATTTCACAATGATCTACCGTGACAAGGTGTCTGTCAATAAAAAAAATACTACAAGTCTTAAACCCCGTACATTAGGGAAACATTTCCTACTGTCTATAAATGACAAAAGAACTACAGAATCAATATTCATAAATATATATAATCAAATTCTTACGTCTCTCATAAGCATCGACGATCGCAGCGATCTCTTTCTTGGTCCTGGTGCATAGGATTTCGACGAGGGTGTCTTCATCAGTGCCGATCCCTTCCATGCAGTTGTGCAACTCCTTGCAGAGGTACTCGTCCGGCGGTGTCATTAACGCGATTATCACGTCTTCGAAATGACCGCCCAGCTCAGATTTTAAATCTTCAATGATATCCTGCCAAAGAGAAGATACTGTCTTATTTTAATAATAAATTATTTAATCCGTGTAGGAACGGAGAAAGAATATAATTTCCTGCGGCCGGGCGGCCTGTCGTAAGAGGCGACATAACAACCCACAGCAGGTGGTAGGGTATTCCTTGAGAGACATTAAAACATTTGTCATGGACCTTCTTAGCTATAGAATGTTAGAACATTTATAACTGTATTTTTACTTCGATATTACACGCTTTGTACTGCCATCCGACATTAATTTGAGTACTACGTACTTTGTATACATACCGACACGCAAACGCATCAAGTGTTTGATACCAAGTAGCCAAATAAAACAGAGGTCATTTCCCTGATATTCAACAAGTAACAACTAGAGCAGTGTTTTTCAACCTGTAGGTCGCGACCCACCTAGGGCTCGCAGTCTTGCGCGGGGGTCTTCGACAAAACGGAAAGGAAATTTAAATTTCTACTCGTACTTAGCTACTTTCTAAGCACAGTAGATTTTTGTTAAGTACAAGGCCCTGATAATGAATATAAGTAACAAAATAGAAAAAAACATAACATTGTCTTTTAAATTACTAACTTTTGTTTGTCTATGACACAAGGGGGTCGCCAAAATTTTTCTACCTGTAAAGAGGTCGCGTATTCAAAAAGATTGAAAACCACTGAACTACAGTATCAACAGAGGCATGGGAAAAAATATTAAAATGCAGTCACAAAACTGTGACTAACACTGTATAACCTTGATATACCTTGACGCGGCGTGTTCACGTGATTGCTTCTTAAGTTTATGACTCAGAATTAGTTAGCATGCGTACTATTAATCAGTGATAATAATGATTGAACAAGTGCGATTCTTGTATGGATTCTTTTTGCGGCAAAAAAGCAATTTGGTAGATGACAAATTATGTATTACATTAAATTCTAAAATCATTTCAGTACAAAACAGCAGACTGTTCAACACCATTCTGTCCCTTTATTTCTACAACACAATGAAAATAATTTTAATTATCGCTTTGGTGCAGCCTCATCTGGGATAATGTAACAGATATAGGCTGTATTACGCAGATGTAGCTATGGCATTAATGCGTTATTTAAGATGCTACATTGTTAATGACGTGAAAATATTTACAGACAACATATTATGTATGTATCAGCGACAAATTGTAAATACCCTTAGATTATAATCTATCTCGCAGCATTGTAAACTGTTGATATTTTATGCACTAAATATACTGCTTACATTAATAGAACTATTTTGCGGTAGATTAAAAGCTAAGCTAGAGTAAAAGCTTCAGACAAAGGAAGTGAGCCCATAGTCTCTTCAGATGAGTTAATTTTCAAAGTTCAGTGCATTTGTAGATGAGTGATGATTACTGACACCAAATGGGGAAGTACTAGTGGGAGTTCAAGAATACACATTTCACTAAATAATTGAGATTATGAACAGAAACACAAGTCTTCATTACAAACAACCTATAATTACTGGTTACTATTAAGCAACTATCAGTTTCGAAAATAAAACTGCACAGCAAATTATTACTCTTCAAATTCATACTAGAAATTGCTTTTCTCAGTCCTAAAATTCACTGTAAAAATACTTGCTGAAAACTAGAGATAGATAGAAAACATTTTATTGTTCACCAAATAAACAATTACAGGATTACAGAAAAAATAAATTACAACAATGTAACAGCAAAACAAAAGGCGGCCTTATCACTCAAAGTGATCTCTTCCAGGCAACTTGAAAATTAATGCACTTTAGAAATCTAATACAAAGCAGTATACTTGTATACCAACCCTTCCATATTCACGGGTGAACGCTTGCGATATGGCCTGCCTTTGTTGATTAGACCTGGTAGTGAGGATATCAATGATAGCCTGCTCATCTGTACCAAAACCTTTCATAGCAGCTCGGAGAGTTGCTGCGTCTTCTGCAGCATTGAAGTTTTGGACACCAAAGACAGTTGGTTCACGCTGTTGTTGAAAAGAAAATCAAATAAATAGAAATAAAAAGTAGGATTTTATTACTAATTAGCTGAAGAGCGCCCATTCGCTGGGTGTCACTAAAAAATTAAAAAAAAACATTAATCACAATCAAATTTGAATATTTATTTCAAATTTGAATATAGCCTATGTTAAGGAGGCCTATGTAGCTTTCTATGGATGACAGAATTTTCAAAATCTGTTGATCAATGTCTGAAACCTACTTTCAACTAACCAATTTTTAACCACAGCCTGAAAGGTGACACCAAACACTTTGGTTAAGAGATACATAATCAAACTCTGCTCATATTGATTTAACATGTTGACAATAATGGATTAATGTAATATAGATCTATTGCTTTAGAATTTAGTTTAAGCCAACCAAGTTTTAACTAATCTCATTTTTTTTTGTAAGATAAGATTTATGATCAAGTAGGAATGTATATGTGACATGTTTTTTTAAAAATAATCAGAAAAGATCCTGAAATTAAGTAGGTTATGCTTGTGTTATAGGTAATAAACTACAGAGTACTCTGGGGCCCATCCCAGAAACCCAGAATACTAAATAACAGAAATTTGTTTTTGAAATTTACTATGCCAGGAACCCAGAGCCTTTGTGTTGCTGCGGGGTAGGCCAGCAAAGGCTTAGTTCTTTCAACTATGGAGGCCTTCAATTATTTACTGAACATTCCTTAGCTGAGTACTCTATTTTATAACCAACCAAAATTCACTTTATATCTCAAATAATAAATAAATGCACCCTTTATGACTAATAAAGCAGATAACATAGAGTAGGAACACAACTCACGGGGGTTCACTACTTCCAAGATAAATATAGGTCAATTAAATTCTTACCCTTTGACCTCATTAAACTATGACATCATCAAAGCCCTCCCTTTCCCTATAATGTAAAAAATCGGGTGAGATATAAACTTTTTATTTCATAATTTGTTATAAAGTAATATCTATATACATGTAGATTATATCCAGTACACTGGATAATGTCGTTGTCTTCAATCAATTGCTAGAAGTAGGCCTCTCCAAGCCTGCGCCACATATTGCAGTTCTCTCATTACCTCATTTAGCACCCATCAGCGACCATAAGACGCATATCATCACGTAAACTGTATAAAAAGTAATGCCGCGAAAATTGATGAATTAAAGTCTAATTTATTTCATAAAGGAAATACTTACGTGGAATGCCATCTCGTTATTAGCTTGAGTTGTCTGGGAAAAATCAGAAATGAAGCAGTAGTGGAGACACAAAAGTGAAACTTATCACAATTACTCGACCGAATTAGGTTATGTAACGTTTAATAACTTTCTAAAATGCGATTAATTTTACTTTTTAGGTACTTTAGTAAACCAAGACGTCAAGACGTACAACACCCGCGAAGTCCAAAGAACAACTGTCAAATTGACAGATTAATATTGACAAGTTTTTTTTTTATGATGGCTGTAACGCAACTTATGCATTGATTTTGCCAATGTAGTGTACAAAGAAAAGCCAGGTGTCATTGCACTTTCAATTCATAAATTGGACAGTCAAGCTATGGTGAACCGTGTATCTGTTGTCATATACACGATACACCATAGATTGGTATACGTAGTATCCATAGTAGTTTGTGGATTGGTACACACAGCATGTCGCAGTTGAGTCGATGAGTATCATCACCTAAAATCACCTGAATGACTGAATTTTGAATCTTAATGAAAGCAATAAAATTAGTCGACTATTCACTAGGTACATTCATAGCAATTCGTTAAGATATTTATTGCCTTTTCACGGTTTAAGTAAAACAACATTTTACATTTACCCAAATGCCCTTAAGAATCACTACTTGTTACATTAGTCACGCGTTGAATATTTCAAACGTCCGTTTGATTATTGTTTACAATACTGGTTTTAGATATTTGGACAATGAAACACCATTTATGATTTTACATTTATTTCAATCTTAAAATCTACTAATTTAAAAAATCTATAAAAATCCAATTTGATAAACTTTACAAAAACATCGTCATAATAACTCTAATATTAAACAAATATAAGCAATTTAACTAGCTTTTTCTAGCATACATATAAATATGAATAAAAAAATAATTACATAAGTAGTTGTATATAAAGTTTTCCCAATAACGGATGTAAAAGTCCGCGCGAAATGGGGTAAAAATGTATGTTTAACGAGAGCACAATGTAAAGCATTAAATATTTCGAAAAATACAAAGACATATTCTATACATCATACGTGATACTGGCAAGTATATCACAAAATTATCTAAATTTATGTTTGATACAACTAATAATAGACCAAGAAATGTTATTTTACAAACAAAAAACTCACTCTATTAATGAATACTCCTAGCAATATATACCTCAACTGTGATCACGGACACTGAAACCTGCAAACCAATATTTGCTATTGACTTAGTGACGATTACATTTCGACCAATATTTTTCAATAATCTTAGTAAGCAAAATCTGATAAACAAGTAGAAAATATATATCAGGCTCCTAAGCGAAACTGTCTGTTTAACCTTATACTACAAACATATATTTTTTTAAATACCACTGCATATTCGCTAAAACCTGAATATTGCGTTATCAAAAATATTTATACCAAGTCCTATTAAGAGTTTAGATACTGATTTTAGAGAACACTGCACTATATAATGGAAGAAATTTCCATCGACCACTGCTGTATGGACAAGAGGTTATTCTCTTACGACTATCCGATAGTCCCTCTCCACACTGTCGATATAAAATCCATTGGCATACTGGCTCGGCATCACCTCGCTCAACTGAAACGTAAATTTTTGCTTATTATCATTTTGCAATAACTCTATATGCAAATTGAAACCTTTAAATTAAAACAGTGCAGGTCCCTGACTTGCAATGTTTTAATTAGAATGTTAGAAAGATAATTTTCACCAGCAATTTGAATAAATGGCTTAAAGGATCAAAAGAAACAAAGGAAGCCTTTTCAAAAAATTCTATAAAGAAACTATAGTCGTCAAGTAAAAAATGTTTTGAAAGTAAATATTTAAGGTGTCTAAAAAGCCTCTAAATATTTATTTTCCGGTGGGCGTCTTTTCTTCCCTTGCGTTTTGATATATCAAAAAATAATTAGAATTTAAATCTTAATTAAATTCTTTAAATTTTTTACTAATATAATTAAAGATAATAATAATAATAAAATGTTGGCTGAAAGTCTGTTGTGTTTCTGTATCAATGGTTTATAAGTAAACAAATATTATAGTCAAATAATTTTATTAATAAGTTTTATCATAGTGGCAAAACAATTAGTCTTAATTGAAAATGATAACTAACAAGTCACTTTTGCGTATATATACAAATAACCATAAAAACCAGCTTTTAAGAAATTTAACCCTTTAATGTAAGCCAGTTGCTTATATATGTCTTAAAAATACTAAAAGAAATCTAATTTGACGAAGTATTAATTTAAAAAAAATACGTATATACATTGATTTATAAAAAAAATATCTTCATGAAGAACTTAATACTATGTTATTATTTCCCTTTGCGGTAACTAATATGACACGACACCCCACATAAAGCCTTTAATATTTATTTAGTAAATTACAATTCATAAACATGACAGCCCATATATGTCCCCCTGATGGGCTTGGGCCTCCCTATAACCTCTATAACGGACAGTATACCCGCCACACTCGGTTATTTCGATGTGCACGTTGCATCACGATGTTTTTCTTCACCGTTGTTATCACGTGGTAATTGTAACAATGCATGCCAGAACTAATTTATTGTTAGATAATAGTAATCCAATCTGATGAAAATTACTTGATATATTAGTTAAGTAAAAAACTAATGAGGTGTCTTGGGGACACGTGGTCGGAACGAAGTTCTCCTAAAACGTCTTAAAAACGTTCTCAAAACGTGTCCAAAAGCGTTAATAAGCATCGACAAGTATCGAAAAGTTTTGAAAACCATTGAAGAAAACAACCGATTTTATCAAAAATAGCGTACGCTACACTAACTAAAGGATATCAGATCTTATTTTATTGCATTAAAGTTTGAAATTGTATAATGAAACAAGAAGTGTCGGAAAAAAGTCTTATTACACTTTTTCGGTCTCGCTTCCATCCGCTCAGAGCGTGTAACGCGCGATAAGGAACCTCGTTCCAACGTTTTAAACACAGCAATCAAATTATACTAGCACCAAATTTTTATGACATAATTTTTATTTATTTTATTCGCAAACTGCCGCACTCCGAATCCATAAAATACAATTGAAATGAAAAATAACTACAAAATCTAATAATTGTCGTTGTATTATTAGATTTTGTAATCGTTTTTTTTTAATATAACTTATACATTAATTCTCAGAACTTATTTTTTACTTTGCAACTAATACACAAATTGAAGGAAGTGACTATAATACAGCGACAACAAGAATGGGGTTTGTGCTTAACTAATTTAGTTTACCGTTAATTGTCGTGGTGATATGACTTTTTACTAAATCTTGAATCCGTAACAGAAATGGAAACAAAAAAAAGTAAATTTTTCGCCATTACGCTATCCGCCCATATGTTCAGGAAGTCAGGAACGCATACTAAGAATGGCCGAACTATAAAAAGATAAATTTAAATGCACACTAATTAAAATGAATGAACCATTATCAATTCTGAGGGCGGCAGTAGGCCTCATGAGATATTCTCTCAAACGAAACAAAGAGGTGGCAACGATTAAAGCTAATGTCAGGCGGCGTCGTCCTGCGGCGCGACGCACGCTGGCCTCTTCATTATCTGCCAATTCCTTCGCCTCAATCCCGGTATTGATGGCTGAGGACAACAGAACAACGCTGTAGTCCACTACAAACTTAGGCAAAGTTTCACAAAAGCCTCACAACGACCACGTTCACGATCGCGATTTTTCCCGTTCCACTTGCTTGCGGACGTTGCAATCATAAACTCTAAAGCAGTACTTTTCAATCTTTTTAAACACGCGACCCCTTTACAGGTTGAAAAATTTTGGCGACCCCCTTGGATCATAGACAGACAAAAAGTTAGAAATTTAAAAGTTTATGTTTAGTTACTCATGTTCATTTTTCGGGCCTTATACTCTGCAAAAAGTTGCTGATCTTAGAAAGTACCTAAGTACGAGGTAGAAATTTAAATTGGCTTTTCCCTTTTGCCGGCGGCCCCCCGAGCAAGGCTCTGTTACCCCCCTAGGGGTCGCAACCCACAGATTGAAAAACACCGTTCGAACGGATTATGGAGCGTTGATGTCATAAATGACAAAATACACAAATGTCATTGGTCGATTTGAAATCGCGCCTTTTCAATACCAACCGCTAGCGAGATTTAATGCTCTGTGGTCAACACCCCCTTCGACCCACCTCTTGACATAGGTCGTTGGGAGTGCTGTGTGATCGAAAATTATGATGTTATTAGTGACGTTATCGCCAAGACCGTAACGACCACGGTCGCTATGTGGAACGGCCGACGGAGCATTATGGGCATTGTGAGCTAGATATGGAACGCGTCCATAAATACCTCTCCTCTATATAGGCTACAGAAAGATGAGCAATAACTTTGTATCAAAACATCTATTGCTAACTACAATGGTCATAAAATTTGCCGCGGACTATAAAAAAAAACCAGCACAAAGCACCCAGGATGTCTATTCAACCCATCAAAAGAAACCATAGATCATTGTTTCTCAAAGACTTATGTCGCGTGACCCACGAATTTACCAAAAATCTTGAGACTCCTCAACTACAATAATATAATAATATTTTAATTAATAGATTATATACGGTTCTTATTTTTTAACAGACAACAAGGGTCAACAAGGTGAGGAAGGATCACGACCTATGTTTTACGATGTCACAGATTAATATAAACAAAAATAAGGGATTGTAAACAAATTTATATTGAATAAATACTTGCAAAGCAACTAATTCATTTCTAATGGTAGTCGATTTGACATATAGAGCGTAATATAGTTCTATCCTGAATCCAACTACTATTATGCCCAGTTTACTTTATACCACTTCCACAGCAGCAATCAGGTTAGTGTGGAGGGAAGTAGGCAGTGCGAGTATGTAAACGCAACTTGTTTAAACATTCGATACTCGTGCTGCCCACTCCCCTAGTTATTATCCTGCTTGCGGCTGTGGCATTCGCCATAATGTCGACTAGACGATTCAATCAAAACAATGTGCGCTGGTAATCGTGATGAAAATAGAGATTATGAATCTGTGAAAACTGTGTATATTCACCAATGACAAGTTAGTATAGTGTGTCTACTATCCATTTTCTTTTTTGTGCTTAAATAATAATATGATTATATAAAAATACCTTGTGACATAGTTTTGTAAAATTAAGAATGTTTATTTTACATACATAAATAACTTCACGCCAGGTCCCTTGCGGGGTAGGCACGAACAACAGAGCGCAACACAGGCCCATTCTTACACACCTCACTTGCTTCTTTGACATTCATAGCTCTTGTCATGCACGCTCGTCTGTTCTTAAGGCTCCTAACATCACCTTCTGCTAACACATGATTAATTTGATCATGGAAGGTGTGTCGTGGCCTTCCGCGACTTCTGCATCCATCCACTTTTGCATTGTATATCTGTTTAGTCATTCTTTCATCATACATTCTTTCCACATGCCCGAACCACCGGAGCATGTTTATTTTAAATTAGTAATTTTTGTAATTGTTATTATGACTACGTATGTATATTTCAGACACAAATGTTTTTTTGTTAATGAATTAATTAATATTAATAATTAAATTAAAAACAGTTCGTTGTCAAACTTATATATGATCTTTCAATTTATTAAAAAAAAAAAATAATTAAATAACCAATTGAGAGCATATATTGTATGTGCCATGCACCAATATGATCAGTGATAACTTACCACATTGTCGTCTCTTATGTCTGATTGCATTTCTTCATGGTCTTCCTCATTATCGTCAAGAATATCTGTAAACAAAAATAAAGTAATTTAAATATTATTTTATGTA
The DNA here is from genome assembly GCA_012273795.1 of Dendrolimus punctatus. Lineage (NCBI taxonomy): Eukaryota > Metazoa > Arthropoda > Insecta > Lepidoptera > Lasiocampidae > Dendrolimus > Dendrolimus punctatus. The sequence goes on along the minus strand of CM022532.1, from coordinate 2,483,272 downwards.
CACCCCAAGTTTATCACTATTGGTCCTTCGAGCCGGATGGTTTGGTATTACAGTATATAACATAATCAGGTTACTATATTTTATGAATTCACACATTCACATGCTTTCATATGTAAGAGAAATTATTATGTACTATTTGATGATAGACTTATGTAAAAGGCTAGTGACGTAAACGATTTATAATATATTTGCTATAGTGAAATAAGGTTCCATGAAATGCAAGAATTGTGTTAGTCACAAACAGCTATAAAGACTTCAAACATTTCTAGGATTCCGTAGTCATTTTGGCAAAAATGAAAGTCGTAAAAACCCTCTAACTTTTAAACTATGAGGTGATTTTTTTGAAATATCGAAATGTTTTTAGTGTTCGATAAACCAATGACAGAAACAGCGAAAGTACGTCACTTCTTGGGAACCCTTTACTGTGCGTTGGCTAACATACACTTGGACGATTTCTTTAATGTTAATATATACAAATATTGGTTCCATATTTTATATGGCACAAGCATGAGGGTATAAAACATTGCATGTATTTTTCGCGTGATATGAATCCGAATATTAGCTGAGCGAAAGCGCGTAACACCGTAGTGAGTAATAAAATGATGTCAATGTCCGCCGTGAACTTTTACTGCACCAAATTACAACAATAGAGATATCAATTGTTTATTATAAGCGTTTCACAATCCAAATGATTACAATTAATTAAAATTATATTCAAACAAAGCAGTCTACACCAAAACTTTATAAAAGTAAAAAATAAGAGTGTCACATATATGTGAAGGCATGCGTTTTTATATTTGTTTTTTGTTGCCTATGCCTGTAGACATTTGCAACAACAAAGTTGCTCAAATACGCTGCTGCTATATAAAGGGACGCCGGAGCCTGGCCATTAATACCGGAACTCAACTAAAGGTTGTTATGGTAGCATAGTTTAGATCAGGCGTGGTATTAATCCAGACGGGCCAGTACCCTACCACCTGGCTGTGGGTTGTTTGGTCGCCTCTTACGGCACCCGGTCGCAGAAAGTTGTATTCTTTCTCCGTTCCAGCACAGATAAAATGTGTCTTATTTTAATTAAAATTTTGTAATTAATTAAATTTACTTACTGATATTCCTAATAATATTCTTTTGTGATTAATATTGAACTACATGTGACACTTTTTCCACTTTGAAAGTGTATATACTACTATGAAAGTGTCAACTGTCAACTGTTGGCTTATTATAATTTTAATTCATATATAATACTATAATAATGAGCCCGCAGGGGGCTTTGTGGCGAAGCCTTAGGTGAGTAGCGGTACCTCGTACTCGACTCCGGGAACCATGGCAAAGCCCCTGCCTCCGTGCTTGCCTTAACCAGCTGACACGGAGTGGAACTCGTTGGAGCTAAGACTCAAACTCCACGGATGGAAGTGATAAATGCCATTACGTCAGGAGTAGCTTCGGTGAACCTGCAATCCACCTTTACACCACTCATACCCATGTTGCCCCTGTCTTCTATGTCATTTTTTGGGGCCCATGTAGGGGGTGGCGAGTCACCGTCTGTCCATTTTTCCATGTTCCCTGAACATTGCGACGGGCAGACGCCATAGTCCCTATATTCCCGAGACTCCTAGTACCACTAGTAGTTCACCCTAATAGTCCGGGACTTTTTGTCCTCATTTCACACAATCGTTTGGCACCTACCGAGAACGGCCGCATTGCACTTGCTCTAGTTCGCGCTCGGGCAAATCGCATGTGCAGCAAAATCACTATCGCGAGTAGCCTAAGTCGGTCACCGCGATGACCCACTTAATAATTATTATGTAGCGACACACGTGTTTTGTATAAACATTATTAAGGCGAAGTAATATTTTTAATTAAAATAAAATAAATTTAATTAATATGGCTTCAAGTCAAGTTAAAATAAAAACAGACACGAAACGTCTGTTATATCAGCGATTCACTGAAGAAGTAGCAGAATGTAGACATCTTGAAAGCTTAGTCTCAGAGCTGAAAAAACATATTCAAGAGTTACAACAAGAGCTGAAAGATATTAAAGAGAAAAACACAGCTCAAGCCAAAAAATCGTGTGATCGGGAGAGACTCCCGGAACGTGTACAGTATGAAACGGACGAAGAAGATCTAGCTAGAGAAACCGAGTGGGTACGTCAGAAGAGTAGAACGAAGCGGAAGCTGAATCCGTCATTCACCCCCCCCCCTGCAACGCAAGACCAGAAACTAAATAAAGATGATACTAAAACTCCAAGAGTTAAAAAAGATCCTCAACCACCGCCGGTTATCGTGAAAAATATTGGAGACTATCAAAAGTTCCTGAAACCTGGATAACTGGGCACTTGATATGTGGAAATCTGTTACTGGAAATTTCAGACATTTTTAATTGAGACTTGTTCCTTAGAGCTTTTCCATGGTTATCTCTATAATTGGGACTTTGCAGCCCGTATAAGTGAGACAATTTATCAGGTTTAGAAAGTCATGGCACATTCATTTACAAACAGTCTGATCCCTTCCATTACATGAAAAATGGTACATAGGGGAACCCCCTATGAAAGGTTTCTATAAATAAGACAACTATCATTACGGAACTCACTGCCACTCAACGTCAGACAAGCTAAATCACTGTCTTTAAACTGATGGTTACTAAATATCTTTGGTCCTCGCAAGTCTAAAACATGCTGCTGATTCTATATATAGTATGATTTATCTTATTTTTGTATAGTATTTTATCAAGTATATTATTATTTATTTACTTTTTACTTATTCTTGGAATATTTCTTATTATTTATTGTTTTCACCACCACTGTTGTCTTAATTTTTTCCTTACTTTAGGGAACATTTACTGTACTTAGTTTTAAGCACGTAGTTTTGATTTTTGGTGAACAATAAAGTGTTATCATTTATTCAACTATCGTGTCAAGTTACTTATTAGGGAAAAATACAGGTCTCTTCAAATCCCAGTTATACAGGTATCACTGTAGTTATCTATGTTTGTTTAACACAGGCCAAGGTTCGTGTAGCAACTTCTATAACCAATGTTGCTATCTTACACATTCGGAAGGGGTTATCAATGGATGATCTTGTGAATGTCTGGAGTATGTTCTGTCGTCTACCGATATAAGATTAAGGTCACTGGTATTTGACTGTTTGCAATGAAAGTTATATATATTGAAATGAATTTACAACCATTAAAATAAATATGTTTGTGTTATTTTCTTTCTTTAGGGCAGTGTACAGGAAATTATCTTGATTAGTCCTAGCCACCAAATTGAGCTGAATTTTGTTTTAATATCGCTATCCGTGCAGAGACGGAGAAAGAATACAATTTCCCTCGGCCAGGCGGCATATCGAAAAAGGCGACAAAACAACCCACAACTAGGTGATAGGGCATTTGTCCGTCTGGATGGCTACCACCCCTGCTGGTCTAGAGTATGCCGGCATAGCAACTTGACTTGTGTTCCGGCATTAGTAGCCAGGTTCCAGTCTCCCTTTAGAGAGTAGTAGCACATTTGTATCGTCTACGGTGTTGCAAGTGTCTACAGGCGATGGCAACCGCATTCCATTCCCCCGTTTTTCTTTAGGGACCATCCGTGGACCTGGGGGGAGGCTTTACACCCAAAGATATGCGGGACTCCTGAACGGCCATATTACGAATGTTACTTCCAGCGAAGGCCCCGGGGATGTTGACTCAACGTCTGCAACAGTTCAATCGTTTCACAGTCTGGCTAGTATCAGTGAAGGCTACAGCCAGTTGGTTTGTGTGGTTAAATAGTTTATCTTTGTGACAGACAGTTATTACTTCCTTAATTGTTTGCATTTGCAAGTATGTGTATTTCATGAATTTTAATGTACCATGGAATGCACGGATAGATAGTGTATTACTTTTTTATTTTTATATTGTAAAAATGATGACGTTTCGCAAAATGAAATAAAACATTAAAGCTGGTCACCATCTATTGCCAACAACCACTCTTTAAATTTTAGTATTAATAGAGAATTCTAAAAAGAAATCTCCAAAACCTTAAAGTGTACCGGTTAAACTGAAGTTTGGTATACAACTAGTTTGTATAATGCGCATAAACTTAAGATCTGTAGACCAGAAAATATGTAACGAACCTAATAACTACGTGAGTGAACTTGAGTGTATAGCCCTAGCCCGAAATAATAAATTATGAAACTCACGTGTGGGTAGGGTCATCCAAAACTGGCTCTTGAGTGTGTTCCATAACCCTGGCGGTATTCTTGGTTTCCTTTCATCCGTTACTGTGGCGCCGAGTATTCTAGCCGCGTCCACCAATAGCGAGGCTTTCCATGACGCCGAATATATCAGCCTCATTGACGACTGGGCTGCCGTCGAACTGATCATCGGATAGAGAGCTTGATGACGCCTCAGATTATGCGAGGATATACCTAGAAACGAAAACCAGGATGTTAATTAGCCAACCCTTATCCATTGCTGGCCTGTACTGCCTTGCACAGGTCTTCAGTTCTCTGGGCTGGAGAGGACCTAGTACCTACATTATTATATTGCTATCAACTATCATTCATACAATGACGGTCTCTGTGGTTGAGCAGACTAAGCCTTGCCGGCCTACGTCACTGGAACACAGATGTTACTCTCACTCTCCCTCTCGTTCTGCGACCTCCTTGAGAGACATTACAGTCTCACAGAAGTTTGCCGCACCCACCCAGTGATCATCGCTCCGCAGCATGGTACCATGCACCATGCTGCCGAGCGGATTGATCGGGCCTACGAGTGTCTCGAGTTCGAACTTTAGCGGCGACCAGGCTGCACACTAGCGTATGAAACGCCGTGTCAAGCGCGCCACACTGGCGGCATTCCGGCTTATACAAACAGCCCACAATCTGACATAGATATTTATCGAAGCAACCGTGCCCGGTAAATATCTATGTAATTCTGAACGTCAGGGTCCCGCTTTTCCGCGCCACCCATTCCGCCAGTTGCGGTCTGATTGCATCCACCGTATAAACGCCGGCCGCAGGGTTCTTCAACTCTACCGACCAAGAGAGAATCATGGAGGCAGTTTCCCGCTTCCTGATCATCTCGATTTCAGCCCGGCAATATAACAGGCCTCGTGCGAGAGCATCCTCTCAGGAGCGCCCGAACTCTAGATAGTACTTCGGCTACTACGCTGCGCCCGGCACAGCAGAGTCCTATTGTGGCGGTGGAGTGCAGTGGACCAAACGGGTGCACCGTACAGGGCCATACTCCTAAGGATGCCAGAATAGTTCCTAGTCGCCCCCCCTGGTCCCCCCACGTTGGGAAGAAGCCGGGAGAGGACGCCTGCGGACCTCACGAGTTTTGGAACTAACTGTTCAAAGTGCGCTTTGAACAGCCATTTCCCGGCGAGAACTAACTCCAAATATTTCATCTGGGGACCTACTCTGATGTCCACCCCATGATCTGTAACGGTCAAGTCCGCGATTACACTACCACAACTACAGCGAAACCTGGTTAAGTGAGATATCAAGGGACCTGCAATGAGGTTTCACTTATCCAGTGTCTCAGATATCCAAGTATAAATAAGTATCTGTCTCATTTACAGAGGGTTCCATTAATAGAGCTCAAAATTACTTACGTAGTTAAGTGTGAAATTTGCGGGTAGAATAAGTAAGTAAACAAACAAAACGATTTTATCTCAGTTACGGAGGTCTATGCATATAAAACTCATTCGCTGTCTCAGTTATAGAGGTAACTATGATGATAAAGCGAAAGCACGAATCCCAGAGGTCTACTTCGTCCCACTAACAGGGGTAATTCAGTGCCAAAGTGTTGGGACCTCAGCATGAGTTTCAGTTATGGAGGTTTCTCACTTATCAAGGTCCCACTTAACCAAGTTTCACTGTATTAATTCATCTTTAAGTATCTCTAAAATATGATTTGATCCCCTTGAAATTAATCTGTCCCCTTATCTGTTTGTTATTTTAGATGACATTGTAAACAGTTGACAGAGGGCAATGGTGAGTGGTCTAGATAAGGAGTATTGCACTTTGTTCATCGTTTGATTTTTTTTTAAACTGTCTCTAATATGAAGGTCCTAGTCTTGTTTATGTTAATTAATATAAATACAGTGGATTTCACTTGTAACGACTTTGGTTGTAACGAATTTTTGGTTATAGCAACGTAACACATAACGTCCCTTGAATTTAGACTATAGTTAAGAGGAAATAATTTGGCACAAGCGAGTTCGGATGTAACGCCGATTTCGGGTATAGCGACTAGTTTTTATGATCCAGTTGTAATAGTCCAGGATCCAGGGACCATTTTTGCACTAGATTACTATCAAGCTAATTTTTCGTGAGTAGCTTAATTTTTATAAAACAAATATTTTCGATTGTGGTAGCTAACAGGGCTAAAATATGTCGATTTGATGATTCTCAAAAATTTATTACAAACTAGGTTTTATTTTGTTAAATCTCAAGATAATTATCTAAATTATTTGAAAAAATATTTGTCCCGCAAAATTAATGATCAAAGAATGCCTTCCTTCCAACATGTATCAATAAAGAGGTCATCAAAAATGATTAATAACCAGATGATTTTTTTAACTTATTTAATATCCTTCTTGAAAATGTCTGTAATACTCTTCTTATATTTTTCGCACTTCATTTCAAAAGCTCTCTCAGTCGATGCACTAACATAATTTGGCTATCAAATCAGTCTTAAGCCTTCGCCCCTTAGATTACCATGAATCACCAGATAAGAGGGAGTCCAGATTAACAAGGCCCTACTGTATATGTTAATTATATATTTTTTAATTAAATGATTGGATAAATGATTTCTAGTACATGCTCAATTGTATTGAAGTTATTGATAAGATAAAGCGGACTATGAATTTACCTTGCGACTTTCTATTAATGAAGAACTCCAGTGTGCCTGCCCATAAGTCAACTTTAACACCAATGATTGTGCCTTGACAGAAGCCATGTGTCCACTTCACTACTGCAGCATTATGCCTCACTTTGCCCAGGTATGAGAGACCGTAAGACTCCTCATCTTGGCCTAATAATGATGTAAACTCAAATTGAGAGCCTGAAATATTCACTTTATTTGTGCCAAGACCTACCATCTGTAAAAATATTATACAATATATTATATAATAATAGTATAGTCCATGTTAAGCTTCATGACTACTTTTGGTTAACTTCTGGCAACAGTGCAATAGGTTTCCAGTCGAGATATAATTTAGACTGGAATATCCACAGCTTAGGAATAATTGTGGCAAATAAAAAATTGTTACAACCTAGGCGCAAAGCAAAATAAAGACAAATTCCACATATAAACTGTAAAAGCACATTTAATTACCCATCGGCATTTGAACTAATTGTAATTCTTTTATGATCGTCTTCTTTTGTTTACGTTTCCAGAGAAGAGCCCATTGTTTTATCAAATTCAAATTCAAAAGTTTTTATTCAAGATAAGTTCCACTGGAGAACACTTTTTGAAAGTCATACATATAGGTTAAAATTTAATTTTACTTCCTAGTCTATGTACACCGCATGTATCGAACTCATTTGCGGCCGAATCATTAGCCAGGTGTTACGGATTACATCGACTATGATACGGGCACATTGCATTTGTGCCATATAAAACGATGGCGTGATTGAGGGAGGGAGAGTTCAGCGACAACTATGATCAAGGCGTGACGTGTGTACAATAGGGAACCTAATAGTGACGGACTTTGCGCGAACTGTCACACAGGCTAATTGGGAAGCACCACAAATTTATGGTCAAATACAGATAATTGAAACAAATGTGGAACTCATGCTTTCTCCCTCTAACTACATAGAATTTGTATTAGAATAAAAAGAGGATATAATTGTCTTGATTTTTGTATTGCAGCTTGTGGACAAAAATAATATTAAATTTGGCCCCTCAAAGGGATTAAACACATCCCAGTATTACACATATATTACACGATCTATATTTTTGAAATAGAAAGTAGTGGTCTCTATTGAACTATAGGTATATGGTATACTATATTATTTCTTGCTTTGCCTTCTCCTGTTCAATTTACTGACAGTCGAGTAGCAGTGGATCTCCAGATAGAGATAACTTTGGGTATTTGCTTATGACCAGTCCATCACCATTTCGGAATACATTTCTGTTATTTTGGTGAACAATAAAGTGATATATCTATCTATCTATATATCTATAAATTTTCATCAATAGGTCTGTTAGTTTTGTTTTGATCCATACTCAGAATGCTATGTTCCAGAGCACTTACACAGCTCTTTAGTTGTTATATTAATATAGATATAGGTACAGGGTTTTAAATCAGTCTACTCACAATATCAGTACCATATGTGTCTGTTAGCATCTTGATCTCCCAATAGTAATGGTGGTTCAAAAGCATAGGGGTATCCCCCCTCACTGTTGCAGTGCCAGTGCTGTAATAGGGATGGAATGTGACTTGCTTCTGATCATCGCTTAACACCACCCAGGTTGAGCCCGTTGTTATTGGATTATCCCATTTCCATTCATGTACTGAAATGAAAAAACAATGAAATACATATCACAGTCGCGTGCCGGTTGCACTGATAAGCGCACCTGTGCTACTAATGAGTGCTTTCGCGTTGCGGCAAACCGTTTTGTTTTATGTTATTGTCGATTATATAATGATAAATAAGGGTGATGAGTGAGAAAGATAATATCAAAATGATATTCGTGAATACGGGAGTATTTCGAGCGAAGAAGTTGTGAGGAATAGTATGTTGAGTGAAGAAAGACGAGAAAGTCACGAGGCACGATGGAGCGTTTCTCCTATACTAGGGAGGCCGGAGAAGAGAGGTTTAAGTGAAAGTGAAGAGTCACAAGAGATGCATAGTTTAGAAAATCATGAAAGTGAAGAATTTAGAATGTTTTCACGAAAACCTAAACCAAAAAAATTGTTAAGGAGTAACTCAAGTCAGTCTTTTCCTCAAGAAAGTAATCAACATTATGAAGTTTCCCTTACATCCAAAAATATTTTGCCCAAACAGATTGGAATGGCAAAACTTCGAAGAGATGAAAATATACAAAATATTGTAAACATTAAGTATTCAACTCAGTATAAAGCCATTATTCAATTTAAAACGAAGGTAGATGCCGAAAAAATCTTTAATAGTAAAAAGTTATCTGACCTAGGCTATAGATGTCAATCGACACAATGTAAGTATTACTTGCGGAGTCATAAAGGAGATTGACATGCATCTTCAGGAGAAGGAGATATTAGAGTCATTAGAATGTGATTACAAAATTTTGTCAGCTAAAAGATTAAGAAGAATACAACAACCCGGCGAATGGGGCTTGTGTGAGTCAGTTCGGCTGTGTTTTGAGAGTTCCACCTTGCCACCGTATGTATATGCATACGGTAGTTGTCTAAAGGTGGAACCGTATGTATTTCCAGTAACACAGTGCTCAGGTTGCTGGAAATTCGGGTATCTAGTTCGCGCTTGCCCAACAAAAAAAATCTTGTGTCCTGAATGCGGTGACGGGCATGCCAATTGTACTACACAGACATTCAAATGTGTGAATTGTAAGGGTGACCACATGTCGCTAGATAAGTCATGCCCTTGCTTTCTTAAAGAAAAAGCAATAAGACGAATCATGGGTCAAGAAGTAGTCACATACCGTAAAGCTTTAGAGTTATATCTACAAAGAAATCGCGATCATGCTAAATCAAGACAACAGTATGTACATAAAGATCAACATTTCCCAGCAATTGATAAACTACCCCAAAGTGTCATTGATGAAAGTACCAGTTCTCGTCAACACGTTATAACAAAGCAAACTTATAAAGATGTTTTAGTACAAAACCCAAATATACAGAAGATATCAAAGCTTCGAGCAAATAATAGTCAAACCGAAACAGGAACTGCAAATAGACAGACGAATAAACAGTCACGAGAAATACCAGGTACACACGGGCAGCTGAAATTTATGGAAACGGAGTCAGGAGAAACAGAGAGAGAAAGTCTAGAGAAGTGTGAAGAAAACAAGTTCCAAAAATTATGTGACGCTATTGATTTTAAAAGAGTATTAAATTAAATAAAAGGTATAATGTTAACATTTGAAAATAAAATAAAAGACTTTCTCAGACTATTTATGGATGAGGCAATGCATTTTTAATGAGAATATTTGAAGATGGTGAAACGTTTAAGAGACTCATTAATTCATTCATTAACTATGGATAATACGTCCCTCAAAATGTTCAACTTAAACTTAAATTTAACTCAATGGAATGCTCATAGTATCAGGCCAAAATTATTCGAGTTTGAGGCATTCTTAAATCAACAAATGATACATATAGCCATAATATGCGAGACTTGATTGGAACCCGATTCATATGTGCATTTCAATGATTACAACACTTTTAGAAAGGACCGGAAGGATGGGTATGGTGTCATGATTTTAGTTCATAAGTCGATTGTTGCTTATCAATGGCCTGTCAGCAGTCCAAACCGAGGTATTGAAATCATACATGTAAAAATAAAGACTTGTACAAATCTAGAGAATATCGTTGGCATTTACTGCCCCTCCAGTGTTAAGACTACACAAAACTGTTGGGATAGTATCTTTTCAGGATTCTCTAAGTCAACTATAATAGGGGGGATTTTAATGGTCATCATGTAAGCTGGTCACATAGAAATGATGCCCGAGGTCTACAGCTTATGGAGTCATGCACAGAATATGGTTTTGTCACATTAAATAATTATAGCTTTACTCGAATTAAACGAGTAGGGAACTTACTGCAGCAGTCATCCCCGATATTACATTTGTAACGACAGATATAGCGTTGTATTTTATTTGGCATGTTAGTAATGAGACTCTAGGCAGCGATCATTTACTTATTTTGTTTTCTTTAAAGTCGATGTCCACTTTAAAATATAACAGAAAAAGAAACATAAAATTGGCTAATTGGAATTTGTATAAAACAAACATAGAAAATATGTTGTCTCCTACTTAATTACACAATATACAGATTATGTACACTCATTTTATACAAGTAATAAATGATGCCGCGGATAAAAGTATACCGGAAATTAAAATATGTAAAAATCCACAGCAAAAATTTGTACCTAAAAACTACTGGTCACCAGAATAATCAAAAGCTGTAGCCCAACGACGCCTGGCTCTTAAACTTTTTAGACGGAACCTACACCTCAAAATTTGAACACATTAGAATCAAAAATTAATGAAGCGAAAAAACTTATAAAAAACGCGAAAAGGAAAAGTTGGCAAGATTTTTGCAATAGTATTGACGAATTTAATACAGCAAACTCCGTGTGGAAAAAAATGAGATGGGTAAAAGACGTCAAAAATAGCAACTTAAATATCCCCGACTATAGTAAGAAGGAATTATTGCAAAAATTAACACCAGATTATGTTACAGTTCCCTGTCCCCCATTAAAATCAGGTAACACCCAATTAGAGACTGATTTTACTATGCAAGAATTAGAGATTTGTTTAAAGAAAAAGGATACAGCACCCAGACTAGATGCTATTACTTATTTAATTATTTATTTCCTGCCTGAAATATATAATTTTTTTTACCAACTAGCATAGTTCCTGTCCAGTGGCGGAATATAAATATTGTTCCAATACCTAAATCAAATGTAAGTTCTGAACAGACTCCAAAGCTTAGACCAATTTCATTAATCTCTTGTATATGTAAAATCTTTCACGCAACGCTGACCAAACGCCTAGAATGGTTCGTAGAAAACAAGAAGATACTATCGAGCAACACTGTAGGGTTTAGAAGAGCCCATTCTTCCGTCGATAATGTTACACGCCTTGTTTGTCAAATTCAATTGGGGTTTACTGCGAATGAGCCAACTTTAGCGTGCTTCATTGATATTATAAACGCGTATAACAACATATTGATCAATAAAATAATTGAAATACTTGGTCAACTTTCAGTTGGACGTAGAGTATGTTTATACTTATGGTCATGTTTTAAGTGAAAGACGTCTAACAATTAAATGCGACAGCGGGGAATTGGTGCGATGGACTGACAGAGGTTTATGTCAAGACGATCCGATATCTCCGCTTCTGTTTAATATTGTAACACATCATATTAGCAAATCAATTAATAGCGTTATGATTTCTCAATATGCTGATGACTTTGCCTTTTATATTACAAGCAATAATTTATATTATAGTACTGCTGTTATGCAGGAGGCGATCGATAATCTTTTAACAATGCTAGAAAATATCGGTTTAGAAGTGTCTGTAGAAAAGACAAAATTATGCATGTTCAGTAGAGGGCGAAAACGCAGGACACAGATCTGTATTAAAATTAACGAAAAATCTTTAAACCTTGAAGAAAACGTCAAATACTTGGGAGTTTGGTTGGACCGTTCACTAAAGTGGAAAAAACACATAGATGAGTTATTTGAAAAAACCTGCAAAACTTTAAATATTCTTAAGATTTTGGCTGGATCCGGATGGGGTGTACACCCGATACATCTGCGTCGCCTATATATATCTTTAATACGAAGCAGATTGGACTATTGCTGCTTCCTGTATGACGGCAGTGCGAACACATCTTCTTAGACTAGATGAGTTACAAAATCAATCACTTAGGGTGATTGGAGGTTTTATTCGCAGTACACCTATCCATGTAATGGAAAGTAGGACATGCATTCCACCTTTACATTTAAGGCGTCAATTTTTAGCATATAAATTTTGTCTAAAATCTTTGTCAAAAACCAAAAATAATACCACACAGCTTCTAGATAGATTACACGTGTCAGTTAGTAATAAATATTGGCAGAACAGAAAAAAGCCGTTGCTATCTTATGTCTATAGTACAGTAAAAAATGAAAAATACATTCTTCAAACCCTTTATTGATGTATTCTTCAGATTCATGGATCTCAAATATTAACATTAAAGAAGTAATAAAAACAAATATAGACTGTATTAAAACTAGGGTTGTAACGGTACTTCGCTTCCGCCTCCGTTACTGCGGAAGTTCCGCAAGAAATCGTACCTCCGCCTCCGCATCCGTGTAATTTTTGCGGAGTCATAACGGAGGTTTATTTACTAATCATACGCAGCAGCGACTCTCGCGACGACTCACCCGTCCGGCCTAGAGATGGCGTTAACGGTTGAATTTATTTATTTGTTAGTTGGTAATAGAATTTTTTTACCGATATTTTTATTGGTTGAAAATATCGAATATACAAAAACACAACTTTACCAAAACAATAGAAAATATGCACTGATCCGCCGTAATATCAATTACCAAACAATATATTACGTTTAAAAAATTAAACCAATCATCGTTATCTTCGCGATCGCTAAGTTAAAAATATCGTTTCATTTCAATTTTCTATAAAATTAAAATATCATTAACTGTAAAAAACACCAAATTAAATATTGTGCTTTATTTTGAGGGCCATAGAGCATACAATAAAACCATCAAAATTTAATATTTACATGATAAGGTGAAAACATCTGCAAAGCGAAAATAAATCTTATGTGTTAATGATTATAAACTTGAAACTTGCATGTATATAATTCCCAATAATTTCCTACGCACTACACGCAGTGTATTTGTTAAATGGTATTTTTAAATTTTAACCGTTTTGCTTAATTTTATTTATCGAATAGAAGTGTTAATTTTTTTACTGGTAAATTTATTGGTTTAATGGTTATATTTTCCATCATTAGTCAGGCGCGCGTCAAACGAACAAGAATCAACGCGTGCGCGGCGGGAACGCGATTGGGGTGGGGCGGCGGTCATGCGAACGTCATTTGTCAAATGAATGATACGCGACAGGAATCAACCTGTCTAAAATTAATTAAATAAATTTTCATTTTCATTAATAATAATTAAAATAAATAAATATTTTGTACTATTGATAGTTTTAATAAACCATAAACTACTATTTTTTCTACATCCACTTTCACTTCCGCCTCCGCCTCCGTTAACCTCCGCTCCGCGGAGGTGAAACCGTCACCTCCGCATCCGCCTTCGCCTCCGCTAAGAGGCCTCCGTTACAACCCTAATTAAAACTAATAAAAGAAATTATAATAACGACATACTTAAAAATAACCTTTAGAAGAACTAAATAACGAATTAATAACTGGATTAAAATATTTACGGATGGTTCAAAAACTTCAAACTCTATAGGAGCTGCATGGTATGATTCAAGGTATAGGATACACGAAGTTTTAAAATATTGTCTAAAGTAAGCATCATGCGGCAGAATTGTTTGCAATTTCACAAGCACTTTCGCATATAGACACAAATAATTATAAAAGAGTAGTTATATTCTCTGACAGTAAAAGTGGTCTACAGCATTTGGCTCGATGCATCTCTGGCTTCAGACGATTATCAATAGCCTATTCAATATTTGGAATTTAATAAAAAAATGTTACTGTGAAGCTGCAATGAATTCCATTGCATATAGGTATTGCTCGTAATGAGAAGGCTGATATGCTGGCAAAAAGCGCATGTCTCGAGGGCTCCGAAATATACATTGTGCCTAATTTCACAGAAGTTTTTGGCAAATATAAAGACAAGTGCTATGCTGAATGGAAAGAGTATTTTGACAGAAGATCGTTGGAAAAAGGACTGTGGTATAAGGTTATTGTTTATCAGCCTCCTTGGGTTCCATGGTACATGCATAACACCATAAGCAGGCATCAAATTAAAGTTGCACATAGGTTACGTTCTGGACACATTCCATTGAGAAAGTTTGGGTTCTTAATCAAAAATCTGATTCCGAAAATTGTTTAACTTGCGATATGGTTGAAGATGTAACCCACATTCTTATGGAATGTGTTCGAAATGAGGCATCCAGAATTAAGTTGTGGGCGGAGTTAAGTCTGGAGAGATTGGACTTGTGCACAATATTTAATATTTTGGCCTCCCCTGCTTCTCAAGAAGCTAGATCCATGTACAAGTTTGTGATGAGTTCCTTGTCCGTGAGGAACTGATCACAAATATTGTATGTACACCATGGATTCATATCAGTTTAATGTTAGTTTTATGTAAGATAGAATAAATTAATAAAAGTATGATGGGGCTGACATAACCGTTTAGGTTCAAAGCCCCTTTAAAATATAAGAATTTAAAAAAAAAATGAAATGATACATACATATTGTTATGAGTGCCAGGACTCAAATTAAAATGCTGTTACAATTAATATAGAGTTTATTTAGAATTATATAAACATGTATAACACAGGTACAAATATAACTGAGCACTATCAATCCAAATGTAATGCACTATTCCATCACACGCGCATATCCGTCACTAATGTCTTACTTAGCTTGTGGCTATAGCTAGACTGACTCTCCCCTCCATCAGGTTATTGTTTTATACTGCACAAATGCAATATGACTGCTGTATACAATAACAATGGGCTATTTCTAATCACAAATTTTAAACACAAAGTAAACAAAAGAAGACGGTCATAAAAGAGTTTCAATGTTATTAGCTCAAACACTAGCAGGTAATAAATGTGCTTTGTTTACTACTGCTTTAGATATGCAGGTGGCCCAAATTGTAACAATATCATTACACCTGTTTCCCATGGCGGTAAGGAACACTATATATCTCCACTTGTGATGATGCTGGCAAAAAACTTTCACTTCATCTACTTTTAATAACCTCTTCATATATGCACTAATATAAATAATATTATAACTAGTTAGCTGTGAATGTCACTTTGTATGTGTAGAAAATAGACTTTATCATTCACATCTTCAAAACTCTTTAACCAATGAATGAAGGTGACTAAAACTTTCCAATCGAATCAGGGGCCAAGTGAGATAACGTTCAGAGAAACAATCTAAACACATTCTTATCATTAAACCCCTCTTGTAGAGGATAAACACTTAAATATTCATAAGTATAACTGCTAAATAAATGCTAACTTTCTAGGCATTTTACCTATGGAAGCAGATGGTCTAGGCTCATCATATTCTTGGACTGTATCATAAGAAACTTTGTTAAAATATGGAACTTAGTGGTAAAGTTTAGTTTGATTAGATTTTTAGAATACAAATAGCTTCTCCAAACAAAAAATAGCGGTTATATTAAAATGAATGAATTGTAATTGAATGAAATAGACACATCACATTATTGTATAACAAGATGTAAATAATGATTTAATAAGTTAAATGAAAGAAGAAAAATAGAATTGAATAATCAGCCATACATTAATAAAAACTACTAATTTACACAATTTTATTTAAATTATTTAAACACAAACACTTATAAGAATTGTTTAAGCACCATTACCGAAGTCTTTTTTGCTATAAAACACCTAGAATCCCTGTTCAATACTGATCTTGATTTCAATGTGTTTTCATAAGAAAAACATAGAATGTAAATAATGGAAGATTTTTTTAAATCAGCAAAATATTGTACACCTGTTATTGATAACAAACCAAGATAAGAATCAAGACATTAACCCGTACGCCAAAAAAATACTTACCATCGTGATCTTCACCACAAGAACAACACTCATCTGCCTCCAGAGTCTTGGGGCACTAATTTTACTCCAACACTGGCAGTAAGGGCTCCCTGGTGTCTTACGCACGTTATTCCATCTAGGTGTAAAGCCAGCACTTGAACGAAACATAATGTCACCGTTCTACCACTTCTATGGAGTAATTCTTTGTAGTAAAATAAGTATAAATATATCGATAAATTGTTTTTTCGAAGCGCAATGAAGTAATAAGAATACTGTTCCCACCAAAATTGTAATAATTCCTAATTGTTTGTATTATTTCTTGCAAAGTATGTCTTTCTGTTGTGAACAGTTGTGATGTGAATTGATGTGATTTCTATTTTCTGTTTTTATTTCGATTTCATTCCATCAATGACAAATTATAATGACAATAACATTAACAAGTACCAGGGTATCCAGTAGATTCTGGAAAATTCCCTGAAGTGGACGAAGTTGGTTTATGGCTTGGCAGCTAGGCCTTTAAGCCAGATCTTAGTTTATAAAATACATTTAGTTTTTTCATTTTTTAAGCCTATGTGTAGCACAGCTGAACTGTAGGTAATCAGCTAGTGCCATTCAACGGAGTTCTTGTGACAACTCAAAAGGGCCAACACTAATGAAACTTATCACATAATTTTTTTTTCAACTATCTTCAAAACGATTAAAATAAAATTTAACTTTAAAAACCAATTTAATAACAAATAATCCTTTAAAATTAAGAGAAAAAAATATTTTATTATTATTTATTTAAAACATTCGAAACATTCATGATAGTCGTTATATAACCAAAGGCCTATTAAAAGATCTTAAAGTTTGAATTATGATAATTTTCACTATATCTCAGATCCATATAAAGTTTTGATGTAAACAGCAAATATAGTACATGAGCAACTATTTTTGATAAGCATATGAACACAAATCGTAGAGATTTCATGAATAAATTAAGATTAATTTTCACACTCGATGATCTTGTTCCATTTTAAGTCAAGAAAGACAAATTTCTTTTGTGTTTTTGGCACTGGTGCTTAGTCATACACAAGCAAAAACCTCGAACATACGTTCGGAGATTTAACATTTTAAAAAGGTGGTAACTTAAAATTAGTAACAATGGTTAAAGTTGGGGTACTTAGAATAGTACCCTGGGCATTAATTTGACGAAATTGGATTTAGTGTTGGGCTTTAATCACTATTTCATTGAAGTACTTTTTTAAGGACCGTGGGCGCTAGGAGGTTAACTATACAGTTTACATTTCTCACTAAACACATAATTACTACTCGTAAACTATCAATATCCTTCAACTATTGTTCATTTTAGAGTAATTTATACATTTTTAGCAAAAAAAAGTGCACAGCACAACGTCTTTCAGTTCCCGGCCAAAATCCCTCGTCTTTGGATGAAACCTGGTGGAACGTAGTCCATGTTGATAAAAAAAAACCACTTAAAGAACCCATTCACTACCCGGCCTGGCAGTCCTGCGGTTGTCGGAGCTTCTATTGCTCGATGTTGCCGGACATCTGCAACAACATTAACAATCCTACATTATGTGGTGGACGCTAGGCATACTGCTATGCAGTGATTTTTGGCGGGAAATAAAATTGTAGTGATATTTAAAAAAAAACATTATTTTTTGTTAAAGTGAAATAAAAAATGGTTAACAGCAATAATGTAATGATGTTATTAAATATCTTTTATCTAAAATACATATACACCGATTTTTATGTTGGTCCTCTCATAAGAACTTAATGCATCTAATAAAATCATTCTAATGTATACAATAATAAATGATAATGCTATGAATGGAATATACTATATAAAATAGATATTCATAGATTCTATAATCCACATTGATTTTTCAAAGGTTCATGTGTTGGCACCACTGATAGTTTTCCACTTATCGTCGTCTGAGGTTTTCCATTTACCGCGCACCCCGCCCCGCCCAGTAAATGATGGTTGTCAACCACAAAAGGGCTTATAAAATGTATAATATTTTTTTATAAAAATAGTTTAAATCTCATACCTTATTTATTATGTGTCCGTGTAGCAAAAATAATTTAAAATAAATATAAGAATTCAATAGTAAAATATGTGGTAATAATATCTAGTCAGTGAATTAATATTGGCCAGTTCTTATGTATTTAATTTTGGTAATTTGTGGAATATTGTAGTGTTAAAAAAAGTTAGAATGCAATTTTGAAGGTAATTTTATAAACCTGTGTTTTTATTTTTGTTTCTTAGATGTATTTTTTAATCATACTACAAGCTGCTAATTTCCATCCTTTATAGAGGTATATTTCCAAATTATATTATTCCCATTATTACCGGTGTATTTAATACCATTAAAGTTAATAGATAAAAAACTCACCAGATAGACAAGAATTACAATAGTTTACCTTTTACTGTACATTTGAGTTAAACACAAATAAACCCTACCATATTTCAATCTATATTATAGGGTTGTTATGAGGGATTAACATTATCTTATTTTCATACTAGCTAATGTGGAAATGCATTGCAATACATTTTGTTATTTTTATTTTATTTTATTCAATGTAACATGAACACCACCTTGTGTATTGTGCATTATTAGCACTATAATACTTAGGCTCCATCAGGGATACTGTTACAGTTTTTGACTGTAGCCAAATGTAACATCATTAACCATTAATAGTTATATTAGTTTATACATACATATGTTATCAATATTTAACATTAACAATTAATAACAATATCACATCACAACTAACTCATTAAAACCATCACTAGATTTGTGTGATAAGGTCAATAACTATAACATTATCCCAGATGGGGTAAGGTGACAGAAACCTTTACTTAACTATAACAGCACAAAAATTCAACTTTGCTAGATGAATTGTGTATTGAACACATAGGTAATTATAACATAAATAATAACTAATAGAAATAAGTCCTAATTTCTGTTATATAAAATAATTTATTATTACTTAGGACTATACAACATCTTGGCTGCTACTAAATCAACTGATTGTCATTTGGAAAAGACTAAATCAACTTGTATTATCATGCAAAAGTAAGTGATGCATAATAGATGTATAATTTATATTTTTCCATAGAGTATATCTGCAAATACAATGGGGGCTCCAATAACCAACTAACTAATAGACCATTCAAGAAAATATCAAGAGGATTTTGGAAAGTTCAGTCTAAAAGGAACCAGGCATTTTCACCGATGCATTTCTGGATAGACAAACGTAGCAGCCAGTGTGCATACACCGGCAGACATCGGGTACCCTCTTCCCTTTCTGCAGGTAAAAAATTACCATGTCAGGGTAATATTATTATTTATAGGACGATAAATTTCTTAATGAAATGTGCCATTGATAAACAAGAATTTATATTTTCAGATGTAATAATCTATATTGTCTGTCTGTCATTTCAGTTTATTTAATCTGTGACTATTTAAAAAAAAATGTGAAATAGCCTGAGCTAATAAGAGCTATTAATAGCAATATAAGACTATGATTAAATACTATCATCTTAAACAATAATAAAAAATAATAACAACCCTTTAATAACTCACCATAGAGCTCCAGTATCCCTGTTTTTAGGTGACTGGTAAAACACCTACCATTAAGGAAGCAATCAAGCTTGCTTTGGCCCTATATGAATAAGACTGTTAAGCAGTATGTTTAGAAGCAATAGTAATAAGCAGAAAATCAATGTTACTAGATATAAGAATGTGCTGTAGTTAAAGAAAAAATAAACTTACTAAAAATAAAAGAAAAATCATTATTATGTGTGTGTGTATGTTTATGTGTGTGTGTGTGTGTCTGCGTGTGTGTGTGTCTGTTTGTGAGTGGGTGTGTGTGTCTGTTTGTGAGTGAGTGTGTGTGTGGTGGTGTTTGTGTGTGTGTGTGTGTGTTTGTGTGTGTGTGTGTGTAATCAGTCTGGTTCCATACAAGGTAGAACAGAATGAATAGACATACTGTGCTGACTCCAAATAATTGGGAGAAGTTGAAAGAATAGAGACAGACAGAGAACTATATGATAGAATGTATTGTGCTTTTACATTTGAATAACATCTATATAGAAGTTAATTCTGGAAAATAATGTTATTGAATTGAATTAGGTGTTCTTACTAAAAGAAATAACCTGTTGCTTACAGGACGGGCCCGAGGGCGGGTGTGCGCGGGTGGGGTAGGTGTAGGCGTGGGGCTGCGCAAGGGTATGGCGGCGCCGCTGCACCGCGGGGCCATCTTCGCCGCCGTGGACTGCCCACCGCGGAGGCCCTATCGCACCCACAGGTAACAATCTACGTCAGCCAATTGCAGTCCATTACTGGACGTAGACCTCCCCAAGCCAGCGTCAAACATTCCGCGATCTTCAGCCTTTCTCATCGAACGCCTAACGGCGACCTTAGTTCGTCAGGTCGTCAGTCCATTGGACTAGAGGACGTCCGACACTATGTTTACAAAGACACAGTCTACACTCCAGGACTCCTCTGCTCCATTGGCCATCGGTCTTGCGACATACATCATTCACTCACTGGCATTTCAACTTGCTAATTTTGCGAATTATGTTGATTACTTCGATTTTTATATAGTTAACTTTTCACTATATCTTTCAAAACAGTTATATTTTCTTTTAAATATAGCAAATACAATTGGCCTCGAAACTCTTTTGCAGTGTTTTTGTTATTTAGCATAGTGTAGGATCTGGCCCTGAAGCCTACTTTGAAAGACCAAGTATTACTTAAGATGTTTACATGACTTACAATTTCACTTTGTCTGCGGTCTCTAAAAAATTCAAATGATACTTATTAGGCTTCTATTATATATAGTGTATTATCTATGGTTAGGCCTCCGCCGATGCCAGCTGTGCACTCCTCCCGGCGCCACAACGACGAGCCCAGCCTCTATGTGGAGATCCCCCCGGAGCCCCCGCAGCCCACGATCGCGAGCCTGGCGGCCGCCCGCAGCGTCACCCCTGACACCTTGCTGCGCACCGCGGCGTTGGGCCTCAACCACACGCCCATGATGGCGCCGCACTTGAAGTTCGGCATGCTCGTCTCCTTCGCCCTGGCCACGATCTTCCTGGCCGGTGCAAAGTTTTACTTCGACCGGCAGGTTAGTGCAATTATTTCTATTTAAATAAGATGATTTCTGTATACCCTTTGTCGACTATGCATGAATATTCAAGTTTTAGAGAAGTCTTCAAGCAAAAGCCTGTGCTAAATTGTAGATCTTTGTCTAACGTCAAGCGATTTAAAATAAAGTTGAGAATGTCAAAACAAACCCATACCTAACAATTCGTTAATAATAGTTAATATTGTACTACTATCCACTTTTAATCATTATTATACATTTTTTTAAATAGTTTTATTAACAAAGTAAAATTGTCTATGTCACTGCCAAATACTCAGTATTCTTTTTTATTGATAAATTGCTAGTTACTATTGCACTTGAAAATCTCACAATATTCGGGTGGGGTTTGACAAGGTACATTGCCTTTAGGGCTTCTTAAAAATGTCCACTCTTTAAGAATACTAGTGGGCATTTGTTTTCTGCAGGTGGGTTTAACATTTATTTTAGGTTTATGTATCGTGCATATATATTTATATATCCTATTTTTATATGCAATTAATTGGCATACCACCGTCGTACACTTGCGAATCTTTCGTTCATAAAATCCATGGAAGAGATGGCTGTAAAGTGATACAGCTGCTCACTGGTTTATTTACTGTTTAATGTGGCTACTGTAAATTTTTTATTTCATGTGTATGTGGTGAACAATAAAGTGTATTCTATCTAGCGGGCCCAGGAAGTAGTTATTGTCCTGCCTTAATAAAATTTAGAACCTGATTGCAGTGTCACTTATCTAGCCCAAATGTAAATCGTGCCAATTGAACAAATATTAAAATTTCACCAGTCTGTCTGACTGTTTAGGAGGACAGTGACATACATACCAACAGAACAATTTTATATATGTATAAGATTGCTTTGAATGAATCAATGAAAACACTTTATTGTTCACGAAAATTAAAACTACGTTCTTAAAACCTAGATACAATAAAGGAAAATATTAAAACACGACAGTGGCAGTGTAGACAATAACTAATATAAAATATTTAAAAATAAATAAATAAAAAATAATAATCTTTATTATATACTATATAAACAAGTACATATCATAATATGTACAGAAAAGCCGCACTATTATATCTGAGAGGACCAAAAATAATTAAAAACCATGATTTTAAAAGAGGATACTGACTTAGCTTGTCTGATGTTGAGTGGCAGTGAGTTCCATAAACGGACAGCCTGCACTGAAATTAATTGTAAAGAGAGTCATACCCTATTATGGATTGGATTGGTGTCGTCAGGTGGCCCGCGACAGCAGCGGCAGCAGCAGCGAGGCGGGCGTGGTGTGCCTGGCGGTGGCGAGCGTGTGCGGCGTGGGCTGCGCGCTGTCGCTGTGCCGCACCAAGCCCCCACCGCCCGCGCCCCCTGACCGCGTCTCCTCCACCGCGCAGCGGGACCGGCCGTGAGTACTTCCAGGCCCACACCAGCTGTTCTGAGCTGAAACTCCCGTACCCCCACGCCCCGCTTACCACGAATAGCTCGCTCCGTTAGCTGCTAAGCGTCTGCATTTTCGTAGTACTTTAGTAAGCACATTGCGAGCTTCCGGCATCCCATCGAAATATATATACGATGAAGAACACGATGTGATTTTAGCTGATCGACAGCTAATTCTTATATTTAAACTCTGCGCTATTTTATCCCGGGAATTTTTCTGGGAATTATTCAAAATTGTTTAAAATGGCCTGGTTAAAAAAAAAGAATTCCAATGTGATTTATTACTGATCGATGGCAAATTGAATGTAATAAAATGTGTTCCATTTTTTTATTCCGGGAATCCCGCGAATTTTCCCGGTAGCGGTTTGAAATTGTTTGGATGCATTAAAATTAGCTTATTCCGAAACAGTTTCCATTAAAACGACAGCTTCATTCTTCATTTAAATGCTGCGGTACTTTGTGTCCTGGGAATCCCGCGGGAATTTTAAGTCAAGCATTGTAATGTTGCAATATAAAAACCTTGTGTGTTGTGTCGCTTCACAGGCGCTCCCTTCGGAGCCCTCGGACGACATATCACTGGCGACCCTCCTGCAGTCGTCGGAGCGGTCCCCGCCCGCGGGGGACTCCCCGGAGGCGCCGCCGCCCTACAAGATCGCCGTGCTCATGCCCCTCAAGGCGCCGACGCCGCCCCCGCCGCCCTACTCCGAGCTCAGCTAGCTCGACCCGTCCGTGAATCAGGAGTACATTATATAGACATGCAAAGCTGGGTAAGATGTTATGTTTCTTTTTTTTCTAAACACACATTGACATTGTTATTCGATTGACATATGTCATTCGATTCAGTATAATTTGTAATAGAGTTGCTATTCGATATTCACCCCTGTTCACGATAACTCGACGCGCAGGGTTACCAACAACCAAAAATGTTAAACCTAAAGCTAGAGTCACAAACACCTAAAATCGCGATAATTACTCGAAAATTCCAACAAAAATTAACAATAACTTACGTTTTGTTATAATCTCATACATTACATACATACATATACAGTACATTTTCCTTTTACGTTCAGAACAATAATACTTTATAGTCCATGTTCTCATAAATAAGATAAATTTTAAAATGTTAATCCATAAAGTTGAAATATGTTTTCTTTTTAAATTATTTGGATTCAAGTGTTAGTTTGTACACAAATATCTACTATACTGGCTAACAAAAATTTATTTTGAAATATGTTGTAATAATTAAAATTGTAAGAGGTATTTGAAAATATTCCACTTTGTAAAATATTTTCGAACGAACCCAATTTAATTTGTAAAAACATATTCATTATGTTGGACGCGGTGTCAGGAGTTCTAAACCATTAAGACAAAAGTAAAAATTGTTGCTCTGATTTTTTTATATATGTATTTACTGAAAATCTTACCCAAACTTAGTCAAAACTCTTGATTCACGACGTAGTTATAAAATTAGAAAATTCATGTCAGTTCACAATAGGATGGGTTCCAAATCTAATTTGTGATAAATTGTTTTAATTGTAAAGAAAATTAAGGCCAAAACATTAACGCAATTGGCTTAAATTCAAAAACTATATAATTGAACAAAATTATATCAAAGAATAATAAAGAAAGTTATAGAAACCGAATTAAAATGACTAGAAAGTACATACATCTAAACTTTTCATGAAAGGGTGTTGGAAAGAGATGGGTATACTGTTGTACATTTGCTACTTACAAAGTTTCTACTACTTTAAGCAAAGACTTGCATTTAAAAAGTGACAACCATATTAAGTTGATCTTACTTACAATAAAATCTGGTAGCACATATATCTAGTAATTATAATTAGTTCAAAATGTTATAAATTAAAAAATATTAATTTATACTTTTGATTCTATTGAAACAATAGAAACTTATAACTTTTTGTCTCATTCTCACTCTTGTATATTGTATTATTTTATTAATAAAAAGCCTTTACTCAGCTTTTATATAAGCTGAGTAAAATGAGTATTATAAGACAGTTTCTATACCTTTAGTTATTAGCGTAAGAAATTCGAAAAATGTATTTTATATTTCTTTAAGGTACAATAGTCAGGTTTGCAAAACTGTTGCTAATTCATGTCAAGTGTCAAAGTCACACAAAATCTTATGCAATATCGTACACCAACATCAGATCATTGTTTCTCAACCAGGGGGGCTCTGTTATTAAAAGGGGGCCCAGGCTGTAAAAAAAATAAGACCTACATACCAATCAAAGGCATAAATAGACTATTAATTAAAATATTTTTATAATAACAAGATTTTTTGCTTAAGTTTTTGGTTTTTTCGTGGGTCGCGATATTGGTTGATCATACAATTATTCAAAGGTGGCAGTTTTTGGGCCTATGATCGGAACCCATCCTTTCATTAAGGAATGATAGTTCTTCTCAACGAATTATTATTTTTAACTGAAAATATTTAGTACTTTTTTAAATTTCAGTTTTTAAACTTGTACATTGCGACAATTATATTGTGAGATATTATTTCATGGCTCGTAAAACATAGAAAATATGAAATACAGCACAATTAGCTAAATAATGAAATTTATATTTGTTCATCATATACAAACGTAAATATTACTATTATATTAAAATTTCATTTAGGTAATTTATTTAAATTATACTAAGTACATATTAATGAAATGTAACATTCAATTTATATAAGGTTTTGCTATACTACAACCTGGAAAACGGCGCACACACTTGTTGTAAATATATTTAGTATTATTATTATATTTTTTATCTCTGAAATATTTATGTTATCTTAACAGTACCATAAGTAGGGTGGGTAAACTATATATACCATTGATGGTACCCCACCCTAAAGATATTATATTTTTATTAATATTTTGTATTAATAATATATTATAGATCATCGTCAATCCGGCCCGGTCTGACGGATTCTTCTAACTTGGATGAATTAACTTTCCTTTTTCGTTCCAATATAGACTGTTAATGAAGTTTAAAAATAAAACAATTCGTATACGAAATCAATTTTTTTCGTAACTAATTTTAAAAATAGAAAACTAAAATCACAATTATGATAAAAGTCTAATTAAATAAGATCCCAAAAAAAATACTGTCTTTATTTTTAACGTAATGTGACATGTAGTTCATTCAGTCTTCTTAGATTTAAAAGATAAAATTCAGATCAATATTATAGATCGAAATTATAAAATTAAACATAACATAATAAGTAATCTTACTGAGATCACAATAATAATTATTATTAGTACACTTATTTGAGAATGCTAGTCAGTTTTATTTTTATATAGGACAGACAACCGAATTCATCTAATGAATAGCACAACAATCACAATAATTATTCATTACAATATTTTCAGCAGTTTATAAAGAAAAATAAATTTTTGGTTTGAAAAACGGATCTTAGAAAACAAATTGTTTTGATTGTGTCATCTGCACGCGCAAGAACCACCACAACCGGATCCAGTTTTCCGGATTACAATCCCTAGTAGTAATACAACATTACTATTACTGTCATTGTATGGCTACAATAAAAAAAAAGATTTCTTAATGTTTTGTATAAAATAATAGAGCGCCAACAATAAATTATCCTCTAGTACAAAAATAATAGCTACACCTACATGAATTATGGCGCTGACTTGTCATAAAATTTGTACATCCTAAATTGTTTTCTATTGCAAGTGATATTTTAAATTGACATAATTTTGTTTTATGAACGGGCGCCTTTCTTCGATTCCTCCTAAGAAATCGTCCGAAAAAGCGCACAATGTTGCCAGACTTACGAAATACCTGTTGATTGTTACATTTCATCAATCAACCCGGCGTTAATTAGATTTTATATTATTATTGGCCGAATTAAAAAATCTGTAGATT
Organism: Dendrolimus punctatus; assembly: GCA_012273795.1. NCBI lineage: Eukaryota > Metazoa > Arthropoda > Insecta > Lepidoptera > Lasiocampidae > Dendrolimus > Dendrolimus punctatus. The sequence goes on along the minus strand of CM022532.1, from coordinate 2,456,361 downwards.
AAGGGCCTTACTTATAATCGTTTCTTAAATTTAAAGAAACTGCTCAGCAACTGATTAATGAAAATCTCACCCATAAACTCCTCTTTAGTCGAATATTTTGGGTACAAACTACTTTAATCATTCAAATTTCGTTTATCTGCGCTCCTCTTACGTAAATAACAGGTAATACACGTTTATAAGTGAAAAAAAAAGATATTCATTGTTTAGGGTCTGATTCTGATTCTCTTACTTATGAGATGCCTAATTGTTTCTTAACGAGATTATTATAAGTAAGGCCATAATTGTTTAGACAACATTTAAAATGCTTAATTATTATTATGCATAATAATTATTTGTTTTTAAACGAAAAAAATACATGTAACATTTGTGTATGTAAATAACGATAAAATTCGGTGTTCACTTGTCGGGGAATAATATCGAAAATAGTTTTGTATCTAATATGATGCGTAGCGTATAATTTTAAACCCCAGTAATGGATATTGTACGGTGTGTATACACTGGTCCGCAGTGGATATTAAAATGAATTGAGTGGCAGCTCAATCATAAAATCGGTAAAATTAATATATTGAAATTTACTTTGTAATCAGAATGGAGATTATTGTTGCATTATTTAAAAGGAAGGCCTGAAAAAATAAATAATATTACATTAATTATTTAAAAAAAAGCCTATTTTTTATATTATATCAGTCTTATCAATTATGTAATTTTAATAGATTTTTGTTTTTATAGATAACTTTTAACCTAATTTACTTTTAGATATTTTAGAATATAAATAAATAAAATAATAATAAGAAAACCCTGTATTCTACCGTCATATTAAAAAAAGTCATTATAGTACTTTGTAATATGACGGTAGAATAAACGTTTTTTTATAGATATATAAATAATAAATATATACATTATCTAAAATTCAGATCACGAAATTTTTGTTATTATGATATAATTTATGTGAATATTAGCTAGTTCATCCGCTGCGGACAAGTGAGTATGCGCCTTTAAATGTAAAAATGTCTAGATTAGTGTCATAGTATGTCGTCCAGTGTATAATGCATGCGATGAGTGTCTGAGAGCTTGGTGCAGTGATTTCAAATGCTCACTATTCAAATTACACGAATATTTTGAATTCTTTCACAACACACACAGAATCTTCTTTTCACACAAATAATTCGTCTACAAGAAATGTGAAGAATACGGAATTTCTAAAACGAACTTTCTTATTATGTATTTATGACTATAATTAAATTTTCAACTCGTCCTAATGTCTGGGCAATAAACATTTTGTAACTGAATGTTGTGTAGGGTCAAGGTAGAATTTTCCGGAGCAGAATACGCAGTATGTACTGGAAGTGGACAGCAAGAAAAAAAGATATAAAAGGCAAAACTCTAGTGGCGACTCAGAAGAAGTGAAATTATGAACAAGCCTTTAATAAAATGGTTGGAGACTTTTTGGCAGCCCACAAAAATATTCAGAATAATGAAACTGTTCAACATAGGACAAACACTTCAAAAAAGAATGAAGGAATTCTTGATATGGATGAAAGATCAAAACAAACAGTTGAACGATTGTTCGTACAATACTTTTGTGAAGTGGTTCTTAAACGCAGGATTATCCATGATGTATGGGAAGCTCCTAACGATGGTTTGGAAATCAGATTTAGAAACTCTATTATTCGACTATTACTCAATGCGTCTGGTAGAGTTTCAAGAAAGGGAGCAAGCACTGGAAGTGGAGGAAAAGGACACTATAACATTACCGGAATCTATATTATCGCGGGACACGAAAATCACTTCCACGTCATCCATGATTGCTCGTACTCCGGATCGTGTAGATTCCTCCACATCCAGCATTTTAAAGAATATCTTACTAACACAACAGACACCGAAGATATCGATGGGTAGCAAGCCAAATTAGTGACGTTCCAGAAGGAGAGATCAGCTTGCAGGAAGCGGAGAATAGAACTATCACCGATGGAAGAAGTGGATGTAAGCGAAGACGAGAATCGACAACACAATTTTCAAATAGGGCTGATGGGATTTATTATGAGTCTCCATAGTGTGAATATATAAAAACTATAATCATTAAAAAGGAAAATTTCAAAATGTGCAGTTGAGCTGATTGTTTTGAGTAATTTTCAAGGGTAACGATATGCTACCCTTCTACAGTGCGTTTTATGAACAATGATTATTCCAAGGTAGGAGTATATATCTAATAAAAAAGTCGATATAAAGAAGAAAAAATCTAATTTTTTAAATGATATTTCTCTACGATAATCTTCAGTTTTGCGTATTCTTCTTATTTCTGTATGTGAAGACTCTTGTATCTCACTCTCTATTCCTTTTGTCTCTTAACACTATATTTCAAAATGCACCGAGCAACTTTTAAATATGAAACCGATCTCATTATGGTATTACATGTTTTATTGGGTATAATTATTAACATAATATTAATGTGGTATGCAGTAATGGGTTTAAACAACGTACTATTTTATTAATGGTAATATTATAATGCCAATTGTATAGACTGTTTATGGGCATCTGCCTTTTATCAGCGCACAAAATACGACTGTTTACAGTTCGTTGTTTTTATACGTCACTTGAGCTGTTATTTTTAATCTGTATAACTGATCTGGAAATGTAGGAAAGATTGATTGAATGAATAGCTAGACTGTATAAGTGATCTGGTAGTTAAGAAATAATTGACTGAATGGATAGCTAGGCTATATAACTGATCTGGAAATGTAGGAATGATTGATTGAATGAATAACTAGACTGTATAACTGATCTGGAAATAAAGGAATGATTGATGGAATGAATAGCTAGGCTGTATAACTGTTCAGAAAATGAAGGAATGATTGATTGAATGAATATATAGACTACATAACTGATCTGGAACGTAATTTAAATGAAACTAAGCTAGCTTATATTCTGTTATATGACGTCTTTCCGTTTAATAAATAAATACAGTCGGAAAGATTGCGCTACGGTCGTGTTCTTTTTGGTGCCGCCATTGCAGTTCACTAACAATCAGTACGTCGCGTCGTCGTTGCATCAAAAACGATAGATATTTATTGTCATAATGACACTACCTATTTTAAGTGACGTATACAAATAACGAATTTTAAACGTACCTCAAGCTTAGAAATAATACAATAGTAGAAGTGTATATTATCATCACTACAAGCAGAATCCAGCGTCATGAAAAAAATATTAAGCCTAATTAACCATTATTGGCCACAGTTATCATCTTAACATTAAATCCCGGTTGCCTCTTAAACATACGTTTCGGAGCCCTGGGGTCCGCTGATCACAATTAACCCAGTAAAATTGGCCAGTCCACCTATTTTATATTTGTAAGGAAGCTAGTCATTAGAATCTAATCAATGTGATGTATTTTGTTAAATTATATGATTTGTTGGCTCGTTTAGTTAGAATTGTTAAGAACGAATAGAACTGAAATTGTTTTAAGAGATTTACGAAAATAATTATGTTTATTTTTTACAAAGAAAAAAGACACGCAAGACACAACTTGTTAAATGCATCTGCAAAAATCAATATAACATTTTGCAATTGCTGGTTGGACCAATTTAGAATTTAAAAGTGATGTAACTGAATGTGTGTTGCGATGAAAGAAACTGATGTTTTGAAACTATGTTTATATTATAAGGCAAACAATCACGCCTCCAAGTCTGTTAAGCTGGGTACAGATTATTTGCAACGCAAAACGAGTATTATCGACAGAAACTAAAGATAGAATTTTAAAGTAATTTAGCTATGGTGTCTGAAGTAACTGTTCATTTTGGAAAAAGGGTCTCTTGCACAAAACAGTTTGGGAATAATTGATTTAGATATTAGTGAATTTTATGAAACTATCGATTGAAAGTTTGAAACGTCATCTAGTGGTTTTTATCGGAATATAACACCAATTGAGATAACATCTATCGGGAATCAGGATAAGTAAGGGATGATAAGATATTTTATGCTGAAGAGGCTTATCTATTTATATATAGTATCCATGCACGTTACGCGCATTCAGTGTTTTCTGAAAAAAACGACATCTTCGGGAATCGACAATCTGCGGGAAAGTGGGTGCGTACTGCTTTCTTAAACACATTAAAAAATGTACGGAAAATATTGCGTTTCATGTTATATTACATGTCGCGTTGCAAATAATGTACAGCGGGCTTTATACAATAGTGTAAGAATCATCTAACAATGGCATTATAATGCCAAAATAATAGCTGCTTTTGATGCAGTAACAAATCCAGTCTGTTTCGAAACTAGACAAAAGTAAAGTGTATATTTAAAATTCTTATTTTTTTAAATTTGTTACAAATTAACATAATAATCACTATCGAGGTAGTATTAAAATAAAGCCGTTGGAATCTTAAGCTCTTTATATTAAAGATCTTTCGAAAATACAATTGATCGTAGTCAGTTCTATTCGATTCTTAACTCTATTTTTGTTTACTACCCTTTTGTAGAAGGGAACTGTTCGTCTTATGTAACAGACGCTTCATTTTAATAAATAAAATATATGTACATAAATTTTGTTTTAATTGTCTGGTATAACTAAAATTTAAATATAATCTTCAATTCAAGATAAAGATTTTAGATTAAAACCAGAAAAACCTACATATTATACAAATAATCAAGCTATTTTGTTAATAATATAAGCTCTTAATATTAGCAATCTAAATGCACACACGGCTTGGCTTGAGCGGTGAGCTTGTAGTGGAACACTTACAAGCCAATAGATGGCGCTCTCAAATAATTGAGGTCGCAAACAATTCCGGACCCGTAAAAACAAAATACAAATTTCCAACAATAATAGATGAACCTAGGCCTGCGAGGAATTCTTTGAGACGGCGTACCATCTCGATCCTCCACTCTCTTCAAGCCTGTTTCACAGGGAATAAGCAGTATTCTTGCTGCATCTCGCTAGCAGTGTTGCCAACCCCAAAAAACTAAAAAACAACAGCTCGCCAATAAAAAAACAGGAGAAAATAGTAGATAAAGTAAAAAAAGGCAGATTTCATACTTTCGTTATATAATTAAAGCAATATCCAATATTAATAACAATAGCCGCATTCTTAGTTACTAGGACTCACATACATTGTTTATTAATAATCGCAAAATAATAATACGTAATAAAAAAACAAATCAAAGTATAATTATTTTGCACTTTCATTCTCAATTGCCTTATCTTCAATATTTTCATACTCATTTTCTTTTTTGCATAGTGTAATAGGTGGTACTGAACGCTAATTGCAAAACAGTAAAATTGAAGAATGAAACAGAAAACATGGACATCAATGTGAAAACAGCAAATCTACTGTTAAAACAGTAGGGTTACCACACTGCTTGCTAGAGTCCGAAACATATTGGTAGACTCCGTACATCGGTGATTTTCATTAGAACCACTTTCTTCACTATTCTTATGACCATGTAAAAGAGATAACAACACATACGTGTATGCAAATAAATGCATACCATTAATACAAAATATTAAATTTTACAAGAGAGCACACTAAAAACTTTTTTTAATACTCTTGTCTTCCAGCCGGTATAATCCAAATAATCAGGAAATATGTTCCTACTTATATTGACACAATATTGTAAATTTAGCAAGCCAATATTTGGTGATGGAAAATTATATCACCATCTAGTTTTCGATGATCCTATACTCCGACGTTCTATATACACTTGTCCTTCAGAGACTTTGTCTCTCTACGTATTCTACAGACAGCATAACGTGTTTCCGAGGAACTGTTCAGAATGGCGTCTTCGTTATGCCACCGCCCCGCTCGCCATAGGCTAGGTGTTCATCCGCATTTCTCAACGGTTTATGTAGTTGAGCGGGCTAAGTCTAAGCCGGCCGAACTCGACTTGCTGGAACGCAGAGGGTCTAAGTTCGATTCCTAGTGCGGTAAATATCGGAAACGAACTTTATGTAATTTACTTTGTGGTTTGGGATCGACCCCAGTGTTCCGTTGTATATCACCCATAACACAAGCGTAACTTGCTTAGTTTGGGAATATATAATGTGTGTTGCCGATTATTATTATTTCCTTGAGCCACTTTTGTCATGTACACAACATTTCTCTTGTGTACCGTGGGGATTTAGAATAAGCTCCTAGCTGAGGTTTTCCCGCAACGCAAAAATATCTTCACGGCCGACAACGCGTTGGCGATATCTCTCGCAAATGTCCATAGGGACCGGAGCCGCTTTATGGCCATAAAAAAAAATATATCAAAAAATGAGAAATTTATATTGTGGTACTGGATGGCGACCACCCCTGGTCTAGAGTATGCCGCCATAATAACCCTGTGTTGTGTTCCGGCATTAGTGACCAGGTTCCAGGCTCCCTAAAGAGAGCAGCAGCGCATTCGTAGCACCTTTGGTGTTGCAAATGTCCATAGGCGATGGTAACCGCTGTCCATCAAGTGGGCCGTCTGCCTGTCTGCTGATGTCCCGCAATAAAAAAAAAAAACTTAATTTTAAGAAAGATGACGCTAATAACACAATTCTTAAAATGTGCTATTAATGTCTATAAAAAATGATATAGGTACTATAGTACAGTATATATCATAAGTGTTAAATGAAAATAGGATTTTCACTGCAATAAACAATAAAACAAGCTCAATATCTCTTTCTATATTTTGATAACATTTAAGTACATTGGGTACAATAAAAATAAATAAAATATAATATTTAATTTACAATAATAGCCAAAATTCTTAAAAAGCCGTGCATGTCATGTGTTTGGAAAAACTTAAAACTATTTTGGTGGAGATATTCTTCTTAAGACCACATATTTTAAAGAATATTCGGAAACAGGCACAAAAATATTTCTTGGTTCCAAATCCATCCTTAAAAATCAATCAAATCTGAAACTGAGTACATGTGGATATGCATTGTTACATCAACAAATATTGGCACATAATCCATTTTTCTGCATAAATGATTAATAAAGAAAAAAATATTGTATAGCTTATTGTAATTGGTGTTGACAAGTAACGTCAGTGTCAATTTTATATTTTTAAGATTATTATTATAATGTCAAACCTAGACCTTGATAAAGAAAGAATGTCGATAGTCTTTGGATTCAAAATTAAAAAAATATGTGTACGTTCCCGAAAAGTATAATTGTAAACATAAGAGCGCCAAACATGACTGACCGTGACACGTGATTTGAGACCGCGACATATGACTGAAAATCGTGACATGTGACTTGTGACCGTGACACATGACTAAAGATCGTGACACGGGAATTGAGACCATGACACATGATTGGAGACACACGAAACATTCGCTTTGTATAATTTAAGACAAGTGGCCGCAGCGGGCGAGTGAATATGTCGGTTATCGCGGTCACGTGTCACGGTCGTCTGCCTCAGTTTACGAAGCACAAACAATTATATAGATCATATCTGATCTTAATTAGCCAAAGGTATTTGTTACGGAAAATCTGAGCAATGGTGCGGAATGCTAAGTCGAGCCTTACGCTAGGACTATAAGGTAAGCACGATTAAACTAAAATGATAGACTATATATAACAAGTTTAAGAATAGTCGAATTTCATACAAAAAATTCTAAAAATGACAACGTCCAATTTCAAAATGTAACCAAAAATGACGCCCATAGGTTTTTTCGCTCACGTTTTAATACACATAATTAAACTAGACATTCAAGCAATATTTAGTTATTTAATACATGTTTTAGACCAAATCACAATCGGTCAACAATTGAAAAACTCAATAAGTTTGTTTACAAATTCATAAGAAGCGGTATCGCAGCTAAATAATTTCCATGGATTATTTATCCCTTTATTATGTTTGTAAATATACGAAAAATCAATACTAGCGACATCTAGCTAACAGGGTGCAATTAACCATCAAGACAAAATTTTAAAGTATTCAAAATAAACGAGCGCCATGGTATATTTTACCATGAAATTGTTGTTTTGTTTACTTGTATTTCATATTGAATTTTGGCATTTCTAATTCACATATAGATTATAAATTTCTATTTTTTTATACTCTTGTACCTATAAGAAAGTATATTATTTATTGTATATGTCACGGCTAATACCCGAAGTGCGGCTACACCTAGTTCTAGCCGGCCAAACTAGGTGTAGCCGCACTTCGTTTTTAACCTAGGTGTAAAGATTTGTTCACGCTAATATACTAATATTAGCCGTGAACAAATCTTTTACACCGTAGCCGATTCATTTGGTTAAACTAGTATAGCTTCTTTATGCTGCTACAACTAGATGTAGCAATCTACGTGAGTCTGTTGTCTGTAGTGACATGTTTTCATTTTTAATATATATTTATATGCGAGCGAAGCGGAGCACCGCTTAGCTTCGTGGTTATTTTTTTATAACACCAAAATATTTTCCGAACATACACGATTAGTCCTATGTTACTGAGTATTTGCGTACTGCTCTTGTATGATTGAAACTTCGTAAAAATATTTCAATCTATACGTGATTAGTTTATATCTTGCATTCTGTTTGTACAAATGAAAGACCTCGCTACACCTAATATTAGCCGTGAACAAATCTTTACACTAGTTAAAACAGAAGTGCGGCTACACCTAGTTTTAGCCGGCTAGAACTAAGTGTAGCCGCACTTCGGGTATTAGCCGCAACATATACACTCGATTATTAAATATGAAAATGAATTAAAATACTTATCAAACTGAGAACGCATTCACGCTAATCCCAAGAAATAAGCGATACGATACAATAGAAAATGGAATTACATCAAGTATAGTCTATTCTTTACATCAAATGACTAGTTGTCATATCATAAACACAATGTTGTTAAAGCAGAAAGAAAAAAATACACATATATTAATTCAACATTGTAATAGAGACGCGGACACATGTTACAACAAATTCCATTGTTTTGACATATAAAAGAACAAGCTGTAAAATAAAACATCATAGAAATAATTGTTATTACTTTTCAAACAGCAATTAATGCACTATTCGCCTCCTTTTACTCGTACTTACTTACTATGAGGCTACTAAGTTTTTACTGTCCCCTTCCCTATTAAACAACGCTAGCAACATTAAAAAAACTTGCTACTGCAAAATAATAAAAGACTAAAAACCTTAAAATTAGCATTATATGTAGAAAATTAGGAATTACGTATTTTTAACATATCTAAATCACATTTAATCAATATAATCGCCGTGTAAAAACGCAACTTTGAAAAGCTGTTTACCCATACAACAAAATTAATTGCAGCGACCAAACTGGCATTACAAATGTCATACTTGACACCAATGTATGCATTTTGACATAAGTTTGACATTTGCAATTGTCATATTATTAGTCTCTGCAATTAGAGACATGCCTTAGAGAGTGCTAGAGGAAATTCTTCTTACATTTTTTGACATTTAAATAGGAATCTCGTAATAACAAAATACATGTTAAAATGAAATCAGTCTCAAAATATAGAAACTTATTTACTAAGTTTTCGACAAATTTGAAAAAATACGTTTTAAATAAAAATCATCTATTTTTAAACAAACATAAATGGAGAAATATGCGGCCTGTGCTCCAACTGATGATGTAGCATTTTAAACTTTACAGAATAAAAGCAATTATTGTGATTGTCTTTTGCAAAATTCTAATATTATTTTAGATAAATAAAATATCATACAGGGTTGTATGGGCTTAGTTCCTTTGCCTCCCATTGTAGCCAACTAAACACCAAACATCTGCCTAAACCAGAGAGTCGGATCCCCTTAAAGCGGTTATTACATTATGCTGACTATAGAGACCCTTTTCGAAAATTAAGGCTTTGTTAAAAGAAAAATTAGTTCTGAATTTTTCATTAGGACAAGCCCACCCTCAGAGCTAGATCCCTAAATCAGTATAGTGTAGTGTTAAAATTACATTTCACTAATCACTGGAAGCTTTACTAAGAAGCTTGTTTTATATAATCCTAATAGGATATTTGACAGTTAATCATTTTAGAACTGTCATATAACACACACAACACCGAAACCGCCTAAATTTTGTACGAGCGGTGGAAGTTATGACGTCATATATTAACGAGTCAAACAGCATATTTTTTTCCACAGTAATATAAAAATATTTAAATCATCATATATGAACAGTTATAATAATATATTGTTAGACGAGAGGTGAAAGTGACCTAGATTCGAATAGTAAACTATCTAATGCCTAAATAGGTCACTTACACCGCTCGTCTAACAATCTAGTATTAATACTGTTGAAACAATAATAAATGCGTTAATAGACTCCTTTTACTTATTTACCTATTTATGACGTCACAAGTATGTAAGCCTTCAAAGTCTACGAGGCTGCGAGGTTCTGTACAATATGATGAAAAGAATCTCACTTGAATTCGACTGTCCGCTCCCCTATTTTAAATGTATATTATCATATATATCATAATCATTTCGATGCTAAACTATCATATATATGTGCAACAATTAGGAAAGCAAAACTCACAAGAGGATCATACGTATATATGATCCAACTACAGAATGTTGTGGTCAATAATATAATTATTTTTTATAGGGTTTCGAGTGACAAAGACCTATTTTAAAATAAATTTTGTACAATCCAACAACGAGGAATTACATTTTTCAAAACACATTTATTTTATTACTTTGCGTCCACGATAACTTGACGCGCAGGGATATAATAGATAAAATCTATTAGCTGAAGTTGCCAAACAGGCAGACAGCACATCTGATGGCAAGTGGCTTTAGACGTTTGCAACATCAGGTGCCATGCCAACACGTTGCAAGCTTTAACGCCGTTTCACGCCGATATTCTGTGAGAGCGTCGTATCACACCGATCGAGTTATCCCTAAGAGCTGTAATCAAGATAATGATACCAGCACTTAAAGACAGCAGTAAGAGACACTATCACATAAGAACTCCTAAAAATTGACATCATATAGTAACAAATAAAGATGTTGCAATTGGGCCACCTGCATATTTGTAGAAACGCACATTTATTACCCGCCGTCGGTGTTTGAGCTAATAGCATTGAAGCGCTTTTATGACCGACTTTTTTTGTTTACTTTATGTTTAAAATTTGTGATTGGAAAAATAGCCCATTGCGTATTGTATTTAAAATACAAGCTGGTTCTAAAAAACCTCCACGTATCTGAGCAGATATATTGCATCGGTACAGTATAAAGGGATGCCCCAACTGAGCGATGAGGCAGTATAGCAATAGTCACAAGAGAGGCAAGACGTTAGTGACGGACTTTGCGCGTGTTATTGAATCATAAATTACGTGTGCACTGGTTGTGTTCAGTTCAGTTATATTTGTACTTGTGTTATACGTGTTTGTATAGTTCTAATAAATTCTATAGTAATTCCAACGACATTTTAATTCGAGTTCCATAACTCGCAACATTACTAAAACGCAAATTGTTTACTTCTTAGGGATGTTTTGATATAATCGTGGTGACTTTAAAGGTTTTTTATTTTAGCTTCAATATTTTTGGGAGTTGGTAGCCCTGCTCGTCAAGTTACCTTGGACTCACTGTATATCATAAAATAATTTTATTCGTCATACGTTTATAAAAAAACAAGACAACAAAATTAGTCTAGAAAATTAAGGATATATACTGACCATAACTTCATATAGTTAAATCAGATTATCATCACATCCTCGAGTTTAATAAAAATAACATATCTCTATGACAACGCAACCATTCATAATTTATAATTTCATAAGAATCATAAGAAGTTGTTTTCGAATAACTGCAGGTACACAACACTCGTAGATATTAATTAATAAGGAGCATCTTGATTTACAATATATTTCCTTTCGATCAATAAAAACAGAACTCATAATCCCAGAATTCCAAACTTTGAACATAATCCCATGGGATTCCCTAATTTCACAAAACTTATCTTCCTGACTAAGCACTAAAATTTAAAATTATTTCAATGCATTTAGATAGCTGCTCATTTCATAAAACGATTAGTTCGATACAGTGAATGTGTTATTAATCCCAAATAACATTGCACATTTCATTTCTCTTTCAATTTCGATGAAGCAACTAAAGTGATTGATGGAAACATAAACTTAAATCATTCAATATTGATGAATGTCGCAGATTCCTTACATTTTGGCGTTATTCAACCAAACAGTAACCGATGTAAAGAAAACTCCATATTAATTAATCAATTAGTGAGTAAGGATTTGTTAAAATTAACGCAAACTCATCATGATAAACAAATAAATATATTCACAGCATAATGCTGCATTAAGTTGTGTGACAATACTATTTTTTTTTAAGTAACGTATTTATTGTTGTTTTTATTAAAATGTATTTATTTATTTTACGTATTAAAGTATTAGTATTAAGTAATACATAAGTAGAATTAGTTTTATTAATTATTATTTTATTAACATAATTGGGTCGTTTTCGTCTAACGCCAAAAGGAAGTTTTGCACTGAAAATCAGCGTCGTGTCGGATATATTTCCGGCACAGCAATATGCCGAGTGCAAACCTTGTTTGCTGAAAATGCGGCGTTTTTCTTTCTTTCTTTAAAAATCAACAATGGTTAAAACCAATAGCCTTGCAGTCCCTTAGCTACCAAAATCCTAAGCTAGAATCAAACCTATACCATTTGAAATAGTGTATAAATATTTCTTTATTTAATGAAAACTCTATAGTTCACCATAAACTGGACCTACTTATGCAAAATGTTACCAACCCACATACTGACGACAGTTTTGAGAAAAAGCCGTTTTTATTAAAATTTTGCAATAAAAATACGTAGAATATTGTGTATTCTAATGTATGTACAATATTCTAAATTTTTTTTTCCAAAATATAGACACATTATTTGTAGGCAAAATTTTAATAAAAACGGTTTTTTTTACAATACTGTCAGTATGTGGTATGGTTCCATTTTGCATAAGTAGGTCCAACTTAAAACTAAACAAATTATGAATAACTAGCTTCCGCTCGCGACTTCGCCTGCGTGGAATAGTAAAAAAAGTAAGTTAAAAAATTCTCGATTTTGAAACATTTTTCATTGGTGCTCCGCTCCTATTGGTTTTAGCTTGATGATATATAGCCTATAGCCTTTCTCGATAAACGAGCTATTTAACGCTAAAATTTTCAAATCAGATCGTAGTTCCTGAGATTCAAGCAAATAAACTCTTCAGCTTCATATCTATACTAATATTATGAAGAGGTAAAGTTTGTGAGTTTGTGACGTTGTAGGGGGTAATCTCTGCATCTACTAAACCGACTTTGAAAATGTTTTCACCATTGGAAAGCTACATTATTCCTGAGCGACATAGGCTATATTTGATTGTGATTAATAATAAGTTTTTTTTTCTGATGCCCAGCGAAGTGGGCACGGGTCAACTAGTATAAGATATTTAACAATGGGCGCCCTTCCCTTATTACTCAGAAGCCATCCAGTCCTATATATCGCGATGAGTTGCAAAAATGTCACCAAATCCTTACTATTAAGAATCATTCAGGGAATGAAGAAAATGCAGCAATACATTTAAAGTACAGTTACATCTAAACAGTGCTAGAAGTATTTAGTAACTAGAAGTCATTTGCTAAAATCAGACCCGCTGTATCTCGAACAGTTTCACGTCGGTGTCGTACCAGATGGGCGGATCCACGTTACTGCAATCCAAAACATGCGTATAAGTTAGATTAGGCTCCCACAGAGTAAATAATAACCATAAACAAAATTAAAATGAACAAGTTGGCGGTAGGCTAAATAAAACTTTAACAATCCAAAAAAACCAAAACCAAATAAATCACAAGCAAAGCAAGACTTGTGTACATTCGTTAATTTATTAGTGACGGACTTTGCGCGTGTTATTGATCGTACATTAAGTTTGTTTAGTGTGTGTTTAGTGTGTATACGTGTTTGTATAGTTCTAATAAACTCTATAGTAATCCTAACGACATTTTAATTCGAGTCCTGCAACTCGTAACAATATTATAGTAAAATTATTCTCCGCAATCAAAACTCCGTATTTAACTTTGACACAAAGGTGACAAAATGATATCGGACAATTAAATGAAAATACAAAATGTTTATAAACCATACCAAGGTATAAGAAAATTCGTATGCCAGTAAATGGCGCAACATGTTCTCACTATCATAAGACCTTGATTTTCATGTTTCATACAAATAAAGATTTCATTTCAAATTCAAATTTCATTTCATTTCAACACGTAAAGGTACTCTCAGGCCAAGCTCGGGTTGCACGCACTGACCGTATGTAGATGACGCCCCACAGGTAGGTGCGGAACCAGGCGGCGGTGCCCGCGTTGGCCTGGTACTTGCGGATGAGGATCGGGTGCGGCACCGGCAGCAGCCCCACCAGCGTGCCGTGCTGCAGGAAACGGAGGATCTCCGACTCGTCCGTCAGCCCCCTGCGGTCGAGGCGGTTTCCAAAATTAAATCAAATTTTATTTTCTTTTCTTTTTTTTGTACTAGCGATCCCAGCAGACATTGCGCTAGCCGGAATTTCATTACAAAAAATTTTTCACCATTCGAATGCTACACTATCCCAGATTAATATAGGCATCATTTATTGTTAGAAAAAATAATGTACCGTAAAACCGGGACACTTTTTAAGTTCGACATTAATTTTTATCGTTTTTTTTAAGTTGTAGTAATAAAACGGCGACCATAATGGTTCCGGTAGTTTAAATTTTAATTTCTAATGCATTAAGATATAATTTATTAAAGAATAATCACAAAAAGTTACGAAAACTCACTTGTCCCTATTCACCCAGGCGTTGGGGTGAATCGGGTCACTTAAAGGGGTAATAGAGTTTTTCGCTAGGACTGACACTTTCATACTATAGGCAGGTACCTACAATACTTACCTGGTAGGTATTGTAGGTACCTGCAGGTTTTTAGGTTAGGTACGTAGGTACTTGACCTATACCTACCATTTTTTTAAGTATCTATCTCCTAATATATTATCATAAATGACCCATTTTTTTGAAGTACGTTTTTATTCATACTTATGACACGATGACTGAGTGTTGAAAGATTATAGAAAAAAATATTGCAAGCTTCAAATTTAAATCCTACCACAAAGTTTACACACGTAACATAATTGTGTATATAAGGTCGCAAATAAAACTTGTCCCAATTCACCCCTAGACCCTATTCCCCCCATTTTACAGTATTCCTTCTAAAATGTCAATGGTTTTTTATTTATTGCTCAAGCATAGCAGACAGGCTGACGGCCCAACTGTGATGGAAAGTTGTTACCGTCGCTTATGGACATAAGCAATATCAGAGGTGCTGCCAATGTGCTGTCGGCGTTGAAGGAGAAACTGGAACCTGACCATGAATACCGGAACACAATGTTATGGCGGCGTACTTTAGGTGGTAGCCATCCAGTCGGGCATATGCCCTACCACCTGGCACAAAAAAAGTACCCCAAAGTGTAAAAAAAATGTGTGCTGGGACACATATTTAGAAGTGAAACTTCAACAGACAAGTTGAAAACGAATCACAACGGACAAGTAGAAAAACGAATCACAACGGACAAGTTGAAAAACGAATCACAACGGACAAGTGGAAAAACGAATCACAACGGACAAGTTGAAAAACGAACCACAACGGACAAGCTGAAAAACGAATCACAACGGACAAGTTGAAAAACGAATCACAACGGACAAGTGGAAAAACGAATCACAACGGACAAGTGGAAAAACGAATCACAACGGACAAGTTGAAAAACGAATCACAAAGGACAAGTAGAAAAACGAATCACAACGGACAAGTCGAAAAACGAATCACAACGGACAAGTGGAAAAACGAATCACAACGGACAAGTGGAAAAACGAATCACAACGGACAAGTGGAAAAACGAATCACAACGGACAAGTTAAATATGAATTGCAACGGACAAATAAAATAGGGATCCTTACTAAAACTCCAATAATATAACCCAAGGTGTAAAAAAATACCTAAAATCGCGTGCGCTGCGAAAACTATTGATGACAGAATAAAATAATGTACTACGACTTTGCAGAACACATCATATCTACAAAAAGTGTCGCGACAGCGATGTCTAACTATTATAGTTATGCCACAAGAAGTGTTCTTTTATTTTAAAAATGTAAAAGGCTCTTTATTTGTATCTTGGTATTCATCCTTATCAAAATAAATTACTTCATAGTCAAGACTGCTTCATTACCTTTATATAACTTTTTGAAGTATTCAATTCGGACATTCCATCCGAAGGATATCACGAGTTTAAAAATTTAAGTACTTAGAACACGCGGCCGTGACGTTTTTTCGTGAGCGAAAAATAGTAAGATCCCGTCTGTATAGAAGTTTCACTTCAAAAATAATGTTTGAGTGGGTCCGGGGATGATTTAGATTCACAATTAGACCCGGTAGATGGCGCTGGAATAGGGTTGTAGATTTTTATTTTTGCAGGGTAAGAGAACGTGTGCTATATATAAAGGTGTGACTGACTTGTCAATGCATATCTTCTCGACCTGCGGCACGAGCACCTGCAGCAGCCGCATGATGGTCTGCAGCGGCAGCTTGCCGCGCCACGACGACACCCACTCGCCCGTCGGCCGCCACTCGCCCGCCGCCGCCTCGCGCGACTTGCCGTCGCTCGACACCGTTATACTGTCGCGCTTCAATTATAAAATAAATAAAAAATACGCTTTTATAGAATTTCCAACTAAAAAAATAGAAAATAAATTTGAATTAAAGATAGTGTAAGAAAAAATGATTTTATCGCAGAAAAAGCGTGGGGTGCTTTTAAGGATACTATCAAAATAACCCTTCTCATATCTGTTCATAAAATGTTTATAACTATTGATACCATACGCTCCACGCTTTTTTACAATAAAATAAATTTTTTCTTACACTATTTTTAATTCAAATTTATTTTCTATTTTTTAGTTTTTCTATAAATTCTATTTTCTATAAAATCAGTAAGTAGTTTAAGTTTTTAAACTATTATTTCTTTTTCATTTTTTAGTGATTATTTAGAGATTTAATTCCCTTCTCCGTGGAAACTTTGAAAAAAAAAGAATTAAACACACTCTTATGATAATAAAAAATAAAACGTTATGTAAAAATAAGCTTTTTTAAAAAGGTTTTTAAGTACAAGCATATCATGTAGCAGCAGAGTGCTAGCCAAGACAAGTAAAACGAGCCCAAACACGACGGGTCTATCTTGTTTAGTACATATCCTTTGGCCACCTTCCCACTCCATCATCAGATCACCTCCATGGTACCATATTATTGAATGGTCACGCAATATACACATACGTGCAAAATTGCAGCTCAATCGGAAACCGGGAAGTCGATTAAATTTAACTTGAAAGATTCCGTTACATACTAACGTACGAATCGTATTAATATACTTTATGTACAAAAATACAACACAAAATCAAAAACATAAATATACAAGTACAATCGGTGGTCTTATCGCCCATGGCGATTTCTTCCAGACAACCTTTGGATGGAGTAAAGGAAGGACAACAAAAGTTAGTAGTTGATAAACCAGCACTCTTACAATAATTTAGTTTCATAATTAATAAATAGTAATATATATGATAACATATAATATATATAAATAAAGAACACTATGAAATTTTTATGCGTTTTTCGGGATTCACGTAAAAACCAATTTCGATGCGGTTTTGGCTGATCGACAGCAAATTCTTAGACTTGAAATCTGCGCTCCTGTTTATCCTCGGAATCTCACGCATTTTTTCTGGGAGTTATATAAAACGACCAGATTACAAAAAAAAATTAATAAATGTGTGATACTTTTCAACCCGGAATCAATTTCAAGTCAAGCGAGGACGCAGTCGTAGGCCGCCTAGTTTTTGTATAAAATCCAATCGGTGACGCTTTAGAGCATTACTATTTGAGCAATGATCGAACACTTTTGTTCGTTCACTTTTGTTCACATAAAGAAAATTAAATAAAAAAAAGATTTTAATTTTCTTTGTTTAATTGTATAACAAACGAGTTGTCTGGAAGTGGGCACTAACAACAACAATACAGTATTATATTACAGCAGTTGTTTGCGATACCAAATTGTTTCTGTACACTATACTAATGGTTTCGAATAAATTCTTTAAACGTCCGGACAGAATGCAGCGCTTGAACTCACGTGTGGGGGGGGCGTTTTTAGCGGGAACCGAAAGGAGATGTTGTGCAGTGCAGATTTATTTTCTTTTATTTTTTGAGTAGTAATTGTGTGTTTTGTGAGAATTGCGAACTGTATAGTCAAAGTGTATAGTATAAATATAAGTGTATAGTCAAGTCAAATGTAGCCTTTTCAGTTGTCACAAGAACTATTTTGATGAACGATCACTTTCGAAGGGCATATGGTACAAAACCATCCAGTGTCGGCTCCCTCGATGTCCGTGGTTCGCTTTGTCATCCATAGAATTGGACAGGAAAACTTATAGACACATTCCTTCAAACAAGTTTAAATATATGATGAATGTTTCGAATTCACCAAATTGCTCTGACTGCCAAAAAATTGAAGATATCTATCAAGTGTTGACGGAGTGTGTCCGGGGCGAGGTGTCGCGGCGTCAGCTTCCGGTCGACTATAATTTGGGTAACTGGACGAGTATTCTGTCTTCTCCATTTTCTGGGGAGGCCAGAGTGCTCGTTCAGTTATTATATCAGTGTACTTAGAGTTTAAGGAATGAGAAATGATTGTAAGATTGGACGGGGTGGCATTATCACAAAGTGACAAAACCCCATTTATATAATAAAGATTTAAAAAAAGAAAAAAAGAACTCCGTTGGATGGCACTAGCTGATAATCTACAGTTCAGCTGTGCTACATATAGGCTTAAGAAAATGAAAAAACTATATTATAAACTAAGATCTGGCTTAAAGGCCTAGCTGCCAAGCAATAAATCGAAAGAAAGAAATAAACTCACGTGGTTGACCGTGCGCTTGGGACCGTCGTCGTCCGAGTGGGCGCCGGCGGCGTCGGCGCCGTCCTCGCCGTCGGGCCCGCAGCGCTGCGGCAGGAGGGCGTCGCGCCCCCCGCCCCCGCCCTCGCCCTTCTCCGCGCCCTCCTTGTCTATGCTCTGCGGAGGGGGGTGGGCGGACTCGCGCTCCGTCATCGCCGCAATCGCTGAACATTAAATTCAAATTAAAACTCAAAAGTTTTTATTCAAAATAAGTTCCAATGGAGAACACTTTTTGAAGGTCATACATATAGGTTAAAATTTAATTTCACTTCCTAGTCTATGTACACCGCTTCGCAACATGTTATTGCTGTTAAGGAGAAGACGCGACAAGAAACTCCCCAGCAACACGTCTAGCAAAAAATTGTTTTTCTTTATACTTGTTGTTCTATTTATATTTCAAGTTCTTTTTTTAAGTTTTATACACAATTATGTTACCGAATGACTTTTGAAGCATTAATGGAGTTGTAGCAAACAGTGCATATTCAATAAGACAGAGCGCAATTAAAGGATAGAAAATATGATTATAGTTATAAATATAAAGACATAACATACTAATTATTTTTTTTTGCAACATATCTCCATATATTCCTTACAAGTACGGCAAGATAAAAACGTTATACTCGTAAAAACACAGTATAAGAGGTTGGAGCGAGCTGCTATGTAAATGAAGTTTTGTCATTTAAATATTCTTCAATAGTGTAGTATCCCTTTTTAAGCAAGATACTTTTTACAATAACTAATTTGGTTTTGAATTTAGTGAAGGGCAGATCTAACATTTCACTCGGAATCTTATTGAAGAAGCGTATAACAACCCCCAAAAAAGAAGACAATACTTTATGTAATCTAAAAGATGGCAATATCAGTTTATTACAATGCCTGGTGTTGAAATTGTGAACATCCTTATACTGCTTCTAGGCACTCAAATTATTACGAATATAAATTATATTATTGAAAATATATTGGCAGGCGACCGTCATAATACCGATTTCCTTAAAGCGTTCCCTAAGAGACTCCCGAGGGCCGAGGTTGTAAATTGACCTTATTATCATAGCTCATTAGATAGGATAACTTTTTATTGAAAGAAAAATATTTTATTCAGACCAAAAAATATAATAGAATTGAATATTGTTACGAGTCACAGGATCGAATTAAAAATACAATATGTCTTGACACAATGCTCGACCGCATAACAATAGTTTATAAAAATCACACCTATTTAATGACTATCATAATACACATAGGATGTTATTCTAATTACAAATTTTAAACACAAAGTATAAAAAAAAGAAGTCCAAATGCCGAAAGGTAAAAACTGCAGGTGTGCATTCACTTTTGTCGGCGTGTAACAATATACTTCATTGTAGAATAAAAATAATTAAATAATGCGGAAAAACATCTTAGAATTAGGTATAAATGGCGGTCTTATCGCTGACAGCGATCTCTTCCAGACAACCTTGGGATGGAGAGAGAAATACGGCACAAAAGCTAGGGCAGGGTTTGCTGCACAATATTTTTTAGAAAATATTACATATTAATATCATTATTTAAATAAGTTCATACAAATAGAAAGACAGCGGAAACAATATAAGTCGTAAATTGGACCCAGTCTCAGCATAATGCTAGCCAACAAAAACTAGCGCTGTTCTCCCGTCTGGGATCATAAAGTAAAATCACGGTGGACAATACAAGTACAACACACTATAACACACTATCTGGAATTGATTCATTGTGAGATTTTTTTGTTTATTTTGATTATTATATAGTTTTATGTAATTGATTATTATTGTTAATACTTAGAAATAATCGTCAATTGCATATCAACTCATAATATACATAGTGTCTCTATAGACTTATCAAATCGATGTCATCTGTCGTGTTACTCATGCCGTCTTGTGTAAAATAAACTTTACGTTGAGAAAATGCGAATGTCGTAAATAATTAAAGCAACTTGATACTTGCACTAATGCTCTAGCTAATACTAAAAATTACTAGTAAGTATCAAAATTGCTTATGACATAATATTGAAGTTAACTAGTTTCAAGAAGTTTGCGAAAGTGGCGCCCTCTATTATTTTCTACTCTATTTGGCCATACTGTAATATGGACATACCGGGAGTATCGGGCAGGGTGGCCTTGAGGGTCCCGGGCTCGGCGGGCTGCGCGGGCCGAGACCCCTCCATCGGGGTCTCCGCCACGGACTCGGCGCTTCGTGACCTAAAAAACACAATATAAGCACTTTGGTGTCTTGTAAACGCTGCCTAAGGAGCTCCTTTGAAGATATAAATGGATAGATTTATGAATGAATAAATAAATGAAAACTGTTTATTGTTCACCATAAATAAACCTAAACATTTAATATAAATACATTTCCATGGGAACAGGGCGGCCTTATCGCTTCTAGCGATCTATTCCAGGCAACCCGGTATCCATGGAGACATTAGAAGAAAAATTAAATAATATTTGGTGGTTTAGCTAAATAACCAAGTCAATCGTAAATAAACGGCTACAATACAAAATGACGTTTTTATTAATTAAATTTTACACACAAAGTAAACAAAAGAATTCCAAATGCTATAATATCTATAATGTGGTTTACTTCTGATATGTAAATTAAACAACTAACAGTTGCTCTGAAAAGAGAATTTATATTATTAAATACAATACGCTGTTATACACTGTGTTTTGTATGTGAATTTTAGCTACGCAACTCACCTGAAAAAAGAAACAACATTTCAAGCTAATTAATTTACAATTTCAATCAATCTATTATAATTTAAGAATTTAAAATAGCACTTACTTTGTTTATACTTCTAACTGACAAAAACTCTGACAAGTGACATAACATTGACACTTGACGTATATAATCATCATGCGCGCTAAATTCAAATTAAATGAAGTTACTCTTCATTTAAATAAATAAATTATTATATTATATAATTAAATTTACATATCTATAAAAAATAAATAACACCGATACCTTACCAAGTCGTGGTGGCGTAATAGCTTTACAAGTCCAAACTCCGAGGACGCAGGTTCGAATCCTGGGCGGAACTCATGCACCACTCAGGCAGTTCTCTGAACTAATGTGCATATAGTGGGAGGTCCGAGCCCAGCAGTGGGGCTTTTATGGGTTGTTAATATATATTTATTAAACACTACTTAGCGAGACTTTTATATGGCCGTTTTTAACTTAAAAAAGAACCTCCAGAATCAAGTTACCTGGGTAAACTAGTGGTGGTGGTCTGGATCCCTTTGCCCCTGGCTGCTGCCAAAGACCTCGCGATGGCGGTATGCTCGTGGGGTAGATTGCCAGATTGTGGAACACTGCCCTCTTGCGTATAATCGTGTAGACCAAGTTCGAGTTACCTAGTGGAAACAACTAAATTAAATTGGAGTTCTTGGCGGGAGCTGAAAGGAGATGTTCTGCTTTGCAGTTTTATTATGTAAAGATGTGTAAATTTCCTCAAAAAAGAACAACAGCTGTAAGATACTGATAGTTTTTGGGTAGTAATTATGTATTTTTGTGAGAAATGTGGCCTTTCGATTTGTCACTAGAACTCCGTTGAATGATGTCACTTGATAACCTAAGAAGTAGTTGTTTGTTCAACTAATAGTTTTTATAATGTTTTAATACGTTTTCGCGACTTGTATACATAATAAAACTACATTTTAACGGTTTTAAGCGTGGTAATTCATTTATTTAATTTTGGCTATTCCGACGTTTCGGCCACTGAAAAGTGATTACGGAACACAAAGAATTACCACAAGGTAGTTTTTATTTACATTCCTCATATTCAACATGAAAAGCAGAGTGCTGACCACGGGTAAAAGACCTATTTAGGCACTCAAATTATTAGTGCCGTCGCTACGCTCGTGCGCCAAATCTCCGGCCTAAATAGGTAACTGTAACACTATTGGCTCACCATCAAACTGGTATTGTATCATGTTGTTGAACATCTCCAGTAGGAAGAAAACGAGGTGGTGGTGATGGGGCTGCGAGAACAGGAACCAGGGGGTGCTGAACGCCTCCAGGAGATGAAGCAGCTTCGTCGAAGCCACCATCGACAGAGTCTTCAGGTATGGCGATACTGAAAACAAAACATTGACAGTCGTTAGAAGTGAAAACTGCACCCGAGCGTGACTGCCACGAGAATCAGTGCTTTACCCGATCCCAATAGAGTCCATCGTGTCTAAAGAAGTTTTCACTTCAATATTAGACATAATCTAAATATAAAAATTACTAGAGTAGGTAATAAGCTGATGTTTGTTCCAAGAAAGAACCTAAGCTATTGTATTAGTGAAAACTGTGTTGCAATACGATCATTTTTATGCACCCGGACAACTACAAACTACTCCCGGGAAAATTCCCGCGGGACTCTCGGAATAAAAAGTATCGCAGATTGTAAGTCTAAGAATTTGCTGTAGACCAGCGAAAACCGTATCGAAATCGGCCTATCAGTTTTTACATGAATTCCAAATAAACAGAAAAATCTAAAAGAAATTGCATTGTGTTCTCCATCGTTTATATAGTCTATTCCAATTGATTTTTAAACTTCAATGTACAGATACGGCATGTTTAGAATGTTATACCAGTGGTTCCCAAAGTGGGCGATAACGCCCCCTTGTGGGCGCTGCAGGCCTAAAAGGGGGCAGTAAGAGACCCAGAAAAAATGGGCAATGGCAAATGGGTGTAGCCCATAAGAGTTAACTTGAGACCTCAGCGCCGTTGTGTACTACCTACTGCGCTTGGGTCACAAGTTAACTCTTGCGGACTATAGTAAAAGTCTCGTTTAGAATGAATATTGAATGTCCGTTAATGTAGCTCTTAACAATCAATTAATTTTATTTAAGTAGGTGAACAAATGGGGGCGTTAAAAAATAATTTATTCTCAAAGTGAGCGGTATACAAAATAAGTTTGGGAACCACTGTGTTATACTATTAGAGATATCTACTTACCATTGACGAGGACAGTAAGCAGGCAGTCGAAGAGCGGCTGCAGCCTCTGGTGGCCGGTGGTGATGATCTTGTGGAACACGACCACCACCAGGTCGGCGTGGGTGCCCGTGAACACCGGGATGTCCATGGGCACGGTCGCCGTGTACGGCTTGTTCAGCCGGACGCCGAAGTTCCTCTCCCCGGACAGGAGCAGCAGGATGAACACCCCAATGTGCATCAGACCCACGCGGGCTGGTGTAAGTTAGTCAGGTATGATCAATAGCAACGCAGGAGGACACTGGGCTATATCTAGCTAAATTAATAAGATACTTCCATAATGGAAATAATAAATAATAAATAATTTTTTTTTTCTTTATTTCAATCACCATAGCTAAAATGAACAAGTTAGGGGTAGCCTAAATAATAACTTTAACATTACTCATCGACACTTGACATGTTTTTCTTTCTGGCTACTAAAAAGTGGGAATAAAAACCAAATAAAATCCCATACTTAAAACCTAGTTTCAATTATGTGTACTACTCGCAAAGACTTTAAGTTAATTACATTAGGAATTTGAACTATGTCATATTTATTACGAAATCTCGCATGTTTATCTTATGAATAATTCACATCCTACAAATACAGTTCTCTTTAAAAAAAATGCAAGTAAAACCATAGAGTAAATATTGCATTACTTAATGGTATCTAATAGATTTTGGTCCTGACTTTTGATAGACCCGGCCTATTCTTATTCACTTTACGCGTTCTACAACATCCACAATTTTTGATTACTAATTTTATGTTGCAATCGTACAGGGATCCAAAAAGTACAAACGATTCATGTCAAGTTACTGAATATGTTTTGACAACATTTTTAAGTGAATTCTGCCTACAATTTGTAAATAACATCACCTAAGATAAAGACTTACATTGGTCAGCGCGAGAATCGTTCAAATGATACAGGATCGGTACCAGCACTTCCAGCACGTCACTGCTTTTCAGTACATAGTACATGAATTTCTGAAAGTAATGTAAACATTTTTTTCTAAGAACAATGCTTACTT
Source organism: Dendrolimus punctatus (assembly GCA_012273795.1). Lineage (NCBI taxonomy): Eukaryota > Metazoa > Arthropoda > Insecta > Lepidoptera > Lasiocampidae > Dendrolimus > Dendrolimus punctatus. The sequence goes on along the minus strand of CM022532.1, from coordinate 2,431,375 downwards.
TAGACTGCAATATATCTTTAAAGCTGCGTTTATAGTTTCGACATAATAAAAGTAGAATGAAACCCTATGGTAGAATCAACCTAGCATGTCGTGTCACAAGCTATTTATTCAGATTTTTTTATCGCAAAACTCGCATCTGTCATACAAATAGTCAAACATTTCTTCACGTGTGGTTTTTGTGAATAATGTTCATATATACAATGACGAAACCAATACGAAATAGTTACATAAATATAAAAACACAAAAGTACCAAATCGGGTTTTACATGTTATATCTAATGTTGCTAATTGAAGATATTTTGAATTTACTGCCATTAGTTGTGCTACGACTCGCTGACCATACTTTAATTTCAATGTCCGTTGATTTGATGATATGCCATCAGAAACTATTATAATAAACCTTTAAAAAATAGTGTGTATTCTTATTATGTTTAAAACAATTTGCATTATTAAACAAGCGTAAAAATAAAACTTTCATAAAGATCTAGAACATTTGTTTAAAAATACATACAATAAAAATGCGATCAATTTCCCCAGTATCCCCTAATGACTAGGGATAGAGTTTATTTTTTTATATTCACTTTTAATTTAAAAACTTAATTTGAAAAGTTATCTTTCTTTAACAAGTAATGTTATTACCTTATTATAATCGCACATCTTCCAGAATAGCACGAGTAGCTCCTGGTGCAAATTGACCTTCTTGGCCGAGTTGGGCAGGTAGGTCTGCGCCAGCGGGTTGTTGAGGAGCCTCGTGACCCCACGGAGGGCGAATTGGAAGTCCTCATCGCGGTGTATCCGAGAGAGATAGTTGATGAACAGGTTGTCCGGGAGGGACTACAAGGTTAAAAAAACTATTTAATGAATACCGTCATGATTTTGCAACTATTGTTGTTATGTGCGAGAAACGAGAATGTGTAGAGCCCTTTATAATGTAGTATCAATACTTCTGGCCAGATAAATATGTACATAGTTGTTTAGATTTTTTTATACTGTGTAACCAAAAGTTCGCATGCATAGATTTCGGTAGTTGACATTTTTTGAGAAATAGGTTTATTTTGAGCCTTATGGTCTATTTTAGCCAAAATATTAATATTTCAGCAAAAAAAACAACATTAACATATTTAATTTAGCAATTTTATAAATATTTTGACATTTCGTCACAAAAACGCGTCAAGCTGTCATGGCGTCTCGCATGACGTCACAGTGTGTAAAACAAACATCTGTTTCATTGAAGTGTCATCTGAGAAGTCATTGAGCCCAAACTAGGTAAACCGTGTATGATGGCACTAATAATACCAATGTTTAGTTTTCATCAAAAATTGGCCTCAAGACTAGCTTAAGAGTGTTTTAGCTAATTCATATAATTTAGGATACGTATCTGAAGGCCTACTTAAAAAATTCACCTGAATATGATATCACATTGTAGATTCATTATGCACACTTACAGGGCCATAAGGAGAGTAGGCACCATAAGAATGTTAACACAAATATTTTGCATTGCCCACTGTCCTTGCCACTTTTATGCTTGTTGCCATGCAAGTGGGCATAATGTAAACGAGGGTTTATAAGCATACTGGTGTACATGCCTCGTCGGAATCCTCGCTCACAACATTGCTCGTGTCATGGTCCAAAGTCACTATCAAGATTTGAAGGGCCACCTACAAATCAAAATATTATTACAATAAATAATTTAAAAACAAAACTTCGATGCAATTTGTTCAAAACTATCATATAACAGTAGAAGCTTACAGAGACATAATATGGTTTTATATTATATTTAGAGACGAAAATCGATTAGTTTCTGTTTATTTCGATATAACTCATAAGGTTATTCTGTTCTAAAAGACGTGTTAGCGTAATGGCAAGCGCACCAAACTCAAGGGTTGCGGGTATATTACAGTTCTTTCCTGTTACCTGTTCAACCCCGTTTTATAGTGCTTTCCTGTTACCTGTTCAACCCCGTTTTATAGTTCTTTCCTTTTACCTATTCAACCCCGTTTTATAGTTCTTTTACCTATTCAACCCCGTTTTGTAGTTCTTGCCTGTTACCTGTTCAACCCCGTTTTATAGTTCTTTCCTTTTACCTATTCAACCCCGTTTTGTAGTTCTTTCCTGTTACCTGTTCAATCCCGTTTTATAGTTCTTTCCTGTTACCTGTTCAACCCCTTTTTATAGTTGTGTCCTGTTAACTCTTCTACCCCATTATAAAATTATTTTCTTCCCTTTATCTAACTAGAAGGATAGTTTATTGTTATTAAGCAAAAAATGATTGTTTGTGTTGAAAATCTTGAACATTTAGTGAAATGTGTCTTTTCATGCCCATCGAAGTGCAAAACTATTAATAAAAAGAAAGAAGAATTAATATGTTTAAGTAGGGACATGCAGTTTGGAAAAATCAATACCAAGAGTGTTGCAGCCACTAAGCAGAAAAAGTAGAGTAATTACTTTGATGATAATGTATATTTAAGGTATCGAAACATACCTCAACCAATGGCTCCAAGGTATCCGCGAATAACAGATGATTGTATGGCAACCCAAGTCCCACTGGGTCGTATGAACACACCGTGTTTAGTAGTGACGTAAAAAGAGGCAAGGCATGGCGGTTATCGGGGCTTGTTAGATATCTGTAGAGTAAATTATATACCACTGCAATTTATTATCAAGTACAGCAGCTTTATAAATTGATTCAAAATACTCATAACGCCATCTAGCAAAGGTTCGACTAGCCACTGAAAGCAACACATTAAAATTTCGTTTTGCTCGTCTAGGTGTCTATCACACCTGGTCTATTATATTCTGCCATAAGAACTTTGAGTTGTGTTCCGGCATTAGTGGCCAGGTTCCAGACTCTCTTAAGAGAGCAGCAGCGCTTTTGTAGCACCTTTGATGTTGCAAATGTCCATAGGCGATGGTAACCGCTTTCCATCAGGTGGGTCGTCTGCCTTCCCTAGGCAATCCCTGTTTATGATGTTGCAGGTCTTCAAACGAAACGTCATTAAACGTGTTATTGTTGAAATTCCATCGCAAGTTCTTAAAAGCCAAAGGTTTCAGATTAAGCATACAAGTCCAAGAACTCTAACGAATCGTGTGCATGTTGATTGGGGGAAATGTCTATTTTGGGAATATATAAGCCCGGCTCTTAAGACAGTGTTAGATGAGTTACAACTGCAATCGAGGTGTTTCCAAGTGCACTTTGGGAACGAGAATCTCCTATCGACGGACTTTGAGCGTTTTATGTTATTAAGATCTGCTCCACGGTCTGGAGTTGTTGTATTTGGTTGTGCTTGTAAAAACTGTGAATTGGTAACAATACGATTTTTTTTAAATATTTATAGTTCTATTTAAGTACATTGTTTATTTTTGTTCACAACTTACCTATTATTATTTTTTCAAATCATTTTCAATTATTTTCAAATTTCAATAGTTATTTCATTACATATTATGTGCTTATATTGAATTATTCAAAATATGTCTATTAACTGTTTTGGTGGTGTCCTAATTATAAATATTATTAAAAATTAAATGTTCATTAGTTATTTTATTATATTTATCTTCTGTGAAGGTGACAGTACTGCTTGGCACTTGGTTGTTATCAACCAGCATTTGCCGAGTTAGGGTCTGTTTAGAGTTAGTTAAGTTTTTGGTTTTTACTAAACTGTTTATGTATATTTGAATCATTTTAAATAACTAAATAAACATTATTTTCTTTCAAAATATTTTAATTTATATAAATATCACACTTACGCAATCCACTTATTATGATGCGTAGCAGCCTGCTGTGCCGGCTTATAAATAGTCTCACTGAAGCAGGTAAGCAGCAGTCTCAGGAGTTCGGTCCTGGCCGCCTCGTGGGCCGCGTTGCGGGGCGGACTGCGAGCGAACCCTACGCCGCCTGCCCATATGTATTCGCAACTGTCCAGGGAAGATAGCTCTTCGGCACGCTCCTGATAAAATTTAAATTTTCTTTTCACGACAAAAAAAGACTATAACTTGGCTATAACGCCTAGAACATGAAATATATTTTTTTGCCTTCTGGCAATATTCATCTTATTTGTCGTCAAGCAGAGAGTACATACTTTATAGTCAGTCTATTCTGTTTTATTTGTGTTGTTGCTGGCTCCAACGGCTTTGAGTGAATTATAAACAAAGCTTATTTATCCATACTATTTTAAAGCAGATCCAAGTCTAAATTCACTTAATAATAATATAACTAAGGATATAATAAAACTAAGTTTCACGTGAGCAGTGACTTTAAAAGTTTACCAAGGACGTCTACCGGAATTTAAAGCAAAAATCTTTTCGACATAATTTGACGATATTTACCAAAGAACCGCCGGCATGACAGGTTTGCGATGGTCTGTTTAGTTTCTTTTAATCAAATTATGTCAATTATCAGTGTTAGAGCTCTTCCTTACAAAATTGTAGTGATTATTATTAAAGAAAACATCATAAAATTTATGATGTTTTCTTTAATAACAATAACTATAATTTTGATTGGCAAAATGTGTATGTCGTAAATAAAGCAACTTGATACTTGCAAGATGCTCTACGTAATACTAAAAATTACTAGTAAGTATCAAAATTACTTATGACATAATATTGAAGTTGTTAGAGTTTAGACAAATTTGTGAAAGTGGCGCCAGTATAATTTTCATCTTAATAATAATATATTTCAATTTAAATGATGACAAGAATGTCAAATAATATTTGTTCCTAATTGCCGTTCTATTTGTGCCAAACTTTATAGTCGCTTACGAAGCAAGAAATGGCAGTGCAATAGATACAGACTTATATACAAAACTCATCACTCACACCTCCCACAACTAGTCTGGAGACGCTTTTTGCAGTATTAACATACATGCACGCTCTATATCGCACCCTTAAAGTTATACAGACCTAAATCAAAATTTAGAATAATTGGATTTTAATATCTAGTACATACAAATAAGGTACAAAACTTAAGAACTTGATATTTTTATAATAAAACTACGTTTTAACGGTTTGAAGCGTGGTAGTTTATTTGATTTTGGTTATTTCGACGTTTCAGCCGCTTTTCAGTTGCCGTGATCACGGAAGACAAAGATGTCAATTGTCAACGAGTATTGACTATTATTAAGTTTTATTTAGCCTACCGCCAACTTGTTCATTTTAATTTTAATTTATTTATGGTTATAAATTACTCTATGGGAGCCTAATCTAATTTACCACCGCTTCACAACATGTTATGGAAGAGAAGAAGCGGCGCAAGAAACTTTTCAGCAAACACGCATAGCACTAAATTTTTTAAATAATATTAAAACCGGTGGAAGGAAAAATAAAAGAAGACATTTTTAATTACATTTCTACAACTCGAAGGGTGCGATATATACTTCTTTTTATATATTTTTTGCCATTTTAAAACAGAACAATTTACACTCAAGGTCGCTTGGCACTATTTGAACTCGATAAATTATTCATAGTACAATGCAAGATTGCATCACACGTCCTGTCTGCATGTTTACATATATTACGCATGTAAATGGGTAATTATTAAAGCTATTCTTGTTTGTCATAAATGTTATATTCACTCCGGAATCGAAAGCAGTATATAGTTTATAAATATCCTTCCACTGATGGGCTTGGAACTCTCAATTTTTGGGGAAAGGACACGCCATGCTTGTCGAAGGTGGATTGGCGGATTTTACACGTTGCTTATCTCAATGTGCAAGTTTCATCGAGATGTTTTCCTTCACCATTACCATGTGCTAATTATGATAGCACACATTATTCCAGTTAAACTACTTTATTTGAACTCGTGTCATGTAAAACACGAGTGTATTATATATAGGATACTGCAGCTTTTAAATTTTTACTGTCTTATTCATACAGAAAGGGGCGGCCTGTCTTATGAGGCGACATAATATCCCACAGCCAGGTGGTAGAGTATTTGCTCGACTGGATGGCTACCACCCCTGGTCTAGAGTATGCCTGCCATAACAACCTTGTGTTGTGTTCCGGCATTAATGACCAGGTTCCAGTCTCCCTTAATAGAGCAACAGCGCATTTGTAGGATCTTTAGTTTTGCAAATGTCCATAGGCGACGGTTACCGCTTTCCATCAAGTGGGCCGTCTGCCTGTCTGCTGAACTGCTGCAATAAAAAATGAAATTGAAAAAAACTTCCTATGAATAAGACTGTAAATATGTAGTCTCTTAATTAAAACTATACATCATCCATACATGTTATATTAAAAGCTTTGATAACATTATCTGTCATGTGTCATTGTTTATCAGCGGATCAATACATGTCTATTTACTTACCGGCCCTGAACGTTTAGTGCTCACTACTGTGAAATCCGGGCAAAAAAGTAAATCCTGCAACAAAACGACAAAAAAATAAGTTTTTCAATATAAATAATTTATACTTCTAATGTTAGATATATCCCAAAAAGCCTATCAAGAGCGCAGATTATATCCAAAAGGTTCATAAGTGATAGGGACACTTGCAATATCAATATACCTATGTATTTTTTCAGTTTATCTCCTTTTCCGTATTCTTTTGTTGACTTCGTGTTCGTCGTCGGAAACCTAAGTCAACGCGGTTCTTTGTTGTATGATACAGTTTACTATAAAACAATACCCGAACGGAGGGGTAAAGCAGGCAAGCGACGATTACGATACTAGCAAGACGTGTGTAGTACATTCGATAAGCGATATGGTGACGGACTTTGCGCGTGTTATTGGATCGTTCAGTTTGTATCAGTAGTGTCTAGTTATATTTGTACTTATGTTATACGTGTTTGTATAGTTCTAATAAATTCTAATGTAATTCTAATGGCATTTTAATTCGAGTCCTGCGCACTCTTAACAATATATTTTTATTTCCTGATGTAGGCAAACAGGCAGACTGCCCACCTGATGGAAAGCCGTTTCCGTTGCCTATAGACAATTGCAACAATAGGGGTGTAGCCAACGCGTTGCCGACTTCTAAGAAATGTTATAATTAAAAGCCCCCTGTAATGACGCAAGACGAAAACAGTGGCAGGAAGTGCCCTCCAGATAATCGTTGTATGCGGAATCGGAAATGTTTTAAATAACCCGATATATTTGAACAGCTGATCTCAATTTTACGCCACTATATTTTAGTCATAAATATATAATTAAAATACTAAGTAAAACAATATCTTATAAAAGAAAGTCATGTTAGTTACACTATTTATAACTGAAGAACAGCTGTACCGATTTGGCTGAAAATTGGTAGGGAGGTAGCCTAGAACCAGGAGACGGACATAGGATACTTTATATTCCGTTGGAACCGGTAGGTGGCGCAGAGATCGGGTTTTAGAATCCTCGTAATCATCTGGATCGATTTTGGTGACTTTGTTTGTTGGGTGTTTAAGTGGGTCCACAGATAGTTTAAATCCACATTTGGTACCGGTACCTGGCGCTGGGATCGAGTCCTAGATTTTTATTTTTTCAGAGCAGGACAATGTCTGCCGGGGCGGCTAGTATACAACGAATAGCCGGCTAAATTAAAAAACATCAAGTTGACATTTTTATACAGGAACTAGCACTTGTCCCTGATTTAGTCTATGTTGTACTGTTAAAATAAATAAACTAACCTTTTATATTATATATTTTTATAGGCAGGTACTTAATATTAAACTAATAAATGTTAATATTAAACCATTTTTAACACAAAATGATGAAAGTCAATAATATTCCCGTTGATTTAGCAACTAATTGAGTGGGAGTCATAATATTGCCCGGATTGACATTGCACTGATTTTAAAAATATATGTACAAATTATACAAAACTTTAGTATGGGAAGTCAAAAGCTTTTTTTTTTTTTTTTGAGGCGGGGAAAAATGACTAACTAACCGGTTTACGCACTCTCTGGGCCGTCACTAGGAAACGGCACGAATCCACGGGGGGCGGTAACGCTAGCAATTGTATGCTCTACTTGCGCTCCGTCCGCTATGGACTACACAGAGGAGTGTGGAGACTCCGAGCGATGCCGCACGGGCGAGCAACCTCAATACCCACTAAAAAACCCCTCCTCCCTTCGCGGCCCTGCGCTTTGATGTGAAGGAAAGACTGAGATGTAGAACATAGTTACTCAGCAGTCGATCCAGCGCATAAAGTGCTGAAGTGTGCCCTGGGAGAACACACTCCACTACGAAACGGGGGTAGTTGTTAAGTCCCTTGCTTTACCTAGTAGCTAAGGGCCCCCATCGTTCCGGATCCTACCTCAGGGAGGGAAGTAATGCGCGTACCTGCCTCTCCGGGTGCAGGCCGGCGACCTCGAGAAGAGACCGTAGCACGCGCCCTAGGACTTCGCTCCCTATCCCTTTCTGCAGCCTCTTTCAGAGACATAACTGCCTCACAAAAAGAAACCGCAGCATCCCAGGCGTCGTCGCTCCGCAACATGGCCGTTACCAAGTCGCCGAGCGATCCAACGGCTCCTAACTTTGTCTCGAGCTCGAAAAGCTGCGGCGCCCAGGCAGCGCACTCGACAAGCGTATGAAACGCCGTATCGGGTGCGCCACACTGTCGGCAATCCGGAGAAGGCAAGCAGCCCTCAATGCGAAACAGATACTGATCGAAACAACCGTGTCCGGTCAGTATCTGCGTCGTCCTGAAGGTGAGGGTGCCGCTAGTGCGGTTAACCCATTCCTCCAGTTGTGGCCTGATTGCGTCCACCGTAAAGCCGCCGGCCGCAGGGTGTTCGAGGTCACGAGACCAGTCGACGAGGCAGGAAGCGGTTTCCCGCTTCCTGACCGTCTCTATCTCGACTTGACAGAAGGTCAGTCCTCTAGCTAGGGCATCCTGCTGGGTACGACGAACCCTGGACAGGACGTCTGCCTGGAGAGGCCAGGGCAGCTCGCCTGCCAAGAGTGTCGCCGCCGTCCAAGACACTGTACGATACCCCCGTATGGTTCTCACGGCCAGAACCCGCTGCGCCCGGTGCAGCAGGGTTCGATTGTGGCGGTGAAGCGACTCGAACCAGACAGGGGCACCGTAAAGGGCCATACTCCTCAGGATGCCAGAATATAGTTTCCGCGTCGCACCCCCCGGCCCCCCACGTTGGGAAGAAGCCTTGAGAGTGCGCCCGCGGAACTCACGAGTTTGGGAACTAACTGCTCAAAATGCGCTTTGAACAGCCATTTCCCGTCTAAGACTAGCCCAAGATATTTCATCTTGGGCCCTACACTAATCGCCACCCCCTGGACTGTAACGGACAGATCCGGGGGTGGATTACGAAACATGGGAAGTCAAAAGCTTACTTCAACCATGTTTTAACATTGGAACCATTTTTAATTAACCAATTTAATATCATATAACCACAATTAACCACAAAATAATAACACTAAACAATAACAATGAACAACAAATACAATTGATTAATAAATTAATTATCACACTGAAACCAAATAGACAACAATTAGCAATGTAAATAATTATTATTAATTTGACTTTCACCATTTACTGTAAATATATTTTCTTCTTCAAAATATAATGAACCATTTTTTTGCTCATTGTACAAGGAAATTTAAGTTTAGAATTTCTGTAAATATACAAATACTACAATAAATGCAAAAACTTCTCGAAACCAAATTACCTATATCTCTTTAAATTTCATGAATAAACACTTACATAAAATCTAATTAATATACTTTATGGAGAAGGTTAATTACTTTGATTTTCGAAATATATGGACACAATATCATATATAACAACAAATTTTATATATTGAACTATGTATAGAAATCAAATAAAATACAATTCAACATCTAAACTTACGCATATAGCATTGATCAAAGACTGTGCAAGGGGCACTGACTCGTTTTCACTGGCTGCTGGCAATGATGACCAGAAGAAACCATGCCACTCTGGCTCCTCCAGCATGTACGGTAACACTCTTGTGAGTAGACGGGCACAATTGAGAGCTGCATAGTAAAAAAATATCTTTGAAATGTTATTTCTAGATTATATGTTTCTGAGTAATCAATTTTCCATTGTATGTTTTATTTGTAGAATGGAATAAATCCAACTATCAAAATAGTAAATATTAAAAATAGGTTACTTAGAAATTAAAGCCTGTGGTGTGTGTTTAGAAACAATCTTGAGATAAATAAATCAAATCACTTTATTGAGAACTAAATGTTAAATAGTCTTATACATATTGAGAACAGCCCTTAAAACTTAATAGTAGTTGTTGGCCTTAATAGCATAAAAATGTTAATATTACTTAAACTACTTATTTATTTCGATTACTTATTATTCATGCGGAAACTTAATCCTTAGATCTCTGAATTGTTGGGATGAAGCTTTTAGCATAATTAAAATAATTATCTTATGTTTTTCCCTGGTCATAAACGAACAAGTTAATTCAATTTCATTATGGTCAATGATCAATTTGCCGACCTGCACAAATAGAACAAACAATCTCATGCAAAAAGTAAGAATAATGTAGAACACATTATTCTTTGTCGATTCCATGTAAAACATGTGTTCTATGTAGATTTTGTCAGAAAAATTGTTCCTTTAATCCCCAATCAGCTTCAATAAGCAACCAGAACAAGATGTATGACTATAATTAATAACTTACATCATTAATTACACCCACACAACTATTTTCTATCAATCCCAATTTTTAGCTTGAATCATGATTATCTATATCACAATAAATACACCCAGCTGTTACTTACCTGTCTGTTGCTCTCTTTGCGTCCTGCAACTGTTGTCTACGATCTTTACAAGCTTTTCTACGGCCTTGTAAACCAGGGTGGCCAGATTGTTGGGAGACTCTTCACGCAACGCTCGAATCTCTGCACCAGGCACTAAAGCAAACACGTCCTGCACGTTCGTCACATTCTCTGACCAAAATTGATCCCAAAAAATATCATCTGCAGCCTCAATAGGCTAAAACAGAAAATAGAAATTTATCCATGATCGACCTATTAAATGGCTTAGTAATTATATGCACAAAAGATGATTACCTGGCTTTTAGAAGTAAGTTGGACGACAGCTTTTCTAAAGTTTAATTTCGTGTCAGCGTTACCCATTTTAATTATATTTATATGTTTAGAAACAGTAAATCCATCGCGACACAATACGCTCAGACAAAAACATTAAATGACATTATTCTATGACACAGCTGACAACTTGAGAAATGTAATTGACATATGTCAAATACATGTAAAAGACAATTCATAGTTTTTTAAAATTATATGGCCACGGCCATTAAGGTTAAGGATTTCACTATTAAAACCTTTTTAAGGACTTTGGGCTTGTACTTCACGAAAACGTTGCAAAATCAAGGCACTAGGGGGATAGAGGGATATTTTGTCAACATGGCATATTCATATATATGAGATCTATGATCTTCGATCTTCTTAATTTTGTCTATGAATGAACTCTATGATTTTAAGTTTTATTTTTTAATCCGCTTCTTTGAAGTCTGAAAAATGGCTGCTGCGAACATTTTTCGAAATGCTTTCGGTGGTTTATTAAAGAGTTCTACCGTATATAGAACTCCGGTAGTATGTCGACTTTCCACGGTTGCTTTACAACAAAAGTTTCATACCGTAAAAACAGCCGTACAAGTTAATAACCAACAATACCTACAAAATGGGGTAAGGATCTCTTATCAATCAATAGTTTGATATTTTAGTCGTAATATGACAAAATTAGGCAATACGTAAACGATTTGAACTTTTAAAAAGTCAAAATATAATATGACCAAGTTCTGTTTTGTTTTTGTTAATTCTAACCTCATTCTTGTTGCATAACGAATATGTATAGTATTGATGCACAATGTTTAGGTATCCCTGCGATTACAACAGTACTCTTCAACATCAGGAATCCAGCCTAAGCCCTCTTTAGAGGAGATTCGAGAGCGAGTGCTGAAAGTCTGCGCTGCTTACGACAAAATCGGTGGTTGTAAGGTACTTACATTTATTTGTTTTCTTGATATTTTGTTTCAGAACCAGAAAATGATCGTTCGCAAGTACAGCGGAGGCGCCCCGCTAACACTAGAACTTGTTACAAGTAGAGTCCTCCTAGTACTTCAACTTTATGATAAAATTAATCCTCAGCAGGTAGCTTATTCTAAAACATTTTAATTATTTATGTTTTAATCTTTATAACTATCTATTGAAAATGGAAATTTTAATAAAAACAATATCGTTTGGTTCCTTCAATCTACTAATAGGTAATTTAAGGGTTGGGTTTACATATATATCCCTGGATGTTTCCTGTATGATTTTAATGGTTAATGTATTTAGGTATATATTTAAGACTTATTTATAACAACAAAAATTGGTTTTGAGTGGAAAAAATACATATTCAATTAATTATCGAAGTTTAAAATTCACAACAATGATCTGGTAATTTTGTCACAGAGACATTTTTTTGTGCACCGGAAAGTGTACATTTTGAAGACGATGGGATTTATTTAAGTAGGAGACTGTATGTATCTGAAAATTTAAATATGTGGAGTTTTAAACAGTCTGTTAGGTTATGTGTAGACCAAAGCGCCAGAACCGACTGGTAACCATTCACTATTTATCTTATATATAAGTGAAATATTCTCTAATATAATGTGATTTGCTGAGGAAATTCTTTCCTATCACTCATTACAATAAAAAGTTCTGATGGAAACTCTTCCAAAAATTATTTATTTACTTTTACAGTATATGAAGAAATTTCTTGTATATATTTTTTATTTATTAATACTTTTTTACGTTTCAGCTCAATGTGGAGTGCCATTTCATGAAAGACCTAGGTCTCGACTCATTGGACCATGTAGAGATTATAATGGCTATGGAGGATGAGTTTGGTTTTGAAATCCCTGATGGTGATGCAGAAAGATTGGTCAGACCAAAAGACATCATAGAATATATTGCTAACAAGGAGGATGTTTATGAATAAATTAGAAAGTATATAGAATTGTCTCTGGTATTTTAGGCCAGGTGTACAAGGAGAGATGAAAGTTGATAGCTTTACCTTTGCATTTAGCAGCAGCTAATGATTTTGTTGAAAATGGTATCAACCTTGAATTAAATTTTTGACATCCCAAGAACTTTAAATATATTTTAAAGTTAATATTAACAAGTGGTTTCCTTATTTGTTCCAAAGGTAGTAAATAAATTCACTAAAAGAAACATGGCTTGTTAATTTTCTGTCTTATCTATACCTAGCCTAAAATATAAGTTAATAATAGTTTTTGTGTTATTCAGAAGAAAAATGTAACACAATGGAACATCTAAGTTGATGTAAAAAGTGTAAATTCTGTTTTTATTATATGCCTGTTAGATTAGATCTTTGGCTTTCATTTGATCTGTTTAACATTAAATAAATGAAATAATGAATAAATTATAACTATACTTGTTTAATTACTGAAGACTACAAGAGCTGCTAATAGATAAAAAATAGACGATGTGCGTCTCGGGACGCCCAACAGCAGTGATAGATTAGGGCGCGTTCCCACTTTGTTGTGACGACAGATAATCGTGTAGTTTTAAGTGTTGTGGCTTATATATTTAAATGGAGGTGTTCACATATAGAACGACACGATTTAATGTCGTATACCACATGTTTTGCAGTGACGACAAATTGTCAAGACAGTGGGAACGGCTAGCACGACAGTCGTGAAACGATAAAATGTCGTCGCCATCCAATGGGAACAGCTAGATACGATAGTCGCTAAACGATAAAAAAAATGACGACCGTTATAAGGGAACAGCTAGATACGAGATTCGTTCAACGATAAATCAATCGTTACGACATAGTGAGAACGCGCCCTTTAACGTGAAAGGGAAGTCGGACAGACTGGCCCGTAACGCGTTACGTAACGAAGCGGTTTACCCCACCATAAAAAGTTATCACTTCAATAAAATATGTTTTATGATTAAACATTTTTGTGGAGTAGGTAGGTATTACCTATTCACCAGTTGTCTACATACATAACACTAACTAGATGGCGCCACAGGTTTTTGTTTCTATTTTATTTTTATCAGTTTTTTAAACCAAATCAATCAGAAATTCAAATATTGATTAGTTGTACTTGTGGTTTATCGCAGGTACTCTTGAACCCCGGTACTTGATGTATTGAAGCATGTATACATGCCAGATGTAGTTCAAATAAAACGTTCCGATATATGCATATTTTATACAACTTTATTCATGAAACTTAACATTAGGAGATGGGGCGACATCAATTACATAAAACGAACACTCGGTGGAATTTTTTAAACCTACATTAATTACAGAATATACCTCTCAGTGCTACTTGCAGTACTTTTATTCTTGGGATAAAATTATTTCCACTGTATTATGCTTTCCGTAGACATACCATGGCAAACTAGTTTTTAATATCTTAGCAACTGATAGTCATTATAAGGTGATAAAATAGGAACGTAAAGTTATCTAGTATACACGTGGTTTGAGTTAGTGTGGCTATAGTAATATCGAACACTCAATCCAATACCGACACTAACAAAAAAAAGTGAACTTTACAAATACCAAAAAGCATTATTTTAAACATGAATATCAATATTATTGCAATGCCATCTAATAGATATGTGTGTTTATGTTTTACGAGAGATGGCATTAAAAAGTCGATTAGGTAATATTTCGGCTAATGCAGGTATTGGATTAAACATGCAATGGACACTACCACCTTTATCTGTATTAATTTGATTATTTAATATTAGGTTCTCGACTTTGCTTTAGCCGGCTCCACTCTGAGCTCCGGGTTCGGTTTACATATTTCATTAATCTGAGCAAATAATATGATTCATGGCCGGGCCTATATTTTACTATCGATTCACTTGCCCTACCATCGGTGGAATTTAGACAGCTATGGAGATTGTCAAATTTTAAGCGATAATAAGGCAAATGAACGGTCTAGGATATAGGAACCGGGCCTAAATCAAAATTAAATTTTGTTTGAAATCGAGCATTGATTAACCCTCGACCACAGTTGCTACTCAGAATTTGTACTCTATTTCATTGGATGTCACAAGATTTTACATATTATAATTTCAAACTACATGAAGTGTTAAAACTTACAAAGATAAGAGTAAGGAATGTTCTACAGGATCGACCTTGTTACATAACAGAGGTGATCACATCTACACTAAACCTAAATGTTACAAAATATCTTGAGAAACTTCGACGGATACTTATTACGAGTTACTAAATCTTTTAAACTTCGACATACAGAGCGTTGTGGTTTCGATAGCAAATAAAGCTTGAAAGCTGGTTGTTGAAACGAATATTTCCCTACGACTGTTTCTCTCATGCTTCTGCTACACCTGAGATAATATTTTAATTTATATGAAAATCTTCATTCTAGTTGGAGCTTTTATTCTGTTACGTACTGTTCTATATGGCGTGGGAAATGATTATCCGTACAAGGAACTAATTAAGTCCATTAGCGTTTACAATGTTGGTACTGCCACGCAACGCCAGATGTCGATTAAAAACAAATTACGAAACAAAATGAACTTTGATACCCTGAATAAAAAACTACAAATACGATTTACCCGTAAAAATGTAATCAAAGTTGCTGCAAATATGAAATCGCGAAGGATCTCAAGGATTTCAATATCAATCGACAGAGAGAATGAATGCTCTATGGTCAACGCCCACTTCGACCCCGCTCTTGACACGTGCTGCGAGCGCTGTGTGATCGAAAATGATGACGTCATTAGTGACGTCCTCGTCACGATCCTAAACGGTGGTCGCCATGTGGAATGGCAGATGGAGCATGTTGGGCGTTGTGAGATATTGCAGGAACGCGCCTACATTATTTGAAAATAGTTTTTCGAAGTACCTTCGCTTATGTATACTTTGCACTGTACCAAGCGGGAACTACCCCACGTTTATTACTGTTATCTAAAGTACATCACTTGATTTGTTGATTTTTGGCTCCAACGCCTTTGACATTATCATACATCTTTCTAAAACAAACACCAAATAATGTCATCCTTATATTATTGAATTTAGACAATTTGTATTAGAGATGCCACGAATAGTGGTTTAGCCGAATACCGAATATTCGGCCACGCTTTCGCACGAAGCGCCGAATATTCGGTCTAAGTGTGCACATAGTAGGTTGACTTGACTTGACTTTTTAATTGAATGGCAATTGGCTCGTTCTTTATCGAACCACCATTACTGCCAGTGTCAGGTGTGGAAAAAAAAACAATGTCTTTACTAAATAGCGATTACGTCTGATATAAAAAAATGAAATAGAGGTATACGAATAAAAAAAAAAACTTGTTCCGATGTGCAAATAGCCACCACCTGTATGTAACACAAATAAATGTAAAATAAAAAGCAAATACAAGTACAGAAACATGGATAATTATACTACATAATTATAATACGGACATCACAATTTTATACTATTTAAAGATATATATTTATATATATGATTGAAAATAAGTGGTTTGGAGATGTTGGCCAGCAAGGTTTTGACATTAGTAGGTTTTGGAACTTTATTAGGTAGTATATCATATAGAGAGACAGGGTATAATGGGCACTTGAAGAAAATATGATCAATAGTACCTTCCTCTGTATTACAATCACAAATAGGAGTGTTTCTCACACCAATCCTATACAGATGCACCGGAGTGCACGCGTGACCCAGTCGCAACCTACAGATCACCGATATAGCTCTTTTATCAGCTGTCCGATATTTACTGAACCATGGCTTAACTGGGATCCCGGGAGAAATATCGCTATAAAATTTACCTTTAAACTGACATGACCTTGTCCAATCTGCTACCCAATTGGTCTTTAGATCTAAATAGGCTTTAGAACAGAGATCATGGGACATAATGTCTGTATAATCGGGGGAACCTGACGACACAGCCGACTTAGCCAAGTTGTCTACTGTCTCATTCCCAGATATGCCAGAGTGGCTTGGGATCCATGCTAGTGCGACTTCTAAATCGTAGGATTGACATTGAAGGAGATATTCTTTAACTTTGAGAAGAAGAGGAAAGCGCAAACTAATTGATATGTCTTCTGAAACGATTGACTTAAGACAGCTTAAAGAGTCAGAGAGAATGAGAACTTTGCTAAATTTATTTTTGTTAGATATAATAAATTTTACAGCTTCCAACAAAGCTATTGACTCACCCGTAAATATAGAGGTCAAAGGGGGACATTTAAAAGTAAGAGCCAGTCTGTATGAAGGGCACCACACTGCAGCACCAACGGAACCATCCTGAGCTAGTTTAGAAGCATCAGTGTAAATTGGGCGCCAGTCAGACCATTCCAACAAAAGCTTTTGATTAAAAATCTGATTTGCGTTGTGATCGTTTTTTGAGATATTAAAATTTAAAAGAACTTTTGGTTGATATATAAGGATTTCATATGAAGAATCAAACGGGGCAGGTTTAGGTATTCGGAAAACTGAATTATTTAAGTGAGATACTTTTCTAAGAGACTTAATTAGACATGGTGGTTCTTTAACGTGCCAGTACGGGTTATTAGGTATGAGAGTAGAAAGCGTCTCAAGTTTCAGGATTAGAGGATGGGAAGCATATTGGATGGTTTTGAATAAAAATCGATCACATAAAAATTGACGGCGAAGGGAAAGAGGGGGATCTAGAGCTTCAATTTGCAGAGCATTTGTAGGGGATGATTTCATGGCTCCCAAAATTACTCTGAGGCATTTAAACTGAAGTTTGTCTAATTTTATCAAGGCTGTTTTTAGACAGGGTTCAAGAATAAAAACTCCGTAGTCTATGACACTGCGTATTAAAGCATTGTATAAAAGCTTCTGCATATAAGGGTGAGCTCCCCACCAGACACCTGACAGGCATCTTAAGATGTTTAAATTAGTTTCTGCCTTTTTGGAAATATACTGTAGGTGGCAAAGTCCTGACATCTTGGAATCCAAGAGAATACCAAGGAATTTGACAGAATCATAAACAGGAATTATATGTTCATTACAGGATACTTTAATTGTTGGAGGACTGCGATTTCGTGAAAATACTATGGCTTTGCTCTTTTCTGGAGATAGTTCTAATCCGTTTTCCAGCAACCAATTGTTAAGATAGTATAACGCTTTATTCAACATAGATTCGGCTTGTGACGTTGACTCATCTGAAGCATACAGAACTATGTCGTCAGCGTATTGAAGAATACTACAGAAGGATGTTACTGTCTGATCCAAGTCGAATGTGTAAACATTATATAAAAGAGGGCTTAACACAGAACCTTGAGGGAGACCTTTCCAAACACGGCGAGTGGAGTGAACCGATCCATCAATTCTAGTAACGACCGTTCTGTCCATTAAAAAGTTACATATATAATGTGTCAACCTCACGGGGACACTCAGCTGTTGCAATTTCTGCCTGAGGTGGTGAAGTAAGACACTATCATAAGCAGCTGAAATATCTAAGAAGACAGCTGCCAGAACTTGCTTTTTAGACAGGGCGATCCTAATGTCAGTGGTCAGAATTGAGAGGTTATGCAAGGTACTTGAACCTTTACGGAAGCCAAATTGGGTTTGTGCAAGGACGGAGTTAGATTCAAGGAACCATTCCAGACGGTTCTTGAGAAGGTGTTCCATTAACTTTGCTAAAGTGCAAGATAAAGCTATAGGACGGTAAGAGGATGGGTCAGAAGGATTTTTGCCTGATTTGAGTATGGGAATGATTATTTGGGTCTTCCACAAGTCAGGTATAACACCCAACTCAAAAGATTTATTAAGAAGTTTGAGAATTGTAGTTTTAGTGAAACTACCAGACTTGGAAAGAAAGGAATATGGGATACCGTCAATACCAGGTGACGAATCTTTCAGACGGTGTAGAACCCGAGAAAGCTCGGACATGGTAAAAGGGTCATTAAATTTATGGGAGGGATTATTAAAGGATAAGGGGATGGAAGAGAGGAATGAGAGGGAACCGAAGGAGGTGCTAGTTTATTAATAAAAGAATTAATCCATACCGAGTGATCATTAGACATGAAGTTAGAGGGAAGGCAAGAGCCACGGAACCGTTTTATTGCTTTCCATACCAAAGAAGATGGGGTTCGGGGAGAAAGACTTTCAGTAAATCTAGCCCATGATAATTTCTTTTTCTTTTGAATAGTCTTTTTGAAGCCGCCATGATTTGCCTAAAGTTTATGTAATTTGAAATAGTCATGTCCGACTTATATTGCTTTTCTGCTGACTTGCGTTTTTTATAAATTTCAGTACACTCAGCATCCCACCATGGAGGAGAGTAACGCTTGTTTGGATCATATTTTTTCATGGGGATGCAAGACTGAGCAGCAGAGTGAAAAGATTCTAGAAGTTTGTCATGGGCATGCAAGAAGTTAGAGTTAGTTAGCTCTGGGATACATTTGGTTTGTTTGTCAGTTTCGATGCTGTATGCAACCCAATCAGCTTTATTGGTGTTATATTTCAGAAGCGGAGTGAATTGTCGCTTAGGGATTGTGAGATGAGGCAAGGAAATGAGGATTGGGAAATGATCACTGCCATGGGAATCCTCTAGCACCGTCCAAGAAGCGATAGAGCGGAGGTTAGGAGAACAGAAGGAAAGGTCTGGAATACTAGGTGGAGCATTTGGAGCGGTCCTACGAGTTGAGGAACCATCATTTAATAAGCAAATATTGATGCGGTCTAAAATATCAGCTAGGTCACATCCAAATGAATCATAGTGCGAACTACCCCACATTAAGTGTGAGCAATTAAAATCACCTAAAATTAAGAATGAGCCCGAAAGCGAAGAAAAAATAGATTCTAAAATAGGGATTAAATTTGGAGTAGGATGAGGGATATATATAGATAAAATAGACAGGTTGTAGTTTTGAATTTTCAATCCTACAATATTAATAGAATCTGGAAGAGACGGGAGAGAAAGAAGAGAGTAAGTAAGAGAGGTTTTAACCAAAATGGCCGAGCCTGCATAACCGTCACCCCGGTCATTACGCAAACAGGCATATCCTGGTATCCGAAAATGATTACCAGGAATAAGCCATGTTTCCGAAATGGCAAAGATACTAGGGTCATAGGCACGAATCATTTGGCTAATCTCATGTTTTTTGGGATATAAACTACGACTATTCCATTGGATAAGGTTGAATTTTATTAATGATATTGAAGAGCTGGGACAACTTAGAGGCAACGTTGGACGGTGCTTGATGATCATCAAATTTTGAAATTATGTTAATTAGCATAGTAAGTAGGCCATCCAAAAGATTATCATTTCCATCCCCGTTGTTTTGATTGTTTAGAAGAGCGGCCCCATTTTGTGAGGGGGGAGGATTATAATGATTAATTAAGGCTTGATGGGCAAACCTATCATAGCCCGTAGCTAGAGGAGCACGAGACTTAGGAGAAGAATAGACAGTGCGTCTATAACTAGTTGATTGAGGTGTCCTGGGAGGAGTGGGGGAAGTTAGATCTCTGGAGGGTCTAGAAGTAATAATATGAGGAGTAAAAGTTTGAGCAGGGGAGAACATTGTGCGAGTAATGTCAGAAAAAGACCGGGCGCAGGGAGGGAAGAGGGTTGCGGCTTCGGAATAAGAAACACTGTCTTCTGACATTTTTTTTTAATACATTTCTGTCTGTGGAATTCAGGACAGCTTTTATCAGTGGCGAAATGATGCCCAGAGCAAAGGCAGCAGTAGGCATTATCTGGAGATATAGAGCAAGAGTTGCCTGTGTGCATTTGACCACACTTAAAACATCGGGGCTTAGATCTGCACTTGTCTTTCACATGTCCGAAGCGGCAACATGAAAAACATTGAATGGTTGGGAGGACGTAAGGATCAATTGGGAGAGATGTATAGCAACAGTATATATGTTTCGGTAAGGCTTGTCCGTAAAAAGTTAAGACAACTGTTGAGGATGGGCACCATTCGGTAGAACCATCCTGATGCCGAACCTTCCTATTAAATCTCCTGGCTTTAAGAATGTGTCCGAATCCCAGGGGGATATCAGACTGCAAAACAAACTCCTCCATAGTCCAATCTACTGGGACGTCGCGAACAACCCCCATTCTCGTAACATTGAAGGTCGGAATAGTTGGTTGGAAATTAGCGTCTAATAGTATAGGGTTGTTTACAAAATTGTTTGCATCCTGAGGAGATGTGAATTCAACTGAGATTCTATTTCTTCCCACATTTTTAACACCATGTTGGGTAATTTTGCCCACTTCCGCATTCAATAAAAATTTACCAAATTGCATCTTATTTATAGAAGTACCTGAATTAGGACAATGTTCTGTCCTATGTACGTGAACAATGAATGGACCCTTGTCATCCTCCGAATATTTATAGGGTACATCTAGAGAAGGATGAATCCAGATATTTTTATCTGTAATGGAGTCAGACGCAGATTTTTTAGCAGGTTCGACAGAAATTGCAGCCTTTGC
This sequence comes from Dendrolimus punctatus, assembly GCA_012273795.1. Taxonomy (NCBI): domain Eukaryota; kingdom Metazoa; phylum Arthropoda; class Insecta; order Lepidoptera; family Lasiocampidae; genus Dendrolimus; species Dendrolimus punctatus. The sequence goes on along the minus strand of CM022532.1, from coordinate 2,409,990 downwards.
AGTTCTTTTTCTAATATCTGCAGTTCGCGACTGAGTCCCACGAGTTTCAATAGTGTGTGATTTAGTAGATTCAATTTGAGTACAAGTGTCAGGTGGGGGATCTGGTGGAGGATCCGGCGGATCCGGAGGGATCTTCGACATGGTCGAAGACCCCACCCCAGGGAACGGTAATAATAAAAAAGACTTACCCTAAGAGGTAATGTAAAGGTAGTCTGTCAAAACAAATAGATAACATACAAAAAGCAGATTCTATTAAATAATATATACGTCACATTAACACAGAATAAGAAAGCACATAAAAGAACAAGGATAAATTGAAGTATATTAGCTGAATTAATAATTTTATGTCGTCAAAATCGCTAGCACGTGTTTTCTCCACGGTCCTAACTTTGACAGTCCACATAGTAGGTTAGTATTGAAGCAATAATTTGTGAAGTTTTTCTTACGTTCCCGCGAAATTAAAAGTATTATTTAACGACTTTAATGGCGACTTAAAATGATTTAATTTTAAAACTTTAAAAAACTGGCCGAAACATGATATTTAAATAAAAAATATTATTTATGGAAATGTATACAATTTTGAGCAAAATGTGCGTTTTTATGTCACGATTTGGTATTCGGTATTCGGCCGAATAGTTAAAATGTCCGAATAGCAGCCGAAGATTCGTGGCATCTTTAATTTGTTTATTAAATTAAATATCGGAAAATCACATAAACTACAAAATGAATTTGACAATTCGAAATTCGGTATAAAACTAGATGTCGTTAAAAATTTCCGTTACCAAAAAACATCGATTGACTTGATAAATACAATATTACGTTTATACCAACTGAAATGTCTTAATTTAAGTGATTTTGAAAGTGTAATGTTATCTATACTAATATTATAAAGCTGCAGAGTTTGTTTACTTGAGCGCGCTAATCTCAGGAACTACTGATTCTGTCTGGTCTGATTTGAAAAATTCTTTCAGTGTTAGTTAGTGTTAGATAGCCCGTTTATCGAGGAAGGCTATATATCAAAACGCTAAGACCAATAAGAGCGGAGCACCAATTAAGAATGTTTTAAAATCGGGGGTTTTTAACTTACTTATTTTTAACTATGCCACGCGAACGAAGTCGCGGCTAGAAGCTAGTTATTTTAATAAATAGGAACGACAACAAAAGCAGTAACAAAAAAAAACCGTTAAAGATTAGCTGTTTGAATTGCTTTTTATGTTGCAATGTACGCGTGCCCTAACGGGTTGGTCACAAACTTCTCCTTGTGAGCGACAAAACAAAAAAGTATTATGCATGTCACTCTTCACGCTCCTTGCTCATATTAGTGTCGGTCGTCGCAAAACCCGGATCCAGTGGCCAGGCCATAAACACGTCATTTGTCATCGAAACCAGACTATTGTAACTAATCACGGCATCACAAGAACTCAACATACAACACCCCATCTCCCACACAAATTTAAATGAAAAATAACCTAGGCATTACGTAGTAACATTTATGTACAACTAAGCTCGCAACATTAAATGCACCGCACTGTTTTATACATTAACCACAACACACACATAGTCCACGAAAAGTTATACTATATACACATATTGAGAAGTTACGAGCCTCGTATATATTAATTTTAATTTACACAAAAAAAAATACTGATACTCCTTGCTTGTTGGCGGAATTTTGCTCTACATTGTCTATGCCAAACTTTATGGTTGGTGATAAAAAAAATCGGGTAGAAAATAAATTAGGATAAAAAAAATTAGGTATCGCCATTGTCGAACATTACAAATTTTTTTAAAGTAGTTCTAAAAAAGGCTTTATATTCAGCATTTCTCGAGGGCACTAATAGAAATATAGTTATTTATAGGCTTTAATTCAGAAAATCCAATTTACTGGTAAATCTTCATTTCTAATATTTTGTCCTTCTATAGAGCGCAGCCTCGTGCAGCCGACCTGAGCCCTAAATCTGCTGTCTTATGTCATTTTTGTACTCGAAAGCAACCATTATTGTAATAGTAGAACATGATTATAATAGGAGACTTGGGAGGCCCTAGATCCAAAAGTTTGGAGCGGGCTATGGCGTTAAATGAAAAGTTGTATAAAAGTAATGCTAATACAGTATGTGACCTGCAGTGGTAATTAATATGAAAGCTTCTGAATTGATATAAACATTGACAGATAATGTTTGTATATATATATACACTTGCGTGATTATCACCATTAGTTTTAACGTTATAATAATACATATACTTTTAGCCACAGTTGCTAGTGCTAACATTATCTCAGATGAAACAGGGATATTAGAAATGCAATGTTTGCCTTCATACACTCACTGCTAGTCAACTAAAATTCTATCTAAACGGTGTGTTCAGCGAGAAAAAATATTTTATTAAAACTATGGGTAAAATATTTAGTGGAACATTAACCGCTCAAGTCATTTTTGATTGAAGCATTTTTGGACAAGATGCAAAACAACCCATAGTCGGGCGGCAGGGTATTTGCTCGACTGGATGGCGACCGCCTCTGGTTTAGAGTATTCCGCCATAACAACCTTGAGTTGTGTTCCGGCATTAGTGACCAGGTTCCAGTCTTAAGAGAGCAGCAGCACATTTGCAGCACCTTTGGTGTTGCAAATGCCCATAGGCGTTGATAACCACTTTCCATCAAGTGGGCCGTCTGCCTGTCTGCTTACCTCCTACAATAAAAAAAATGTGCCGGTGATTTTGAGGATTAGGGGCCGATATAGACTACTAAACATTTCTGAACACAGCTTACGCGAAACAAACTGCACCTTAACATAATAAGTCAGTTATTTACAAAATAAATAAATAACTAAAAAACATAGGATTCTGGACAAAGTCATTAAAATATTTTAAATCACTATCACTTTAGTTTTTGAGAAGTTTTACATATTACTTAGAACACCTGTTACATACAACGTAGCGACGATCATTCAAGTCGAATTTTAAATTTTAAATATATGGGGAAAAAATAGTAAATCAAAGCTTTACATGTGAGTGCGTAATATTCAAGTGTCGATACAAAATTTTCAGTATTGACATCATTTAAATAAAAAAATATGTAATTTCTTGTAATGCTGTATTGATTCAGTTTCTTATAAATGTTTGAGCCAAATGTTTATTGTATAAATTATTTTTGGTGGAAAGTTCATTAAGTTATTTATATTTTATATTCAAGATTATTAATTATTGTTTCCCAAATAAATCAATACTTTTGACTACAAATATAACAGCAGTTATCTCCTTTTCCAAAATAAAAAACCTCAAGTTCATCTTCTTTGTTGAAAGCACACTGTCAAATACGACTTTCAATCCATCAATATTGAAAAAACTTTCTTAGTGTGAATTTAGTAAACATAGGGCGAAAAGATAATAACATTATAACATAAATGTAAGTTAGTCAAATAGATTATTGGATCCAATACTTTAAACTAACACTTGGAAACAAAACAATCAAAGCTCTTTTATTTAGTGAATCTGTACCTTGCAGTACTCAATTTAAGCCTTTGTTAATCTGGGAAACAAAAGTAATATTAGATAATCTTAGATCAGCATATTCAAACATACAAAGTAAAATGTATTTCTAAGATCAAACTTGAATAGTCATCACCACTTGCACTCACGGTAATAATTTAAAAGTCCACTGGTATGACACTATCTGTCAGCTTGACAGTCCTGAACACTCCGTATACGCTATCTGAACCTAGACCCTCGTGCCCGACCAGCCGATCTAAGTCTCCTCACTGAATTCGAGTCCACACGCGCAACACGCACAACCGGTTGCAACCAATCTAACTCATGTAATGTCCTTTTCTTTTTTTTCAAATCTTTTTCATCCAACAATGTGCAGCTTTGTCTTTTCTGCTCTATGAGTGGTTTATCTTCATCTACTGAGTCACATTTATCCTGTGATTCTTCCAAAGTCCCCACTAATGTAGTGTCTTGTGAATCTGTAGATTTTTCTATTATTGTAGTTAAGGTTTGTTCTTTTTCAGTCTCAGATAAAGTGTCTTCTTCGCTCATAGCATCTTGGGTTGTCTCATCTTGGGGTTCTGCTGATGATCTACCAAGACTACTGCCACATTGTTCAGACTCAACACTGTTCCCTCTAGATCCTTTTGTTTGTCGTTTCTTATTTGGCCATCCAGTCTTATTTGTCTTTTTGAACTTCCCCCGTTTTGCCCTTGGTCTGCTTACTGCCTCTTTAATCTCGTTTCTGATTATATCACAATCCTCATATTCAGATACTAGACTAGACACATCAGGAACATTTGTTAGTGTTGTGATGGTTGCACCATCATCTAAAGCATCATCAGACATGTCATAATCTGCTGCATCATCAAAGACTTCTGATAGGAACTGTTGTAATCGTTCTGATGCTTCTTGCATCTCAGATATGACTGGCTCCACCTTTAAATTACTATGAGTATCACTTATAGTATCTTCAGATGCTGTTGATTTTGTATCTTCATGCTTCCGTCGGTTTAGTAATCCAGCAGATCCTAGTATTGCAAGTGTCGATGCATGTTCTCTAGGAGATTTTCGTGGATGGCTTTCTAAAGCTATGAGGGCGGCGGTGCGTTTTCTTATTTTCTGTTTTTTCATTCCTCTTGTCCCATAAGACCGTGAAGGCCCAGGTTTCTCTTCCCGTTTCACTAAGTCACTTAGTGGACAGCAATTCGGTTTGAGTGGCGGTAATTGTCCAATTTCGTATGGTAGCTTTGGCGAATTAGAGTAGAGGGCTGTAACAAAATAAAAATAGGACTTTATTGTGTGTTTTGAGGAACACACTGCATACGAAATTATTTTTAAGATTTGGTACACATATAATTAATTGTCTATAAATCAGAATAATGTATTTTTTTTTAAATGAACCAATTTTATGCAGTCCAACTTTAAATACTACTGTCATATTTAAAATTATACAATTTAAATAACATTAATTAAAAGACTTAATATTTTCTTCATACAACTTTTGAGGAATCAATTTAGATACAATCTAAATTCTATTGATACTTCATCCGAAGTTATTGATAATTATTGTTTTAATTTAATTACTATTACATATATGTATTATTTTTACATCTTAGCACTGCGAAAATGGAAAAGAACCAAAAAGAGATTTTGCATATATAAAATTTACTAATTGCATAAACATTTAAGACCACTTCATTAGGTTTGTGCGAAATATTTTGATTTGCCCTACATAAATTAAATGTTGTGCAGGTCCTTTACACTCTATTAAAATCATAAACAATTATTTAGAAGAAATACGCATGTATTATTATTACTTACCAAAATATTGGGGTACATTTTTCGTCAACACCTTGTCCTGGTCTTGCCTTTTGAAGGTCTCGAACCAGGGCTCACTGCGAGGCACCGATTCAAAAGCAAACTCCAACTGTTCCACTGCTGGTGTGTACTTCAATCTACCGTCTTCCCATTTCATACACTTCTCCACAGATGGCTCCCTTAAAGGATTCACTTCTGCTTCAGGTTGATCGGGTTGAGGTTTGGGTTCGACTACAATCTCTGGGACTTCAGGCTTCACAGGCTCCTCTACTGGGGCAATAATTTGTGAAGTAGTCACCTTGCAAGGAACTCTCCTAGCCCGTTTAGTAACAACTGGAGCCCGTTTCTTCCGCCGCCGCTTGTCTTCTGACCAACTATCCTCCTCCGATGATTCCTCTTTCAATGCCAAAGGTCTTGCCAACCGTCTCCTTTCCATAGTCAGTGGAGGAGGCTGCGGAGGAGTCTTCCTCTTAGGAGTAATCTTCTCATATTCTTCATCAGATGACGTGGAACTTGTTGAACTAGCACGCTTTGGAAACATGAACTGTTCAGCCTCATCACTCAGCACCGACAACTCCGACCGGCGCACTTTTCTAAATTTCACTACTAAAGGTTTGGCACCGTTGCAAGCTGGCGGAGAATCTCTCCGCTTCGACTGAAATCCACCACTCGACCTAAGCTTTGTACTGACCACTTTGTAGTATTGCTTATCTTCTTCAGCGCGTTTGCTGCATCGCGTATTATGGCGCCTTTCGTCAAACTCTCCATTTCGTTTAGGACTTTGGTTGCCATTGACCGTAGAGTCTGGTGACTGAGATCTCTTGGAACGCTTCATTTTCGGCTGATCAACTTCCCCATTACAGATCTTTCTCAACGATCGCCTTTCACCATTTATTGACGTCGCTTTATCAAGAAAGGTTGTGACGTCAGCCCCTGAACTGATCAAAGAGTCCAAAGCTAAGAAATTTGTGTGGTCTCTTACAAAAGCAAGGTGGTGTGGTGAGCGTCTATGCAACGCCGCATCCACATAGTCTGTGTTGCACATTTCACAGTAACCTCCTTTAGTTTCTTTTTCTTCCTTTTCTTTGATTCTGGGCCTACTCTTTCTTGTCATCCTGAAAATAAATCAAAAATAGATATATTTACAAACTAAATGGATACAACAATGACACTATTTTCATCACAAAGCATTAAGGAGCATGCGCCAACTGGTGCCCACCACCCTTAAAACATGGTTAAACTGACTTTTGCTCTGTAGTGTTGTTGCAATTCTGATTAATATTCTCTGGTGTGTCCTTCTTTTCCTTTTTCTCTCTGGGTGGGTCTGGTTCTAGAGAGATCTCTGGCCATTCATCGAACTCCTTGTAAACTGGTCTGCAAAGCCTGAAATAATGCAAACAATACTTGGTATTTAAAAGATTTCAGAATATAAACAGAGCCCATTTTAACTATGACATACACTGACTGTTCTTTAAGTACAATTTCGTTCATATACATATCACCATAGATATCAGTATTAAAAGTAGCACTCTAAGTGTAACAAATACAATCTTACTGAAATTCTACAAAAAAGTCTTCTACACTACATTTACTTGTATACTAAATCAAGTAACACTTAAGTATACAGCTGTAAATGTCATAGAGAATCTGGGCCTAGAAATTTGCTAAAACGTAACCATACTTGTCCAAAAATTCAATCTTGATAAAATGTTTAGTGAAGTGCCTGACATGCGCTTTGCGCGACGCCGTGAAGAATGTGTCATACAGTTTATCCAATAGACTTATAGCCTGAAATATTAATAAATATACTGTAAAAATATATAATAGGTAAAGCAATACAACAAGACAGTTCAAAATAATAAGGCATATAAAGATTTAAAGATAGTATTAACTTTTTGACCTTTTACGGTTTCAGAATAGAGCTAGTTTTTATGAAAAACAATTCTACAATACATTAATTTAATATGTGACTTTTGGTCCAAAGATATGTAATGACTTGACATATGGCTTAATCAAAGCACTTTAATTTTTTTATTACAAACTGAAAAAAATCAGCGCTAAATGCTATCTGGAAGATAGGATACCTTAGAAATAAGGTCAAAAATAATTTATTTTTTAATTATCCTAATTAAATTGTTTTTTTCACTATTTCTTATTGTGTAAGTTCAGCAGACAGGCAGATGGCTCACTTGATGGAAAGCGGCTACCATGGACTATGGGAAACTGGCCATTAATGCCGGAAGACAACTTAAGGTTGTTATGGCGGCATGCCAGACCAGGGACTAAAGCCATCCAGACGGATAAATAACCAACCACCTAGTTTAGTCAGAAGAAAGTTGAAGACCAAACCCTAAATTCTTACTCTTTCACACTCTCAAAGAGAATCAAAACTAAACTCATGCGCAAATCATAGGAAATCATAACAATACTTTTGCTATTATTACATGTCATCATGTATGTGTGTGTGTATCATCAATTATGATTTAGGTACGAAATTTACTGAATATGCACTAAAACATTGAAACCAGCATTCTATACAGTTATAAACCTCATATTTATGACATGTCATCAAATGATTGAGCTCAATTTAAATTTCACATAGTACAAAATGCAATACAGTTCTACAAAGTTAAGAAATCATTTTTATTTTCACAAAATTTTTAAAGAAAATTCAGTAAAAAAGATTAAAACAATGCAGAATTCACAGATTTCTATAAAAAAAATTCAGTCAAAAAGTTGATACAAAGTTATTAGGCAACATGCAGTTAGTGAAGAATGATTAGTCTGCAAGTATAATTTAAGTATTATTATAAGATTTTCAGCAGTTTTTGATAATACATACAAGTGTTCTTGCTATAAAGAAAAGTTTAAGTGAGCCTAAGCATGTTAGCTCAAAGAATATTTCAATATTCCCATCTGTTCTAATCTATAAATTATAGTTTATCTGACAGACATTTTCACTAAAATTGACAAAAGAAATACACAATGTCTTGAAGATTTGAATAGCACTCAGAAAACTAAAAAGTATCCCTATGTATAGTCGAACAATGGTAATTGCACATCTAGGCGCGAGACGCAAGTACCAAAACCACAGAACATCATAGTCTATACAGATAAATAAAGTTGAGGTGTCTGTTTGTAATGTCAAAATAAAAATTGGAAAACAGGGGATATAATTCGGATTACGAAAATGCAATTTTTAGATTTTTTGTCTCTATCTGCCTTACAGGATGTTCCGGCAAATCTTTGCGGTGGGACCTATTTCGATAGGACTTTCACTGACAGATAGCTGATGTTATAAGGCGTAACTCAGGCTACTTTTTTAGGATTCAGTGAAAAAAAAATCCGTAAAAAAGGAACTTCTGAAGGAAATCGTCGGCAGACCTAGTTCAGAATAAAAATCAAATCAAATAATACACTCGGATAAGTACATCTGATGATTTATGTGTAGAGTGTGTTGCAACTATTATTCGTGGTCACTTATAGGGTTTTCACTTTTCGGTTCCTTACTTCTAAAGTATACAAGAGACTTGATTAAAAAATATGAAAAATAAAATTAGAATATATATTTACGTTTACCAAGACCTACTTATTACTAAGACTACCCTCTAAAATGTAGACTCTCATCATCTTAATGAGATGTCATGAGAAGAACTTTGGTGTAATCAAATAAACCAATGCTTAGAGTGAGCATTGGTTTACTTGACTCACTAGAGTGCAGAGACATAAATTCCTGGTTAACATTCAAGTTCAGAAATTATCTTCTATCACCTATTCAGGTTTTAATGTTATTAGAATTAATCTCAGTAATTATTCATAGCTAATGCTAGATTGGATATACACTTGTTAAAGATTTATATTGACGACTCCTGTGGTTGAGTGTCCTAATCTTTTGCCTGACCATCTCACTGGATAAATAACATAGAGGTCCCAGGTTCATTTCCTAGTATAATGCAGTTTATAAACGAAATTTCTACTATTCACTATGGTCTTGGTGTTGGGGATCAACCCCAATAGGGTCCATTGTATATTACCAATAGCACAAGCATCATTTACATAGCTTTGGGATATACAATGTGTATTAGTCTGCTGATCATTATTTTTTATGTTCACTTAGCCAGCACATTGTGGCCCTTGGCCATCTGCAACACCAAGGCGATCCATTGCCTACCATATTATTTGTATACCTGTTGCTTGTCTGCTGTTTACCTTTTGTACGGTGAGTTGAATGTATTTGTTATGGTGCTGGTTGTTCTGAAGTTGGGGCTGGTGCTGTTGTCGCACCCTCTCGAGCATGGCATCGGCGCGCGCGCGCCCCTCACGCCGCGCGCATGGCGCCCCCTGCGGCGGCCCGGGCGTCGCGCGGTCCCGGATCACGTGGCTCACGCGCGACGTCAGAAACACTTCCTGTTGCTGAACAAGTAATCAACACATTAAAGTGGCCCATGCACTACCCTGCACTTCTAGGACGCAATGCAGGCTGCAAAAATATTTGCAGCAGTCCTGCATTAAGTGGCAGACTGCCATACAGGAAAGTGGATGGGCCCCTTTATACACCCATATAGGAAAGGAGAAAGAATATAATTTCCTGTGGCCGGATGGCCTGTCTTAAGAGGCGACAAAACAACAGACAGTCAGGTGATAGGGTACCTATTTGCTAGTTAGGTACTAACCCTGGCCTAGAGTATGTCAACATAACAATCTTGAGTTGTGTTTAATCATTAGTGGCCAGGTTACAGTCTACTTTTAGAGAGTGGCAGCAAATTAATAGCACCTTTGGCACTACACACGTCTATAGGCGTTGGTAACCGCTTTCCATCAGGAGGGGTGGTGTGTCTGCAAAACTCATGAAATAATGTACATACATAATATTGTCACATATGTTTCCCATTGGGGTAGGCAAAATTTATGATCTTCATATTTGTTTTATAGCTGGAGTACAGCAGACAGACAGATAGCCTACCTAAAGTAAAGTGGTTACCGTCGCCTATGGACATTTGCAACACCAGAGATGTCACTAAAGCACTGCTGAAGAAATTTTTGACCTTTTCAAAAAACCTCATGTTGTAGCATTGTCGGAAAACCACAACTGAGAGCTCATTCCAAATCCACACGGTGCACAAGAGAAACATTCTAGAGAACCATTGCATACAAAAGCAAAAAGGCTCTAGGATGTAGGGATGAACACCCAGCCAATGGCGTGCATTGCATTACTAAAAGAAAGCAAGGCACCATTCTGAACAGTTTCTTCCAACACGGGGAGTGTACAGTTGATAGAATACACAGAGAGATGTGCAGTTTCTCCAAAGAGCAATCATATTTTAACCATCTGGGAGTACCACATGCTATTAAATCCACAATATCTTGATATTGTCGAACGGAAAATAGTATAAAACAACTGGTATTACCATTCACAGATATGGGCGATTGAAAAGCTACCAACAAATATTTCGTAAGTTTTCTTTTTTATATATTTTTAAAAATAGAGTGTCCTACCTTGGGTACTCCACTTAGAATAATTAGACCTAGAAACCGAGTCCGCCTCCGTAAAGTGAGGCAACTCAAATCTAGCCATATTGGCTAAGTTCATTACTCAGCTCGTCAGTGCACAAGGTAGTGTCGTAGCGAAAACTACTCCCGAAATTTTGATTAAAAATGACGGTTTGTGCAGTGAACTGATGTCACAGTACATCGGAAAAACACAAGAAAGATGTAACATTACATGTCAGGTAAGTAATGCGTTTGAACTTATATTTTTACGTAAAACATTCATTAAAATGAAAAATAAATTTCAATAATTTGTCAAGTCACAGTTTATGAAAATGTTGCCAACACGGAGAAATATTTTCCTACATTTTGTTGTTCAATTAAAAGTGAAACACGTCTCATTAGGCAATTAAAAGCGCATTTTTTTTCTTTTTGATTAAATTAAATTGAAGGAAACGGACAAAAAAAACAACAAATTCGCATACTTATAATTTTAGGTTTCCTTCTGATCAGATCATTGCGTCTCGTTGGACCGAAAAAATTAGACGTAATCAAAATGTAGACAGACAGTTGGGTGCCTACTAAAAATACAAAAATTTGTTCCTTACATTTCGAGGATAAAGAAAAGTATATTACTAAAGGACCAAACAAGACTAAAGTACTTTTTTCTTATAATACGTTTTTATTATTGAAGAGAAGTTTAATAGCAGTAGCTTTCGAATTTAGCGAATTCAATTCTTCTATGAATCCAAAAAAAAAATACAATAATTCTTGTCATCGAAGCGACAATTGTTCAGAAAACAGTTGCAGTTACAAGGTTACTGAAATAAATGATTATACATTGTTGTTTTTCTCATAGTGTTCTCATCTCGATGACTCTAAGACCCGTATCTATCTATAGACAAGTTATAACTTGAAACATTACTTTTCTCTACAATTCTGGCTCTTAATTGTTTGAACATGAAATGTAAAAAAAACGGGTAAATAGTTTTGGTAGACGAATTGCACTTGAATTGCACTTATATTTAACTCCTAATCATTTAGGGGATCTATTGGCTTTGTCATCAATTCAGCAGTAGGAATTGATGAGTTCCAAATAAATAAAAGGTGTAATCTAATAATCACATTTGTTCTGTGATCACCACTATAAGTGTGAAGTAGTTTCCACTTCCCTATTATAAGGTACAATTTAATGTATTGGCAACATTATTTTTTTTCCTGTGTGCGTTTCGTCTAGCGTAAATACAAGTACCTTACGCGCACATAGATTATATTCTTGCCACACTTTTGACAGACCGCTTTGAAGGGAACTATCGTTCTAGGTGTAATTATTCTAAGGCACTCCATTGGAATTGTCAGAATACTGAAATCAGGGAAACCTATGATTCGAGATTGATTAACTCTGGTATTGATTCAGTTAAGATATCAATTAGCAGTAATATAAAATATGTGAATCTACATACTACACAACTAAAAAAAAACCATGGATGGTGGCAAAGCTTAAGATTATCTATATCCTATGTAAATTTTTGAAAAGGGATATTTTTCATCAAATGTGTTTTTCTTATTTCTTATAATGAAATAAGTATCCAGTTAGTAGAATACAAAGAACACTCCTGTAAACCAGCTCTTAAAACCATTAAATGTAGTTTTATTAAGTACTAGATGTGCCTGTGACTTGGCTGCATGGAATTTTTTTTTTCATAAAAAGTATCCTATGTTACTTCTAATACCTCCAAGAATATGAGTACAAAGTTTCATGATGATTGGTTGAGTAGTTTTCGCGTGAAAGCGTAACAAACAAACTTACATTCACATTTATAATATTAGTAGGGATACTAGTCGCAAAAACTTCAGAAAATATTACTCTTGTAAAGTTTGTTTCGAAATTAACAACTTGCTATCTTTGACAATTGTGAACTCTATATGATTTGCAAATTATATATGCAGATAAATTTAAAATAACACAAAAAAAAATTATTCTAATACAACCATATTTTATAAAAAGTTCCCAACAAAGCTACAAATACACATCTCTATAGACACAAAAATATTTCCTTTGATTTGAATAGCTATAGGAAAATTTGAATAGCAACTCTTTTTTGTGGTATATATAAATAATTCATTATATGGATACTCTGTTGAGGCCACTATACTGTTTCTGAGTGTTTATTTTACTTCTAAAGTTTGCACGTCTATCAAATTAATATTTCTCATCAGTAAAGCCCATATGAAACAAATGACATAATTGTCATACTTTATTGTTGTGGGTGACATAATAGTGATATTCTGTGAGTGAAGTAATGCACAGACTATTAAACCATTTACGCTATATGTAAATAGTAAATAAATCGAAAGTAATGGATTTGAAAATAAAACATGTGCTACTTTAACCACCACCACTTTAAGACGGAACTACCATAAATTTCTTCTCGAGTGTCACACACGGCACATTGAAAAGCACCACAAATTTGTGGTCAAATACAGATAATTGAAAAAAAGTTGAACTGATGCTTTCTCCCTCTAACTACATAGAATTTGTTTATATTAGAGTAAAAGACATGATATAATTCTCTTCGTATTGGTGAGACAATTTTGATGGCAGTGGGCAGCTTTGGACAATTTTTTTTTTAACTTTGTACCCTCAAAAGGGTTAAAGAAAAATTGAGCAAATATTATAAGTGCCATTTTATTATGCCGAATTAAATACAATGATAATTTTACATTTATTAGTATTGGTCCAATAGTCAAATAACAAATATTTAAAATACCACATTCCCACCATTTGAATACTAAAACAAGACCTATTTAATATATGTAAAATATGTTAATTGAAATATGGGTATATTTATTACAAGATATAGTATTTTTAGCAAAATCATACACACAAGTTAAATGAATTAAATCTTATTTATGAATGAAGTAGATTTTTATTACAAATTTTTTAGAGTTTAATTGATCAGTCATCAAGCTGTCAAATAAATGAACTTCTGAAAAGGGTACTATAGATCATGTAATTTAAGCAGTCACACACATTTTAATACATTTACACATAAATCCAAGGTATTCTGTGAAATAATTACCATAAACATTGTTAGTTATTACACCCGATGAGATAAATATGTTATCATAAAACATGATAAAACTTGTTATTACTCAATGTTGCCAAAGTATAAAATGTTTATTAATTAATTATTTCAAAATAATAGCAACTCTAATTAGAATTTATGACACATTGTGTTGTTTTCGGTAGGTGGGTTACATTATTTCAAAGAAAAGGTCTTTGTGAAGTGTGAAAGTCGGCAGTGCATTTAGATGACCTACTATGTATATTGCATGTATTGCAATGCGTCGTGATGCACATCTATAGCTCATAGAGCGCCGCCGCCGCACGGGCAGTGTGGTCATAGGGCATTCTCAGAATATGTTATCGAACGCAAATACGAGACAATGCGGCGGGGCGTGTGCGAGCGGTGGCAAGCCGAGGCCCCACGCACCGCTCCGAGTTTTCCTTGAAATGCGCCTCGCACAACTAGCGGACGGTCAGACGACGCCGCTGGTACATCGCGCCAACAGTCCCGCGCAAAAAAAATAACACAATCCCCACTTCACACAAAACTCACCCTTAACACGTCAAACATACGAATGACATCGCCTTGATCATTCTGGGTAATATCAACTGTCAAAAATTAAGCGAACACACGCATAACCCGAAGGAAACCACATTTCAACGGCTTTTAAAATGGATGTAGTGCAACGCGGGGCGAGAGAGCGCGTCGCGCGGCCTCGGCCCGTTGCATTTCGCTCTGCGGCAACGGCTCTAACGCGACCGTACAAAAGATGACCTAAAATCGAACCCGAACTACGCATTCGTCCGACCCATACGACTGTTTTAAAAGTGTTTTCTAAGCATTTCTGACTCGATCGCGCTGTCGGTTCGCATGTGTGAGCAATACATATCGTATGTACTTACATAAAAGCTGTCCGCGAGGCCCCCTCGCTCCGCTTATCACAGAAATAAGTAACTATATACCAGTCACCGAGATGGGCACTTCGTCACTATTAGATTTAACCTTTATGCTTATTTCTCAACGAAATATCAAACTCACTTATTGTTCTATGTAATCGTATACTAATTATGTTAATTTTTTAATCGTTTTTACACTAATTAATACATATTTCTTAAATAAAAACGAGAAAGTAACAACAAACACAAATCTGTCACACACAAGATGGAGATATTTCATTTTAGTTTTGGTTTTTGTCGCTAGTGTCGCCACAGTCGCGACGTTCATGGAGGGGACTGTTCGCTTATTGGTGCAAATAAATTACATTCCAATACACACAGATTTTAAGTTAATGTTGATATCAAATACATAAAAAAGTATTATATATTTTTATATCTGATACTGAAAAAGATTAATATATGAATGAAAATAATAAACTATGAAAATGTAAACTAAATAATTTCAGATAATAACTTTCTGAAATGTGTATTCCATTTAAAAAATACATAAAATGGAATGCACATAATATAACAAAATTTAGATGTTCTTAAAGGACATTTAATTTAGTAACATATTACGTGTTTCTAATATGATCGGGTTACTTTTTGTATAAGTAATAACCTCTATAGTACTACATTGCATATTTTTAAACATGTTCATGGTGTAATCTTAGTAGCAATCAGCGGATTTTGGCGGTAAAATTGGTAACGTTACTACTTACCAAACCCATATCTTGTATTCTGCGAGATATAGACCTGGCGAGCCCATGATCTTGTATGTCCAAGTAAAAACAGAAATTACGTCGCACTGTAACAAATTAAAAAGGCATTTTTTCCATTGTTTCATATAATTAGGTCACATTGAAAATATGACGCACACACCTCTGTTATATTTTTCGTCTAAATTCAATGTTGATACCATTTTTGTTGCCAGGCAGGATTATTTACAATAACTACAATACGAAGTTAAAAAAGCACCTTCACTTTTAAAAACATTACCACAACAATTATATTATTGGAAAATTATATAAGGATAGGTTAAAGTTGAAGAGAAATCTCACAAATTGCATTTCGTAAAAATACGTTTCAATTATCGAAAAAATGTAAGTGACAGACAGCTGAGAGCAATAGACAAGACGGCTACGTCTTTCAAAAATAATGATCTATGGTAAATAATCGAAGCTAATTTTAATCGAAGTGTGAAATTTAAAATCGATTTTTGTTATTCATACCTAAAGGACCATGCACATTACAGTAATTTATTCTTTTTATATTGTTTTAACAGAGCAAAAATTCCTTTTCAGGTTGCGTAACAAACATTAGCTATTATAATTGAAATAAGTTTTTCCGAACGTCTGGTGACTTCTTACAATACACGATACTATCTGAAAATAATAAACGATATAATAAAATTTTCAATTATGTAACTATTTTGAGCCAAAATAACGCATCAAAGTTGTTAGACTAAATATCGCAATAATGAAAACACGAAAAATATACTATAGTAAATGTAATAAATTTGTAAAACTGAATATACTCCATATATTTCCTTAGTCGTAGAGCTCAACTGGTATCCAGTCGTTTCAATATATGGCCATATGTGTATAGTACATATTTTATTGATTGCTCGAACGTTAGTGTATGTGCCGAGGTCATAGGACGAGGTGGACGTCACCTAGCAGCTCCGGGCCCGTTTGTAATAACTACGGGATTCGGTAAATAGGTCGCTTGGATATCGACGCCGTCTTACTTCTGTTGCTAAGCGATACATTTAAGTATTAAAAACTTCTGCGTGATGAAACTTTTGTATGATTTTATATTATTTGACATAATAATATCTTATATTGATGTAATGCACGCTCTAAGTTCTAAGTCTCTGACATAGCACCGAGGGATCTTTTGGTTTTCCATAAAATATCATTTTAATATATGGCAAGTTGCCTTCTCAAATTATCAGGACGGTCATATGGTCGTTTCTTATATCTTACTAGTCATTCACTTGTCTTACTATCGGTTGAATTTGCACTTGACGTGTATGGAACTTAAGTCAAATTTTAATCGATAGTAGCGTAAAATAATTATATTACGTTTTACTTCCTCTTTCCATTGCTCCACACTCGCGTGCTTCTGTGATTTTTAACTTATGCTTATGCGCCCCGTGAAAAGTAATTTATGTGCATAACTTGACTTAGTGGTCACAGTTGTGATAGTTCTAAGAAGTTGTGTATTTGTATGCTAACTTTGAAATTGTTGCCCTCTGAATTGGCTGCTTGGGGTATGGGCCCTGGCTTGCTCCCCCTAGATCCAGGGATGAAGAAATGTAGACGTGCCGCCAAATAATGTTCATTTCAAAATTATTGGGAAGTAACAATACCTACTAAATGCTATCAATTAAAAACTCTTTATTTTAAATGTAATATGTAAATCTATAGATTCGTGGCCAAACAGATTAAAGTCTAGTATAGAAGTATAGAAGCCAAAGGTGGCCATTTCGAATAGAATATTTTTTTATTTTTTGTCGAGTCTATAATAAATATGTAGGTATAAATTTTAATAATATTACATTACTTCATAAAACAAACGCATTTTCATTTGTAACGGTATTTATGGCTGGACTAGGTATATAATAAATGTTTTAATTATACGCAATATAAAGTAACATTAGTGTGACTTCTGTCTTTGTAGATTAGAAAAAAACCTTATATGATACATATAAGGATTGTAATACTTTTAGCAGAATGCATGCTAACTTGAGACATCTTTCAAACGGTTTCTTCCACTTTCGTAATATTTTGTGTCGCGTGCCATTGGTTCACCATCCCTACCCAGGCGGCCTGGATCCATGCACCCGGGTGCCATGAACCCCTTGCACCCCCGGGTAAAGACAGTCCTGCCCTGTAAATTGTGACTGCACTTATTGAACAGTTCCTAAATCCTACGATTCATTGACTTGCCCTACTATCGGTTGAAATCTGACATAAGATATGTCAAATTTTAACCTATAGGGCAAATGATCGGCCCGTAAGATCTAGCAGCCGAGCCTGTAGCAATAATTATTTAACTATAATATTATAATTAAATAATGAGATGATGAGAATGAACGGGGTATCAACACCAACGGCGAGCGCATCTCCCACCTACGTTTCGCTGATGATATTGTCATATAATTTGCAGAGACGTTGGAAGAACTTGCCGACATGTTGAACAGCCTAAACGAATCCTCCCAACGGGTCGGTCTCGGCATGAATTTGGACAAGACGAAAGTCATGTTCAATGAACACGTCATGCCGAGACCGGTAAACGTCGAGGGTGTCCCTCTGGAAGTTGTGAAGGAATATGTCTACCTTGGACAGAAAATACAGGTTGGCAGGCACAACTTTGAGGGGGAAGCCAATAGGAGGATTCAGTTAGGCTGGGCGGCATTCGGTAAGCTTCGTCAAGTCTTCTCGTCGACCATTCCGCAATGCTTGAAGACGAAAGTCTTCGTCGTCGTCAGCGGGACTGGTCCACAAATTCAAAGTCGCTCAACGGGCTATGTTAGGTGTTTCTCTTATGGATAAAATCAGAAATGAGGACATCCGTAAGAGAACTAAGGCCACCGACATAGCTCGCAAAATTAGCAAGTTGAAGTGGCAATGGGCCGGTCACGTCTGCCGTAGGACCGACGGCCGATGGAATAAACGAGTTCTGGAGTGGAGACCACGTCTCGGTAAACGTAGGGTAGGACGCCCGCCAGCCCGGTGGACTGACGACCTGCGTAAGATCGCCGGCAGGGGCTGGATGCGGAAGACAGAAGACCGGGATATGTGGCGCGTACTTGGGGAGGCCTACGTCCAGCAGTGGACTGAACTTGGCTGAAGATGATGATAGTATTATAAAAGTTTAAACATGTCGTATCTATACATTGAAGCAGAATTGATGAGAATTATTAATTATAATATGTACAACATTTTGCACGCCCTAGAGGCATAAATATGAGAAGCTAAGAAAACAATCCTACCATATTTTTTCTCTACCATGTTTTATGCAATAAATGAAGATTTCATTTGATTTGAAGCTATTTATAATACTGGAATAGACGTTATAAACGATGGAGAACACGATTCAATTTTTATAGATTACCTTGTCTGTTCTTTCGGGATTCTTGTAGAAACTACTGGGCCGATTTCGATGCGATTCACACCGATCGACAGTTAATTCTTAGAATTAAACTCTGCGCTAGTTTTTATTCTGGGAATCCCGCGGATTTTTGCTGGGAAATATTTGAAATAGCCAGCTTAAAACTAAAATTCGAATTTCAATGTGATTTTTTATCCCGGGAATTTCAAATCTAACGTAGACGAAGTCGCAGACATATCCTAGTTGGAACATAGGATTGTAGAATAGAATAGTGCATCTATTTGTGTTGAACAACGGCCGCGTAAACTTCGTGTTTGTAACACGCAAATAAATGTCATTTTTCGAGATAAAAATTTTTCTATGTGCACTTTATCATATTATTTATTATAGATAGATAGATCAATAAAATTTTATTATACACCGATATAAAAATGAACTTGACTAAAATTATATCCAGTTGTGTACAAAGGGCGGTCTTATCGCTAAAAAGCGATCTCTTCCAGACAACCCTAGGATAGATTGAGATAATAATGGCGATGGTGGTATAGGTACGTAACTATAGTATGAACTACTTACATAGTAATAATAAATACATACTAAATAGTATATAATTAATATATTGTATTATTATTTTTCATATTACTTATAGATTATCATAAAGTGCTACTATTTTTTTTATTCTCATATTTTAAGCCCCGCTTAAGTTTTGCTCACGTAAGGTCAAATCAATACAAGACTCATCCTTCGGTATTGATAAATCGTAGTGTACGCTTAGTCTGTTTTATCATTGGCGTCATCTACTTAGGGCCGGTCCCTATATCCTACCGACCATTCATTTGCCTAACTATCGGTTAAAATTTGACGATAATTCCGTAAAGTGATGTCCAAATCCAACTGTTAGTAGGGCAAATGAATGAATAGCATGATATAGGAACCGGCCAATGTTTTTTCATGTGTAAGCTATGTAAGATGGCGTTGCCAAAATAGTTCATGATCGTGGTAGAGGATGCTGTTTAAACTGTATTAATAGTTGCTTTTTCTTCTTGCTAATATAGTATTTTTAATAAACCACTTTTATCTCTAAGTTTGTTATATTTTTAATTTTCCAGGCTAAAAGGAACACTACTAAATGACTCGAAAATTGAACCTAAATTAAAATATACTCTAATTTTAAACAGGTCTTATAAAATCTGCCATATAGAAAACAGGCCAAACATGCATCTACGGATTTAGGAGTGAAATATCACGTAGCAGTTAAGATTTTTCTAAACAGCACACCAAATATACAATTACAAAACAGACCATATTTACAACATTTTCTATATATAGGTATAAAAGCAGGTTTTCAAATTGGACAAGTACACATTTACAATTTGCTCGTAACACTTCAAGTTAAAATTTTGTTGCGATTCATTTTGTCACTTGTCAGTTGAAGATTTTCCACTTGTCCGTTGTGATTCGTTATTCCACTTGTCCGTTGCCATTTGTTTTTCAACTTGTCCGTTGCGATTCGTTTTTCCACTTGTCCGTTGCCATTTGTTTTTCAACTCGTCCGTTGAAGTTTCACTTCTAATATGTGTCACAGCACACATTTCGATTTCTTATCAGTTTCTATTGTGTGAGTCACAATCGGGAATATTTCCTTTTTTTATTTCATTAGGATTAAAAGGATGAATAAAACACTAAAACCCACTTAAAATAACTTATATTAAATACAAATTAAATTAAAATTTTACAATGTTAGATTGTAAAATACATAGCCACTTTGTAAAAATTCTTTATAATCTATTGTAATATTAATATTCATTTATATACTTCTATTAATATGATTGCATAAAGGAAGAGACAAATGTGACAACTTATGAATATATAAAAAGCACGGGATCATACCACAATCCGCTTTAAGCACTTTTAATATGACGCGTTTAACGCAAGGAATTTGCCCAAAGCGCTGCTTAAGCTAGTCTTTTGTAGTTTTGGCGGGAATCGCAACTGTCAAACAGGCTTTTCGCGCTATAATGGTTACACCATTTTTTTAGATGAGATCGAAATTAATCTTTTCGTTTATATAGATGTAATGATTATTACAATATTCCAAACGAGATGGTCCCAGTACATTAATAGGATATTGTTCCGAGTGTATGGTTTGTTTGGAAAATGTTTTTTTTTACTTTTACTTATGTTAAGTGTATTTATAGTAATTAAAGTTTCGATAATTTACCATATAACGTTATGCTCAGTTCAACTTGATACCAAAGGGACAATTATATTATGGTCTATTATTATTAATGTAGAACTATAAAATAAAAACAGTACAAAATGGCGTCTTGACAGTTGACATCTCATTTGAAATAATTGCATATAATTAGAATATTATAAGAATCAAACGGAATGATCTCGCGCTTTCCTGAGATAAATTGATAAAAAGGTTTGTGTTGTATTTTTTTCAGTTTTTTCACTAGAATTCAATTATAACAAAGATGACTTAAAAATTTAAAAGTCTAACCTCACTTATCATCAGTCTCAAAAACGTCGACTTTACGTTTAATTTTGGCGCCATTTTATTGTTCTCCACTAACAGGGCGTTCCATTGGTAGCTCACAACGCCCAAAATGCTCCTTTAGCCGTTCTATCAGGCGACCGCGGTCGTTGTGGTCGTGGCGAAAACGTCACTAATGACGTCAACATTTTCATCGTGGTCATGGTGAATCCCTGATGGAACGTAGCCGAACGAATGGTATACCCAGATAGTATTATTTTACTGTTTTTAGAAAGTCACTACGACTTCCTGTTATACAGAAGCCATGTATATTTCTGAAAAGTTTCAAAGGAAAAATAAATGAATAGTAAGGTCAATAAGCAGCTGACATATTTTATTGTATGTAGTCATTAAATCGATTTTTTGGTGAAATTCTATAAAATTTTCAATACGTGATTAATTTATTGTGTAATATATTTCATAGCAAACTGTACCAACAAAATTAAATTTATCGACCACCTATATGGCGCAGAAAGAAAAAAATATTTAAACAATGGCAATATTAAAATCCTGTTATTGAGATGCAATAAGTTGAACAGTGTTCCACACAGTGTAACCAGTATCAACCATCATTTAATGTATTTCAATTGATGTTAGCATATTGTTTTTAAAACAATCAAAATGGCGTCCAAAACCTTCCAGCTATAGACAGTCACATACGTTGATAACAAACACGAGAGATAATTTTAAAAGCGTATTTCCTTATTTGCGGGTGCGGTTTTGTGGCTATTCAATTTTATCATACACCATCTATCACCTTGAACTTGGACCAAGTCTAAACTACAGTATTACATTACAGTGATTTAGGGACCCGGCACAGATGTTCTGGCCTAAGGATTCCGAATATCTTATACTTTTTTTTACCCTGATTTAGAGAAAGGGTCCGAAATCAGCCTAATGTAATAGCCACTTCAGTTCAGTATGTATAAAAGCTAAGATTTAAATTTTTCATCGTACAAAATTTATTTAGTGAAAAAATATCTCACAGACTGCGATTTTGACTTCCTAGCTTTGAAGTCACCGAAATCGCAAATATGAAAATAAGCTTTTTAAACAAGAACAAGAAAAATACCCAATTGTCATAGACAATTCGACTACTGTCACATAAACTGTCGTATATCGGTCAAGTATTAGGCGGGAATTTACAAGTGATGTACTCTGTGCTGTTCTATTTTTAAATAAAGTATAAATCTGATTAAAAAATAAACTATCGCTCAAATGGCTCGTTTACATTGTGCCTACTTCCATAACAGCATGCTGAAAAGAGGCGAAGGAAGTGGGCAGCGCGAGTATGTAAACGCCAACTTATTCGAATTTTTATTACTTAATGTTAAACAAGGGAAATTTATTGAGAACAAGCATTGTGCTTTTGTGAAAATGTCAATGTTTGGAAAAATGTTATTTTCCAGGTTGTCACAAGAGCTCCGTTATCTAGCGTCAATGAGAATTAAAATTTGATTGAGGCCAAATTTTAATAAACGATATGATGAATAGGAAATAAAACAAGGCGAAATTTAACCGACGGTTAACCAAAAATAATCACTGTTTTTCCATACATTTTTGGCGATTATTTTATTTTAACCATCGGTTAAAAGTCGATGCACACCAGCCTAAGATGAAGCTATAAAAGTCCAACATATTTGGAACAATTGGAAATTATAGTCCAATAGAGTCTTTTAGCATGAGTGCCAATTTAAATATAAAATTGTATATACGGTAGTTAATGTGGCGGTTGTCGAAATTTGATAATATATTTGTTTTATATTAATATTAACTATATATTGAAACTAGCTCGGACATGGTGGTATGCAGTATATAAGTTAGTACGCCTGGTTCTCCTCAGGCTGGTCTCCGTTCGTTTCGCCGTTGAGGATCGGAGGGACGGGCGGCTTAATAGGGGGCGCTGGTATCACCTGCAAAAATTAATAAAATAGTTTATATACCATCATCTTAATTCGCAATTTTTTTCGTATATAGTTATACATATTTTGATTTTGACATAATAATTACAGATAATTTAAGAATTTCCTTTGAGTCAGGTCGCCTGGGAAAGATCGCTTTTAGCGATAAGGCCGCCTTTTGTTTTACCAAGTAACTACTGTCTTCTTGTTCATTTTTGTAATTTTTAATTAGTAACCTTTTTTGAAGTGAAGAAATGAAATTTCCAGCTGTGTCACTTATGTAAGTTTTTACATCGCATTGTAAACTTTAGTCTTATGTACATTATTTTACTTGATCAAATGTATTATGTAACTATTGGTGATCCATTGTCAAATAATATAATATATATAGCTTATAAACATAGAGACATTCTAATAATGTAACAATATTTAATCGACAATGTATACATTAAATATTTTTAACAGGTATTGAAGTAATAGTAAAATAATCATTATTTTTATATGAATGCAGCTGCCAATAAAAAAATCCATGTATCGTAAGCACTACAAAGTGCTACACAGAATAAGGTGATGGATATAAAACAACAACCCAGTTTTTCACAAAAATCACACAATACCCAGAAAACAAAATGGACAAGATGTAGACCAAACAAACAAACAGGCCAGAGGTAATTTACAGAGCATATCTTCAGTCTCTAACGAACAGGGTTAGCTATAGCATTCCCCGTTGATAGAAACGTCATTCTTCCCTCCCTCCACGATAGGCAATATATAATATAATAGTATAGTTAAACATATATAACAAAATCAAATTTTACACCAATCCAATGAATGTTACTATATGAATTTATGTTATTTAAATATTTCAAACAAATTAAACTATTTCAAAGCCAATAACAATAAAACCGTAGTCATCTGATAAATTTGAAAATATGACAATGAAATATTTTTACATACATACATAACTTCACGCCAGGTGGCTTGCGGGGTAGGCACGAACGACAGAACGCCATACAGGCTTATTCTTACAGAACTCACTTGCTTCTTTGACATTCATAGCTCTTGTCAATATTTTAAATCATGTGAAAATGCATTAACATATTATGATACTACATTTGACCACAATATCTAAGTATGGGGTTCAAAGATTGAGCAGTCTTACTTAGAAGGCATTTCTTCAGGTTTCACTTAGACCAGAGGGCCACTTAGAAAGCGGTCAACTTTGCAGAATCCCTTAATGAAATTGACATGAGTTTCTACATATACTGGTAGTTTAAAAATATAGCATAAAATGCCACTTTATGTTTTTACTTATCACATTCATCATATAAATCCGTTAAAACGATGTCATTAGGCTGTGTGATAATAAACACCTCGGGAAAAATACACTCACAAAAATGCCACTTACATGTGGTGTTCGCAATAAGAGAAGGCTTAACCTCTACATATAATAAAACTGTACAGGTCGCATTTCTGTACAACGAAAAATGCTAAAAACCGAGTCAGGGGGATGTAAGAACTGAAATAGAACTATTTTAGATTTTTTTCAATTTTTTTGTTTGTCTGTCTGTTTGTACCGGCTAATCTCCGAAACGACTGGACCGATTTAAATGTTTTTTTATGGTGGTAGCTTATATCCCTGGTCAACATATAGGATACTTTTGATCCCGAAAAATTTAAGAGTTCCCCTGGGATAGTTAAAAACCGCACCACGCGGTCGAGGTCGCATGCAGAAGCTAGTAATAAGTGATTTTTTAATTTAAACACTTACTGGGCAAGTGATTACTGTTGTCATGAATTGACTTTGTAATATATTGACCCAAAAGATGGACTGTTTTAATAAAAAACCTAGCGGCCCGGCGCGGTTTTACCCGAGCTCTGTCCCGCTCTCGTAGTATATAGCGTCATGTTATATAGCCATGATACTTCCCGTTAACGTAGCTTTCTAACAATAAAAGAATTTTTAAAATCGGTTTAGTAGATCCAGAAATTACCCCCTACAACACACCTCACAACCACAACTTTACCTCTTTATAATATAAGTATAGATAATGACTTTAAAATAAAATTTATAAAAATCCAAACCCAAAAACCACATAACCAACCATGAAACCTTCACCAGAAATCAAAATGTCTAAAACTTAACTCTTCAAACTCCTTCTGTCGGTCACTATGTGTTTACTAGTCTATGTCATGCTATGGAGTGGCTATACTATCGAATTTTCTAACTATTGTCAAAAATCATGCTTCATTGGAATTATTGCATACTTTTTCCGTTGAAGTACCTTCATCGGTGTCCTGTTAGGAAAATTACTCAAAATCAGAAAAAGGAGGAGAATCATCGTAACTTAGTGGTTATCAAACTTGCGACATGTTTCAATAATGTGGCGGGTTCAAATCCAGGAGCATACATCGCTTAGGCGGCTTTTCTGATCTATTGTTACAACTATCACGGGCTTATGGTGAAGGAAATATCACATTAAAACCTGTACATCGAGATAACCGATGTATGAAACTCGCTAATTTTCTTACAACCTTATAGAACAACTAATATTATAGACACTAATATAATTTTAAACTACATTTTTATAATGTGCGTATTTAATACATCATTTCATTTTTACCATTTTTGAGTATTATTCAGAGTCCAGAGTGATTCCAGTTTTTTAGTTTACCAGCATAAAAAGTAGGTTCATTTCTTAAGGTACCAGATTTCAAAAAAATACAAAGAAATGTACAGGATAAGCAATAAATTAAATTATGAAGTTGTGTTCAGTACATTATTAAGCTTATTGACCTAATATTTAAGCTCTTTCCATCAGGTCGTTTGCCTGTCTTCTGAACTCATGCCATAAAAAAAAAATCCTGGGTTCGAATGTTGGTTGGGAAGTATGCAACACTTTGTCAAATTTTCCCACTTCACTTGCGTGTTGTGAAATCTAACCATGGATTATTGGACGAAGGAGATATCCAAATCAACAACATTTCGTAGTATGGAATCTTAACCACATAAAATTGTCTAAACAAATAAACATTTGAGTAAGTTTGTTGTAATACTAGCATGCGGACACGTAACAAAGATTATACTTAGTTATTTTACTAAATTTAAAATCAAAAGTTATCTTCAGCAGGGTAATGGATGTTTCGTATGAAAATACATGAATCCCAGAAACTCCCGAGAACAGCTGAGTTAAATAATGTTACTAAAGGGATACACAATTACAATTGTTTCACTAAACTGAACTAAAACTGACCACTTTAAACCTCTCCCAAGAAAATTCCCGTGGGATTCTCGGGCTATAAGGTACCGCAGATTTTAAGTTCGGGAGTTTACTAACGATTAGCGAAAACCGCATCGAAATCGGTACCGTAGTTTTTACGTGAACAAATAGACAAACAATTTTATATTATTATAAGATTAAATACTCACAGAAGGTTTGGGTCGATGCGTGTCAACCGCATCGACGGACAGCTGGATGTGTTCCTCTCGACATCCGTACGCAACGGGCGTCAACTTGATCACCGTGTGCAACGGCACCTGGAGGTAGGGTAGGTCCTCTGAAAAAATACAGACCGGCTTTCCAGAAAACCTGAGTACATAACCATTTGGATATCGTCTTGCATTAACAACACTGCAGAGATGAATTCGACCTACTTATGCAAAATGGAACCAACCCACATACTAACAGTTGTGAGAAAAAGATTCCGACGAATTGAGAACCTCCTCCTTTTTTCGAAGTCGGTTAAAAAGCCGTTTTTATTAAAATTTTGCATACAAATAATGTGTCTATATTTTGAAAAAAAAACTATTTAGAATATTGTACATACATTAGAATACTTCACGTATTTTTATTGCAAAATGTTAACAAAAACGGATTTTTCTCAAATCTGTCAGTATGTGGGTTGGTTCCATTTTGTATAAGTAGGTTCCATTTTGCATAAGTAGGTCCAATTTAGAATCAAATTTGATAATCTGTAAACCAATTCTAGTTACACATCCGAGATTATCGATTAACTAGGACGTGCATGTGACTTCGTCCACGCTTGACTTGTAATTCCCGGGACTCAAAATACCACAGCATTGAAAAACAATATCAGTTTTTAGTCAAAACTGTGCTGGAAATAGAGATTTTTGATTCACCCGAACAACTAAAAACCGCTCCCGGGAAATATTCAACGGAATTCCCGCGATGAAAAGTAACGTAGATTTTAAGTCTCGGAATTTGCTGTCGATCAGCGAAAACCGCTTTAAAATCGGCCCAGTAGTTTTTACGTGAATCGCGAACAAACCGACAAAACAAAACAAAAAAATCATCATGTTCTCCATCGTTTACATAGTATATGCCAGATGTTTTTTAAAATAGTGTAACGAGTTACGGGACTCGAATTAAAATACCGTTGAAATTAGTATAGAATTTATTAGAACTATCCAAACTCGTATAACACAGGTACAAATATAACTGGACGGAACCAGTACAAACGTGATGCACGATTCAATAACACGCACCAAGTCTGTCACTAGATAGCTCATCGAATATACACATGTCTTGCTCGTATCGTAATCGTCGCTTGACTGCCTCGCCCCTCCGTTCGGGCATTCCTTTTATCCTGTACAAATATAATATGCCTCGACGCAAAACAATAATTTCCAAGAATTAGTTTGACACACCTGCCTAGTGACTGCCATAAAACAAACAATTATTATTATTTCACTTTATAATTATTCTTTTTTCATTTTTTTAAATAGATATCTGTAAATATACATAGACAACCGCCGGCAGTAAGAAGGCTTAGAGTCCAGAGACAGGATTTTTATGATTATTACTTAACATTCGCATATCTTCCTATCTGTGCATATTATTTAGTATTGTTACACGCCGACAAAAGTATATTCACACCTGCAGTTTATTACATTTCGGTATTTGGACTTCTTTTGTTTACTTTGTGTTTAAAATTTGTAATTAGAAAAACATCTTATTGTGCATTGTAATCGTTTATGATATTCATTAACCAGGTGCGATTCTTAGAATCTATTGTTATGTGGTCGAGTATTGTGTCGAGACATATTGTATACTTTAGTATAAAACAATGCCCGAACGGAGGGGTGAGGCAGTCAAAGCGATAACACGAGCGAGGCAAGACGTGTGTACATTTAGGGAAGGACTTTGCGCGTGTTATTGAATCGTGCACTTTGTACTGGTTGTGTCCAGTGGGCGTTTTAATTCGAGACCTGTAACTTGCAACAGTATGTTTACACATGTCATAGTTAGCTGGAAAGTCCTGGTATATAAACCACACAAAATCTTCAACTACACTTACCAGCTGACTTATCCAAGAAGTAAGCGAGTAGACACCTCATGACCGCCTGGTGGCTGACCACGAGGACATTCCCCTGCCGCTCCAGCTCCATGATGACGGGTTCCAGCCTTGCCACCAGGTCCTCGTAGCTCTCCCCCCGAGGGTATCGGTACGCGAACTTGTTCGCGTCGCGGGCGTTGAAGTCCGATGGGTATTTCTGTTGGATCTCTGCGTAGGTCATCTCTTCACAGATACCCTGTTAGTAAAAAACGATCGATAAGTTGTTTACATCAATATATTCTTGACAATGGAGTGATTTTTTATAGTGCAGTTTTATTATTTTAAAGTATAAATTCTGTTTAGAATTAATGATAGTTACTAAGCACTTATGAAATATGATTTTTAGAACTGCCATAAGACTGGCATTGGGGGGATTAAAGGGTCCAATTCATGCATAATTTCTTTTTGAATGAAGATAGTTTAAAAATAACTTTTTACATTGAATAAATTTACAAACCGTGCTAAGTCATATTTAAAAGTTAAGAAAAACTAATTTGTATTTTCTACTAACGTTTTATTAAACGTTGACAACAAACCAATACTAAAAGGCCAGTAATTTTTTCCACATAATATTTTAGTTTGATCTCTTTGGTCATAGAAACAAGAAAACTGTTCTAAATTCAAAACTCAATATTGCCCTAACGCCTGATGCAGGGGCCACACCTGCCATAACGTTAAAGATCTTAACTATGGCCGAACGCGTCTTATTTAAAGCGTTAAAAAATAAAACCATTATCAAAAAGCCACAATAAGAACAATATCGTATTACACGCATCTCGACACATCTGTGGGAAATATATCTGTAACATCATCCCAGATGAGGCCCCACCATGAGGGGACAAAAATTCACTGGGTGGAAAAAGGAATTTTATGATGATAAATATAATACCGCGTCGATCTCGTTGAGGGCCTTCCACCTCTCCTGCGGCGCCTTGACGTCCTTGACGGTCTGTATGGCCCTGCGCATCCACGAGGTCCACACGCGCAGCCCCGGGATGCACTGCTGCTCGATGTACGAGCCCAGCGAGCACGCGTACTGCCGCCCGCGAGGCGACAACTCGCTGTCACCGCCGATACGCCCGACCAGATTGTGCATGCTTTCGCCGTGCTGACATTTCAAACGTTTACTTATAGTAGGTTCATTGGTAACTTGACACGCAGGGTTACCAACATTCAAAAATATTAATCCCTAAAGCTAAAGTACAAAACTGTGTAGCCCATGGTTCAATTGTGGACTGTATTGGAGACATGACCTAGACCCTTATAATAGAAAAGTAGAAGTTCAGGTTTTGTACTCAGGCAGAGTGTACAGCACTAAATTCCATTTTCAAACCAACACTTATCACAAGGACCTAAGATTAAGTTCTTGGTATGGTCACTAATCAAAGATGTTGAAATATGTTAAGTTTCTTAATCGAACATTGACTCGGAAAATGTCCAAAAATGTATGGCTGTTCCCTGCTGTGTTTTAGCCATCGCCTCACACAGAAAGAGGATAGATATCTAAATTTATGGTGCGATGCTTTACATACTTTATACTAGGCAAGGATCAAATAATTATTTGAGAATTTTACAAAAAGAACAATTTATGTTTCATAATATTCTTGATTTCTTTATTACTCCATATAAGCAATGTCAGTTTTTATGATTTGGTAACCCTACGTCTCAAGTAAACGTGAACACACAATAATCTCAATTAGTGATCATTGTTTTTATTCTTCTGATAATCATGGTTTGTTATTTTATGTCTTTCCATTTCTTACTATTACCTGGGCGTATGTGATCATGGGTCAAGTTGATGCGTTGTATAATAAAGACACGGTACTTTCTTAGTTTGATGATGTACAATATGTGTGTTGTTGTGTTGTGTGGTGATGACTGCTATGCAGTTTTGTTTAAAAAAAATGTATGATATTAATTTAATATGAATATTATTTGTGTTTAACATTGATTGATTTTAAGGGAAATCTCAACTCTAGGGAAATGCTATTTTTCAAGCTGCTAATTATATACTCCATGTGTGGCATCAACTTAAAACAATTGAAATTTCAATGAAGCAGTGATAAGAGGTTCAAAAGGCTTCATGGCCAGAACTATGAATATTAAAAAAAAATTATATTAACTTACCCTTGTCAAATATATAGTCCTGGGCACAATATGTATATTCATCAAGTAATACACAATCCGACTTTGTATGTGTCCCTCGTGCTTATGAACGACAACCTTCTCGCCAGTGTCATATATCTTCATGAAGCTATATTCAGATTCCAAATTCTCATCCAACGGCTCATATCTCTCTTTATAATGTTCTATCCTTAGAAGAAAGTCGTTTAAGACGTTGTCTGTGTTTTGTATGTTTGTGTAATCTGGACTGCTTACTTTGACTTCCTAGAAGACGAATTATAGTTACAGAATGTTTATTTATCAAATACACAGTTAAATGGACAAATTTTGGCTCGGGCCAACATGATATGCCCGAGTCTAATACTTTGTATTTAATATAAATACAGTTTACAACATTACTTACTTACTATTATATTTTTATTTTTTATCTTAACTATATATATTATATAACATTTATATGTACTGTATGTGTTATACAATCTATTTATTCAATATTTCTAATATATATTTATTTATATACTATATTACAACTCTATTTAAAATACATTTTTAAATAAAACATACCATAATATTTTGTTCAATAATCCTAGGGTCATCACATATGGACTCGACGAAGAACAGTTTGAATCCCATTTTATGTACGACGATGTCTCGGATCATCCGCCGCCTGTCCAGGGTCGAGTTAGTTGCGTCAAACACCTGAAAAATCATTAAATAAATTGATAAACATACACATATTCCCAAACTTACGGGTAGATTTGATATAATTTCATAACAATGTAATAATCATTATATTGACCCGTTTTTGGATTATCATGGGTCCTGGATCTTGTTAGTTAGTTACTTTGTAATAAAAATGGTTTTATTCTGTAAATGTTATCAGATCGTTATGATTCTTAGAGTCGATAGAAGGTGCATTTTGAAAGCCTTGAATGAATGAATATGCTTTATTGTGTTTTAAAGATACAGTTAACAGAAACTAAATTTTACAATGCAATAAGCGGTCTCATCGCTATTAGCGATTTCTTCCAGACAACCTTTGGTTATTTTTGATAAGAACAGGGGTATGTTGCATTATTCTCACTATCCTTCTTATAAGCCTTCTGTATCCTTAACCCAATTTTGGCATGTTTGTGGATTGGTTCTGCTCTGCTTAAGTAGGTCCATTTATCAATGCCAGACTCAGCTGTGAAAGGATGAGTCAGAGCATTTATAATCACAATACGCATTTAGCCTTAGAGGTACATGTGAGCTAAAGTCCCAGGTGTAAAGTCTGTCTGTGTGTCCCAGGTGTAAGGCTAACTTGGAATGAATTGAAACTTACAGCGACTTCGCCGCCTTTCCTGAGCCACTCGCAGACATCGTGAAGCGCGTCCAGCGCGCACTGCTGCCTGATGGCCATCGCTTTCTTGTTGTCGGCGCGGAAGAACTCGTGGCTCGTGTACGCCGTCGTCGCGTGCCGCCTGTATTCGCCAAGATTAAACACTGTGGGCAAGGGGATTTAAGAACTTTATACAATCCATATCTGCAATGAAGCATCATAGTGTTATGAACAAAGCTTTATTTATTTTTTACTAGCCGTTCCCGCCCGCTTCGCCTGGCGAATGACATTATAGAATTTTTAAAAACGGATCATGGTTATAAGTGAAAATCATGTTGTTTCTAACATAGAGGTTATGTTAAATCATGTTCCTCTTTTATGAGCTAGAAAGCAAATGAACCAAGGATAAATGCCTGTCTTTTGTTTTATGGGAGCAAATAAATTAATAAACAAACAAATTGAGAAAACATGGCAAAGGGCTCATAGAATTTGAAAAATATATAGCCTATGACCATCTACGATTAATTCCACGTCGAATGGTTGTGGTTTCATGCTGATCGGTCCAGTAGTTTTCGAGTTTACCTCGGACAAAGAAAACAAACTTTGGTTATATATATATAGATAGATAGATTGCAGGAGTTCAGCAGACAGGCCACTTTTTGGAAGCGGTCACACGCGGTGGTAGAAATGTGCTGCTGCTCTCTTAAGGGACACTAGAACCTGGTCACTAACGCCAGAACACAAGACAAGGTTGTTATGGCAGCATACTCTAGACTAGGGATGGTCGCCATCCAGTTGAGCAAATACCCTACCACCTGGCTGTGGGTTGTTTTGTCGCCTCTTACGACAGGCCGCCCGGCCGCAGGAAATTGAATTCTTTTTCTGTTCTTACATGGGAAAAAAAGCTACAGGGTTTATGGTATTTTTGGCAAAGTTTAGTTTCAGCAGCGAGTGCCTTTTTAACTTGCAATGGATGTACCTATGCATGTTTGTATGTATGTAAGTTCAGCTGGAATCTTGCAAGTTAAATATGACCAACTTCCCGGTATCCCATTAAGCTGAAATTTTCCATGCATATGTATATCACATGACAATGCAATAATATCGTACCATGGAGCTGAACTGATAATGGAGTCCGAAGGTGGCCATAGGAACTCTTGTGACAAACCAGATAGACCCGTCGTGATTGGGTCGTTTTACTTGTCTTGGCTAG
This sequence comes from Dendrolimus punctatus, assembly GCA_012273795.1. Classification (NCBI taxonomy): domain Eukaryota; kingdom Metazoa; phylum Arthropoda; class Insecta; order Lepidoptera; family Lasiocampidae; genus Dendrolimus; species Dendrolimus punctatus. The sequence continues at coordinate 2,376,618 of CM022532.1, read as the reverse complement.
CACTCTGCTGCTACAGGATATCCAGAATTCAAAAGAAGATTCAAAAGCTTGTATTTAAAAAACAAGTTATATGTAGATAGTATTGGTAATTTTATTATATAAACCACTACTTAAATGAAAGCAGGAGAGCAACCACTGAGATCTTGAAGGGTGAAACTATGATGACAAAACACGCACAAACAAAGCCACAGACACACACTAGCGCGCGCTTGCCTAAACACTTGTATTATTTACAAAGGAAAATAATACTTTGAATCTAGGACATTCAAATAACATTATAATATACAGCCACAAGCAAAATAAGATGCTGCAGCCATTTCACTTTCATTGTATAGGAAGGCAGACTAACCTCTTGTATTGATTCCTATCCAATTGAGATATCTTGATAACTTTTTGGAAATATATGTCTTGCCACGTGCCGGGAGGCCAACCATCGCTATCACATGTGGTATGTTTACATAATTTGCCCGTTCACCTGAAAATAATTAAACAACATAATGTTATTAATTATAGAGTATTTTTGTAGTTATCAACAAGTTTGAGAGAACCTTACCTACATCATGACAAGGAAGAGACAAAACAATTTGTATATTTATATAATTATAATAAATTTGTAACACCAATACAAAAATGAACTTGTAGACTAAGGGCCTTACTTATAATAATCGCGTTAAGAAAGAATTAGCCTTCTCGATCTCTTAAATAGGAGACTCTTAAGGCCTTAATCAATGGCTGTTTCAAATAAAACTTGCCATCTTGCCTCTTAGCAGTCACTTAAACTACCTCTCTATGTTGGTTATTTTTGACAGTTACTTTACCACCGCCTGTTATCCTTAAGAGGAGTTTATGGGTAATATTTTCGTTAATCAATTGCTGAGCAGTTTCTTAAAATTTAACAAAGGATTATAAGTAAGGCCATTAAAATTTTATCTAGTTACATACAAAGGGCAGTCTTATAGCTAAAAAGCGACTCTTCCAGAAAACCCCATGTTTGTTGGACAAGTATTTATTTTCATTTGTACTGATAACTGCCAAATGAAAATAAAGGTTTGTCCTCCATGTGTTCCTAAACTATCAACCAGATTGTGATGAAACTTTGATAGGATGTTCTGAGGATGCTCCCAAGGTTTCTGGCCCAAAAAACAGAATATACAACCAATTTTATACCCCTCATGCCAATGCTGCGGTTATAGCTAGTAAATAAATAATTATGGCTTTTTTTGTTGATTTACGATGTTGTTTTTAAACATGGTTACGATAGTTACGAGTTCCTAGGAGTATAGTCTTTAACAAGTTCTTTCCGCAAACAGGAATCTTCTAACAAAAGGGTAAACACCTATATATACTTCTAAATGATTAACAGCCTGTCAATTTTTAGTTATTTTCAAATGATGTAGGACAAATACTATAGTATTTATCAATAATAATGTTTATTTGACTTATCAATAATAATAGAAAGCAAAGGTCCTCTTATCTTGGTGCCAACTCATAAAGATAGGTTTATTAACATAAATTTAATAACAAAGATATATGTATATATATGTTTGTAAATTTCCATAGTTAAATACAGTACCAGATCTGTGAGTGGCGGTTCATCTGATTTTAATACCAAGTGAATGCACAAAACCTTTACAAACCAAATATCTTAACTAGAGATGTAAACAAAAACAACCACTTATTCGATTTTTTTAAATGTAATAATTAAATTAAATGGTAAAAGGTATAAAGGTTATTAAGGAAATAAATTGATAATATGATGAAAACAAATTAAACATGTTGTTCATTGAGTTTATATCCATATTTAAAATATAATGATACATAAACTATTACTTGTTACCTAAAAAAAAACAGATTTTATATTAATTTTAATGATCTACTTAGTTTGAGAAAATTTTAACTTTTTTTGATCATACAAAATAATTGTATTTATATTTCTTAATTATACTCAATTTGAATAATAATCAAATAAACAACTTGACATTGAACATCTCTTTTTGTGGCTTCATGCTTATTCTGCTATAGTTAGAACAAATTAGGAGGCACTGTCTTTGTCACTCATCAGCATTGGTTGTGTTGGTATCACTCTCTCTAGTACAATCACAAGTGTACATTTATGAAAGTTTGCAAAGCCTATGTTCAGAAGGGCCATAATTCATCGGTCCTACTGTACTTCTTTGACTTAACACATTTTATATTGAGCTAGATTTTGCTGTGAAGTAAAACTTCTTTCTTTGCGAAAAATGTGTAATATGGAATTGCAGTATTATGATTATTATTTTTAGCACAGAATTTTGTTTTTGGATAGAATCAGTCAAAACTTAACATTACTTGTATGGAAGTTACATTAAATACTAGCTGTCCCGGCAGACGTCGTTCTGCTGGGTAAAAAATAGGGGTTGATCGTAGAGGGTTGAAAATTTAGGGTTGTATGTATTTTTAATGGTGTATCATAAAAAAAATTGTCTAAAAATAAAAATTTTGGAGTGGACTACCCTTAACATTTAGGGGGATGAAAAATTGATGTTATCCGATTCTCAGACCCCTACCCAATATGCACACAAAATTTCATGAGAAACGGTTTGACCCGTTTCAGAGGAGTATGGTAACTGACATTGTCACATGAGAATGTTATACAACAAGATTAAGTTCTTGTAAGGCCAATGAGCTTTTGTAACATATAGGCACCGACCCCTTAATGCACCTTTTTGACCGACTTCGAAAAAAGGAGGAGGTTCTCAATTCATCGGGATCTTATACTTTTCTTTTTTTTATGTATGTTCGCCGATTACTCCATGGTTTATGATCCGATTTACGTGATTCTTTTTGTTCGACGCAGAATAGCATCCAATTGGTCCCCTAAAAATTTTACATAGTGTGGCCCAGTAGTTTTCATTTTATGACCATTTTTTATGAAGAAAATTTCCTTTTTCGTTCCATATGTACACTGATTACTCTGAGATTTATGATTCGATTTACGTGATTCTTTTTTTTGTTCGACGCGGAATAGCTGCCATGTGCTCCCCTAAAAATTTGACATAGTTTGGCCTAGTCGTTTTCATTTTACGAACATTTTTTGTTCTCGTTTCTTGGGACCTATATTTTTTAAGAAGCGTGGCATCATTCGTTAGTCCACCCATACATAGCTAGACATTAAAAAGTAACAAATAAAAAATAAAAACTTCGTTTAAAAAAACCGACTTCAAAAACTAAAATGTATAAAATAACTTATTTCTAAAGCTATTATTATTAATATATAATATCTAAAACATCTTAAAGTCGGTGCAAAGTAAATCATAAAAATTACTATAATATTTTGATAATATTTTGAAAATTACTAAGCACCGACTTTAAGATGTTTTAGATAATATGTATTAATAATAATAGCTTTAGAAATAAGTTATTTTATACATTTTAGTTTTTGAAGTCGGTTTTTTTAAACGAAGTTTTTATTTTTTATTTGTTACTTTTTAATGTCTAGCTATGTATGGGTGGACTAACGAATGATGCCACGCTTCTTAAAAAATATAGGTCCCAAGAAACGAGAACAAAAAATGTTCGTAAAATGAAAACGACTAGGCCAAACTATGTCAAATTTTTAGGGGAGCACATGGCAGCTATTCCGCGTCGAACAAAAAAAAGAATCACGTAAATCGAATCATAAATCTCAGAGTAATCAGTGTACATATGGAACGAAATGGGAAATTTTCTTCATAAAAAATGGTCATAAAATGAAAACTACTGGGCCACACTATGTAAAATTTTTAGGGGACCAATTGGATGCTATTCCGCGTCGAACAAAAAGAATCACGTAAATCGGATCATAAATCATGGAGTAATCGGCGAACATACATAAAAAAAAGAAAAATAAAAGATCCCGATGAATTGAGAACCTCCTCCTTTTTTCGAAGTCGGTCAAAAAGGTGCATTAAGGGGTGGGTGCCTATATGTTACAAAAGCTCATTGGCCTTACTAGAACTTAATCTTGTTGTATAACATTCTCATGTGACAATGTCAGTTACCATACTCCTCTGAAACGGGGTCAAACCGTTTCTCATGAAATTTTGTGTGCATATTGGGTAGGGGTCTGAGAATCGGATAACATCAATTTTTCATCCCCCTAAATGTTAAGGGTAGTCCACTCCAAAATTTTTATTTTTAGACAATTTTTTTTATGATACACCATTAAAAATACATACAACCCTAAATTTTCAACCCTCTACGATCAACCCCTATTTTTTACCCAGCAGAACGACGTCTGCCGGGACAGCTAGTATTTAATGTAACTTCCATACAAGTAATGTTAAGTTTTGACTGATTCTATCCAAAAACAAAATTCTGTGCTAAAAATAATAATCATAATACTGCAATTCCATATTACACATTTTTCGCAAAGAAAGAAGTTTTACTTCACAGCAAAATCTAGCTCAATATAAAATGTATAAAATAACTTATTTCTAAAGCTATTATTATTAAAATATAATATCTAAAACATCTTAAAGTCGGTGCAAAGTAAATCATAAAAATTACTATAATATTTTGATAATATTTTGAAAATTACTAAGCACCGACTTTAAGATGTTTTAGATAATATGTATTAATAATAATAGCTTTAGAAATAAGTTATTTTATACATTTTAGTTTTTTAGTTTTTGAAGTCGGTTTTTTTGTGTAAAATAGTTGTATGACTTAGTATACTTTACATATAGGGTTTTGTTTGAGTGTTTAGAATGAAATTAAGTATATAATTAATATATGGCAGATTAAAGATAAAGAAAATTGGATTACAGACTAAATAACATTATAATGTTAATTTTATAGAATTTAATAGTTTAATTCTATAGATTTAAACTCGTTTATAAAGAAAAAAGTGGCTGAAACATTGAAATAAAAATCAAAGCGCTTAAACTGTTGAAACTTAGTTTTAATAATAAACTTGTTTTTTATCTATAAAAGTATCACGATACAATAAATCATCAATTATACATATCAAGGTTGGATTCATTACAATAGCAGTATAAAGGAAACTTACCCCACATTCTTTAAACACTTGAGTAGTTTTAATAAGGTAAGTTATTCTTTTTTTTTCAATTTATTATCTTACTTGATTTAAATAAAGTATAAATATAAAATAAGTTTAGAAACCAAGAAGTGACACTTGTTAATTTGGAAACGAAAATGGATATAGTAAAGAACCAGACACTATTAGATTAAGCATTAGTCTATGAACAACAAGTTTTTGCTTTTAGTACAATTAATCAGTCCCCTGACCTAATTTTTCATTCAAGGGCATCAAATATGGATTAAAATATTAAATATGTAATCACGCAGATAAAATCTAGTGCTTTTAAAGTCCCTTATCATCAAATTGAATAGTTCGGTATCAGTATAAATATCAGATCTGTTTCAGTAAAGAATGTACTTCCCGGAACTATTTATAATGACAACGGCTGTTGTGAATGTTCAGTTTACATTGCTCTATCATACGCTTGATGTGTCCTTGTGACGCCGACTTAATTAACTTGCAAATTGTTCATTGATATCGCACTTCGCAAATTTTACTAACCATCACCGAAAAACTGCTTGTTCAAATACTTCCATCCCTCAACGCGGTTGTCGTCCGAGTCCATTGTTATTAATCGCGTCCTACAGCTTGTAGAGACGTCTTTAGATTAATTAAATAGGTACCAGAAAAAATTAATTACGCTTAAATCCGTGCGACTACTCCGATATCAGAAATACAATGTACTGTGTTAAACGAGAACTGTCAATGTCAATAAAATCGATTGACAGCATAAGACGCATAGACTAGACGTATTCCAGTTCTATAAACAAGATGTTGATATTTCTAGCATATATATTATAAAATGCAATCAATCTTTTAGAGTAGAGAAATTATTTCCAAAAAGAAAATTCAACTTTTACTAGATAAGAAATATCTTTCGTGTTTTTGAAGTTAGTTTAGACAAAATATTTTAATTTTAAAATATTGTGTCTTTAACCTTGTTATACAGATTTAAATATCATTTTTAGTCTTATTATAGCTGGTTCCTACATCTTACTATTCTCTTAGTTGACCTACTATTGGTTGAATTTTAACATTAGTTGTATGGAACTTATGTCAAATTTTATCCTTTAGCAAGGTAAATGAAAGTTCGGAAGATATAGGAACTGGACTTTAATGTGAAATAGATATTTTGGCAAAAGTAAGTTATATGAAAAGGGTCACCAGTCACCACGATGCATTTCATTGTGCGTGGTTTATGTAGATCTATAAACTTTGTTTTCAGTGTTATCTACATTATACACGTGAAACAACAGACAAAATAGTTTGGCTTCATAATTCTTTAACAAAGGAAATTTAATTATATTATACTTTCTAAGGTTTCGGGTTCAAGGCTAACAAATATCAAGGTGTAGCCATGTACCTTAGAGACATCAGAGTAGACTAGAAATAATTAATTCAGACAAATTATTTGCTTATTATTTAATTGAAAGTAACTATCAATATTCATGAAAAAATAATCCAAACACAGGCTCGAATATAGATACAAATAATTATAGTTCTTATCGTATCGTACGAATATTCCCTGTTTTGACAACATGGCCGATAACCTTTTCATCCTAAAGTAAGATAAATACTCAAGGCCAGCATTTTCCTTTATAGATACAAGTGTTGCGCTGTTTTTCTAACTTACATAATATATCATTTGTATTATAATCGAATATTTGTGATATTATTGGCGTATAAATAGCAATTTTCACTTAAAGCCACTAGGAGTTTTAGGCGAGAACTAAAAGGAGATGTTGTGCTGTGCAGTTTTATTTTCTAAAAATGTGTAAAATTATTCTAAAATGAACAGTAGTTTTTTTAGTAGGATATTGATAGTTTTTGAGTATTAATTATGTGTTTTTTGAGAAATGTGAACTGTATAGTCAAATGTGGCTTTTTGAGTTTTTACAAGAACTCCGTTGAATGGCACTAGCTGATTCCCTACAGTTCAGTTGTGCTACACATAAGTTTAAGAAAATGAAGAAACTATATCGTAAACTAAGATCTGGCTTAAAGGTCTAACTGCCTAACTTTAATTTTCTTACTACAGAAGATAATTATGTTCACACCTGAAAAAGTAAACGAATGTTCTTATTGCATAGAACCAGTGTTACGGACAATCAAACTAAAGGACTATTTCAGACCCTTTTCTTATAATATCGAATTCAATTTCAGGTATAGTTGATCTTGACTTCGGGAAGCGCTTTTCTTTACAGGCGCGGCGTAAGTGGTACATGCCTCGCTGTTGTAATATTTATTAGGCTAAGCACACAATATTTAATTATGTTTCCGATTTTTGGAGGTGACTTGGATTGAGATTTAATTTTGTGAATTAAATGAGTAAAAGTCGTAGGATGTTGATTAATTTTAAGCAACAATAGCAATTAGATAATATTAGCTGGTTAATGTAATGTGACTTTTTTAATTGCTACAAGAACTCGCATTATTTAGCTTCGCTGAAAATGTTGCCATGTCATGCTATATGGAGTAGGATTTAACCTTTTTATTTATAAATAATATTCTTGGCGTCAGATAAAGAATTACTACAACTTGGTTGTTCTTGATTGAAAATTGAACAAAAGTTAAAATATCTTAAACTGGCTAAATATCAAAACCATGGAAAACCAGTTCAGTGACTTTCAATCAACTTTATTCAATTTGATTGTTCCGTCTAACATCAGCATTCGCAGTGTGAACCGGGCCTTATTCCAAACACTGTATAAAGTACTGCAATGTCAAGGCCTTGTGACGTATTGGCGTCTTGTTTGAGACTAAATTAGCACCCACCCACCTTCCAAACGATGGTTTACTTTCATTTATTGTCTGTAAACAAATATTGGCGTCCTTGTTGAGATGCGAGGTGTTAATTATCTAATTTCAATAAGTTTTATATACACGCTCTTCTATGGCCAAAGACATAATACCAGAAACTGAGACCAAAAAAATAAAAAAGATTGTATTTGTTTTGTGCATCAATAAATTTTAAAAAATCCGTTGCGTTGTTTATGAAGAGTTTGCGGATATTTAGACAGACAGACTTTGATTTATACTACATTAAAATATTTTTGCAATTAAATAAAGATATTTTAATGTGGTCTGATTTAATCATGTTACTATTTAATAATAATCTTATACACTCATATTTAATAATAAGTCTATACTTAGAATGTTTATTTCTCTATTTCCGTAATTCCTATTTCTAGTAGTCCGTAGTCCTATTTGAAACAGACTGTAAGTTACAGTTTTCTGAGGTTTTCTGCATGTCACTGGATACAAGCGCATTGGCCCGATGAACCTGCCAGTGCGCGGCGGATGGATTATATCATTGAGGAAATTGCCGCCCACGTGCAGAACCCACATCAATTTGTCCACAGACAATGCTTATTCATCATTAAATAATTTCGGAGTTCTAAAATTCTATTATCTATATATCTGCTATATAAAGAAAAAACATTTTAAGTTATAATACATTATAACTATAAACTCGTACGGTGAAGGAAACTCAACGTATATTGTATTCTACTTACTAGCAATAAGCGGTGCTTTAGGAGGGCTCGCAAAGTTTTCTACCTAGTAATAATTAAATTATTATTTATTTGTGCTAAATATAAACAAACCGGCGTCTTTTTAACTAAACAACATTGTTTATATGTTAACATCGATATTAGTTATTAGTTTTCGAACAGATGGTATTAGTATATTGGTATGGTATGGTATATTGGTTTTATAATTTGTATAATATAACTAGCTATCCCGGCAGACGTCGCGCGTCGTCCTGCCCGGAATAGCTTTAATCGTATGCCGACAGTAGCGCCACCTACCGTGTTCAATTGTGAACCAACTCAGAAACCTCTGGCTCGTGCACTACAACTTATTGCTAAAGATCGTCACATGATCAAATGTATATTACGATTCTATAAAGGACATATTATCCCCGCAAACTGCTATTGCGCCTGGCCGCCATTTTGGTGACGTAACCGTAGCCGAATACTCAGTACTGTTAGCATCACTGGTCGGCGAGTACGCCTACGTATCGAGTTGCGGATGACGTCACGTGAATGTTAATTTACAAGGTTCCAGCGCATTACAAATTTGCGGGGATAATACAGACAAACATTCATTTTTATATATAAGAAAGAAGAAGAAAATATTTCTATGACAGATACTAATACATTAACAGGTGAACATAAAATATTTTACACTTTTATGCATTAAGCATTCTATTACATAACATGCAGATATTATATCATATTAAAATTATACCTCGTATGTAATTAAGATATATCTGTTGAATACTAAGAAAATATCTGATTTATTCTCTAGATTTTTGGATCGTTCTAGCCAAAAATCGAAAGCTAAGTATTTTTATAACTTCTTTAAAAGACTACTAACTTACTATGATAAGCAATCTATACATATAATAATAAAATTGTAGAGGTCAAATTTCTGTACAATTAAAAAAAATTATAAAAACCAGTCAGTGGGATGTAAGAAGTGAAATAGAACTAATTTTGATTTTTTCATTTTTTTGTTTCTCTGTTTATCTGTCTGTTTGTACCGGCTAATCTCCGAAACGATTGGATCGATTTACATGAAATTTTGTATGGTGATAGCTTATATCCCTGGTCAACATATAGGATACTTTTGATCCCGAAAAATTAAACAGTTCCCGTGGGATAATTAAAAACCTTTAATTTCTTAAACAGCTTATAACAGACTGAATGTAATTTCTCTGCAACATAACATAATAGAAGCAAAGGCTTTGACAGGGTCTGGTGTCGGTGAGAGAGTTTTATCTTATATTACTAATATATGAAGCTGATAAGTTTGTTTGCTTGAACGCGCTAATCACAGGAACTACTGGTCTGATTTGATTTTTTTTTCTGTATTAGATAGCCCATTTATCGAGGAAGGTTATAGGCTATATACCATCACGCTAACAGCAATAGGAGCGGAGCATCAATGAATGAATGTGTGTTTAAGTGGGTTCCCGGATGGTTTAGATTTGCAATTAGAACCGGTAGGTGGAGCTGAGATCGGGTTCTAGAATCCTCTTAATCAGCGGGAGCGATTTTGGTGACTTTGTTTTCGTGTGTTTGAGTGCGTTCCCGGATGGTTTAGATTCGCAATTAGAACCAGTAGGTGACGCTGAGATCGGGTTTTAGAATCCTCCTAATCACCTGGACCGATTATGGTGATTTTGTTTTTGTGTCATGAAATAGTCTTTTGGGAATTCAGAAAATATGGCGCTACGAAGTTCGCCGGGTCAGCTAGTCTAGAAATAAATTTAAATTACTATGTCAAAACCCAAATCTGAAAGTACTTAACTGTACCACAAAAAATTACAGATTATGGCAAAGTATTAGGGGTCGCTTCGCCCGCCCTGATAATCCCTTAAGGTTATAAATGAGGGCCGAGTTTTCAATTATCAGATAAAAGTTATCTATCGAATAAATTATAACCTGACTGAATTTAAAAGTGAAACAATTTAAATGTTTTATTTGCTCTACTCTAATGTTTAAGTTGTTCAATATGTATTTTATTATATCACTAACTTTTATCTGATGATTGAAATATCGGTCCTAAGTAAAATATTAAGCCTAGGTCATCCAAGTTAATGGATGAAATTTCTAGAGCTGGCTTCGTTAACTCGCTGGATTGCCACACTGATCCATTGTCCAAGGTAGGAACCATACCTCTAAAAACTGCGCGCAGGTTTGCATATGACTAATTATTGCATATACTTATGTAAAGTATATACAATAAATTAAAATTATAAAATGTAATTTTTTTGACAGCCCAAGTGACCAACGACGCGTAACATCATGAGTCTATCGGGATTCAGGAAACCTGCGCTCGGGTAGTAATTTCCCGAAGAGTCAAGTCGTTATACATAAAATTTAAGCAATAATTTAATCTTTTCTCAAGTTACACAATTTCAATAATAAATAGTTCAACTTAGATTAGTTTAAGTTATCACGCGTCCAAGACTCACACGTTTTTTTCGCTTTCTTTCTTGCTTTTTCGGTTACGCGTCACATGTTTTCCGTTACGCGCCATCTTTTTCTCGCCCCTACCGCGGTTGATTCGACTGTGGTAGAGGCTTTATAGAAGTGAAACTTCTTTATCGGCGTTGGAAAAAAAAAAATTACCGTCACATTTTCCGGTTACGCGTCACATTTTTTCCGTTACACGCCATCTTTTTCTTGCCTCTATCTTTTATTTATTTAACCAATTTAAAGAAGTTTCACTTCTTACGTGTGTACACTAGTATACGCACACATGTTTTAATGTAGTTTAGACTAATAATATAAGCTTTAGCAAAGTAATTTATATGAAAGATAACTGAAAAACCTTGGTGGCGTCGCATTATACATACATACGGTGCGGTCATCTAAAAAATCTTTCGTAGTATAAGCCTTTTCGGACAAACGTTGCTTTACTATTTTTTAAATTTGTTAATTAAGGCTAGTCTAACCGTTTATTTATGTAAATTAGTTTCAAGAGTCGAAATTTCCACAATATTCTTAACTTGACATTGTGTATAACAATAAAATCACGCTATTACAGCAGTTCATTATGAGGTATACATAAATTACGTAGTTTATTTTATTGACTCTTTAATGTCAGGTGATAATCGGGGCACGCTACCATTGCGTGTATCTTTTGTGTTTATAAGATTGTTATAGTAAAGATATAAGATAGTTTTACTGTTTTCATATATGAAACCTTCTTGACGCAGACGCAGGCAAACAGACAGGGTCGAAAGGCTTATAATTATTCTTCTATTATATTAATGTACCTACTCTGTGATAATAATAATTATGTTGTTTATCTGTAACATTAGAAGCATCAATGCTTTACTGGACTTAAAGAAAACTTATGACGACTTCCTTAAATGACTAAGGAGAAACTTTTAGGATTGTTATTGAACGCCGAATGGTTCGTAGATGAATATGATAGCTCAATCCATGTTTATGAACATCCTAGTGAAGCGAACGATACGGTTGTGAAAATGAACCTTGTTCAAACAATTCCTCCGAACACAACAGACAATCTTGCAACCCACCTGGGCCGAGCTTTGCTGGTAAAATTTTAATTAGGTTTTTCTACATTCTATATATAAAATCTTCAATGAGAAATAATCTAACTAATGGTAAAATGGCTTAAAAATCTGTTGCGTGGTTTAGCAGGAGCTCGCAGATATACAGACTGTATATATATAGACAGACGCTGAAAGCTACTTTGTTTCATACTACTCTACAGAAAAACAATATTTAGCTAGACATGTTGCTGGGGAGTTTCTTACCGCTTCTTCTCCTTAACAGCAATAACACACTACGAAACTTACATAGAATAGGAAGTTAAATTAAATTTCAACGTATATGTGTATGACCTTCAAAAAGCGTTCTCCAATGGAACTTATTTTGAATATAAACTTTTGAATTTGTATTTACTATATAAAGGTAATAAAACATCAATTGAGATCCATTCCTAACAATAAACTTACAATTTTGCTATATCAATAATCTAAATTATTCTAAATCATCGGGATTTATCCAGCTTGAGGCAAATTACACGGTCGAATTGTCAATTTGTACAAACTAGTTGCAGTCGGATGGATCGTCTGGCAGTTGAATTATATGGCAATGGCAAGCCGGCTTCTAACCAGTTTTCTTGCGTCAAGGTTGTTGCTCATGTTACATTTTTTTTGCATTAACACAAATACTTAAATTAGGTACGTCGTATGCATCTCTTAAGTAACTAATCCACTGTGTAAAATCGCTGTACAGCTAAGTAATTACTAATTAGTAAATTTCTTATCTAGCTCTGTCGTGGGTTTTATTTATAGATATAAGAGTGAGTTTGGACGCTTCTTAAAGAATCATAAAGAAGCATTCAAACTTACGCTATCTTTCTATAAATAAGACCGTAAATTATTTTTAAAAATTAAAAAAAAAACAAAGCTCCCACCAGATTTAGAGCTCTTGAATAACAGAGTCTAACATGCCAGGAATTTAACCCAAGACTTCCTTGTTTCACTGGCGGGTAGTTGATCAAAAGGCTTAGACCACTAATGGCCTGTTCTTATGTCTTAATAACCGTTCATTTGCCTAGCTTACAATTTATCATAATTTTTATACAAGTAAAGACAACCTATCTGTGGTAATGTAAGTCAATGAGTAATAAGATATAGGAATCGGCCATTAATCACAAAGGTTATAGTATCTATTTTAATCTTTTTCTGTTTACATTGCAACTTATTATTATTTAATCACTGTAATGGCCCTAGTAGAACATCAGCGCTGGTTAACTCAACCTGCTGAGTTAGGACCAACTTAGAACATTTTTATTACTTTTAGTACATTGTACATATTTCATTTTTTATGCTCGTAATGTATATTTATTTGTGTCTATTTTTTATTAATAGATGGTATTTTTTTTATATTTTAATTAATATTTAATTATTATAGAAATAAATTATTATTATCATCAGCATTAGCACAAATGGCGTTCGCCGAAACGAATATTAAAAAGAACCAAAAAATTTTTGTGTTATTATAGTTCTAAAAAAAATATATTTTTTTCTTCTTTCTGTTATGTTCCTTTTACATTGCCTAAGATTTTTTTATTGCACAGTTCAGCAGACAGGCAGACCTGATGGAAAATGGTTACCATCGCCCATAGACATTTGTAACTCCAAAGATGCTACAGATGTTAAATTGCAATGAAATTAGTAAAATTCATGATATTTTTTGTCACAGTATACATTATTATGTCTTCTGGACAACAGAAACCTTTACTTAATAAGTAACCAATTAAAAAGTATAAAAAATAACAGACTGTAGGTCAAACGTTCAATAAACTATCTCTGACATTAATTTTATATCAAATTTATTGCTTTTTAACGTTTTATAAAATTACAATGTGTAGTTAAATGTGATACATTATCAATTATTGTATCTTGTTTCGGTCGATTATTAATGCTACTCAATTAATTGCTGGTATAAGAATGTGCTACTTACTACCTTATATAATATTACTTCCCTTTTCAGATATAAAAGCAAAATGTTCTTTGTAAATCTGATATAATATTTTATAGATCACTATTTTTTCTTTATTGTAGGAGTTTAGCAGACAGGCAGACGGCCCACTTGATGGAAAGCGGTTACTATCGCCTATGGCCATTTACAACGCCAAAGGTGCTACAAATGTGCTGCTGTTCTCTTAAGGGAGACTAGAACCTGGCCATTAATGCCGGAACACAACTCAAGCTTGTTATGGCGACATACACTAGACCAGGTGTGGTAGCTACCTAGTCGGCCAAATGCCCTACCACCTGGCTCTCGGTTGTTTGGTCGCATCTTACTACAGGCCGCCCGGCAGAAAATTGTATTCTTTCTCCTTTCCTGCACGGATAAAATGGGCGGGAGAAGAATTCATGAATACCATTAGTTTAGTTAGTATTATGATAGAAAAATATATTCTTTATGGGTCTTGTACACCATAAACAATATATTTTTACAGTACTGTGAATACGTTCCATTAGAAACTCTGAACGATCACGTTCACGACTTGCTTGACGGTGTTACAATCGTAAACCCAAGTGGAACGGTTATTCGACCCAGCTTGACATGGATCTTTGTGAGCGTTGTGTGATCTAAAATGATGACGTCCTTAGGTACGGTTTCGCCGCAACCGCGGTCGCCTTGTGGAACTGCTAATGGAGCATTTTGGGTGTTATAAGCTTATAATGAAACGCGCTAAGTATCAACCATAATATTCTTATCCATGATAAAATTTCCTTTTACACACAAGAAAGTAAGAAAAGTAGAAGTTGCGGTTTATATGTTAAGAACAGATTAACAATTATACGCATTTATATCTATACCTCGTCGTATCTATACCTTATATATCTATAAGTCGTGGTAGCGTAATGGTTAGCGCACGTGCCCCTAAATCGAAGGGCGCGGGTTCGATCCTGACCGGAACGCATGCACCTCTTAGTCAGTTTTCTGATCTAATGTGCATATTGTTACAATTACCACGTGCTAAAAACGGTGAAGGAAAACATCGTGATGCAACCTGCACATCGAGATAACCGATGTGTCAAACCTGCCAAGCCACCTTGGACAAGCGTGGCGGGTATACTGTCCGTTCCCCCTATAATGGGAGGCCCGAGCCCAGCAGTGGGACATTTATGGGCTGAAATTATATATCTATACCTTGGCAGAAGAATACTTCTTTTTCTATGTCCATGCCAAAAGATACGAGGCAGCAGGAAGAAGTAAATCAATAAAACATTGACAGCTGAAATCGATTGCTTATCAATACAAGTTAATAGCCCTTATCGAGTATTGTATTTGCAGACATGCCAGATAAGCTTATCAATTTGTGCAATTTCTGCATATATCACCATGTTGTCTGAGTTTTTCATTACAGATTATAACAAATAAGTCAGCGTATTTTGGTTGGTAACACTGAGGGCTTACTCTCAGACGTTTTTTGAGTTATTATTCTGTCTCCGTTTTTGCAAGGAGAAACATAAGAGCGTGGATTACAGGTTTCGGGCCGGTTCGATCGGTGAGATACGACGATCTTACAGAATATCGGCGTGAAACGGTTAGCCTGACCTTAATTGTGTTTCGTGCGATGATTGAGAGTTCTGATAGCCCGTATTCTCCCCCTCCCCTATCTCAATTTACTTATCTCATCCTCGTATTCCATTTCTTTATATCATCCCTTCTATCCTATTTCTCCTGCCTGATCTTTCTACCTCATCCTACTATCCCATTCTAAAGGCTGGTAACGCGTTGGTTTCACCATTGGTATGAGGAAAGCAGTAGGAGGATGATAAAGAGGGAGTAATATATGCTAGTCCAAAATTGTCTGATGTCTAGCAAGTAGTAACAAGTTTCTCATAGGGTTGTCCAGTCGTCCGGTAACTGGATATCGAAGAAACCACTACTGAGAGTTCAATATATCCACAAAAATCCTGCTGAGTTTCAATTTAATCCAGCCAGCCGTTTTAATTTTCGTCTTGTATGTAATCCTATCGAAATGAATATACTCGCACATAATTCTTCTCTAAGTTTTATTGATATACATATATACATAACTTCATGCCAGGTCCCTTGCGGGGTAGGCACGAACAACAGAGCGCCACTCAGGCTTATTCTTACACACCTCACTTGCTTCTTTGACTTCTTTTCTTAAGGTTCCTGACATCACCTTCTGCTAGTACATGATCAATTTGATCATGGAAGGTGTGTCGTGGCCTCCCGCGACTTCTGCATTCATCCACTTTTGCATTGTATATCTGTTTAGTCATTCTTTCATCATATATTCTTTCCACATGCCCGAACCACCGGAGCATTCCTTTCTTTCACCCCGACACTCTCTTTATTTATTGATATAAATAAATATAATTCCTTTAGCCTCCGTCAACAAATTATAACCATTTTCAATTTTTAAATGTTTTAGTCTCAAAAAATATTATCATCAGTTTTATTTCAGTCCACATTGGACCTATGTTTAATCATCAGTCTTGTTGACTCTCTAATCTGTGCTGCACATTGTAACTAGTATCGCATTCTCTCGCAGGCTTAGACCTATATAGATTTATGTGTTTATCTCTTTTTAGTGTCGCTTTTTGGTTTCATCGAGTTTCAAATCAACGATTCTAAGTTCATATTTTTTAAAAATACCAGCTTTCACGTCCAAAAACTAGACACTTGGAACAAGAATAGCAAATTAGAATAGAATTTGCTGTACGACTATTTTCAAAGTCGCCCAAAAATTTGGATACTTTTTGCTAATTTAATTTTTATGCGAAGTATAGAATGTGTAAAATTCGACTGACACCAAAGAAGGTTATATTACAAAAACCCTCATTACAATGGAATCGCCCTTCAATATGTTACAAGGTCAAACCCGATATCCCTTTTCTGAATTTAACACGAGCTGTCGGATTTAATTCTATCGCAATTCCATCTATTTTTTTCATTGAAATGCCGAACGACGTTTTCAATTTGCACGGCAACAAGTACTTCATTATATATCTATCTTTACCATAATAAATATGTGGCTGTGTCGAGTTTGTACAAAAAGTTAAAAAAATGAGACAAAGCCAGGGTTTTTTAATTCAGACCAGTAGATTCCGAAAATATCTACAACGTTTAGACTTTCGTCTCTCTGTCTAAGTGCTAGAGCATGATGTAAACAAATACTGAACGGATTTATATTGTTACGAGCTACAGGACTCGAGCTAAAATGCCGTTGGAATTACTATAGAATTTATTAGAACTATACAAACACGTATAACATAGGTACAAATATAACTAGACACTACTAGTACAAACTGCACGATTCAATAACACGCGCAAAGTCCGTCACTATATCGCTCATCGAATCTACGTCTTGCTCGTATCGTAATCCTCGCTTGACTACCCTACCCCTCCGTTCGGGCATAGTTTTATATTAACTATAAATACGAAAATCGACCGCATGGACTGGGGTTTCCGAGAAACCGTAATTTGCACACCTGGTTAATTATTTATCAAATTTTAAACACGAAGTAAACAAAAGAACTCCGAAAGCGGAAAGGGTAATAAACTAGGTGCGCATTTCTTTGTTGGTATGTAACAATAATGAAACTATAACACAGAGATAGCTTATATCCCGGTTTAACACTTAGATATTGTATTCGTGAAGGAATATAGCGGTAGTTACGTTTTTTTGCACTGGCGATGACGTTGTAATTCACCAACAAATACGTAGTCAACATGGCAAAGGGAAAGAGTTTCGCTGGACATGCTAATTTTTGAGTAAAATTCTTATGTTAAAAATTATAGAGTGATATTAAAAAATTTCTTGTGTATATGAAACAAGATATTGCAAGAACCACATATAAAATGTAACTTCGAAAAGCTCAGTTTTAAAATTATTCTTACATGCATAGATAAAACTTATGCTTACATGATTAGACAGATCATTCTTCTTTCTTAAAATGTGACTTAGCACTGTTTGTGCATCCAGCTAGCAGGTCATTCTTATTTTTCTTTTTATTATGTAAAACGCGTTATTTAGTTGTCAGTCACAAACTTTTAACAACCTTAAACAATAATATTGTTTTTGTCTTCCGTGACCACGGCCACTGAAAAGCGACCGAAACGTCGGATAAACCAAAATCAAATAAATTATCGCGCTTAAAACCGTTAAAACGTAGTTTTATTATAACCTTAAACATGATTTTTTTTATCTGATTTGGTTTAAAAAATATTGTTTTACATTATAAATGTAGAAAAGGGAGAGGAATGACTTCTGGGGCCTAGAAATATTAACATTAAGCAGTATTTTAGACCAAATGGTAAATTGCAGTATTCTTTTTCAAAATCCAATCATAAAAAGAAACTCGATATGCTCACTAAATTAGTATGGATGGAAGTACGAATTTTATTAAACTAACAAGTTGATGATAAAGAAACAAAGCATAATGATGTTAAAGTTCATGTTTGTATGTATGGAGGTTCACTGCAATCAGTTATGACGACGTGTGTGACCAAAGTGCAGAAAAGAGGAAATATACTTAATGTACTTGGAAATTCCGCATACAATAACAAATAATAATGCAATTAATTAGTATCAATTCAAATCGCAAATAATTTTAATGAATATAGAAGGTTTGCATCTTTTATTAAAAGAATTGTGTGTATGAGATTAGAAATTTACTCCTCTATGTTATTGTGTGGATATTTCATGCCTGAGTTGGAACACACTTTATAGGAATAAAACAATAGCGCAGTAGGTAATAAAGTTGTTAAGTTTACTTGTAAAAAAAAACCGCAACAGAGAAAGCCATAAAAGTTGTCGTGACGAATCTTTCTCAGTTAATCTGCTTTACATATTTATTCTATCTTTACATTTTAAACTTTTCGCACGATTCGAGTTGTCGTTATCTTTTGGGATTATTGTGTGGAATAATCACGCTTGCGGCGCATGCGCGGCGCGCCAACCGGCCGGGCCGCGACCGCACAGCTAAACTTTTAAAAATAATATTTTTATTGTCTGTTGTTTAAAGTACTCTGTGATCCATAGTATTATGTTGCTTAGGTCATTTGAATACACTATCTGTAATTATTATCTATTAAATTAAATACAACATAAAATATATGTAACTCGATTATATTTTGTTTCAAATAAGAATTCGTGTATTTTGTATAAAATAACATGTAACGAAAACGGCTAAATATAACTAAAGCTAATTTATTTTTTAATCTCAAAACATATAAACTATAAAAGTATTTTTGTTCTGGGGTTATATCTCAATCACAAATATTGGGAAAAAATAACTGTTTACATTAACCATTATTAGATAAGAATAAGAGCGCAAAATCATAATATAAATATCAATATTTATGGCCACTCTTATCAATACCAATCAATATGCGCAAATTATAACTTAAAATCGTTAAAACGTTGTTTTATTAGAAATTTTCCAGTTAATAAGTAGTGTCTATTGTATTATGACTTATTCGCAACTACTTACTAATTAATGCACATGTAAGTCAAGCTTTACCATTCTTAGAAAAATTATGTATGTAAAATGTGGACTCCATACAATTTGAATGGAGTTTGTTTCGTATTTTAAGACAAATGTATAGATAATCCGATATGTATAAGACGCAATATCTTTTTTTTAGTGCATGAGTTCAACCGACAGGCAGAAGGCCCACTTGATGGAAAGCGGTTACCATCGCCTATGGACATTTGCAACTCCAAAGGCTACAAATGCGCTGCTGCTCATAAGGGAGTCTGGAACCTGGTCACTAATGTCGGAGCACAACCCACCTGACTGTGGGTTGTTTCGTCGCTTCTTACGACAGGCCGCCCAGCCGCAGGAAATTGTATTATTTCTCCGTTTCTACACGGATCTCTATTTAGACACATTATTTTCTCTCGATTATATTATCTCACTATTTAAAACTGCGTGTATGAATAGCTATACGCGTATATATAGCGAAACGTGATTGTTAACGTTCTGGGTCAATGCCATCGCCATTGCTGATGGTCAAATCCGCCAAGCTATCTTGACGTCTAGAATTTTTTATTACACATTCATATAAAAATCTAAATGAATACATACAATTTAAAAAAATACTATCCAGACATAATGCAACATCTAGCAGTGTCGAAGATATAAATATAAAGTTCAAAACGGGAGTTCCTGAGCTAGCGTTGCGTGGTTATCTTACTACCTTTTTCACAGGGTCTCTGGCAAAAACTTTGAATCTGAGGAAATTGTCAATTTTCCGCGACGAAAATAGCATATTGATAACTAGCAGTGGATCGGAGTGAAATTTCGGCTAGGGTAAGCTGGTTGGTAAAATATAGCGTATGATGCAAGCGCCAACTACACTGCAGTTCTAGAAATTAAAGTCTCGCTCTCAGCACACAAAAAGCATAGGATTTGATGACAGTGACTTTGATGTATGATAAAAGCTTTTTTAGACCTGCGCAATATCCATACCCCAAACAAACTGAACAAACATAGAAAACAAAATATCTTATTCACTTTGCAACTACTTATCATAATTTATACATAATGTACAATGAGGTATGAAAACGTTTAAAAATGCCATTTCGCCTCTGGTAATTAATAATCATGTTTGGAAGAGCACGCCTAAAATAATGATGTCTTTATTTTCAAAACTAAGTTTGGAAAATGAAGTTTCTCCCTTAAACAAGTAATAAGTGTAGCAGCATTCCAAATAAGTTAAAGCCATTTTGGCAAATGAAACTCACTGCAATTAACAAAGAACTGAGTAAAATCCGTGAAGAACAACCCAATGAACAAATAAAAACAAAAAACTATAATAATAATTCACAAGCATGCAAGCTGTAATGGCGAACCACAGCATAATGAATGATTTTTGTAAATAACACTTACACGTCTATCCCGCGATGTTTTTCTTATTATACTTTGTATTTTCAATTTTGCAATCTTACCGCATATTTTGAAACAAAATCCGGTGCCCGATCGGGTTATGACTTACTAATTCATCCAATACTTGTGGAAAGCCGCCGAGCATAAAAGACAGCCAATAAATTGATGGTGATTTCGACCTTTTGGTCATTAGTTCTTAAAAGAAAGCTATGGGGAATCGATTTGTATGAAGTCCACCCCCCTGATAACTAGACAAGTAATAAATTATCACTTCGAGAAATCGAGAAAAGAAAACTATATTCTCCTTATGCCTCTGCTACACCTGCGTCGTAATTATTTAACTAAGGAAAGCAGACCTGTAAGACTATTGACGTACAACTCTCGCAATGAAGTACCCCAAGTTTTTTTTTTGACTTGACTTTATGTTGTCAGTCCGAAGACCTCACAACTTCACCGAGGATCTCGGGGCGAGCACCTTCGCGAAGCGAAGGCGCTCGCCCCGAAATCCTAAAGCCCGGGAAAGCCCGGGAAGCAAATTGTTCGAGGGAGCTCCCTAGGGAGTTTTACCACGGCTGGACTGTTGCCATGAGAGTGGGATGGATCCAATGATGCCCACCATAGGGCGGCACAAGGAAGTAATTGAAAACGGGCGACGGGTAATATTATAATAAAGCCCGGGGAAGAATCCCAGCGGAACGGAATCCGCGATTCGCGGCGGCCTACGCTAACTTACTGCCGTTTCGCAACGTGTTATGGCTGGGAGAGAAGAAGCGGCGTAAGAAACTTCCCAGAAACACTCTTAGTCTATCCTGTGAGAGGGCTATGTCTCCTGGCGTCCCTCACGAGGACGTGATGTGATCGTGATTGTCGGCGTCAGAGACGCTGCCGTCTGTGTCTGTCTGTCAGTGCCTGCCAGCCTGACGTCCTAACCGTGGGCGGGTTCATCCTAAAAGCTTTCATGATTGTTAAAAAAATATTTTCATTACAGATCAAGTCTCCAATATGTAGAGACGCCACGAATATTCGGCTGCTATTGCTTCGGCCGAAAGCGTGTTCGAACATTCGGTATTCGATCAAACCACTATTCGTAGCATCTTTACTAATATATATCAATTTACTTACCTGCGTCGTGTACACATTGGGCCATCGATGGCAAACACACGTTCGCCGGAAGTATGAAACAATCTATACAATTCGACGAAATTTTCACATTCCTCTTCGTTCATTCGTTGGCGCAATGTGCACTCAGCATTAGAATACAAGCTGAATACAATCTTTATTTTATGTTTCACGCAATGATCACTCACATGTAATGTGATACATCATCTTGCATTATCTGCGCGGCATGCTTATTGAAGCGTAATTTCATTTGACACGGCGGTGTTCAGGTGTGTGTTGTCTTTAAGCATCACTTGAGTAAATGTAGTCTACCATTAATTATTAAAAATATGCTTTCAGATCTTGTTTTTTAACTTGGATTACAGAAAAGTGTAAATAAAAACTGCAATTGTCGATGTTTCTTATTAAGATTAATCTCATTATTTAATTCTGACCGACGTATATAAGTAAATAAATAGATCATCGGCAGACAAACACACATGTCTTGTATATCCCCAAATTAAGAAAGGTACGCTAGTGTTATGGGTAATATACAGCGGACTATATTATACTTTGGTGACGATTCAAGACACTCAGACCATAGTAACATCGGAGAATATTCGTTTCCAAAATTTACCACATCAAGAATCGAACTCGGACACCTGTGTTGCAGTGAGATAAGCCGCCAAAGGCTTATTCCGCTCAATCATGGAGGCCGTCATAAATATATAGGCCATAAACGTTCTACTGCTGTGCTGGCGCCTCCAATTTATAGGGCAGTAGAGACTATATTATATCGATGTGCAGGTTTTATCACAATGGTTTCTTTCACCGTTAACACGTGATAATAGAAGCAATATGCACTTTTTGTGAAATGAGACAACTCCCTAAGTAGTGCATGCTTTCTGTCGAGACGTAAAAGAGCCATGTATCTTAATGGGGATTGTTCACAAAAAATTACCCTCTGATTTTATATTTTTATTACGTAAAATAGGGTATTTTAAGATACCAATTTGAATATTTTTGTATTTTAAGCGTTAGTTTTTTTATAATTCGATTTTAAAATTATTTCTCCGATGACGTCATAAGGGACAAGTTTACATTGACTTCTTTGCCTAGAAAACAAAAATAATAAAAGTAAGTTTTATCTATATATAATCATAGTAATTTGTGCTACTATTTAAATGTCATTGTAATGAGTAACATTACGTATCGTGATCATTTTTGTGTTTTTTGTCGCTAGGCTTATAATTTTTCGTGTTCAACCATTATTATTTTCTATAGTTATCGTTAAATTTTTTTAAGTGGTCTTTACGGAAAATCCATGCTAAAGAACTTAAATCAAATAATGTACAGCTAGCATTTTTTTTACACCTGAAGCAGGCAAACAGGCAGACGGCCCACCTGATTGGATTTAGTAAGGTCAATAAAGGTCAAACGCATTTCTTACAAAATACAAGAAATTGTACGTTTTTTGTAATTTTAACTAGACAGAAATAATTAGGGACACTATTCCTCGAAATGGGTTTTCAAATAGCCAGATTGAAAAAAGTGAACAATCCCAATTGCTACTGTAAGGGCCGCCCTATACGTATTTGTAGCTTTTAACCTACCGTCGGTCTGTATTGAGATCTATCGACAAGGTTGATAGAAGTTTGTCGTGTATTTGGGGCAATGCATCGGTATTGCCATCGAACAGGGCCAGCGTTTTGGGAACGTTTCGAAATGACGTTGATTTGTGACCCATACACGGTAGAAACGCTGCCAGAGCGAACTGAACAAACGCCTCCGTGTTCTTTCTACGTACGGCAGAGTTGTGGAATGAACTGCCATAGTCCGTGTTTTCTGAAAAGTACAATTCGGGTGTCTAGTGTGAATGGGTACTATATAGGTAAGCTTGCTCCATCTTCGACCGCATCATCGTCCGGCATTGGACGTAATCGTAGTCAGACGCAAACCTATTTTTATAAAAAAATACTATTTGTTCTTATAATTAATTAATATTAGTGTATTTTATATAGGTTTTATTTATACTAAGCCGATGTATAATTAACAAAACTATGTACATATTTCTTTACAGGCAGCAATTGCAATACCTATAATTATATAATTTTGTAACATTTCTAATTGTAATCATTATCTTTATTAGCTTTTAATAGAACAGTTGGAAGCAATATAATAACTATATAATATTATACAGCATAATCTACAATTTATTGTGGATTATTATAAATTGCTGATAATATTATATATATATCCCAAATCTCTTATTATTCATAATTTATCCGATATAAGGTTATTACTTTATTAACACAAGAACCACGGGGGTTATAAAAACTATTTCTGTTAAAGCGAACAAAATAAAATGTAGGTAATGACCATTCATATCTGTCTTGTTTTGGCAAAATGGAGAAAGCTGCCTTGGGCTACTTTGGAAAAAAAAATGTCTTCATTTATTAAAAAAAAGCTTTAAAACTTGAGATAGTTTGCATAAAAAAGATGTATTAGTAGCGTGTATTTCTTTTATTTCGATAAATTAACAAAAGATGTTTATTAGTTTAGAAATCAGAATGAATAACCTAAACTTAGATATTACAGAACATATTATTATACTTGATTGCAGTGGTTCCCAAACTTATTTGTATACTGTCCACTTTGAGAATAAATTATCTTTTAGCGCCCCCATTTTTATTTATCTATTTAAAAACCACTATAACGTCAAATTAAATTAACTGTTTATTGTGAGCTATATTTGCGGAGATTAAACATTCATTCTAAACGAGACTTAGTATAGCCCGAAGCAGTAGTTAGTACACAACGGCGCTAAGGCTACAACTGCCTGCTTTTTCTGGATCTCTTACCAGCCCCCTTTAGGCCTGCAGCGCCCACAAGGGGGCGTTATCGTCAACTTTGGGAAAGGATACTTTATTGTACTATAATAATGTACCAAAAAATACACAAAAGAAATAGAATTAAGTACAAATAGCTGCCTTATCGTTGACAGCGATCTCTTACAGATAGGGTGGAGAGAGAAATGTAGCACGTAGGGTAGTAAGCAAGGGTAGGGTGTTTTTTTTTGCACAATAATGTTCCTTATCGCACGTTACTCGGCGGATAGGAGCTAGACGAAAAGTTTACAATTATATACAATTTCCAACTTGAACGCAATGAAATAAGATATAAAATAAAAAGGTACCGGACTACTATGGCGTCTGCCTGTCGCAAAGCTCGGGGATGGTGATTCGAGACTCTCTGCATGGGCCCCAAAAAAATGCCGCATAATATTGGCGAGGGGTGACATAGGTGTGACGTGTGAATGGCTCAGAGATGGATGGACTGCAGTTTCATAGAAGCTACTTCTGACGTTAGGCCACATTTAATTAACTATTTATTATTCTAGAACACATATTATGGTAAAACTTTTATTTATTTTGATTTATTGCAACTATAGACAGGAAAAGGATAATTAAATATAAAAAAGTTAATGTGGTTAACGGGTATACGTGGTATACGTTTGCCAAACGGCAAAAGATATAAAATTGAAGACATCATTAAAATTTGATTTTGGTCAAAGTTTCGATCATTTTGTAATAATTCAGCGACCTTTGCCTAATGTACTAAAATAATTTAAAAAATACAAAAAATGTTTTGTCAGAACCAGATAAGGAGAATCAGGTGATACTTTAAATGGGTTTGGAGAATGTTGTGACCTTATTACTTGATTTAGTTACTTCTGGAATATAAACTGATATTTTTTTGGTTACTTTGGTTTAAAAGTTTAGAGTCGTTTCTTAATAGACTTTTGGCTGGTAATGACAACTTTGTGTTCAAATGCGTTAGAGAAGAAATTGTATCAGACATCATTTTTTTGATAAAATATATTTATTTACACCTCGATGAAAGATATAGATTCTATTTCTTGGCACTTGGAAATCGTCCACTGTGTTGAAATCTCCGTCATAGAGTTTTTATTGTCCTTAATAAGACTGGCCACGATATTATATTTTGAATTAAGAAGTTTACTAATTTTCTTTTGTTTTTCTGTTATATTTTCTCTCCATATTAAATTCGTCTATATCTGCAGTATTAATTGTTAAAATATACAGTCCATTCAAATTATAATAAGTCAAAGAAGTGTTTTACATACATATTGTAGTACATGGCTTTCGCTCCTTCATCCTATACGTGTGCATACTATGGAATGAAGTTCCCTCCGCGGTTTTCCCAAAGCGTCCCAAAGGATTATAAAATAGGGCTTTCATAAGGCACTTAAAGAGTCGAAGTAACATAAGGCAACGCATTGGATTGTTTAGCATTCCAGGACTAACCACTTACTATCAGGTTGACCGTTTGTATACAAGCAAACATAAAAAATCTTATAATCTTGTAGTGAAATAGAATGTGTTTATATTGTAATTATAATAACATGACAGCGCCAAGACCTTGCAAATCTGTGCCGCAAAGGTCGTTGACTCGACAGAGGTCGTGCTCAGGACCTCATTCAGCCATAACTCTTTGGCAACATAATTCTAAAGCCTAGTCTATAAATAAATAAAGACGTTTAATACATTATCAGAAACCAAACGGATAATCGACTCTTTAGCTGATCAGAGGGCAGGTTTTTACTTCGGAGAATAGGTCAGTAATGGTGATCCTGAGAGGTAACGTAGCCAGCCTCTGGGAATCTTACCCATTGACCTCGATGACCTATGATGAACTTTGTATTCTTCTTATAGTTTTAACTGATTATAGGTCGAATATTACTTTAGTTAAGTTTTCCTCATTGTTCTTGTTAATAGTTTATGTGAATATTTTACAGACATATGATACATACATAATATCACGCCTGCTTCCCAAACGGGTAGGCAGAGACGATGGACTTTTACTTACTACGATCTTAACATATCGTTACGAGCTACAGGACTCGAACTAAAATGCCGTTGGAATTACTATAGAATTTATTAGAACTTATACAAACACGTATAACACAGGTACAAATACAACTGGACGCCAGTACATACGTGATGCACGATTGAATAATACGCGCAAAGTCCGTCACTATATAGCTCATCGAAAGTACACACGTCTTGTTTCGCTTATGCCTATCGCTACTCTGCCTCATTTCTCACATGGGGCATTGTTTTCTACTGCACCAATACAATACGTCTCGACACAATACTCGACCGCATAACAATTATTTCGAATAATCACACTTGGCTAACGACTACCATAAACGATTAAAAAACACAATAGGATGTTTTTTAATTACAAAATTTAAACACAAAGTAAACAAAAGAAGCCCAAATGCCGAAAGACATTAAACTGCAGGTGTGAATTATCTTTGTCGGTCGTAGCAATATATATTTTGCTTCATCTACATTCATTAATATCTTCACACATACACGTTTACAATAGGTGATATTTACTTGGCCAATCTTTAAGACAACTGCGATTTGACCGTGGTAAGTACGTCATGGACTATCAGCATCAACTCTACAATACACGCTATTATAGTCATATGCTTGTTTTGTCAGTCACTTTTCTTCATCCATTCTCAACAATCGTAGATTCTATAGATGGTCAAAAGATGGCATGTCTACGTGAAGATCATTCACCTTGAAAAGGAGAGAGGTCACCTTGTAAATCAAATTTTGGGTCTAAGAAAATAATAGTATTTGTATAATACAAGATTTATTTACTTTACTTACCTTCACACTCTATTCACAAGTACGTAGTTCTTGTTATACCTACCCAAATCTAGTATTTTCCTAGAATTTACGATACCTATACCTCTAATTTATTTAAATATGTCTTAGTGTCAGTTTAATCTGATTAGAGATGAAAAACCCAATTAAATCTGGTAAAAGCGGTAATGATATGTTTATCTAAATCTGGTAAAGATAATAAGGACCGTGAAGGGGAATTGAAGGTCAAGCTACTTGCCTAGGGCCGCCTGAGGGGATCGATAGCATAGGGTTACGTAATAGCCCATTTCTAAAGGAGTACCTAAAGGCCAAATCTTATACTGAATTATTAGTATTGTGTTACATTTATTTAGTTGCATAGTTGTTCTTGTCATGTTTCTTTTTTAGGTTAATAATTAGTTTCCTTATGTAGCCTCTTGTTTCTAAACGATACAGTCGGTCATTTCCTTGATTGAAATCTTTATTTATTGTGTGATTAGCGCTTGTTTTGTATAGAGTAAGGAGTTCTCTATAATTTTACATTTTATGTAGTGATTGTGTACACATTATAATTCATAATCTCTCAATTGTATAATAGACGGTTTTCACTACATTTTGTTTTTATATTGGCAGACGCGATGGATTTATGCTGTGTTCGGTTTTTTACATGTGAAACTTTAAGTATAATATTTCATACAATATCTTATATAAAATATTATCTAAAATTTCCAAACAATAATGTATTAAATTCTTGTCATGCATAAACCTTTAATTAAAATAGTTTATCAATTACTTCGATTCGCTATCGGTTGTGCTAAAAATGGTATAAAAAGCGACACTAAAATAAAAAAATTAAATAAAACACATTTGACTTTACCCGTTAATATTCATTTTCATTTAAAGTCAAATTTAAGAGATTTCAAATGAATTCTAGCTCTGAATCTGTATATACTTAATTAAGGCGTAGATCAACAGATAAGGTCAAGGTGGGGAAGACCGGCAAATTTTAGCAAATACGGTTTGATAAACAGTCTACAGCCGATGTTTAACTTAAATCTTGTTTTTAAATTGATAATGATTAAGAATTCTTTATTAAAGATAACATTTGCGAACGTGCACGTGACTGTAGTCATAATTAGTAAAAACTAGATTTCTAAAAAGTAGTAAGCAGACTGCCCCGAATATTGGGGACAATTCCGACATAAACATTGATATCATGGAATATAATAGATTTAAGCTTAACCCGTACATAATAACTAATAATTAATTTAATTTAATCATGCGTATTAATTGCGTATGTAATAAGTATCATAATACAATGTAGCAGCTACAATTTATTTTGATAATATCATAAAAGGGGAAAGTCTGATCACATTAGCTAAACCAGGGGGTTAACAAAATCAATATGCTCAATTTTCATATTATGCAATTAAGATGATGTAATATTTTGGTAAAGTGTATTTGTTTTTTACAATTTCCATTTGGGTAATATAATAATAATAATAATTTATATAATATTATAAAATTCTAAACATGCCGTGTCTGTATGTTGAAGCTATTAAATAAAGCTGTTTACGATATCTGCTTTGCGGCCAGATCGGCACATGACAAACTTTCCCTAGACTACTAAATGATCTCCCTCATTTTGAGTTTGAAGGTTAGGTTTATTAAAAAATATATTTTTGTAAATATTAAAATGAATTCAATTTGAGTAGAATAAAATATAAATACATAATATAAGCTATACACTAATGATTTAAAGTGTTATTTAGATTGAATTATTACGAATAAGGGTCAAAATAGGTAAGAACAAAGACGTCTATAATAAAATAGAAATGCGAAAACGTGTGCAGTTCACACTTCTATACTAAAGGTTGTAGTGTATATTTACTGAAGATTCACTTTACTGCACACAAACATATATTTTTTTAAATATTTAAATCGTTTTACAATTTATTGTGTATGTGTCCGCATCCCTATTGTAGTAATGTGCATATTAGGACTGAAAAAATGGCTAAGTTATAGCCACGAACCGATTTCGAACCTATGTCATCAATGTGAGACGTAATTGTGTTGTTGCCTACTAGGACTCTGATCATATGTATTTTTTTTATTGTTTTAATATCATTACAAACTACGCAAGGCTATTTGCAAAACAATGTAAATACCTACACCCGATTGGATATTGACCATTTAGTCACATGATGTTATCAATTACTGTTTATTACTTGAAGTTGCATACATTAAAAGTATTAGGTAATGTGTTAACATAGTACAAATACTGTTGCTATTGTTTACTAAAGTGTATCGTTTTTTTAAGATAACCAAACGGCACTTCGTACAATATCACAATTTTTGCACTCAAATACGCTATTGTTTAAATGTCCAATTCCACTGAAAAAACACTTAAAATATATATGAGAGGTGAAATTGTTTTAAATTAACTATTTAAACACACATTGCTATCAACAATATAAGGGTTTAATAAAGTTTGTTGATACACGCGGGAGATTCATCCAACCAGACATACCTGCACAATGCGTCACAAAACCTTCGCTGTTTTTGTAAAGACGTATACATGTTTTCATGAAATATCAAGTAGATCTACATATCCTAACTAACGGGAATACAACATTCTAAAATGACATGAAAAACCCCATGGTAAGTCCTAATTTCTTTTTAACAACATTTTAATCAGTTGGTTTTATAACAAAGGCAAATGGTTAATACATTATTCTCTAATGCTTGTAATTGACCCGATTCGTAATTGTTAATGTAACCTACATAATTGAGCGTTAATTTCTAGAATAAAACGCATATTTATCATTGATGTTAGGGTTGCCAACCATACGTTACAATAACGTATCCTACTTTATTTTTGGTAGATATACTTTATGCTTTTCCAAAAAAAAAAATGTGAAAATAATCTCTAATTTCAATATTTACTCTGTTGGGTAAAATTAAATACTTATATGGATAATTACTCAATAATGGACAGGAGGAGGAGGAACAGCACATCTACAAATTTAGTAAAAAAAGAAATCGCTTGTTTATTTAAATTGGGAATATAAAGATAGCTTCCAAAAATTTAAGTACAATATAAAGTTGTTACTGTGGCAAAAATGGTATCTCCAAAGAAGAAATAAATATTAAAAAAATACTTTTTCTTCCAAATACTTTATTTTCCCTACTTTAAAAATGTAATAAGTTATTATTCTCAAAAATAGTTGGCGTTGGCAACCCTAATTGATATATGCCAACAATTGGCTGTTTGATTTTTACTATAGAAATTTTTGTTGTATGTGTTTCTAGTTTTCGTATTATTATTAGTTATTGCGTACTTGAATACTTATTTACATACAACATAGAATTTGTAAAGGTACAGTACGAGATCTTATTAAGCATCAACCATACCTACCTACCTGTGCAAGATGGATTTCACACTTCAGTAAACTCGATCTTATTTCCTTTATATATTTTCCTTGCCTGATAGCACATTGTGATGGTAACAATATTCACATAAGGACAGAAAAATTGCATACCTATTACCCAAGTGGTTTATGATCCCCAAATACCTGGATTCAAACTCAAGATGTTTTGATCATACGCTATAATCTATATTGTCTCTGATGCTCAATTTACAGGCGTTGGGGCTCTAACTTTGTCCGGTTCCTATATTTTACTATTCATTCACTTGACGTACCATCGGTTGAATTTTGACATTAGCTGCTGTATGGGGTTTATGTCAATTTTAATCGATAGTAACGAAAATGAAGCGTCCCTAAGATTTATGAACCGGCCATTAGCGAGTTAGTGGCGTTCGGCACTAAGCTACCATAGATACCTACTTTTTGATTTTTATATCACTTCTCAATTTAATTATATCCCTTGTTTGTTCGTAAATAATGCTATTTAAAAAAAACTTTTACTCATTTAATTTATAACCATTTTTACAAAACAGTGAACATACAATGACTTAACAATACAACACTCAAAAAATTATTATTATAAGCCTTCAGGCTTTATAAACAGTTACCTAAAATAACTAGAAACAAAAATACTAACATCGATTGAAACCGGTATTTGGATGCTTCCTTTGCAAAGTTGCATTTAGGTTTTAGCCGCGTTTCACGGGAATATACCACGAGCTGTCATATAAAACAGTGGCTTCATATTATTTTTAGTTGGCCATTATTCTATTTACCTCTTATAGGGAACGGCTTCGTCATAATGGTTTCTGTGGTCGGCGGTAAAAGTCGCTGGGTTTCTGGAGACATGGCACTAGTACACTTATTCAACTCATGTTTACTATCACTTGAGTTAACGCCGCCGCGCAGTCGCAGCGACGGCGATCCGTTTAGCACGTCCATCAGAACGCGCTATCAAAGCATGACTGACTGACTGGACCTGTGTGACCAGATTTAAATTGAAGAAAATCTTAAAGCTGATGATTCAAGCAAATAAATTCAAAGAAGTACGTCAACTTTGAATGAGTTATTTGATGGTCAAATGGATTGGTTGCTTTGTTCAAAGTCAAAGACACAAGTGAATTCATAATATTAACATAATTGCTGTGAGAAAGATACCTAAATTCTACTAATTTTATTAAAAAATACCCAAATATTGCTAACTAATTTTTGTATGGAAGTAAAAATAATAATTTTAATTATTTAATATGAACAGGAGACGTGTGCCTAAACTCTATAATATAGTCTTATACTCATATAAAAATCTGAAGATTTCTTTGTTTGCTTGCTTGAACGCCCTTATCTCAGGAACTACTGCTTTGATTTGACAAATTCTTGCAGTGTTAGATAGCCCATTTAACGAGGAAGGCTATAGGCTACATATCATCATCATCATCTCGCTAAGGTAAATAGGAGCGGAGCACGAACTAAGAATATTTCAAAATAGGGGATTCTAGTAATATATAACAGCAGTAATTGAGTGTTGGGTTCACAAGCTTCTTTGATTACATACAAATTGATTGTTCTGTGCCCAAGGAAAATACACTCGCCATTGGGTAACTACGGCATATCCTTTCCAAAATCGGTCTTGTGTGTGGATCATTTTTTATTTATATTACAGTTAGTAATTTGTGAATGTGTATTCTTAGGCGTATAATAACTTTTTTCCAATGCTGACAGTTCCAGGTGAAATTTTGTTCAAGTTTCCTGGGTTCCTGCTAAAAACTGATACGTGTTCTAATTTGTGGCGTTATAATTGAGATTTAATTCTGAAAAATTGAAAAATTCTGCTTGATCTGGTAACACTACAGGATACAATGCGATGTGCTGTTCTTTGACGTCAATGAACGACGAAAACGATACCGTGTAATCTCGGTTTCGTTTTCTATACTGTTTTTAAATAGGTTTGCCCAAGTGCAAGGGCGCAACATGATTGTCTGCCGGATTTTTCGTAGACATGGTGGGTTAGTGTTGCCAAATTAACATACTTTTTTTACTAGAAAACAGTGGTTCGCAATTAAATAAAGATTTATATTATCTTAAGGTAATTAGATGGAGTCTTTTCAAGTCGAAAGAGAGCTACTGTTTATGACGCGGGTAATCGATATCAGTAAATTTTTAAGATTATATATTACATTGAGTAATCTATTACAGATTACTCAACGTCTACTTGTATTTCCATTAAAGCATACCTGGGGCGACGGACGGTTGGCTGTCCCAAGTATCGCTGGAAAGATAGAGTAGACGCTGACCTGACCGAACTTCAAGTTTACAACTGGCAACACACTACAAGACAGGAAAGTGGCGTCTCTTGTCCGAAGGCCAAGACCCATTTGGACCGGTAACGGAGTTACTTTGTTTTTATTAGAAACATAAATCTTATGTCTGCTACAGAAAGCTTTTTGACGAGTATTAGTCATAAATAATGTTAGGTATTATACAACTACCTGTAGCGAGTCTGAAGAGGCGAAATCAGGTACAACGGCAGATGGCTTACCTTATGGACAGTAGGCACTTGCTTGCCGTTTTGAAACACTAGGAGCATTGCCAATGAGTTGTCGACTTCGAAGAAATTTAATGACGTCTACGAAAGTAGCGCAACAGGGAAAGACCTCCGAGGGATGATCCTTCCAATTTGTACTATACTTAGTGCATTGTGATATCTTACATCTACTGCAAGAAGGACTAGTAATATATTGGCTACAATATTTATGAAATCAGAAGTAGAATATTGCGTTTTTAACACCGGTAATTGCTAAATAAATAATCGACAGACAAACACACAATGTACCTACATTTTCAAGTCAAGTAAGTTACACTTGTCTTGTAGGTAATAAATGATGGACAATTTTGGGACTATTCCTTACATTAATGTATTCTGTGGGCCAACCCTAGACCGCAGTAAATAGCGGAAAGTCGGTTTGTAAAATTTACCATGCAATAATTTAACTTAGATATTTGACTTCTAGCGAGTTTGGCCGTCGAAGGCTTAGTCTGTTCTACTAAAAATGCTAAAACGTCGATAGGACACGACAAAATGCCGAAATCTTTTGTAAAAAATAAATTATTGGCAACATTTCTGCATCTATTTGGGCATTATGCCATAATGATCATTGTAAACATTTTTTAAGCCATGCGTACATTGAGAAGCAAAAAAAAAATAGAGTAAACACGTATACGTAATACATATATAATATTGTGACTTCCCCTTAACTGTAAAAAAAACAAAATCAAGTGGCCGTGTACGAGTTTCGTATACGGAGAATTGTTACTAGAGGCCCCTGCAAACGTTGTCCTGCCTTGAAAAAATAAATATCCAGAATGCGATTGGAACGCCATCTTCCTGATCCAATTGTGAACTTTCGCTTTTATCAAATCTTGAAAAACGATTTCAGCACCACCTACCGCTTTCAATAGTGATTACAAACCATCCCGAGACCTATGCAAACACATTTCATCAAACTCGGTCAAATGATTTCTTAGAATGCCTACTTCGCGAGATTTTACTTTTTTTATAATGCTGGGGAATGTATTTGCGCATTGCCTCCGCACCTAGGAGGAGGATACCGAAGGCGTGTGGGACGTGGGCGAAGACGCGGTTAAAACCCTGCCTCGGACAAATAAGTTAATCAAAACTAGATATTGCTGACTGCTGTCAGCGTCATACGGTCACATGGCTACCATCACGTATTATCGACCAAACTTAGGCTTCACGCTGTTTCGTAAGTCAATTTGCACAGTACAAATTTTTATTGTGACACAGTTAACAAAAATACGTGATAGTTTTCGCATAAGAATATTGGTGAGTTGCTGATTATGACTTGAGATCCTTGCCAGTGACATGAGTAACCTATTGCAGCTCCTGAGCGCTATGACAATGGACCTTATGTCTATATAGAAGAACTCATTGCCGGAGTCTATCTTTCCCGATACTAATATCCTGGGTGTCTTCAAGTCCCTTGTGAATAGGTACCTTCTAGGTAAGCGTGCTCCATCCTAAACCACATCTTCGCTCCACAAAGAGCAAGATTGTGGTCAAACGCGAACCTATACTACTATAAAAAAAGAAAAGATTATTTATGATTAGATTTTTTAACGCATAATTTACAATAAGCTCAAGAAATTAATAAATAATCGAATACGTTAAAAGAAAACTTAACGTATTTGTATTGTATGCTACCCATAGTCCCTCAAGGCTATAAGTAGAATACTGAGCCCAGATCACCGTCTTCCATATCTTACCCATAGGCAAGGTGCCAGAAGGCTGGTTACGTTTCCTCGCCGGACCGCCATCGCCTAATTTGAATTTGGGGTCTCTTCTATCTATCGTCGAGCTCTTTACGCTTGCCCGAAGTATCCCGCGAGAAAGACGGACCTGTTTTGCGTACAAAATATTTTATACAAAATACTTTAAGAACTAATTTATTAGTAAAAGTATAATTAACGGTTTTAAGCGCGGAATTTTATTTGATTTTTATTTCGACGTTTCGATCAAATGCAGATACAATCATGCATTATATATAAAGTGTACAATAATTATTTTTTGTCTCCAGATAGGCCAGAAACGACAATGAATATGTTTGAAACTTTCATTAACTCTATACCGAAGAATCGATCAGAAATGGTGAATGACCTCGAGATTCCGGAAGTCACTCTTTCTCCTTACGATTGGACTGATTACGACTCCTTGACTGTGAGGAGTGACAGTCTACTCTGTGGTACCGACAGCGTTGAAGATGTTAAGACTTTGAGCACGGATTCCAGCTTACCTCTATCCAGAGCTATGACTGATTCTGAAATTGATTATGATCGCTATAAAAGGGTAAGTTGAGCAAATCCTCCCATTTGCATATAGTGAATAAGGTACTAATTAATATTTAAAAATTAATGTGGAAGTAATTTTATATGCTATCATTTTAGTTCAAGCAAAGAAGCAATAGCGATCCACGAGATGTGATGAAGGCAGCTCTCGAGGCTTTTCCATCGAAATACTTGGCTTCATTGAATAGGTGTGTTCCACTAAATTATTTCAATTTTAATAGTTTGCCTATGTTTAATTTGTGAGAAACATGTTTCATGGCTGTGTAGCAGTGTTAAGTAGAGATTAAATGATACTTCAGACGACAGAGAACGTAGAATTCACTGACGAGTGCTGATGTGAACTAATTTGTTTTGGAAACGGTAACCTTAAGTACAAATATTAACATCTCATACAATTCATAAATATATAGCACAATATGTGAGCGGGGAGGACGATGTGCGAGCGAGATAGAGCAACTAATAATATGTGCGGTGTGTGTGCGCCCCGCGCTGCGTGTGCCATACGGCTGACCCGGATCAGCCCGCTCGCGGTTAGGACGGCAGGCTGACAGACAACGACAGACAGACACTGACGCCGCCAATCACGAACTCTCCACGAGGGAAGCTGGGATACAAGCCCCGCATAGGATAGACTAGACGTGATGTTGGGAAGTTTCTTTCGCAGTTTCTCCTCTCC
Organism: Dendrolimus punctatus; assembly: GCA_012273795.1. NCBI lineage: Eukaryota > Metazoa > Arthropoda > Insecta > Lepidoptera > Lasiocampidae > Dendrolimus > Dendrolimus punctatus. The sequence continues at coordinate 2,339,876 of CM022532.1, read as the reverse complement.
CAGCCATAACATATTGCGAAACGGCAGTAAGATAGCGTAGCCGCCACGAACCGCCGATTCCTGCCCGCCGGGATCCTTCCCTTTGGGCTACATTACCGTCGCCCGTTCTCAATGGTAAGGTGACCAACTGTACTCATTTACTGAGTTTTGTACTCTTTTTTCGCAAATCGTACTCATTTCAAATCCTGTACTCTGAAAGTACTCATTTGTATGTTAATTAAATAAGAGTAAATTTATATTTAAATGAAGAAAAATTGAAGAAATGGAACGATGAGAAATTAGAACGTGACAAAAGATGGGTAGAAATCTTTCGGCATTTTAGAGTAGAACATATCCCACATGAAAATTTAAAAGTTTTAATAGAAATTTCCTTATGTTGGCCAGGCACTAATGCTGCTATTGAAAGGGTATTTTCACTAAGGAATGATTATTGGAGCAGTGAGAAGTCGCAACTATATATATGTAAAAACATTATCTGCCGTCTTAATAGTCTAATTTAATATGCAAAATGAAAGTTGTTCGGATGTGGCTACATTATTAGACGAACATCCTCATTTAGCAAAAAAAATCCACTCCGAAGAAAAGTATATTTAAAAAAAAAAAAAGTTTTGATCGTTTTTTCTTCTTTTTTTTCACCTATGAAATTCTTGCAAAGTGTACTCTTTTTGAACAAAAAATAGTTGGTCACCTTACTCAATGGGGACTGTTCACAAAAAATTACCCTCTGATTTTATATTTTTATTACGTAAAATATGTTTTTTTCAGATACCAATTTGAATCGTTTTGATTTGATTTAAATGTCACTATCATTACTCATTACGTATCTTGATCATTTTGGTGTTTTTTGTCGCTAGGCTTATAATTTTTCGTGTTCAACCATTATTGTTTTCTATAGTTATCGTTAATTTTTTTAAATGGTCTTTAGGGAAAATCCATGTTACAGAACTGAAATCAAATAATGTACAGCTAGAATTTTTTTACACCTGAAGCAGGCAAACAGGCAGACGGCCCACCTGACTGGATTTAGTAAGGTCAAATAAAGGTCAAACGCATTTCTTACAAAATAAAAGAAGATCGTACATTTTTTGGAATTTTAACTAAAAAATCTCTTTAAACAACTAATCTATAGTTGTTTAATTGGATCTACTCGAATACTTTAATAATTCTGCAAATGGTTCGATTTTGTGCAATACGTTTAACAACGTGAAAAACATCAGGAGGCATAATTAGTAATAATTTAATTATTTTCCCCGCTTTTTCTAGCTTTCTCTGCTTGCTCGTGCCAAAGAATTTTATTATGTTCTGGAACGACGGGCATCATGGGCAGTGAAATTATTAGCAACGAGGCCAAGCAAGCAAAACCCAAGGATAACCAGAAAATTCATGGCAAAACCACAGCATAACATTAGTGACGACGTCAACTGAATATGGCTGGCTCGCTTGCTTTTTTGTCTATTTTACTCATAAAAAATAATATCAATTTTAATTATAACTTATTACTTATTGTGTTGGTGGGTTTTACACTTGAGGAACTTCAATGTACATTGTACCGGTTTCTTGAACTACCTGAGTATATTTTCCAAATAATTCTATGTAATTCACATTAGTTTCCAGAATTCATTCTCTGACACGACTGAAGAGATTCTCACGAAAGAACGATTACGATGTTACAATGAAGAGTTAAGATTGAAAATGGAAAGATTTTTTGAGGAAGAATGTCGGGTTTATACGCCTGAAGACCCTGGGCTTATCGAGCTTCATGAAGCGCTATTGGAGCTTGATGTAAAGGTATGGTTGTAAACAACGTCTGAACCCTGCAGTCAAAGTCTCATAAATAATTGTTATACCCACTGCCCACAATTTGCGCCATGATACGTACCGAAAACTTATGACGCCTGCACACACTCCGTCCTATTATAATAACTTTTACAGTGCTACCTGTCAAACTTTGTAATATGCTGTCTGTTACTGTCAGAGAGACCAAATCCTTACCAACATTTATTATAATAACTTATGTATTTTGAAGTAAATACACACACACGCACGCACGCACGCACGCACGCACGCACGCACGCACGCACGCACGCACGCACGCACGCACGCACGCACGCACGCACGCACGCACGCACGCACGCACGCACGCACGCACGCACGCACGCACGCACGCACGCACGCACGCACGCACGCACGCACGCACGCACGCACGCACGCACGCACGCACGCACGCACGCACGCACGCACGCACGCACGCACGCACGCACGCACGCACGCACGCACGCACGCACGCACGCCGCACGCACGCACGCACGCACGCACGCACGCACGCACGCACGCACACGCACGCACGCACACACACACACACACACACACACACACACACACACACACACACACACACACACACACACACACACACACATATATATATATATATTTCTTAAATTAGTTTGAGTATTCAAGTATCTATTGTAGTACTTTTTTCCTGCACCACCTATATCGCCTGATTCAAATCTCTTTTACTTAGGTTGTCTGGAAGAGATCGCTTTGAGCGATATTGCCGCCTATTGTATTGCCTAGAAAATATTGCAAATATGGGCTGTTTTTGTAATTATATATTTTGGTGTGCAAAAATTGTTATATCTCTCTTGTTATAGAAATTACATTCAGATATAAATTATATAAAATAGCTGTTACGGATCCATCTCTAGTCCAGAACTTTAATCATTAAGCTAATCATTCTATATATTTTAAATGTTTAGGGACCATCCACACATTACGTCATACGAATTTCATTAGTTTGTGGCCCCTCCCCCGGCGTCGACACAACTGGTCACATACATGAAACTCTTCCCCCCCTAGTGTAACATATTTTGAAATTTTACAAAAGAATATAATAAATTTTGTGTTTTAAAGCTATATATGATATTTTGTACGTCACGATATTTTCGACTTAGACCCCTGCCACCTCGTCACACTTCGTCGAACTCCTCGCCCCCTTAATGCAAGACGTAATTCATGCATGGCCCCTTATTTGAAAAACTTGAGCACTGATCTGTTGTTTAGACCAATAGAATTGAATAAACGTAACAATCCCAATCATTGTTGTTTCAGACATTGAATGGAGATGCAGAAACTCCCACGAAATATTAGCCACCGCACTTAGATCCCTGGAATATCCTCCCGTTATTTGAATGTTTGCTTACGCTAATAAGGATTAGAAGGGAGTTGGCTTTACAATTATAAGAGTAAAATGTATTAATAGCTGTAAGAACTTTTGGATCAGTGTAATTTGATAGTAGTTGACACCTTTTTTATAAGAGCATTTTGTAAGCCTTGCGTCGTGCTGCCCTTTACGTTTGCTCTCTATTTCTACAAGCACACTCACATAACGATTGTTCATATTGTCAATAGTCAAACTTTATGTGGCCTGAGACACGTGATCGCGTTCACGTACTCGTCCTACATACGTGACTCGCTGTCTGTTTTTCGGATATCCGGGTCTGTTTTAAACTTTTTCTTTTGGAAGATACGTGTATACATAAATATCATGTATTTAATAATAATTTATTTTTGGCGTTGTCTTATTAGTATATGTGGACCTGTGTTGTAGGAGTCTAAGCGTTGGTTGTTCTAGACTCTAGCTCATTGAACACAGGTCCTCCACTTCAATTTCTAGCATGGCGAATTTCTTAATCGAACTTTTATTATTTACTATGGTGTGTCGGGGATTGACTCTACAGTTATCTTATATATTATTCATAACACAAGAGCAATTTGCTTAAGGTTATACAATGTTTGTTTAATTCAAAACTAAAATTATTAATAATCAGCACTATTATATAAGTACCAGTTTTAACTTTGTCTCCTTAACATCTTCTACTAATCTGCGTGTTAATCTTTTGTAGTGGAACACTATATATAGAAATTCATATACTATCTATATTTCATATATAAAATTTCAGCCCATAAACATCCCAATGTTGGAGTGGAGAATACCCTCTCAGGGCAGGCTTTACCCGGGGATGTAAGGGGTGCGCACCGAGGGCGCAAGCTGATCACAATATACATACAAATACTGCCATACAAAAGCTACTTATTTTGATCAGATGATGTCATTAAAAAAAACCAACTCAAGAACCTGACAATTGATTCCGATGTTTGAAAATGTAACCGCAGAGTTTCAGTATAAGAATTAGCTGTCGATCAGCGAAATCCGTATCGAAATCGGCCCAGTAGTTTTTACGTGAATGCCTAATAAACAAATCTAAAAAAATTGCATCGTTTCTATAGTCTATTCTAGTTTTTTTTTTATATTGTGTATTCTATATAAGGGAAAATGTTCCGTGGAACTGTTGGATCTCGTGCCAGCGCCTCATTTTTACAACGATGGAGTGTTAACCCCCATTTCCTGGAGCTCCCACGCTCAACTACCCAACGGTTCTCTCGAACGTTTATTCCGCTTACAACAATGATCTGGAGAGAACTTTCGCCGAAGTTTTGCCTCTGGGCTACAGCATGGGGTCGTTTAAGGGCGTTATGAAATTTCTTTGAGGCCGGCAACACCGCCGGTATTGCAAACGTCCATAGGCGACGGTAACCTACTTCCATCAAGTGAGCCATCCGCCTGTTTGCCTGCTTCAGGCAGTAAAGGCTTATCTCGATGTGTAGATTTCATAACGATCACTGTCAGGACATGCTAAAGTAATTAAACATTCATTACTAGGCTATAAAGTTCCCAGATGTATCGTGTTCCATTCCCGTGCCTATATGTAATTTAATTTGTACACAAGAATCAAAAGGGAATAAAACAAAAAAAATATGTGTAAAATGTAGTTTTAATGGGAATGATTTCCAACATTACAACAATATCAACCTCATCTAGCAGGCATCACATATCGAGCGAAATAAGTTTACAATAAAATCGGAACGGTACCAGCAAAACAGTTCACGCACCATAAGTTTTCATGAACTTACTAATGAATTAATATAAAAATCACTGTTTTGCTGTTTCTTCGGAACAAATTCAAAATAAGAAGTGTGAAAATATTAAATAATATATATAACAAAACTTCAAAAGGGCTACAGAGCCGCCACATCATTATACCATTAAACCTCATAATATTGCATATTTTTAATGAAATACCAGTATTTTAATTACGAAGGTTACCAGTTTCATTATCAATAAATTAAAAAATACATAAAGTAATTTTTATTATTTCAAGTATTATTAACTGCAACAATTTCGAGTCTAATACTCGCTGGCCGCTGTCACTCTACGCCTGTTCGTATCTCAATTTAACATTACATTTTCGGAAGCAATAAGCAGTGACATACAGACAGAATGACAGACAGCCACTGAAGTAAGAGCATAAGAATTCTTTTTATATCCTAAAAAGGAATTCTCAGGCCTCGAGCTGCCTCTCGCCATTATATAGCTGACGTGCGCTTTGCAGCTCGCGAAATAAACTATAAAAAACATAATAACATAAATAGTATTGCACGTGTTTTTTGTTTTGGAATAAATGAGATTCGTTTTTAACATCGTAACTTTCAATTCAAAAACCATCTCTTCAACGATTAAATAATAATAATGTCTGGTAAGTACTTTCCCATTTAAATGACAGAAACAAAACACCAAAACCCGTATTCTGAATCAATATTCATGTACAAATAAATACCTAAAATGATACTCATAATCGAAATTAATTACTACCCGTGCGCAGATTTGCCGATGGTCTCATGATGTCACGCGTCGATGGTCAGTAGGGTTGACAAAAAACGTTACATAATTAGTTTTGCAATAAATTTATAATTGTATATACTTTACAAAGTATATATAATAATATTAAGTAATACAATAAAATAATAGTTGGTAGTCATCGGCAAATCTGCGCGTGGCTTATTTATACTTACCTATAGGTAAAGTTGATTGGTTAAATTTAAACTTTAGTATTCCGTAGATACTGCCAAAATACGGAACAGAAATAATTATACATTTTTATTGGTGAGGAAGAGCAAACAAGCAAGGCCACATGATGGAAAGTGGCTACCGTCGATTTGGTCAATTGTAACATCACTCACCAGAGTTGCTATCATTGTGCTACCGGCCTTGAAGGGGGAGTGGAACCTGGCTACTAGTGCCGGAACACAATTCAAGGTTGTTATGGTGGCATATTCCAGTTCAGGGCCCCAACTCTACTAGGGGTGGTCTAGACGGCCACCACCCCTAGGCCCTAATTCTGCTATCACAATATCATCAGTATATCCGAATACTGTCGTCATAATGCTTGTTTTCCCCAGCTGTTTAACCCCAATTCTGCTATTACGGGAACTATGGGTGGTGACTAGTGGCCATGTAGACACACAAATACCCTGCCGCCTGGTAGAAATTCGAGATCGGTGATGTTTTGTTTTATTTCTAATCTCATTTTCGTGTTCTTTTGTTTTAGGATTTGTTGTCGACGTGCAAATAGTCGCGCGGCATTGTAATGCCTTGTGCTATGAGCATTCATTCCAGAATACGGGTCTAGTGCACAAGTACTTCAATATTTTTGCATAAGAGTCAAAATACACTTAAAAAAGCGAGCAATATTATATACACGGCGTCCTGGAAACCAAATAGTTTATGAATTCTAAAACACCAAAAATTCTCTATAAGCAAGGCTAATGAACTCGTAAAAAATATTTATTTATAAATGTTGGTTTCAACCAAATTGATTCAATGTGTTCGAACGGTGTAAGCGCTTATTAGACAGCAGTGTCGACAGACAGCGACGGAGCGGTAGCGACGCGGTCAGACCTAGTCTACATAGTTTGGCGGTGCAGCGTCGAGGCGAGGACTGTGTCGTGTACACACGCGTTTATTGACCTTTAATCAAATTTTTGATGTTTTTGACTTAACACACTAGTATAGGGTCTCCGAGATATTTAACTTTCTAGCTGTCTAAATTAGTTATTATCTAATTTTATTTCTTTTCTGTGTTTGATGACTATAAAAGCCGTTTAAAGTTTTAGTTTACATTGATTTTTGTAAATAAATACTTTTGGTATCTTCAATAAAAATAAAATCATATACACTCGCTTTTTTAAAGTTGTATAAAATTTAAAAAAATGTCTTAATAACGTTGGAATGTAATATAGCAGCTGATACTAGTAAATGCTTTTTAGTTATAAAATATAATATGCATAATGATTTTTCTAACTAAAAATATGTTAAAAAAACTATACAAGTTTTCAAATCTTTCAAAAACTGAATGTAATATTTATAGGACGCACTTCAATTTTGCGCGTGTAGTCAGTTATCTATAAAATTCTAAAACTCACCAAAGACATGTCAATAGAACTGTTTCTGAAAAACAACACTGCATGGTTTTATGCATGATTGAAGTTATTATTAAGTTTAACACTAAATCAAATATCACTAAGCAAAGACAATAGCCAATCTTACAACGTCTACAAATTTATTGAACAGATAAAGCCACTTCGTGCAAGAATCGAAGTACGTCCTATGAATTACACCTAACCCACTTTAATACACTTAAAACATACCAATATTAGAAATATATTACCACAAAAAAAATGAAAACTTTCCCATAAACGTTTTACATTATACCCTTAACATTAAAAAATTATGCAAAACAAGAGAATCAAAAATAATTCACTGCCCTTATTACTTGGACGTGCTTGCTTAAAAGGCGTTCTTAGATCTAAAAATACAATTACTTTAATATAAAGTAAATATTTTAATTGAGATTCGTCAAGCGATCGCACTGCAAATAGTAGCCGCTATATAAATTACAATATATATGTATGTAATACTTATTTACTATTGTGAAATATCCAACAACTTAACACACTAAAGAGACGGAATAACATGTGTATCTTAAATACTATTTCTATTGACATATCATTAGGCGATTCTATATTCAGATTTCGTAGGACCTTTCTGGACTTACTATACAGCAACTATCAACACAAAAATGGAACACATGAAGAGAAGAAAACGTGTTACAATTAAGAAAACATTGAAGAAATTTATTTTATTTTGTACTCATACGTAACTCCTACATCCATTCATGTCTTCGATTATTTCTAAATGTGAGTAAAATTATTTTTAAAGCGGGAATATGAAGAATTAATGTACAGTTTTTATTTTCACGAAACGTATTTTTCTTTCTAAATAATAACTGTTGTAAAATATTTATTGGTTTGGCTGTATTTAAATATGTATAGAAAGTCCAAAAAGTACCAAATTCCAAACTTCATACAAGTAGACGTAAGAATTTTTTCTCTATTTATCCTATCTAAGGACAGGTTCTTTGAAATTATTTAATTTTGAAGCAGAGTAACTTATTTGTGAAAGTTAAAAACGTAATAAAAACATAAATAATTCTATATTAATATAATTATAACTTTGTTATAAGATGAGAAACGGACATAGGAGGACGAATACTTCAAGATAACGTATGCGCATTATGCGCGTCGAAAGAAGTTAAGTCCAGTCAAGTATTAATGTTTATTGCCACCTGACAGCGTGTTGTGCAAAAGAGATTGCATGCGAGTACGGATGGAAGCCGAGCGAGAGCGCAACACTCTCTTAGTCGTCTGTCCCACCTTGTGAACTTTATATGTTCTGCGCAATGACGTGCACGAACTTCACGACCGCATTTTATATGCTTTAGTTGTACGAATTTTACTTTGGTTTGTGTGTTTGTATAATAGTCTTTTTTTTCAAACGATAGTTAAACTATGTGGGTTATAACATATTAACATAGTAGGTGTGTAAAGAACATTAGATTCTATCCTGTTCAGTATTGGAATGGTATCAAATTATATTAGGTATAGAGAATAATTAAGCATGCAATGTTCAACAAAATGACGGCCATGCGATTGAAATAGCACATTCAATTATAGTAATAAAGATGACGATAAGTATTAGGCAACCGTCTTTAACTATTCATTATTTCCTATTTACACAAAAGTCATAATATTGCTCGCTAGCAAATGCTAATAATATTTCTTCTATAATAATTCAGCCAACATTTGCCCCAGTCTTTTATTAACAAATCTCTGAATCGCTTGTCTTACTACAGCTTGCATTTTAGCTAACCTTATTCGACGGCCTAAGCTATGCAGTTATTTAAACAACATTGACGACAAATATGATAATATATACATTTCTATGTGTGTGTGTTTCTACAGATTCAAACAAAATAATAAATATCATTTCCATTTGACAATAAAAAAAGACATTACCTTGTTTTATATATTGAATTCTGCAACTTTACTAATAAGAGATGTAGATGTGTATTTTTTTGTACTCAGTAACATAATCACAAACCTATTTTTTAAAACATTATTATTTTTTATATAACGGATCATATGAAAATATAAATAATGTCGTCAACGCGCAAATACGAGTAATTCGTATAAAAAATCATAATAACACATTCAGCATATCGATTCTCAAACTTACAACCACATTTATCACTATCCTATTTCGCATTTATTATACGCCTATATTGCCTACAATGCTAATTCCCATACTAATAATACATAATATGTACAAGCGACTGTGAATCACTACTACAACAATTCTTTGATGCCTTTCAAGTACGGTTAGAAACATACTTCGGCGACTCGAGGGAATAAATCTTGCAAGTATACCAAATTTAATTTTTTTAAGGTTCTGCCAAAATTCTAACGATACTGCATTCAAATTTATTTTAAATATTAACGTTTCATTTCCGCAATATACCGATAACCTATTATGGAGTGAAGTTTGCTCCATTTGTTGTGACAAGTTTTGTCCCTGAAGTCGCAGATATAATTTCAGAATACAATAAGAATAAACAGGCCAAAGCTTAGCCAAGCTATCCCTAGGACGGGTTACGTTACGATTTATATACAGATATTGCTATATGAAATTAATATTATATAAAAATAATTTAATTTATAAGATTATGAGAAGACGTCAGTTTACACACACAGATTTGTAATGAAAGAAGATTGGCGCAATAAAAAACGTAAAAGTCGATTAAAAAATAGGTGAACACAAACAACTGGGTGGCAATTTTTTACTTACTTTACTTTACTTACGAATAACAAAAATATTATAAGTACTAGTATTTTAAATATTAATACTTAAGAAATATAACAGAATAAAAAGGAATTTCGAAAGTTTACGGCTTTTTTAAAATGATGGAAAACAAGAGAATTATATATGTCTATTATATAAATATATTGCATAGTTTCAAATATTATATATAAAATAAAAATGAATTCTAGATGACATATTTAATATAGTACAATACCTACATTAATAAATACATATAATAATAGGTACTGTGCAAGCACGCGCATTATATAATTGACATAATATTATGTATAATACAAGACGGACAGAGCTAGGAATATTTAGAGATTATTATGATGTATATAATTCTTAGAAATATTGTAATTGAATAGATAAATAAGAAATGGGAGTTTTTTTTACATATAGCCAAATATCTAGACAATTGTATATGTTAAGCTCAGAAACGGTGCCGAGAAAAATGTGCAAAAATACAAGCTTACTTTGAATATAATTTATTCTTATTAGTTTAATTAAATTTGCAATAAGTAAGCACAACACAGAGCAGTAGTAAGTGATTACACTTATGTCATTTGTCAGACAAAGTAATGTACTTATAATTTACAACGATTTAGATTTTTTTTATAATAACAAAAACGTCTATATTTTAAAAGCTATTAGGGTTTCAAGTGTATTATATAATTGATATACTTATTATGGTGGCGCAAAAAAAACCGGTCATTTTTTTGAGTTTCGAGTGAAATATATGTTAGTTTTTGATGTTTTAAGAACTTCCTACAAAGGACTGCTCAAAAAAAAATTAAAAGGTCACTGCAAATTTTTTAAGATTACAAAAATCGCCATATACCGTTTTTTCCATTTTTTTCTGGTTACGGTATAATTTTATAGGCCATATAATAAGTTTCTCATAGTTTCAGTTCAAAATTTGAATGTTAAAAGCTCGCTCACATTTTTTTAAATTTACTACTGCATTAGGTTTAGATTTTACTTTAGAGAGATATTACTTTAGATTTTATCGAGCGACCTTTTTATATTCATATTAATATTCCATTTTTTTTTATTTAATCATATAATCGATAAAAAGCATATACATAATATATAGATAGAATAGTGATGTTGCCTATATCACACGACATCTGTGTAATATTAAGTGATTAAAGGTAGTCATGAATGATTCAAGCGATAAAGGTAGTGAAACAGACTGATTATGAGCAGTAAACACAGAAAGGCAATGAGCCATTAGAAGATAGAAATTATATGGATATCTAGGACGAGACACGTAATAAGACTAAAAATATAAAATTATATTCCATTTCAGCCCTTCTTTACTTTACTAACAACTTGGTTAATAATGAGATGTACACATAAAAAATTATGAAACTATTTAATGGAAAAAGTTCTTATATGGTAAGCTAGCCAAATTAGAAAACAAGCCAGAAAGTTCAGAGAATTATTTCGACAGAGTTAATAATAATTAATCAAATATTAAATATAAATAAATCTATAATAAAATGGCTTTTATTTTTATATATTAATTTTATATTGTCTTATGTATTTGCCTCGTGATTTATATCCAAAGGAAAGAAGAAAATCGTAGGAAATGGAAGAAAAATATAATAAATATATATGTTTTTCTCAGTATCTGTAAAATCTAAGGCTCCCCTGATATGCATACACTTTGAATACAAAAATAAACACCTCTTACGCTTTCACAACAATTTTATACATATACTTACTTTATTCCAATAATTACGAAAGTAACAATGATAAGGAACAACTATATTTAGCCACAAAAAAATGAACATCAATCCAAATATCAAGTACAAAACGAATACAACATAATAATCTTGTATAATGTTGTCGGTACTCAGATTTGTGAATTAGATAATAAATAAAATGTATACAACGCCTAAACACACTTTATCCTACATTTATTAGGAGCACCCGAATGACTTAATCCGAAATAGATTGCACTGCATTCAATAAATTACTTCAAGAAATACATCGTTTAAACATTTCTAAATTGCTAATTCTTTTTATCACCTATCTAATTAGACAATAATATTGTTACGAGTGCGGGACTCGAGTTAAAATGCCGTTGGAATTACTATAGAATTTATTAGAAACATACAAACACTTATAACACAGGTACAAACATAACTGGACACAACCAGTACAAATGCACGTTTCAATAACACGCGCAAAGTCCGTCACTATATAGCTTATCGAAAGGTAATAAACCAGGTGTGCATTCACTTTGTCGGCGTGTAACAATATTAAAGCTTTTAGCCATCTAAATAGAAGAGAATAACAATATTTTTGTCATAAATATATAAAATATTAAACCGCAATTTTTAACCCCTTAAAAGAAACAAAATTAAATTTAAAAATTGTAACTCTATCTAAGTGAATTAAGAAGTCAATCGGGTGCCTACATACATATAAAAAACAATATCATACTACACTCAACATCTTATATTTTAGTCCTCAATTGCATCATTGCCTTCTCTGTGTCTATAACTACATTGTAATGTAAACACCTATAATAACATTGTTTAACACGTAATAACCACTACCATATTGTCATTTTATTAACACGCATCGTATTGATAACACGAACATTTTGTAGCTTACGAAGCAGTGTAATTATCTTAGGCTAATAAGAGAGATACGTGGCTTAAATTACATTATTAAGAGATGATAAAGTAACAGTTTTTTTTAAAATTTAAGAGTAGTAATCGAGTTACAATTTTAACTTTGTCGATATTATTAAACCTGTGCGGTGCTTTAAATGTTACTGCTACGAACTCTTTCGTATTTTTATACTTAATTTATTTTACTTATAAGAGAATGACTTTTTTGTTGATGCTAGATTTGTGTTAGTTAAATTTATGTATGGTTATCCAGCGTATTATTTCAGTATATTATCTAAATCCATACAGTCCCTAACATTTACCATTGTGACCCCACAATGGCAACATTTATACATCGGAGATAAACCCATCATAAACCTTTAAGATGGGTCTATCTCCGATGTTTCCTCTAACTCCAATTGTACTGCGTGTCAGGCAGATGAAGATATACAATTATATAAATGTTTAAATTTACTGTCTTTTAATTCAACAATACGACTATGACAGAAATTTTTGTTTTGTTCAATTGCTAAATATTATCGTATGTTTTAGGAAAAAAGTGATATATGAATGAATTATTTATTTATCTTTGCCACCATTAGATGAATAATATAATTCAATATTTTTGTAAAATATAAAACTAAACTCTGTTGAATTTAGATTGAATGTATTGCTGATAAATCTTCTGGTTCACATTTAAAATTAAGAGTATTTTGCGATATTTCTTCCCTTTGTCTAAAATTAGTTTAGAATAATATCACCTCTAATATGAAAAAAGCCAACGTATCTCAAAATTTGTATCAATCCATACATAAAGCTGACATTAAATACTTTAATGTATATGTACCTACATTCATGCCAGTCTCCACAGTATACTACATAACTATATATATTAAAATATACGAGTACTTTTACCTTATAAGTTACAATATAAAAATAAAAATGAAAACCGATTAAATCACAGCGAAAAATCACAATGGCGAAATTATAATAAAACTTTTATAATATTAGCATTAATTTATATGAGTTTTATTTAAAAATACACCTATTATATATTACTGCAAAAATATTAAATTAAAAACGCGGAACCCTATTTACACTTCACTCTTTACCATACTCTGCAATTAATACCATACTATAATATGGGGCCACCTATAAATTACGTCACGCGGTTAGGGGGAAGGGGGGGGTCGATGAAGTGTGACAAGGAGTGGGAGGAGTCCTAAATTTTGTGACGTCTCATTTCAAAATCTAATATAATTAGCCTTAAAAACACGAAATTAGAACTATTAAAGAAAAAATGCAAAATTTTTCCAACTCTACCTGCTCGGAAACGGTCTCTTGAAAATGAAACTAATTACGGGACTGCTGTTTTAATTTAATAATTTCTTGATGTAAAATTGCCAAATATTTGATGTCACACTAGGGAGTGAGGAGTCTCACGAATGTGATCAGCTGTGACAGACGGGGGAGGGTCAAAAAATCATGCAACCCGTGTGACGTAATTTGTAGATGGCGTATGGGTAACTTCGACGATTGGAAAGCAATTCTGACTAAACGATTGCGCACACTTATCACGTGTAAAAAAATAATCTGCAATTCAACATATATAATGTCCCTACATTGATTATGTCGGATAATCCATTCGACTGTACAGTTAAACTACAATACTTGAAGATAAGTTTAGACCTGAAAGTGCACGCTTGTGATGATCCACGATGGTATAGAGTTGTAGATTGATGGTGGAATTGGTTAAAAAAATAATCATCATTCAGCAGACTACTGAACGATTCTGTTGGATTGTGCAGATCAAAACAACCTGCGTAGGTTAAAGAATCTATTATAGAGATGGGTAGGATATGATTTTAAAATGAGTTCGTAAGAGTAACATGACATTTTGTACTGAACCAGTACAATGTACCACTTCAAATGAGGCAGGAGATTTGTATGGTTTGTAACGCGCCAGTATATTTGAAGCGATGACACCGGTGAGGCGGTGGGCATCATTCCCTCATTTGTCCCGTACAAAACTTAGTTTGGAAATGTTCCTTAAGAATCGAATGTGATCCCCTGTTTGTCATGCGAAAATCCGTAGAGGCGTTATTGTAACTGCAATTCTCCTTGTCCTTCCTCTTACATTTGACGCGTGAGTAGTGGCGGGCCAAAATATTTGAAGTAGGACAGTAGGAGCCGTATCTGTACATCTAATTTGTAAATGTACGCCCTCATAGGTTTATTGAGGCCGACGGAACAAATAAGTCCCGGAGAGTATACGACCCCTCTAGCAGCTAGCTCATTGCATGGATGACCCGCGTAAGTTTGCCAATATGAGCTGATTGAGAAAAGTGGAGAACAAGGACACGCGGCACAATCGCGAAGAGAACGATTTAGGTCGGCTGGACATAGTCAGGATTGCCTTCCAACGTCGATGTAATTGTCAATGATTTAATCTTGATTTGCAAACAGGACCACGTAAACAATTTCTACTCTGATAACTTCGACAATCCATTTCTGTTGCATAAGTATTTCTAAAACTGTTACTGGACACTTATTTATGCAATCGTTATAAAATATGCTTTCCACATTTAAGGTGTTGCTGTTAATGACACACCTTGTATGCAATTTGCTTATAATGACGGATTTCGTTTAAAATATCTTTATCCGCAGTACATCTATACTTTTTTTACAATGAACTATCTCTAGGAGGAAAAGCACTTCAAGCATCCAGTCATAATTTGGTTTTTACTAGTTCACCTGTTACCTGCAACCAGTTACAGTATTACACTGGGACCTTGAGTTCACTTTTCACTAATCTCGAATGTAACAAATGGTTACGTAGAAATTAGTGAGCGGTGACAATGGACTGGGGTTAATAGTTACACCGGTGAAGTATTATATTCACTACTAAGAAAAATATAAAAAGTGATAAAATCAGACCTTCGCAATAACAGTGTAAATGTATCAAAATTAAATGCAAGCAACAGTTCTCTCTCTCTAGAACAAAATTGTCCAAAAATTCTTTGAATAGCACAATCTACGCATTACCGATTAATATTAGTTTTTACATTACACAAGATGTAACCATCACTACTTTAAATTATGAAACGCTTATAAAACTAGAAATGATCTCTCTCAATGATTAGTTTTAAGCTTATTTATCAACACCAAATTGTTCTCCAAAAAGAAATGCAAAAATTAAACACCTGTTATACATTTAAAATTTATTTTTCTTAAGAAATAAAAATTAAATTAATACATTGAAATAATATGTAAATTTAAAAATTATTTCTTAAGAAAATTTATTAAATAAAATTCAAATTGAAAAGTCCTTAGAACGCAATTTTTTAAAAGAATGATTAAAATATTTTTAAGAACAATTTGTTGTGTAGCTTCTTAACATTTACAGTCGCAATCGAGAAATAGCGTAACAACCGTCAGTTTATTCTATCACCCCCAATTCGATACAAAAATTAAAAATTCTCTCTGATATGTCCTTTAGTACCCTTGCGCCAATGTTTAAATGTTCGGACACTTTCAATATAGTTTCAACAAAATATACTTTTAAATACTTGCATGATTATCTACTTAGTGCCATTGAACTATAAATTCTACATCAAATTTACATCGGCTATTTTGAAAAATGACAACATGTAAGAATTCAAGTTTTTCTGTCGTCACTTTTTGTTTTAGACAAAATCTATGTGATTTTGATGTAGACCTTATTTTGTAAATTTTTTGCTAAGCTTTAATGTTTAATGGCTATATGAGAATCTTGACTGTTCAGACCTTATACCAGTTTGCTATCAATATTTCAAATGGCTACCGATTGGTTCATTTAATATATAATAATTTTAGCCCATATTACATATTAAAATTAAATTTTTATAACTAACAGCTTATCTGTGGAGTACTAAAAAAGTTAATATTCAGAAGAAAATTCCAATTGACCAAAAGGTTTTTTCTAAACTCAAGCAGAAATCTTTTTATGTAATTGCCTTTCTCACACTTTATTTTTAGAGATTTTTTGATAATTCTAGACTCCATATAATTTCCAAGATGGCAGATTACGAATTACTACTAGTATTACTCATTGATTCACAGATAAGTTGGTAGAGCTATAAAGTTTTTATTTTCTTTGACATAAACCACTTCAAACGTCAAATAACCATTTGATTTTGACAGCTATCACCGAATGTAAACAATAGTCTGACACAAATGACATCTGTCACTGTCACCATTTACGATCATGACATAAGTCCCGAATCGGTGCGATAGAATATCCTGAGGTTCAATATGGACGAGAATCAGACACGCCTGGGCTTCCCCGGGCCTGGACACTCCGTCGACCTGATGATGGAAGCCGCGAACGCCTCCCTCGGCCTAATAGGGTCCATCTCCATGAAGCCAGGGTTCAGAATGATATTGGGCACAAGCTCCATGACGTCTTGCTCGTCATTATTATAGTCTACATTAATTATAGAAGTGATGGGGGAGGTTAGTCATACATACCGTCACGGTGTTAATGAGTGTTTGTTTGTTAGTGTGCAGCCCCGCAGTCCAAGCGTGCGTTCCAAGCGAGTGCGATAGAGGGAAAAAGAAGAAAAAAATCGAATGAATAAAATTTTAGCGTATTACTGGCGTTTGTGTTAAAAATGGTAATCAGATGTTATTCGTTAATGCAAAAAGTCATGCGGATAGATTTAAGGAAGTTCTAAAAGGTCGCTCTTTTAAATACATAATTTTGTCCTATTATGGATTCTTATTATAGTTTCTTAAAGATTTCTATTATTGATATTTTATTAATATTTGAGTGGATAATTTGTAATCAAAAATGGTAATTATGTTAAATTAAGACGTAAAAAGTACATAAATTGTTTGTCCATTCGACGTACAAATAATTTTAAACTTGTAGTACCCGTGGGCAGAAGGTTTACCGATAGCCTCATGATGTCACGCATCCATAGTCATTGGGGTTGATAAAAAAAGGTTACATAAATAGTTGATGCAATCAATTTATTATTTTAATTTATTATTGCATATGATTTAGATAAGTAGTATCATAATATACAATAGTAGAAAGCAGGCATCGGCAAACCTGCGCATGTCTTATAATATACTTTTCTTTCCACATTTATCAGCATCAATGTTGTTTTTCGTATTAATATATGTACACTTCTTTTCAAAATATGCACGAGAGAAGTTACAAAATATTAATAAAAGAGCGAGCTTTTTTATTCTGATTTTTACTATTATAATTTCATACAACTTTCTTTTTTAAATACACGAAATTAAATTAATATAGCCCGCGATAAACTGAATGGTTCCTCCAGTGGACTGCAGCTAGTTAGCGCAGCCGCTTGCTACTTACTAACAGCGGTCAAGAATGCGCACAAGCGCGGACTGTACAATCGCCGGCACGTAACTTGCAAGGTTTTGGGGTAGTGGGGGAAGTTCGCGCATGTAAAAATGAATGAAATTGTACGTGCGCGAACTTCCTCTACTACAAAAATCATTGCCAACTTACGTGCCGGTAACTATACGTAGAGATATTTATAAAATATTTTTTAAAACTACTTCAGAGCGCTATGCCAAGCAACTCTTTAAAAAAAACTACTTATCTAAAATAAATCTATGCCTAGTTAGAGAGAAAGCTGTCAATAAAATGAACATACGAAATTATCAGTCGTTGTAAGAGGTAAAAATGTAGTAATAAAAAAAGGCGCACAGGGTCTCAATGCCTCGAGAGACCATCGAAGTCTTCAAAAACTTTTTCAGACTCAAAATTAATGCTCGGAGTATATTGTAACTCGGAAAAGTCATTTCGGAATTTATTACAACTCGGAAAAATATTTCTCGGGGTTTATTTTACTCGAAAAAAGATTACCTCGGAATCTGTTATTGCTTTGGTAAACAAAATGGACAATATAGTGTTTACTTTATGTATGTAGTTAAGCGATAAATTCTGTCAAACAGCCGATTTGTGATTGTTTCTTTAACACACGAATTTCTTTCGTCTTTCTAATCTTATCAGTACAAAGTAGTTGCGATATCTTCGCTAAATGAACACAAGAATTCTGCCTTAAAACTTACTGTACCCAATTTATTCAAGTTCCTAATTGCCCTCCTATTGTTAAACAATTGTATCTTCCCTGTATTTGTTATATAAATAAATATTATTTCGTTTTTACGGCTTAAGCGCGGTAATGCATCTGATTTTTGTTATCAGAGTATCAAATTAGATTAGACTCTCATAGAGTAAATAATACTCATAAACAAATTGGCGGTAGGCTGGAGAAAACTTTAACAATATTCATTGAGACTTGACATCTTTGAATTCCGTGATCACGGCTACTTAAAAGTGACCGAAACGTCGGAATAATAAAAATCAAATAAATCACCGCGCTTAGAACCGTTAAAAAGTAGTTTTATTATATTTAATTTTATTTCATTGAAAAAAAATTACATATTACCTATTTATTTGGAAGTTATTACTTTCGTGAGGGGGTCTTTTATTGTGGTCTTAAAATAACTAATAAAGCATTTTGTTAAGTGTTTTAAATTTTAAAATCTATAATTCGGTTAATATTTTAAAAAATAGCTATAAGAATTGTTTATTCCATCTCTTTGAATGTTTCAAATTAGATAAACGGTGCTTAAATCTACATATTGTGCATTTTATGCAATTTTAGACAGCAATGTTTTATACTAGTCTTTTAGAAGCTTGTCTTTTAAAACTATAAAGTACATAATATGTATATTATCAACCAAGAATATTTTCACATTTTTCAAATTCAAATTGAAAAGAGATAACCATTGAAAGATTATTCTTAATTGATAATATACTTTTCTTAAGTTAGAAATGCTATAGAATGTTTGTAAGCTTTATTAATAATACATTATGTATATAAAGTGGTCCGAAGTTAGTATTTGGGGTATTGCACTATACAAGGCCCAAGATTTAATTTAAGAAATATTTCAGGGAAAAAAGTATACTATAGTAACATAAAAAAACTTTGGTAAACATTTCAAATATACTCTGCGAAAATGTAAATATAATTTAAAGAAATATAACTTAAAAATAAATTTCATATACAATATGAAACGAAATTTATAACCATATAAAATAATTCGTACTCTCAGAGAGCAAAGGTTATAGAAATTCTATATTATAGTATTAGATATTAAATATATTGAAATGACGTAATTAATATATTGCTTCAGATTCCCTGTAAGGTAATAGCACTTACACTAGTAATATGAAAAAATATTATACTTTTGGCAAGATTATTTGTGTCATCTACAGCAATAAAGCTTTCACATCCTAAATTTATTCGATAAATATTAGAATAGGTATATTATTGCAAATTTTTAAGATGAAACTACTTTAAACATATTCTACAAAGATTATTTAAAAAATCGGGGTGATTAGGTATAGGGCGTGCAAAAATGTATGACATTACAGTTATAGTGTTGTGCATATTTAAGGTTTTTGGGAGGTAGCTAGTGGTTATATAGTGTAATTAAAGTGGTCAAAAGTGTAGCATTTAGATAACTAAACTTAACGTTTTTGATATTAGTTGGGATGTAAAACTTAATATAAACTATAATATAGTTCAGGGGCAAATTTAATATTATTTTTCTCCACAATCTGCCAGCTGCCATCAAAATTGCCACGCCAAAACCAAGAGAATTATACTGTCTCTTTTATTCTATTACATATTATATGAAGTTAGAGGGAGAGAGCATCAGTTGAACGTTCGTTTCAATTATCTGTATTTGACCACGCATTTGTGGTACTTCAAATGAGGCGTGTATAACAGTTCGGCAACTTTGTGGTGTTTCCGTTTTAGGGGGATATATTTCTACTTTAACAAAATTCTACTGTATTTTCGAAGGTATATCCACTATAATCTATAAACAATCAATTCTATTGTGTTAATTGACGTACTGTAGTAACATTGGTCCATAATCACTAACATTATTACATTATTTTTAGCATAATTACAGCAAAAGGTAACTATTTAAAGCGAGATACTAATAGATTGCTTTTTGGTTTGGTAATTAATTAATATAGTAATATTCTATTATCTAATGTATTGTTTAATATAATAAAGTTTTTGTTATTGCATAGCACCGATTGCATAGCATATAAATTTATTTAAGAGGAAAAATCTTTTTTTCATATTTTAATATATTTTATAAAAATCACTATCATTAGAAACTAATTTTATCTCGAAAGTAATGTAACTTAATTATACTTCATAGGCGTATTTATTGGCACTATACTTTTTAGTATTATTATTAAATATATAATTTTTACTATCAACAATCAAGATTATTTTATCATTATTATCATATAACAAGAATAATAGGATTGATCCCCCCCCCCCTATAAAAACGTAATTGATAAGCTCCAAAATCCCACACGACTAGATGGCAGCACCGGTCACATTCTTCTCTTGCTTTTTTACGTTTATTATTTAGAACATATTTTCAAATCCAATCAATCAAGAAGTCTCAATGAAGGAAAGAAAATACTTTATTTGAAGAAATAGGGACGTTAATTATACTGGCTACAAATGATGATTTAAAAAAGTCATCGAAACCTTGCTGTGCCGGCATTACATCGAACAAAACGCTGATTTTCATTGCAATACTGGCCCACCTACATAACTGAATAAATATCGTAATTTTATCAATATGAATGGAACGTCTCTGTCTGTCAGTGAATGACATATCCGTTCTGTCATCTGTCATATCAAACATATATCCATGTTTTAAATAGAAAAATTACAAAAATCGGGAGCCAAATAGCCTGTAACGCCATCTAGTTAAGCCGGATTTAAAAGCTTTTCAGATACCCCTTTTTATTGGGCTATTGTTATTCTTCTATACTATTATAGTATTGTGCATTGTACCTTAAAATAGTGCCAAAGCTAGTTTTAAAATTTTGACCAGTAATCTAACCAAACCCGTAATTTACCATTTTGATCATGAAATTCTACCTATTACTAATTATCTACTCTATTATTGTTCAAAACTTTAACTCGCAAATGTAATTAAAAATACTACGAGATTCTAATATACTTATATCAGCAAAACTTAACTATTAAATTTAATGTCTTTTAATATATGATCGAACGTTGAGAAGCAATCATTCTGTTTGCTTGTAAAACAACATACTACAGACAGTTTTTGATATAAGAACACAATAATGTAACAAGTATGATGAATTTGTAATATAATAAAATATTATATTTGAAATTGCAAATTTTTATTTTATTTTATTGCATGACTTCAGCAGACAGGCAGACGGCCCACCTGATAAAAATGGGTTACCATCGCCCATAGACATTAGTAACACTATAATTGCTACAAATGCGCTGTTACTCTCTTAAGGGACTAGAACCTGGCCACTAATACCGGGACACAACTCAAGATTGTTATGGCGGCATACTCCAGACGAGGGTGGTAGCGTTGTCATAGCAACAAAAGTTTCCCTGGCAAAGTTTTTAAATAAAAGTGACACTAATGCTGATGTTAGACGTATAAACCAAATTGAAACATATCCAATAACATTGAATGATTCATGTTTGTGTTTGTGTGGATTTCTTTGATGATCTATGATCTTTGCGTTTGGATCACTTTGGGTATTCATCCAAATTGAAAAAAGAAATGAACCATACATCAGCATAATCTCGCGTTTCAACGCCAACTAACAATTGAATGATTACTCTCAATTAATCTCCTATATCGTTCGATCGACACTACTTCATTACTTCATCTACAGAATATATTGAGCTACGCCTAGTTGTTACTTATCACACTTTTGTGTTGCACTGTTTTTTTATATAAAGCTTATTAATATCATATTCTCACTCCGTATTTGTAATTTAGAGTAAGAATGCATTTATTTTGTAAGTTCACTGAGTTATTGTACTGTGCAATAGAGAATGCAACATATCTTAACTATGGTAAGTATTTGTTTGAACAAGTCCTATCAGATATATTTTCACGTTCAATACAGTTTCTCTTCTTGATATTTTATGTATTATTTCACGACCAATGTAACCAGCGCTGATTGTAGATTAAGCACAAAATATTTTTTTTTAACAATGCGATGTAAATAATTTTTCAGCCTTGCAACATTATTCTCACAAGAAGCTTAAAAAACCGCGTTAACTGTTGCCAATCATATCACAAAAACATTTAAATTTGGAATAAAATAAACCAGGCTTAACATGAGAAAATAATGTAAAAGGAATACTGCCATGAAAAATAAGTCCAACGGAATTGTCAAAATAGAACACTACAAAAATTGTAACCGAAACCATCGAAGAGTTTCAGTTTGAATAAAACATAATATGTCAAGAATAAAATTGATATTCCAAAATATCTCTAGGGATTTATCAAAACTTTTGTACTTAAACACTCTTCCTGCCCTTATTTATAACCAACTGTGGTTACAATGTGTGGTATGTGGTTACATATCACATTGTTTCAAAGAGATTCAACAGTTATAGGCTTTGCATCTTTTATATAGTTACGACAACTTCAACTTGTTGCCAATGGAACAAAAACGTCAGAAAGCGCTCATATTGTTACAGCACAATTTATAAGTTCGTTTCGAAGACTAAAATAGTAGAGATTGAAATCATGCTATAGTTGAATTAAATGTATTCTCACTTTCAATAATACATACGACATTTCAACAATCCAATGTCGGTAAAACAGCACAAAGAATGAAAAACATTATATTATTATGTTTGGCAACATATAAATTGCGCTTAAAGCATTTGTTGCGTGACCTCAAACTCTCCACTAGTCTTCGAAACCATATTCTATAAATAATATCTATCATAGGAGACTACAAATATAAAGGAGCATCGACACGGAGTAATTAAGTCATCGTGATTGCGAGATTAGGAGAATCCTTAGGATCTATCGATATTGTAGTTATATAGTAGGACCTGGTTAATTGGGAACTCGCGGATTTGGTGATTGCGGTAATCACTGCTTTGAAATGGGAGGAAAATAACCAATTTGACAGACATGAAGTTTATGTTTCTAATTCGACTTAGGGACCGACCGAGTCTTCGAAATGATGTCCGAAATTGTAAGCAGAAGACTACTCTCTTAAAAGAGATTAAATTACTGTCTTTTTAAATGTCATGTCCAGTGTGTTGATTAAATGCTTGTAATTCCCAACATGTACATTTATATATATATATATTTCTGTCTTGTTTGTTTCATTTGTCTTTACTTACTTCCGGATAAATATGGAAGAAACGTAGATTGAAGATGTGTTTTACTACGAGTACAATATTGTAGATCACAATCCGAACGTTTTGATAATATAATCATCCGCAAATGGCCTTGTTTTTGCTTGTACGGCGATTATCGAGGCCTTACTGTGCTTCATTAAATTCCGCTTGTAATAAGATTTCAAAAAATTCTAATTCATCAATATGATCTTCAACAGTATAGGGTAGACTACTCGAATTGTTAACTCCATTCTGATAACTCAGTCGTTCAAACGATGACAAAATCACACCGTGTAACGTCTTATAATGGCAAGTTCTATGTCAGCTAATAAGACCACAAGAAGTAGAGCCTCGGTAGAGGTTTATGCTATGGCTGAGGCTCACCGTTGCGACGCCATTCGCGGCACAGCACTGCGCAGGTGCCAGCTGCAAGCACTACTAATGTGCCCATCACTACACACACTGCTGCCACCCAAGTACGGGTGTCGAAAGACTCTGCACCTTCCAGAAAGTGCTTGTATAGCTCTGTAAATGTGTTTGAATGATGGATCAGTCAGTATCTACAAACAGTGAAACATGTCAACACATAAATCGAACTTTTTTATTAAAGTAGAACGTTCGATGCATCCTTGCTCGCGTTAGATTCGATTCTACTATCCTATTTTCCATACGTGTTATCAGAAGTACATACAAACAATTAAACTAAATTTCATAATAATATTCAAGACCGATAAAAGGACAGCACTAAAATACAACCAAACAAACGCATTTTCAGAAATGCTTTTTCAGAAACTTCTCTCACGTAGTCGTGTTTACTTCTTTTGTTCAAGTGACATGTATATCTTTATATATTCCAAATTTCATTACAATTGAAGACTCCAGGGCACAGGACGAACTTCTCACTTGTTTTTCTAAACTAAAAACTAAAAATTTCTAAACTTGAATACGATTTTGTAGGGATTTCCGCTACTATACGATAGTTTCGCTACTATACGATAGCACACCGAACAGGGTAAAACACGAACTAATCTTACGACTTCTTGACTATTAAAAAATCGCATGCAGGGAAAAGTAGTAATATGTCACTTTTACTTTTTAAAGCTGACTTAAGATAGTTTTTTATTTTTTGTGTTTGAAACCTTTTTGATTTTACAGTGAACTTACAATTCTGTTTTATTGTGATGGTTTTCTGAAGCATAAGGTTAAAACTTAAAAATGCGATATCTCAAAATGAATATTGCTTGACTTCTGTCTGATCTTCTGGGCCCTGGGGTGTTCAATTGGTACATTTCGTTTACATTGAGTACATTACAAACCATAATTATACCAGATTTCATAGATTCCGGTTCATTCTCAAAGCCCTGAAGAAGAAATAAAGATACAAGAAATCAATACTCGTTTAAAGTTTTCTACTAATAAATTAATGGCTACACACCTGCCTCCTGATCGCTGTATAGCGTGGTGGCCAGCACCTCTACCGGGGGACCAGGCCCCAAAACATTGGTGGCCCACACTCGGAACCAGTACGATGCGTTTGGCTCCAGGTGATACACATCGATCTGACGCTGAAATTTAAATGTATCATAATATTAAGGACAGTCCCGTATTCCATATTCAGTTAAGGCTTCTCAGCCAATGAACTGACGCATGACTTGCATAACCAACTTGTTAGGTTCTGCAGTGTGAAATGTGTGAAATAGTACACAGACATCGTTTGAATATCTCTATTTCATCGCAGTATAGTTATAGATTTGCAGATAGCGGTATATCATCAGACCTTAAGTCGAGAAATGTTTTAAGTGATCAAGATTACTCAGACAATGTTGTTCAAACTTGGAGATTTCTAGATTTAATGGACCCTGACACTGAAGGAGGAGAACCAGGTGTTGGTCACAGAGAGGAAGGTTCTCAGAAAAATCTTGGGCTCAACAATAAAAGGAGATGGCAGCTGGAGGGTTCGAACCAACTTCGAAATAGAAGACCTCATGGTTGAGCCCAACATAATTGGGAAGATAAAATGATGATGTCATGTAGAGCGGATGCAGGAGGATCAGGAAGTTAAGAAAGTACACTTGGGGCGACCAGTCTCTCGGTGACAGGTTGTTCGTCCCAAGTATAGCTGAAAGGACAGAGTGGAAGCTGACCTGAACGCACTGCAGGCCCACAACTGGCAAGACACTGCGCAGGATAGAGGAAAGTGGCGTGCTATCGTTTGGGAGGCTAAGACTCACTTTGGGTCGGTGAGCCAACGGAGTTAGTTTTTATGGAACTGGAATCATTTAGAATTCTCTCCATAATACTGCTAAAATGTGCATTCCAAGGATTATCTAATAAAGAACTATGACGCTTATAAATACTGTTGGAAATTGGAACGCGGGTTTTAGTGAAGTCATTTCAATTGTTTTATTGCTAGAATAAAGCAGAGCCTACCGGATAGAACCACTACTATTTGTCCATACCCTAGTTAATAAGCAGATATGAAGCCTCTAGCAGAAATCAGCGATTGTCAAATGAACTTTGAATGGAAATCTTGATCCACAGACGAGGGCACATCTTGTATTATAGATAATATCAATGGCAGTTATAGACGTTTTCACTTACCGAGTTAGGACTTATATGGTTAGGACTAATGGGTCGCCAAGGCTCGAGGGTGTCGTTCACTGGTGCAGCCGAGCGGTACTGTGCGGTGAAATCAATAATAGGGTGCCCTCCATCGCCTGCCACGTTCCACAGAATCAAGGCGAGAATCGTTGATGCGTGGACGGTCACATTGACGAGGGGAGGCGGTTCCGCTGGTGGTACAAAGTTGTTTGATGATTAATGTATTAACTCTTTTTTTATTGCAGGCAAATAGGCTTTAGCCCGCCTGGTGGTAAGTCCGCTTAAGACATTTTATCATCTTATATGCATGCTGTTACAACAACAACGTTCTGATGGTAATAGAAAGTAAAAACAGTGAGGAAATCTGTACCCTGAGACGTATTATGTGCAATCCGTCAAATTGAACAATCATGGCGGATGTATTGTCTGCTCTCCTGAAAATTACAGCAGAACAGAAAAAAAGTCACCATTTCAGGCTGAAATGGGGCGTTTATGATATAATCTTATTATTATAAATTCACACATAAAGGTACACCAGAAAAAATATTATTTATATTTATGTCTTCTGCTGCTCCAACAGGCAGAAGAAAATAGATTTTTTCAATTTTAAATTCATTTTACAAACCAGAGCCCAACAGGTTTATTATATGGATATGAAATGGCTATTGGAATAATTGTTATTCTGTCATTATGTCTCAGTTATTACTCGACACGTACATACAACATTAGCCACACAATTTGCTGGGCAGTTGATCAAACAGATAAACGGCAAAAACACGTGCACGTCAGTAATGATACGACCAGGAAAACATACTAAACAATTGCCATATATGTACTGGAATTGTACATATATGTTGTGAAGCTGTAAAGATTATGTTGTAATTTCTGTAAAAAGAGAAGGAAGAGCCTTTTAAGATGATCATACAAAGCCATTACTTTCGAAAAATCCTTTAAATATTCCTTCCTATATGACCGCTGTAAATGACTTCATCCATATTTTTTTAACATGATAAATAGATTTGCGTTTGACCACGATCATGCCTAATGTCGGACGACGCTAGGCTTGAAAATGAAGCAACGCTCGTGTGAATTGTTATTATCTAGATAATAGAGACTTCAAGATACCCGGATTTTACTTTTCGGAAATCGCGGACGCTTGGTAGTGCAAACCACAATTCTGCCGTACGCAAAAGAAACGTGCATGCGAAACGTTTCATTCGCACTTATTTTTATATAATATCATTGGGTTACTAATGTATACATTATACACGGTATGTATCTATATATCTCAATATACATATGAACGTTATGTGAAAACAATTAAACGCTTACCAACAAATAAGCGTTACAATTATACGAGGTTTACAGGCTGGCTAGGAAACAGTATCACATTTTGAATGCAATAATTTTTAATACTTTTTTTTATTTTTTTTTTAAACCCTATAATTTTTTTTGTTACTATTATGAATAAAGGGATAAGAGTGTTATGAATAGTAAATAGTAAGTAGTAATAGTAAGTACTAAACTGAAAACTAATCACTTTCTAAAGAATTTAAAAATTGCATAGTTTAAACTCCATGTAACGATACTCGATTTAACGACAAATTACCTTAACCGTCGAAATCACTTGGTTTTGGTTGGTTTAGCTTGTCTTCCATCCCCCAGGGGGTGCCGCCCTGGACTCCCCCCCCCGTCCAGGTAGCGGTACAAGGGGATGCGTCCCCGGGGCCCCGAGCGGCCACTGTCACATTCCCCCCTTCGCTCCGTGACAGTGGTGTCCCACCTTTCCGCCTCGAAATCCCAATGCCTGCCCTTCCTTACCAAACCTCCTCCCCAAACGCCCCTCCTTTCCGATGGTCAAGGACGGCGGTGGTGATGTCCACCCCACCACCGCCCTCCTGACAGGCGACCTATCCTCCCGACCCCGTCTGCCAACGCTGCTGTGTGCGCGAGGCGACGGGAAAAGGGGAGGAAGGAGAGGGGGGAGGGGTGTTGGCGCAGGAGCAATCCTTCGCAGCCTCCCCCTCCCCCATCGCGAAGCCCCCCCCGCCGCTGACGCTGCTTAGAGCGCGAGGCGGCGGAGGGGGAGAAAGGAGAGGGAGGGGTGATGGCGCAGGAGAAATCCTTCGCAGCCTCCCCCTCCCTCCTATCGCGAGGCCCCCCCGCCGCTGACGCTGCCGATTGCGCGAGGCGGTGGGGGGGCGGGGTGGAAGAAGAGGGGGGAGGGGTGTTGGCGCAGGAGCAATCCTTCGCAGCCTCCCCTCCCTCCTATCGCGAGGCCCCCCCGCCGCTGACGCTGCCGATTGCGCGAGGCGGTGGGGGGGCGGGGTGGAAGAAGAGGGGGGAGGGGTGTTGGCGCAGGAGCAATCCTTCGCAGCCTCCCCCTCCCCCGCCGCGAAGCCCCCCCGCCGCTGACGCTGCTACGAGCGCGAGACGGCGGAGGGGGAGAAAGGAGAGGGAGGGGTGATGGCGCAGGAGAAATCCTCCACAGCCTCCCCCTCCCCCCATCGCGAAGACACTCCCCCCGCCGCTGACGCTGCTGAGTGCGCGAGGCGGCGGGGGGAGGAGAAAGGAGAGGGAGGGGTGATGGCGCAGGAGTATTCCTTGCAGCCTCCCCCTCCCGGCGGCAGCGGGCGTCGAGGTCTGGGGGATCAACATAGACCTCCGCCCGCACTAATGCCGCGAGAGGGCGCGAGAGGTAGCCGCGCGTCCCTCTCAGGGCCGGGGACCACCATCTCCCCCGGCCCGCACACAGGAGAGGCCGCCTCTGTTTACGAGGCGGCCGGCCGCTGCCGGGGTTGCGGGTTAAGCTCACGCATGTACCGCGACCCCGGCGCTAGGCGGAAGGAAGGCTCCCATGGGGTTTTAGTGGGTATACCGGCAGCCGGTCGTATTGAACCGGCGTCGGGGAGCCCCACACACCGGCCGCGCATGATCCCCGCGCGGCTGATGGTGCGGCAACGCATTCCCCATGTAAAAAAAAAAAAAAAAAAAAAGCTGTCTTCCATCCCCAGGGGGTGCCGCCCTGGACTCCCCCCCCGTCCAGGTAGCGGTACAGGGATGCGTCCCCGGGCCCCGAGCGGCCACTGTCACATTCCCCCTTCACTCCGTGACAGTGGTGTCCCACCTTTCCGCCTCCAAATCCTAATGCCTTCCCCTCCTTCCCAAACCTCCTCCCCAAACACCCATCCCTTCCGTTGCGACCGCCAGCGTCGAGATTTTCTCCGCTGGCCGTCGAGGACGGCGGTGGTGATGTCCACCCCACCACCGCCCGCCTGACCGGTGACCTACCCTCCCCCGCTCCGTCCGCCGACGCCGCTGTGTGCGCGAGGCGGCGGAGGGGGAGAAAGGAGAGGGAGGGGTGATGGCGCAGGAGCAATCCTTCGCAGCCTCCCCCTCCCTCCCTATTGCGAAGGCCCCCCCCCCGCCGCTGACGCTGCTGAGTGCGCGACGCGGCGGGGGGAGGAGGAAGGAGAGGGAGGGGTGATGGCGCAGGAGTAATCCTTCGCAGCCTCCCCCTCCCGGCGGCAGCGGGCGTCGAGTCTGGGGGATCCATATAGACCTCCGCCCGCACTAATGCCGCGAGAGGTGGCCACGCGTCCCTCTCAGGGCCGGGGAAACACCATTCCCCGGCCCGCACACAGGAGAGGCCGCCTCTGCTTATGAGGCGGCCAGCCGCTGCCGGGGTCGCGGGTTAAGCTCGCGCACATACCGTGACCCCGGCGCTAGGAGGAAAGAAGGCTCCCATGGGGTTTTAGTGGGTATACCGGCAGCCGGTCGTATTGAACCGGCGTCGGGGAGCCCCACACACCGGCCGCGCATGTTCCCCAGCGCGGCTGACGGTGCGGTAACGCATTTCCCCATGTAAAAAAAAAAAAGCTTGTCTTCCATAGAATGATACACTTTATATAGCATTACACCTACTCTCAATAAAGACAACAACACAATAAAAAGTATCTTTTATGTTGCCAAAACTAGTAAAAACTGCGCAGCAGTGTACGTTCTTTTATCGCTTTACTATCCTAGCCCGTAATTAACTCGACTGTCGGCATCGTGCATATCGAAATTTCTAAGTATTTACTTCCTTTATCATCAAGATGCCTTAATAGACAAGATATGAATAAGATAAGTAAAAGGAATACAACAAAATTGCTGTTGTAGCAAAAGACGTCATACAAAAATAAGAGATTATTCTCCATTTAATGACAACTCTCTGTAACGCCATCAAATGCACAGTCCCTTCAGTGTCGTTATATAGAGTTTACACCGTATAAAATGATGTAGTAATATATATAATACATATGTCTATTAATCTTATAAATATACCCGGATATTAAAGTGGTGCCTTACATCACGATAAGCACCCTTCACCCGAACACCAGGGTCTGGCAATCGATAAAATTTCATTTGGCGCTCAAACATTTGAACAGAGTGTTGACATTGGATCCAGTGACAGCCACATATGAGAACTCCTTTGTTTGTTTTATTACAATGTTCTTATAAACATATTTAGCAGTTTCACATTTATTTTTTATTTTTTTTATGATTGGAGTACAGCAAACAGGCTGACGGCCCACCTGATGGAAAGCGGTTACCGTCGCCTATGGACGTTTGCAACATCAGAGATGTCAACGACGCGCTGCCGGCCTCGAAGAAATTTTATGACACCCTTTTTGAAAAACTCCATATCTTAGCGCTGTGGGAAAACCTCGGCTGGGAGCTCATTCCAAATCCCCACGGTACGCAAGAGAAACGTTCTACAGAACCGTTGCGTACATGAGCGAAGCGGCTCAAGGAAGTGAAACTCCCAACCGATGGCGAGCGGTGCGATGGTAGAAAGAGGACGAAGACACCATTCTAAACAGTTCTTCGGAACACTCCCCATTATACAGTCGGCAGAATACGCAGAGAGAAGCAAAATCTCTCCTAAGGCCAAGCGTATCTAGACCGTCTGTTAGTATGGGATCATCAACAACGCGAACGGCTCGACGTTGAATACAGTCCAGGGGATTAAGTTGGTAGGCAGGTGCTCCAGCCCAAAGGTGTGAGCAGTACTCCATATGCGGCCTCACCTGGGCTTTATAAAGAACAAGGCGTTGCCGCGGTGTGAAGTACTGCTTGGACCGGTTTAGCACTCCCAACTTCTTGGAGGCAAGTTTTGCCTTGCCTTCAAGATGGCCCCTGAACTGTACATCGTTCGCGATGTCAACACCAAGGATCCCAATACTCTTGGAGGTGGTAAGGGGAGTTCCTTGAAACTGAAGCGCTTGCTCGAATGGAGTTTTTTTGGCAGAGAATACGCAGACTTGTGTCTTCTTGGGGTTGAAATGGACAAGGTTTTGTCTCCCCCATTCTGAGACTCTCCCTAAGGAATGCTCTACTTCAGACACAAGTCTAACCCGACTTTCCTCCACAAATGATCGAGGGACGTTTGCACAACCAGAGTACTGCGCATCGCCAGTGCTGTCATCCGCATAGCAATGAATGTTGTGAATAGACAACATATCATTGATATGCAAGATGAACAACGTTGGCTATAGCACACAACCCTGGGGCACACCAGCGTTGATGGGCTTGACACTGGAGCAGCAACCGTCGACAACGACTTGAATGCTGCGCCCGTCAAGGAAGCTGGATAGCCAGGTGAAAAGTCCCTCAGGTATCCCATACGATGGCAGCTTCGAAAGAAGAGCCCTGTGCCAGACCCGGTCGAAGGCCTTAGCAATATCTAGGCTAACTGCCAGTGCTTCCCCTTTGCTCTCAATGGCTTCAGCCCAACGGTGGGTTAGGTAAACCAGGAGATCCCCAGCTGAGCAACCGTGGCGGAAGCCGTATTGTCGATCATTTAGCAGCTGGGGAGTCTTCGAGGTAACCCAGAAGCTGCGCGTTGATAATAAGCTCCATCACCTTTGAGAGCAAAGAGGTTATTGCTATAGGCCTATAATTCGACGGGTCTGTACGGTCCCCTTTTTTGGGGACAGGGTGCACATGGGCAACCTTCCACGAAGCGGGGACACAACCCTTGCGGTAAGAGAGTAAAAAGTCGGGCAAGGACTGGGGACAGCTCAGCTGAACACGTCTGCAGCACAATGGCAGGAATACCATCAGGGCCAGAAGACTTCTTGACGTCGAGAGAGCGGAGAGCACATCGGACTGCTTTTTGAGTAAAGCGCACCTCCGGCATTCTAGACTCACACTCTGGGATAGTAGGTGGAGTTTCTCCCCCGTCGAATTGGCCGCAAAGATTTCACCTAGAAGATCGCCTTTATCTTTAGCGGCATGTGCCAGACGGTCGTCCACTGTGCGCAGAGCTGGAAGAGACGCCCGACAGAAGTTTTCCTCGACAGCTTTGGCGAGGGCCCAAAAAGCTCTAGTTCCAGAAGGGTTACTAGAGAGGCGCTCACCAATTCTGCCGATGTGGTCGAATTTTGCTCTCGCTAGCTGCTTTTTGAGGGACCTGGAGGCGGCATTGTATCTTTTTTCAGGTCAGAGGAACTTGGATCCTGACGAGCTCGCGCTGCAGTTCAGGCTCGATAAGCCTGTTGTTTTAGCTTTACAGCCTCAGCGCAAGACTTATCGAACCATGGTTTGCTCACATTCAGTGATCTGAGGCGAAACTATAAAACCTTTTTTATAACTTTGTGAAGTAACTAGGATACGCCTGCGACTTGGTCCACTCTTGACTGGAAACACCCGCAAGATTCCCAGGACTGGATAACTAATATCACACAGTTTATTATTTAAAATTCACAATCTACCAGTGAAAAAATCACATTGGAATTCAATTTTTTGTTTTAAGACCATTTAAAATCATTCCCAGAAAAAAATCCCGAGAAAAAATCTCACATAATTATTTTTTATCGGTCGGTGAAAAAATCACATTGGATTTCATTTTGTTAGTCTGGCCATTTTAAATAATTCCCAGATAAAATCCCGTGGGATTACCAGGATAAAAAGTAGCACAGATTTTAAGTCTGACAATTTGCTGTCGATCAGCGAAAATCGCATGGAAATCAGCCCACTTTTTGCTTGAATCCGATACAAAGAGATAAACAAACAAGAAATCTAAAAAATGCATCGTGTTCGACACCGAATAGTATATTCTAGTTGTTTATTTTAATAGCTTCAATGTACAGACACGGCCTCTTTAGAATTTCATAATATTATAGATAAGCCACCGACTTGAAAAGCAATTTCATCCTAAAATTATTAATAGCGCAAGCAAACGTCATAGTGTGAATATATTGTGTTAGTTTGCAAATAACTTTCAAGGAGAGATTTATGTAGGTCGTTAATTTAATACTTTAGATCACTAATTCATAATGTTAGTAGAAGTAGTAGATAGATGACAACAACCGACAAAGAAATAGATATAGTACAAATACTATGTTTGAAATAAGACCGTAAAATGTGAAGTTAAGGATAAAAGATAAGAAACAACCTCTAACATATGTCGATCGTCAAAGTGCGAAAATTAAAAAATGATAGTAATAGGATGTTAGTTGAAGTTAAAAGTAGTTCTATGTAAAACACATAATAATGAATATAACCTGAAAGACTGTTATGGAGTAAGAAACAAGAGTCAATGATTTTATAATATATACAGAGAGCTGCAAAAGGTTCAGCAAACGCGGCACAAGAAAGGAAAAGTAAAATTCCATCCAAGATTATCTAATATATAAAATTCTCGTGTCACAGTTTTCGTTGCCATACTCCTCCGAAACGGCTTGACCGATTTTGATGAAATTTTTTGTGCTTATCCGGTATCTATAAGAATCGGCCAACATCTATTTTTCATCCCCCTAAATGTTAGGGGTAGTCCACCCCAATATTTTTTTTTAGACAAAATTTTTAATTTCTATTTTTTATTATACAACATACAAAAATACATACAACCCTAGATTTTCAACCCTCTACGATCAACCCCTATTTTTTACCGGCAGGACGACGTCTGCCGGGACAGCTAGTAATTTATAACAGAAGAAATGACCATAATGATTTTTTTTATTAGAAGGTAATTTTGGTAAATTTACAGAATATTTTTGGAATCAATTACACTATTTAATGAAGTAGAAATATCTTAGTCAAGTTATAAAACATCTAAAGTTGGATATTAAATTAGACAATGTTTAAAATTAGCCCTATAAATAAACATTTTAATTAATTTTTTTATTCAAAAATTAATCACGTATAAAAAAACAAGGTATAGCGAAAGAAAGAGAAACAAATTAATATTAAAAAATTGAACTTGGCGTCCTGCCATAAAACGGTACTTTTTTTTATTTATTTTTTTATTGCAGGAGGTCACCAGACAGGCAGACGGCCCACTTGATGAAGAGCGGTTACCATCGCCTATGGACATTTGCAACACCAAAGATGCTACAAATGCGCTGCTGCTCTCTTTAGTGAGCTTGGAACCTGGTCACTAATGCCGGAACACAACATAAGTTGTGATGGCGACATACTTTAGACCAGGGGTGGTAGCCATCCAGTCGGGCAAATGCCCTACCACCTGGCTGTGGGTTGTTTTGTCGCCTCTTACGACAGGCCGCCCGGCCGCAGGAAATTGTATTCTTTCTCCGTTCCTGCACGGAGCACGGTATCAAACATTCCAGACAAAACTTCGTCGGAAACATTTTCAAATGTAGATTTATGACAAAGAGCCATTTAGACTGGAATTATACTACTTCTAGATAATATTCGAGTAGACCATATTTTGATTATTATTTCCGAAGACACACAAGTATATCCAATCTATAAAAAGTTTAAACAAGTCTCCACAGTGACACAACACTCAGTTATTGTTCCAAGGTAACCTATGGGATTTTGCAAATACGACATTGTTTGCATATCAGCGTAGTAATAATGAATGTAATAGCTCACTGACAATTTCTATTATAGACTATAATAGCAGTGAGCAAAACTCGTCCACGTTGACTTGACAACATTAAAATTTGTTAGTGAAACACAACGGCAGAGAAAGGCGATTGCTAGTTTTTGGCTATATTCGTATGTACAGAGGAAACGACGTCATTTATCGGGATAAAAGTATAATGAGTGTCAACCCGAGACATAAACTAGCCCTGTGTCAATTTCATTTCATCTATTAAATTCGCTGTACTACACTCCTCTACAGATAATCTATTTTAGATTGGTCCTTTGGTAATTAATTTAATTCCTTTTTCAAGACAAGACTGAAATTCTATTCACAAAGCCCTAATCTCTAAATAGATCCTATCATTGAAAATCAATAGGATTAGGATAATTAGGCTGTTAACGCAATCGCCGTATTCACAGCTGATCGTAACGGAGCAATATTTATTACTTGCTGAGTGGAATTCCCATAGAGTAAGGAATTAAATTGAATTCATTGTATGCTCATACCCTTTAAATAAAGCATATTCATTAGACGTTGTTGTGCAATGCTGGATCACGGATCCATACATAGCTTCGCTGGTTCTAGTAGTAATGTGGACTGTATAGGTTTGATTTGAGAGAGTGAGAGGTATGCCAAATCCTGCACAAAACCAATGGGGTAATAAGCACCACTAACCTCGGAATCCACCTCCAATGGGGCAGCTAGACAGCTCCTGAAAGTGCACGGCACGAACAGGTCCTTGAATGGCACTTCGGGTTGTTTACGTATGGCACACTCACACAAAAGGCAAGCACGGCTTGTATGTAAAGTTCAATAAAAAGCTCCAAGAATGGGATGTGAAACGTTCACATGTACGGAGAAAACGGAACGTCCGGACAGACCTCACGTGCGTTGGAGACTGTTTCGCCACCACGCAATGGCGGCGAAACCGAGAGCCAGCGGCACTTATAAAACTACCCACATTAGAAAAAATGTGAGGATTCAACAGTTGTCACAATTGTCATTGATGTTGGAAGTGTAAATCAAGGTGAATTAATTGCTACATTAAAAAACAGGCGAGGAAGAAGTTTGCGCTTTCTGTTGAGTATGAAAATTTTTGGTTCGCTACTTAATGTACTAACAGAAAAAAAATAGTTAAGATCAGTGACAACAACTAGGAGTATTCGATTATTAGTAAACTAAAGAAAAAGAGTGGAACTTTTATACGAAGTTTTTTGTTGCTGAAGCACAGCGCGCAGGCTGACGGCGCAACTGTGGTGGAAAGTGGTTACCGTCGCCTATAGACATTGGCAATAATAGAGGTGCTGCTACTGTGCTACAGGCCTTAAAAGAGAGACTGGAACCTGGCCACTGATGTCGGAACACAAATCAAAGTTGTAACAACCGGTCGGGCAAATACCCTATCACCTGGCTGTGGGTTGTTTTCTCGCCTTTTACGAAAGGTCGCCCCGCAGGAATTAGTATTCTTTTGCCGTTCCTGCACGAAGCGAATTATTCCAGTCTGATAGAATGAGCAGCTTTCTAAACAAGTTTCTTATTATTTCATAGAGGAAAAATATGGAAATTTTATTTTTCATGGTACAACAAAACAAACATGGTACAACAGTCGTATATAATGAAATTACTTACTTCGGACCGTCAAATTAACTCTATCGACAAAAGAAGTCTCATTTTCGACGCCACATTCGTAGAGTCCCACATCGTCTACACCAATCTGCGATAATAGTAGGCTGCCGTCTTTCTGCAACAAGAAGTTTACTTTTAAGATCGGTATTGTGCTTTCTAGCTTTGTTAAATACTATCAGCATCCATAAGGTAGATTATCCGTGGAAAACCGCGCCATAATTTAATACAGTTTTCGTTGTTGATATTTCTCTCTCTTTATTCTGTATTCCGTTATCTTATTTTTAAACATATTCAAATTGTTATACTTAATTCTATTAACATTTTCCTTGACGTATTTGACTTTATATTAGAAAGTATACAATCAAATATTGCTACGTCAAATCTACAAAGATGGGTCTGAAAGTTCTTAAGGTATAAGCTTTTCATGACCTATAAAAACTTTTAAATCGTGTAAGCACTCATTTTAAAAATAATGTTTGCATATCTATTATGACCTTGAAGCACTGCAATTTCAGAAGATCTAAACTATGTGAATGATATCAATCATAACAAACTTTGAATTTGTGCTAATAGTAAAAGCGTACTATACATTGCTCGATGTGTCTCTTATTGTAGCAGAAGTAACATTACAAGAAGTGGAAAAACTGAAAATACAAGGGATCCAATACAAATAGATTTAAAGGAGAACGAGGAGGCAGAGTCTCTTGCAAAAGAAGGCGCTATTGGAGGGAACCTGTTTTTTATGTTGTTATCTTGATTGCTGCTTCTTACCCCGTGCTGGTATATCTAACATGTTCACTAGTTGATGAAAGCCTATTCAAACTGTGACGATTTATGCATCATTACACCTATTCAAAACGACCCTTGCCGCACGAACGAATTATTCATCTAACTGTATTCCACTGGGCAGTGTTCAAAAAGCCTCGTTTAATGTACCGTGTACATGAGTGTGCATTGAAATCAAGTCTGATAGAATATAGTCGAAGTTTATAAAAGAATAACACTTAATACTACATGTATATAAATGTATATCCATGAATATTTCGATGGTATGAAAGACAAACATAATCATAATATTTTATTGGATTTATTGCTAGGAAATATACCAACTAAAATCTTTGTTATATAGAAGCGAGTGTTAAATTTGATTGTTAGATTTTGATTATAGCTTTGTGTTCAAAATGTTTATCGATCCTTTAAATTGCTCGATTTGTAAAAGGTAGTGACCAGTTTCTGTCAAATAATATAATTCAAAATGAAGTAGTAAAAGTAAGGAAATATCAAGAACTAGATAAACTTTTTGCGTACGTATGTTAATAAAATTATTTTTTTCCTAAAATCAGGTACGATAAGAAAATCTTAGTATTTATACTCTTACAAAATTGTAGAGCAGACAGCGGGCATATTGATCGCGGTTCAAGGTTCTCACACAGCAAGGCCGGTACGCAGCCTACATTATCCGATATTACCTAAACTGAGCGTCTACATAATTGTATTTAACTTGTCACCACAAATTGATTATTTTGCGACCGACGTGATAATTAAGCGCTTAGCTCTGGCAGACCATTTGTAACAACGCCTTAAAACCATTCTTCTTGTACTGATGATTTAGTAAGTACGAACTTAAAACAGTTGGACCTCATACAGTTTGTCAATTTGACAATCAAGCAGATGTGTCATGTTTTCTATTCTTTTTATTATTATTTGCTGATTCACCCCGGCTCTGTATATGTCTCATACATATAACAGATTTTCTTATGAATCCACTACTACTTCCATATTTTCTATTTTTCTACGCATTAAGCCAGATTT
Source organism: Dendrolimus punctatus (assembly GCA_012273795.1). Lineage (NCBI taxonomy): Eukaryota > Metazoa > Arthropoda > Insecta > Lepidoptera > Lasiocampidae > Dendrolimus > Dendrolimus punctatus. The sequence goes on along the minus strand of CM022532.1, from coordinate 2,300,969 downwards.
AGTAATTAATTTACAAAGCTGGCGATTTAAATCTTTATCATGGTTTGGTCTGTAATTTTCCTATTATTACATTTTCTGTCAATACGACATTTTCTGTCAAAAGGATGATAAGGACTTATTAGTAAGTTAACTAACTTTAGCTAAATCAAGCTTTATGCATGATAAAACTATAAAGTAATGCGAGCAGCAATTCATCCAACAATATTAAGCTAAATTTTATTTCGGAATGCATGATCCTTCTTCCTGTTGTCTAGATTTAACGTAATTAATCTACTAAAAAAACATTTTCTTTTACATACGCTAGTCGATAGTGGTCACTGACTACCAAATAACATATTTAATCCTTTACATTGTTGCATTAATGAGGACAATTTTGTAAAACTTCTATTGTGAAAATTAAGGCTTTTAGTTGTATTATGTCTGCACAAAACACAATTTTGTACTTACGTTATGTTCTTATTAGAATAATTTGCGGTTTTACGACAACTCTAATGCGCCACTCGTGTTGTGACAGTACGAGTATATGTTATAAAAATTTGCTTATTTACATTACATTGCTACGTACTGTTATAAATATTCTGTGCACCCTATTCGGCCGATCTCACACCTATTCCGTTTAGTTATCACATTTATTCATATATTAGCTTCCCATTTGGCCATCCATCACACATCAGTCTTCATCCAGCTCTCAACCAAGACGTTCGTCTCTTAAATATAATAAAACCTTGTTTCAATTAGCCTTTTTTTAAAAGGGGTTAACCCGGTTCCCGGTAACAGTACGTATAACGTACATACTACGGGATTTACGCAAGATTCTCTGTTGAGGCTATGCATCTCTGGAATGCTCTGCCGGCAGATGTCCGATCAGCTAAATCTATCCATTCCTTTAATAGACTGGTGAAGGAGCACTATCTGACTATATTATAACGTGTTTATTATTTGTTTATATGTTTGTTATATTAGTGTCTTATTATTAGCATCTAGTTCGACTGCCCATCTTTCAATTAGATCTTGTCCATTTGAAGGTTACCTGGAAGAGAGTTGCCTGCTTTAAGCAATAAGGCCGCCCATTGTATTAAATTATAGTGTTTAAGCTTATTGTGTAATTTTTCTCTGTTATGTTGGTCTATAATACAATAAAGAGTATTGATTGTATTGCTACATAGTAAGAAATACTAAGCTATTTTTTATTGCGACGTTTGTAAACAGGCAGACGGCCCAGCACATGGAAAATGGTTACCGTCGCCTATAGCTGTTACCAATAGCGAATGAATAAATTATTACATTAACATAGTTAAAAATTATATAAAATATTTGTACTCGAGGCGGAAGCCTTCCGCATACAAAGTAGATAAAATCACAAGTTGGTAATACTTTAAGCCCCTTCCAAGTAATGAGACAAACGGCTTAGGAATTATTCAATTTGAACAAGAGATATAAAAGCAAAACTTTGCGCAAAGAAAACACAATGCTTGGTAATCTAGAGTACCAAATTGATATTATTGTTCATTTTTCCTAATAACTTTTACATTTACCTGGTATCTTTTCTAGTCTGGTCTTATTTTACCTTTTAACAAATGAATCCATGTGAAAGTAAATAATAGATTATATTGTTTGTTATCGTGTTTATAGAGAAACTCAAATCCGACTCGTACACGGTCACTTGTTTAAAAACAAAACTACATAGCTAAACGTCACTCTTCAAGTTCCCACTAAAACTTCAGTGTGAAATAGATAAGAAATTTTGATATTAGTTCATTTTTAAATTGAAGAATTCTATAATCTATGGTTGAGATTTGTGTAAAACTTTTTTATTTTTTTAATACATGAATGAGTTCAGCAGACAGGCAGGCGGCCCAGCTGATTCGAAAGCAGTTGCCATCGCTTATATACATTTGTAACAACAAAAGTGGTTTGCGCTCTAAAGGGAGTCTGGAACTTGGCCAGTAATGCAAGAACACAACACAAGGTTGTTATGGCGGCATACGCTAGACCAGAGGTACTAGCCATCCAGACGGGTAAATACCCTTTAATCTGGCGGTGGGTTGTTTTGTTGCCTCCTACGACAAGCCATATATTCCATGGATAAGATATTCCATGCTCCCCATTCAGCCGACCCCACACTTATTCCGTTTGCATTTCACACCAGTCTTCATCCAGTTTCCAAATTAGACGATTGTCTTTAAAATAATACTTTAGATTCAATTTTCCTTTTTTATTAAAAAAAGGGGTTAGCAGTTCGCGTAATCCTTGAGTTGTGTTCCGGCATTAGTGACCAGGTTCCAGTTTCCCTTAAGAGAGCAGTAGCGCATTTGTAGCATCTTAGGTGGTGCAAATTTCTACCTGTCTGCTGAACTCCTGCAATAATAATAAAAAAATAATAATCCCACAGAAAAAAAGAAACAATAATCCTAAGTGTATGACGATATCCCTTTGCAACCTTTGAGTATTTATCACGAGATGCTCTATCAGATAGCAGACAGACAAAAATCACAAAAGTAGCATGTTCGTTTCAGAATTATCTTTTCTCGAAAATTCGACCCCTCTAGAGATTTTTTATATTATAGCTTTAGTATGGCAATATAAAACAACATAAGACTGTCTATATACAAGTGGATGTCTAAGATAAAACCATTCGAATAAAGGAAAGACTAACCTCGGCAGGATGAACAAATTGAATGATATTGGATATTGTCATAACATAAACTCACAAATTCAAAGTTGCTGAATAAACATTTTAGTAAGATAGACAAATAGACGTTTTCATGCATGGGTTTGTACGATCGACATATTGGGTTGACAACTAAATTCCCGGTGTTTACTTAATTCCTCTTCGTCGAACAAGTAAACAGATGAACGATCAGATGAGAGAACGATGCGGCTTTGTGGTCAAGGCTTACGAACTGGGCATACGAATTAATAGCGGTTATATTATTATACTATTATTATACAGAGGTAAAGTTTGTGACGTTCTAGGGGATAATCTCTGGATCTACTAAATGTATTTTAAAAATTCTTTTACTGTTGGAATGCTACGTTCACAGACAGTGTCAAGGCTATATAACATGACGCTATATACCACGGAAGCGGGACATAGAGCGGGTGAAACCGCGCCGGGCCGCTAGTATTAGATACTCTCCATATTTATCTGAGCAGGAACAAAAAAAGTATATAATTTCTTGCGGCCGAACGGCATATCGTTAGAAGCGACAAAATAACCCACAGCCAGGGTATTTGCCTGTTTGGATGATTACCACCTATGGTGTAGAGTGTGCCAACGTAACAACATTCATTGTGTTCCGGCATTAGCCAGATTTCAGTCTGCGTTTAGAGAGCGGCAGCGCATTGGCAGCACGTTTGGTGTTACAAACGTTCATAGGCGATGGTAACCTCTTTCGATCTGGTGGGTTGTCTGCCTGTTTGCTGAATTCATGCAAATAAATTCATAATAATAGCCCACACCCCTGTGGGGTGGAGATAGCTAGAACAAGACTCAAGCTCCATGGTTGGAAGAGATAAACGGCATAAGGTCGGAAATAGCTTCAGAGTACCTGCAGCCCTCGTCTCGACACCCTTAGCCACTTATACCCATATTGCCCCTCGTTTATCTTATACAACATTTTTCTGGGGCCCGTGCAGGAAGTGGCGAGTCGCCGTCTGCCCATTTTATGTATGTTCCCGGAACATTGTGACGGGCAGACTCGACTCGTAGCGTACCAAGAATGGACTGGAGAAGAAAAAGTAGGAATGCGACGCCTGGGCGTCGAAATGATCGCTCCGAACGCAACCGGGAATTAACGCTCGGATGATGATGCTGTTTTTAGAAAACAGATTTTCTTGCTTGTTCCACATTGTTTTTTATGAGTATATAAATTATCTCAAAAGTTTCACCTGTGGAATTTCAAAACTACGTCCAAATGACGAGCAAATTGCTAACCGTGCTCTCGTAAAAATACAACTTATTAATATACAACACACCCTACGTGTCCAGGCTGAGTTACAGTCCAATATTCATTTATATCAAGTAACTGCAACCAAACTCACGGCCCCTGTGCGACACCAGTCATAATGTCGTAAACAATTTACAATCCCGTGTTTGTTGGCTTGGCGCAAGCAAATATATCTTAGTCGCGCTAGAATGGAGACAAACATTCCATTGGACGCGACTAAATCTCTTTTTTATTACGTGAGGATATAAAATGGATGTTTGTGAAACGAAATACATATTTTATGTGTATGTATGTAAATATTCTAAGTAAGTATTTCTAAAGCCGCGGTGCGTCGGCGTGCGGAACTGTGGTTAAACGGTGCGAATGAAAAGCTTTCGCGGTCATTTTGTTTTGCCGAAGGACTTTAGGGACTTGTACTAAATCTTTGAATGAATAAAATTTGACTTTGAAACCGTCACAAATTCGTACAAAAATGATTTCTTTATCTTTATTATTGATGCTTTCCGTTTACCACATAGCAAAATCTGTTTAGAAATCATCATAACATTTAAGGTCAACTACCTACTACGGTCAATACGGTCATAGAGACATTTCTTTTTTAAATAGGGATATGGACAATTTGTTTATTTAGTCATTCACTTTGGAGAGTGTACAGCTGAGCTCTTCGATCTGATCCCGCCATCTACCTTCCATCGATATATGGTGGATATTCCACCTATAAGTACGAAGCGTTTTGCATATAGCTTCATCATACGCATCGCAAAGGAGTGGAACTCATTGCCGGAGTCTCTCTTTCCCGACACTTATAAGCTGGGTGTCTTCAAGTCCAGTGTGGAGATACCTTTTAGGTAAGCGTGCTCTATCCTAGACCACATCTTAGCTTCACACAGGGCGAGATTGTGGTACGCGAACCTATACTACATTAAAAAAAAGTCAAATTCCAAGATTTATAAATGTTCAAGACTAAGATATAAAGAAAACAGTCATTAGGTGAATTAGGTGAAACGCGGATCAATAACAACTGCAACATAGTTGCAACAGTTGTTTGAGATACCAGATTATTTTCTGTACATGTATTTTAATGTTTTATACAAATTCTTTAATATTTCATTAAACAAATATTCCTCTTGCCATATCCTGGTCGAGAGTATGCCACCATAATAATCTTGAGTTGTGCTCCGGCATCCAGGTTCCAGTCGCCCTTGAGAGAGCAACCGCTCATTTGTAGCACTTTTGGAAGTATCTATAGGCGATGATAACCGCTTTCCATTAGGTGGGCCGCCAGCCTGTCTGCTGAACTCGTGGAATAAAAATTCAACATTTTATTTTAATAGCATCCGCCAAAAACTTGTCTCTTGCACGACAACATGAGTCAGTTGGGAAGAAAGGGGCGTCGTTACCCCATTTCTTAATGCCATGCACCCCCTTTTGAGTTACGGCCTAAAGTTGCCGGTGAATCACGCTACGCTTAAAGAAGGCGTCATTTGGAAAATATTTAAGGAACAACTCCTAACCGTATGCAAGTCGTGTGTGAAACAAGTTCAATAATCTTAGATTAAATAGCGAGTTTTTTATAAGACTATAGAAACGTTTTGCTGTTGAAATAGACAATCTCAGTTAAGAATTTAAGAACGATAGTCCTACGATAGAGTAGAACAAGTTAAAGATCTGTGAAGATTGTGAATCCGATTATAGTTGAATCTTGATAGCACACTTAATGATGCTAGAAATTCAAATGTCACGTATACAAATTTCAATTGTATGTAGGTCTTATAAAAAAGCGTATTTAATTAGGTCGATGTTAATATTATAAATTTCAAATATAAAAAAAATACGAATAGAATATTTAAACGATATACTCGTAGACTACAAATATAAGTCTTAAATTACTCGAACGTGCAAGACTGTAAAATTTCTCGATATTTTTTGTTTACTTTTCGACCTACGACCTCCATCGGGACCTGAAAGTGGAATTTGTCACCAGCATTATTAGAAAGTACGCGGAAGCTCACTAGCGTCGGCTTCATCATCATGTGAATGTGGAGGTGATCCAGTTCTTCGACAACACAGACATAACGAGAAGGCTCAAAATGACATAACCATTTGAACTAGTCTATGTATCTATAACTTCACGCCAGGTCCCTTGCGGGGTAGGCACGAACAACAGAGCGCATTCAGGCTTATTCTTACACACCTCACTTGCTTCTTTGACATTCATAGCTCTTGTCATGCACGGTTATTTGAACTAGTGCTGTAAACAGCGTAGTGTATTGTGCTAGCTATTAATAAAGAACACGTGAACAAAGTGATTTCGCCTTAATAGAGACAATAAGAAAAATGCTAATGGAGGGTCCATTCTTAGTTTGAATACTTTTAGTTAATTAAGTTTATCTTTAAATTACTTATTAGTCTTTTAGATTAGATGGTAATATTAATGAGGTATTATTTCTTAAATACTTCATTTATAAAAATATAAAAAAATCACCGAAAGACAGTCTGATGGAAATTAGTATTTTATCAACTCCGTCAAAGCAGTTCTCAAAAATATGTTAATAATAGTTTTCTTCTCAATATAAATTCGTTGCAATTTTTTTTTATTTTGAATTGCATCCGTTATCTACATCTTTTTTTGATGCACATTAAAGTAGATAGATAGTACGTTCATATTTAGACTTTGCCATCAGTGTTCATTTGTGTGAAAATTTCCACTGCAATAACTGTAGGACTTCTAGACTGAATTACATTCAAGCTATTCAAGAACGACTTAGGCCGGATTCCGATATCATACCGACAGTTCATTTGCCTTACTATGGCTTAAATTTTCACATAAGCTCTATACAACTAATGTCAATATTCAACCGATGGTAGCCCAAGTGAATTAATTGTACATAGGAACCGGCCATTAGGCGGTGGGTTGTTAAAAACGGAGTAGTTTACCTACGTCGTCGCGCTACACATACGTGACCGCTGAATATGAAAATGTATTATAGTGGTCTTACTACTTCATATGCCGCGTTCGTGCATTCTTGAGCATACCAGCGTAAAGACGTTGCGGTTTTTACTGTTCTTTAATCCTTCAAACAAATCTGTCCAATTATATAGTGTGCACGGGAAAAACAGCAAGAGTGAGTGAGTGAGTGAGCGAGAGTGCAAGCGTGATGCACATTTAGACATTTCCAGGTTGACAATCGCATAACGTCAATCCAACGGTGAAAGTAGCATGTAACGTCTATTGAAGCTAGACACCGGACACCGGTTTCGGCATCTGTGACAGGACACTGCTTTAATTTTTTTAATAATTAATTCATATTAAAACAACGTATTTGGAAACCCTTTACACAATAACTCACGCCCGTGTAACTACAAAAAAAACATTTAAACCCTCAGCATTTACCTGTCCGAACCGGGTTTTCGGCAAACAAATAAAAAAGGTATTAGGTAATTACACTTTGCGTATACCTCTAAACTTTCTAATGGAAATCATTATGTTTTAATTGAATGGTTGTGGTAAAAATGTTTAGCCAGCGTTGCGTTTAAATTGGAAGTACAAAAGGGATTTATTCAAATTGCTTTTGGAACGTAAATACTATGCCACAAAAGTTTTTATGTCATTGGAATGGTGGTCTTTTAGGGTTAAGCTCGCTTTTATATATCACCACTATTTTATACTTTTATATGTAACTATCAGAATACGCCCGCGAACTTCATTCTCGCTTGACTTGAAATTCCCGCGGGATTCCCGGGAAATAAATTACCGCAGCATTACAAAAAAATAATGTATCGTTTTAGTGGAAATTGTGTCGGAATAAGTTAATTTATATGCATCCGAACAACTTCAAATCGCTCCCGGGCAAAATGCCACGGGATTCCCGGGGTGAAAAATATCACACATTATATTACATAATATTAACTATCGGTCACTGAAAAAATTACATTAGTATTCTTTTTTTTTAATTTGGCCATTTTAAACTATTGCCAATAATTTTCCCGCGGAATTCCCAGGATAGAAAGTAGCGCAGATTTTAAGTCCAAGAATATGCTGTCGATCAGCGAAAACTGCACCGAAATCGGCCCAGTAATTTTTACATATATCCCTAAGAAATAGACAAAAAAATCTAAAAATGCGTCGTGTTCTCCGTCGTTTATATAGTCTATTCCAGTTGGTTTTTTTTTAATAGATTAAATATACAGACAGGGCATGGTTAGAGTTTTATAATATTATAGATATGTAACTATTATGTGCACAATAAAGAAGTTTTTTCGCGTCCTGCAGGCATTTGAGCAGAACAAAAGACCTAGACTAATGCCACTAGCGCTAAACGAATCGAATACAAAATGTATAGGAATGTCATATAGTTACGCGAACTAACGTCATACGTAATGTCATTCCTATACATTTTCATTCTATTCGTTTAGCGCTGATTGCCTAGGGGGTCAGAACCCGTATGGAATCGTCATGTTCATTAGTACGTCTACGTATACGTTACAGATGGATGAAACTTTACAGTAAGGTTTAGTCTGTATAGCTAGTTACATAGTTAAGTAGTGAAATCGCGATTTTTTTTTGTTTTTTGAATGGTGGACTAAAGCAGACAGACTGACGGCTAACCTGATAGAAATTGGTTACCGTTTTTTTTTTTACATTTGCAACACCAAAGGCACTACTAATGTGCTGCCGGTCTCGGAGAGGTAACTGGAACCTGATCACTAATCCGCAACACAAGGTTCTTATCGCAACATACTTAGTAGACCAAGGGTGGTAGCCACCCAGATGGGTAAATGCCTACTACCTGGTTGTGGGTTATTTTGTCTCCATACGACAGGTGGCCGGAATTGGTGTCCTTATAAAGAGGTAATTTAAAATGATATCTCTAAAAAATTTGAAAATTTAATTCAAATACCTTTACGTCGAATAGCTAATAATAATTCCATTCCACGCCCACTTTCGGTACCGCAATGACAATAAAATCCCTAATAAAACCCTACCTCAAGTAATGAATAACCTCTAAAACTTATTAATTGCTCAACCGCGATATGTAGCTGACGGACGTATCCCCACTCTACCCATACAGATGGCGTCCCTAGCCGACTCGAACTGTTAAGGGAAACTTTTCATTACTAACGTTTACGTATCGTGAATCACCCCCGAGGGAGTTCTGCGTAGTTATTTACAAAGACATTTTGTGCTGGGTCTATACCTTACTATCCATATTTTATCTTATATATAAAGTTGAAGAGTTTGTTTGTTTGTTGGCTTGAACGCGCTAATCTCAGGAACTACTGGTCTGATTTGAAAAATTCTTTCAGTGTTAGATAGCCCATTTATAGAGGAAGGTTATAGGCTATATATCATTACGCTAAGATCAATAGGAGCACCAATGAAGAATGTTTCAAAATGGGGTGTTTTTTTAACTATTTTTATAACATTTGTAAAAATTAATATTACTTGTATGGAGCTCATGTCAAATTGTAATCAGTACTCAGTCAAACTAATAGGTAGCAAGATAACAAAAACCTGGCATTAGATGAAGAGGTTGCTGATGCTATAACATACACCTTGATATAGATAAATAAGTTAAATTGAAGTCTATCTGTGATATCAATATAAATGACAAAAAATGAAAAACTACTTTTACAATGCCTAGTCATTGGTAACCATTTAAAAATTTGCCTGAAAGTTAGTCTCGACTAAGCCTGGAAATCGCTGATTTTCAGGGATTTCAAATAAAACAACTTTATGTTAAATTTTGCCAATTTTTTTCGATATCTTACAAAGATCAAAATATAAAAATAAGTATAAAATCCAGACATACGAGATGAACAGCAAGCCTTTAGATTCTAAAATCTCACATAACTCGTCATGCTGAACATGTGTTATAATATTACATGTATTGTATTAAATGCATCGCAATTTAGAATAATATTTGTTTTGTTTTAAATTAGTTAAGCCATGATTTATGTTTCCATTCAATGTCAAAAGTATACACGCAGATAATGCTTCATATCAAGCGTGCGTGACTAATGCCAATTTTGCATCAATGTTTTCCAACACTATTTTTAACTTACTCGATTTAAATACTTCAGATTAGGTATAAAATATTTGAAATAGGGATTGAATAAATGCCATTAGTTAATCAACTATAACGAATAGGTTAAATGTTGATACAAGAATCATATCTGTTTACAAAAGCGAACCATACCAGCTTAACTCTGGTAAGGCTGACTTTCCTGGGCGCAACTTTTTCCGTAGCACTAATTACTAAAAATCGCACTAAATCATTAACTTTGGCTACAATATCACTCACTAACGAATGATCACTGTTGTTATCAACAGGCACTTGAAACTAAAATATATTTAAGAAGATATAGGACCAAAAGAACCTGGTTGTGTCTAATGATGCGCTCGGTATAGTGAGTCTAGGCCACTATAGTATAAGACACAGGCATGTTGAGAAACAGTAAGTATCATTGTTCTTTCATTTGCAAATAAGTCCCTATCCCTAGTTGTGCAAATCAATTGGGATCAGCCTGGTATGTAAAATCATATCAATAAAGCATTTTTAGGCTAGAACTCTATTCTTGCCTTTGAACTCTTTTGCTTCGTTAAAATACTTCCATTTTACTTAATGTCTGCGAAATGACAGAGCATCATTTATCATGCATGTGTTACATTGCAGGTTCATTCGGAGTCCCAGGTCTGTTTTTATACTGTTCTTAACAACTTTTCACGATTTTAATCTCTCAAATTATTATGGGACTGTCGGAGTGTACATAATGTATTGTTATATCAGCCTTGAAGATGTCAAGTAATAAATATTTGGTTCTATACCTACATTTTACTTGAATCTAGTAGTTTCCATAGTAAGATGGGACCTAATTTTGAAATAAAACAATAAATAGTTTTACCTATTCCGATTAATAATTATAAGTAACTTATGATAATCAGATTAATAGATGCAACATTCGTTAAAATGTAACAATAACGAAGATAAAACGTATAAAAAAAGAATATTACCAAGTATATTTGATCAATTATTATGGCGGAATAAAGTGAATTTAAATCAAATGTTCATCATAAAATCCTATATTATTTACAACTCCCGAACCAAATGGAATTATGAAGCTGAATCAACAAAAATGAATCAGCGCATTTTAAATTTCAGACGGCATTGTAGGGGTAAATGGGAGCCGATAGATAAGTTAAGCCCCTCTAGAATGGTAAATGGGGTTACTCTCACAAAGCTTTAAGGGAATGAGGGTAAAGTAAAAGAAAGGAACTTGTAGATGACGAGGAGGAACTTTTTGGTTTATATTATTTCATATGAAATTACTTTATATTAAGTTTATCTGCTTTGTTATAGAATGGCCAGGAGAGAAGTTATTGGTAGACTTTACAACAAAATAGTATCTTGGATAACGGCCAAGTGCGTGTCGCGCTTCAAACTTTAAACTTAAAGGGTTCTGATGTGGCAAGTAAGATAATCGTATATTTACGAATTCAAAATTGAGATTTATATTTTATCATTGATCTTCTTCCTGATAACTGGAAGTTGATCGATGAGAGTCAGAAAAGTACAGTTCCAAAAAAAGTTGTATATGTTGGATGTCAGAGTATGATTTTCTGGCGTATTTTTTTCCGCTGAACAAGAATCTGAAGAGAAATGTGAGTCAGTAAGCAAATAATCAAGAAAAACTAAAAAAAACTGATAAAGATCAAGGTCTATTTATTGGGTCTTTCTGAGTTATCTGACCTCAGATTCGTGTGCAACGGGAAAAAATACGCTAGAAAATTATAGTCTGAGATGCAGCACACACAACAATTTTTTTTGTGGTCCTGTGTTATCTGTCAGAAAATCTGGCGTTCAAAGCGTTTCTTATGATAATGATGATACTGATTTAGGATGTATCAATCAATGAGTTTATTATGACCGTGTTTTTAATGCGACTTCATCAGTGCTTTCTCAGTACTAGTCACATTAATGTTACGAGCTACAGGACTCGAATTAAAATGCCGTTGGAATTACTATAGAATTTATTAGAACTGTACAAACACGTATAAAACAGGTACAAATATAATTGGATACAACCAGTTCAAACTGCACGATTCAATAACACGCGCAAAGTCCATCACTATATCGCTCATCGAATCTACGTCTTGCTTGTATCGTAATCTTCCTTGACAGCCGTTTTATACTAAACTGTACAATACGCGTTGACTGAGGTTTCCAAGAAACCGTAATCTTCACACCTGTGACGGGTAAACAAGTACAATATCAATAGGCTATTGTCTAATTGCAAATTTTAAATACGAAGTAATCAAAAGAACACCAAAAGCGGGAAAAGTAATAAACCAGGTGCGCATGTCTTTGTCAGTATGTAACAGTACTACGAAATGTGTACCCGATTCTTGATTCTCGCCAGAAAAACGATGTTGAAAGGTCCTTTATAAAAATGCGAGGTAGGTACACAAACAAGCCCACGCGTATAGTTTTTGTGTTGACCCAATTTCGCAGGGTTAACATTTCGAATCCATTCATCTACTTATTGTGGCGGACGTAATTTATATGCATCAATATACATATTATACGAAATGTTACGTATAATTATTCATACGAGTCATTTCCGAATCCGTCGGCTGTTACTGAAACCTCGTATACAATAATATTGTTACGAGCTGCAGGACTCGAACTAAAATGCCGTAAGAATTACTATAGAACTAATTACTTTATGACCACGTATAACACAGGTACAAATATAATAACACGCGCAAAGTTCTTCACTACATAGATTACGTATGAAGTACACACGTCTTGCTTCGCTTGTGCTTATCACTCGACTGCCTCCGTTGGGACATTGCTTTATACTGTACAAAAACAATATGTCTACTTGAACGCGTGGACTGAATTTCCAAGAATCACACCTGGCTAATGACTACCATAAAGATTACAATACACAATGTGGTGTTTTTGTAATTAAAAATTAAACACAAAGTTAACAAAAGAAGTCCAAATGCCGAAAGGTAACAACTACAGGTGTGAATTGGTCTTTGTCGGTCGTAGCATTATAATGACCAGTTGCTGTTCTTTTATTACCATGAACCCTTCTGAGTTCCTGCAAGTATTACATTATTATTCTTATTCAAGACAACAAAATAGATTTAAGAATAAATATGTGTTTCTCAAATATTATAACTATTATGCGTACTAGTATTTCTAGTAAATTCTAAGCGGTTGATAATGTCTAGCCATTAGTGTAGTTAATAAGTCTTAGTTTCAGGGAGCAAGAACTTGCGGTCAAGGAAGTTTCTTGCGGCATTGGTCCACCAACTTGTGTTTACACATTACAAAGTTTTGGTCGCAAAAACGATATTTAGTTAATGTAGTTTGGATATTTACTCATATATATATGTATAGTTACATAATATTAGGGATCAGGGACATAAATCTACTGTTTTTGGTGGTTTCATTATTATTTTGTATACATAATTCTTCTGTACGTGCGTATGTCACCGAACTATTCGTAAATCACTTGACTGTTTTCGATCATTAGATTCATTTAAATCTCAATTTGATACGGTAGGTGGTGCCACAATCGGGTTCTAGATTTTTATTTTTTCTTTCGCTTGTAAATGTAAACGAGTGATACTTTTGTGTTAGATAGTGTGGTACATATGTATAAATTTATTTCATGTGTTTACGCCAAACATTGCTAATGAGTGTACACAAGTACCATTGTGTGTGTGACAACGCGACAAAGGCCTCCATTAGCGTGGATCGGACCTGTTAGTGCGCTTATTCAGTGATTAGACTTGCTTCTCAATGAACGTATTGTATAATGTATTATACTAACAGATTGTGTCCACTGCCTTTCAGATCTAAATGCATTCTGTTCACAATAGGGATGCGAACACGTGTTGCAATAAGTTCTGGTATTATTATCTATAATATTATAAAATTCTAAACATACCGTGACTGTATATTGTATCTCTCTTAATGGAGACTAGATCTTGGTTACTAATGCCGGAACACAACTCAAGGTTATTATGGCGGCATACTCTACACCAGGGGTGGTAGCCGTCCAGTCGGGCAAATGCCCTACCACCTGGCTGTGTTGTTTTGTCGCCTCTTACGACAGGCCGCTCGATGGCAGAAAATAGTTTCTTCTCCGTTCCTACACGGAGAAAGATGATTTATTACTATTATTACCGTATCGTACTAAGTCGTGGTAGCACAATGGCTAAAGTAAGCGTCCTAATCTCAAAGGGCGCGGATTCGAATCTGGCCAGAACTCGTGCACCACTTAGGCAGTTTTCTGACTTAATGTGCATATTGTTACAATTACCATGTGCTAACACCGATGAAAGAAAACATCGTGATTAAACCTGCACATCGAGATAACCGATGTGTCAAATCTACCAAGCCGTCTTGGACAAGCGTCGTATACGTTCCCCAATGGTGGGAGGCCGGAGCTCAGCACTGGTACGTTGATGGACGTCCAATGATGCGCTCGGGAGATTCACGTAGGCATCAGCCATGTAACCGCGAACCAGTAATGAATGCAACTATTGATCAATAGGTAAAATTGCGAACTTATTTTTAGTATATAGTTCACGTAAAACAATATATGTTAAACGAATACGTTGTGGTTTGCCACAATAGAACTCCATTGTTCAGTTTCTGTAGTCTCAATAAAATAGCTTTCGATTTAAGAACAGTATAAAATGAGGAAATTGCGCCGGTATGCGTTCTCAAGGGCACCGGCCAACTTTCAATGTTTTAAACAGTTGTTTTACTAATAATGTCACTATAGCATGTGGAGTAATCAACACTTCCCTAATATATTATAATTCGTCGTCAACCATTTTTTCAGTCCACTGCTGGACGTAGACCTCTTCAAGACGGCGCCAGGGGCGTAAGGGGTCTACGACTAACATCTTGTAGATCCAATTGTCAACCTCATCCGCCGCGGCACCCTGCGGTTAGCAAACGAACTCTGGCGACCGATCGATGGCGGTATAATCATCGCAAGAAAGCCGGGCTATAGAAATCCCCTGGTCGATGACAGGCAGCAGCGTCTCCGAAGCAAATAGACCGGCACTGCGGTTACCAAACCGCGTACCAAGCGTGGTAACTATGGCATTTAACCCCCAAGAAAAATATTATAATGCAGAAGAGTTATTCGATATTTTCATATGCTAAGTTGAACAGGCTCTCTTGAGAAAAGAAAACTGTAGAGTTATATCTGTGGTTTAATTACTTACAATATGTTTATATTTCGAGTGAAAAAGACCTGTATCTAGGTAACCGAATTTTAATTATGTGCAAATTAGGAAAGAAATACGATATCATGAAAATCCACATATGGGTTGGAGTAATTAGAACCTTGCACACAAATATTTTTTCTTTCAAATCCACCGCTCCTATACTTCTTTCTGCTCTTTACGCTACGTACCTCGATGTCCGCTTCACTCGTCTAGCTCTTACGGATGACCTTCTATAGGCCAGGCGGTTTTCCTGCACTGTTTTCGTCTGTTCTATCATTTCAGCTTAGAAACTTTGCGGGCTAAATCAGATACTCTGGCTTTTACCCAATAAGAAATATAAAGAAAAACAATTTTAGCTAAACGTGTTGCTCAGGTGTTTCTTGCCGCTTCTTCTCCTTAACAGCAATAACACGTTGCGAAGCGCTGTACATAGACTAGGAAGAAAAAATTAAATTTTAACTAATATGTATGACCTTCAAAAAGTGTTCTCCACTGGAATTTATTTTGAATAAAAACATCTGTATTTGAATTGGATATCTCGCTTCGGGTTTTATCCATAAGAGGATAGCTTAACATAGCTCGTTTCATAGCCCCTTGAGCTTTAAATTTTACAATATTCACGAAGGTTACAAAACTTAGAACCCAGAAGGCTATCAGAATATATAGATAACAATAGAACAGCAAGTGTATCTATAAAATGTTTAGGTAGTGCTTTGTCCGGGTAAGTTTTACCGTAAACTACTTTATCGATTCCGTCCGGATGAGACAAGAGTGGAATTTAGTAGGTAGCGAGCAAATTGAGTGAACGTGGATGTAGTATTCAAATAAGCTTGCACAAAGGAATAGCTTTGGATTGAACTGCAGCAAATCAATAAAAACAAGTAAAAACTGAATAAAGTATCGCCTAAGTTTATATTTACGACTTTTTGTAAAGTATTCAATCAGTTAATGTTTGTGCTAGTTGTCTTACAGACTTGGTGGTTCTGACATTAGATGAAGGATGGAACACCGAGGGGTGTTAGTGAGTATCTACGAATCAGATAGTCATCTTTTCCTCGCAGGTGGTACTGCAACAACGTGGTGCACTCCGGAAATGCGCCCACCGCGCGTGTCGTAGATCAGATTTCCTCTCGTAAAAAAGTCGCTTTATTGAAAAAACTGACCAAATGATATTCGAAGGATTGTAAGGATTATTCGAAGGAAATAAAGCGACAATACAGCGTCGAACATTTTTTGTCTGGCATTCCCTAACTTTTTTAATTGCGAATCTGGCAAACAGGCAGATGGCCCAACTCATGGATAGTGGTTACTGATTCGACTAGCCAATATTGATATTCAGCAAAAAGTGACATGTGTGGATATTCCTGGCACTGTCGTAAGTCGCCCTATATCACCTCGCCGAGTCGAGTCGTAGGTACTAAATTAAAAACAGTAATACAATTTAATCAATTATTTATTTTGTCTCCATCTGCCCGACACGTCATAACTGGAGTCAGATAAGGAATCATACTTAACATCACAGCAGCAATTCACTTTTGTAATGACGTTAACACCGTCATTACCATTTCGGTATGGAGTATTAACTCTCCTAACGCATTATAAGGTTAAAATTGCTTTGGAAACGGTGGTAGATTAATATCGTTCAAAAACTGAACTGTAAGATTCCATTTTGTAATACGTTCAAACCTGCCTTCATTATAAACCTAGTTTAAAGATTCTCAACGTATGTAAACATCATGTGATCATCCATGTATACAACAAGTCTATTTTAACGAGACCTGCCGCCAATTTATAATTGTCCTTAAATCTAGGACAATCAGCGTTCGCATTGTTACAGTTAATTGGGGAATCTCATTATATTATGAACAGAATGAACATTCAAACGGAATAAGAAAGAATAATTTGTAATAAAATAATAACAATAACTCGAGTTTTAATGGAAATTCATTTACTTTCCTTTTGGAGAGTTTAATTGCAAACTTTCTTAGATAAAAGATATAAGATTGTAAATGTCAAATGGATAGATAATGAGGTTATAAGTTGTAATATTATGGAAAAATTCGAGGCTAAGATCCGAGGAAAGACTAAATAAAACTAGGTTTTATTAATTTAATGTTATACAATACAGCGTCGAACATTATTTGACTAGCATCGCTGAACTCTTTTTATTGCGAATCTGGCTCTTTATTTTTTATTGCGAATCTGGCAAACGGGCAGAAGGCCCAGCTCATGGTAGGTTACCGTCGCCTATATACGTTTGCAACGCCAATGACGAAGCCAACGCGTTGCCTCCCTTTAGGATGGATAGGGGGAGATAAAGGGATCAGACAAGAGGAATGTGTTACAAGAAATGGTATATGCCAGATCGTTAATATACTAAATAGGGCACTGGAACATAAATCATCACACGAAATACTATTTGCACTGGGCTAATTGTTTCACGCCGATATTCTGTAAGAGCGTGGTATCACACCGATGGAGCCGGCCCTAGGTGATGTAACTTGATGATGATTCTAGCATGGATGTAACACGTAGTACCACGAACTGTACCCATTTGGCATCGTCGCGAGATATATTGTTCTGCTGACGTATTTTAATACCACTTTTTATAAAGTGCTAGCTATCCCGGCAGCGCCACCTACCGGGTCTAATTGTGAACCAACTCGGAAACCTTCTTGGGCTCATGCACAAGAACTATGCTAAAGATCATCACATGATCAAATGTATAGTTTACGATTCTATAAAGGACATAGAGGCAAACATTCATTTTTATATATAAAGATTTTTCAATTCGGTACTTGACAGTATGAAAAATATAGGCTAATTTTAATATATATCGTAGATTACGAACTAAATATGACAAAAATAAGCTGTTTTAACTAAAATATTAGTTGATATTTTTGAGAAATAAAATTGTTATATTGCAGCCATTAGCCACGTGACAATGAACGCCGATCTGAGCGCGTGACGTCATAGTGTGCAAAACACAAGAAGTTATCAATGACTTCTCAGATACCACTGCAATGAAACAGATGTTTGTTTTGCACACTGTGACGTCATGCGAGACGCCATGACAGCTTGACGCGTTTTTGTGACGAAATGTAAAATATTTATAAAATTGCTAAATTAAATATGTTAATGTTGTCTTTTTGCTCAAATATTAGTATTTTGGCTAAAATAGATCATAAGGTTCAAAATAAACCTGTTTCTCAAAAATTGACAACTACCGAATTAGTGCTTTTGTTACTAAATAAATTTTCCCTTGTTTGCCTTCCTTGCCGCTCTTTTAAGGGAGACTGGAACATGGTCATAACATCGGAACACAATTCAAGGTTGTTATGGCGGCATTACTCTAGACCAGGGGTGATAGCCATCCAGTCGGGCGAATAGCCTACCACTTGGCTGTGGGTTGTTTTGTCGCCTTTTACAACAGGCCGTGCGGTCGTAGGAAATTGTATTCTTTCTCCGTTCCTGCACGGATGAATTTTCTTCTCTTTCTCTTATTATAATAATGTATATATCATCATCAATATAGTATTTTTATTTGATAATAAATATCAAATTAAGTAATTAACAAATTATTTTAGCAAGTACGGTGGGTTAGCCACAAGACTGTTTTTATAGGGAAAACAAAATAAAATATACAAATAGTTAATTTACATCAGTACCTTATGATGGCTTTTATGTGAACAAACATGAGCAAAACTGGTTTATTCAATCCAGTCTAGTTATCTAAAAATCTACGTCTAAAGTCTGTAAATTTTGGAATAATAGAGTTGGCAAAAAACCTAAGTACCATGCCATGTCTTGCTTACAATGAAAATGTGTTTTGAAACAATTTAGGTATGATTTAAAATTTAGAGCATACTGCCGTACTCAGAGCGCTTAAAGAATCATTAAATTAAAACGCAAAACAGCGTCTTTTGCTTTATACACGATGTACCTAAAACCTTACACTAATTTACGAATTACGCCGTAATAAAAAATCGCCTAAAGCCAGAATTACCCGGGTTCATTCAGTCTTTCAACTTTGGTAGGACTGGGACGAATAATGTTAAAAAATAAACGAATTAACGGTTACTATATTTTTCAAAAAGGACATTTTCAATTGCTGTAAATAAGCATTTAATATACTAAACACGCTTTATTAATAAACTTTATACTTGAAAAAGAATATCAATAGCTTTTAATTGTAAATCAGGTTCTTTATGCTTCTTTAAGTTTTCTGACATTAAGAAAAAAAAGCCCAACATGTTAAGTCTGCCACAAAATGTCGCTGTATATGTCCACTCGGAATTCGAAATGGAAATATTATGACTTTAAGATGTTAATAGTAAATAACTACCTCGCTTTATATATTAAATATGAATTCTTTCGACATCACCATTGCCAAATGATTCCCTTCACCTATTTATCCGTCAACATAACTTACCTTTGCATCTATACGAATAAATATATCGATGCGAAGTGAGTTTATTTATAATAACAGTTCATCATGCATTTTAACCGTCTTTAAAAAGGAGGAGGTCCTCAATTCGTCTACTTTTTTTTTTGTATGTTCGCTACTCGATTCCTCCGTCAATTGTGAGTTGATTTTGAAATTGTTTTGTTTACTCATAAGTATACGCTCTAAAGGTAGTCAAGTCTTGACTCGGGCCAAAAGGGTTTTAAAAAAACCCACAAAATACAAGTGTGACCGAAATGCAGGTCTCTAATTTAATAATCAATATTCTAAAAGACAAAACTTAAAGTTAATAAATGCTGACATGCGTCTGTGGGCCTTCCGCTGGAGAAGCTTACTCACTCTTACTTACTCGCCCACAGGCGCATGTTTACTAATCTAAAATAGATGGTCGGGAACAGTTCATAACTAGGTAGTCAGTCCCATGGTCATCAAGTCAGGATCTGATGAGTGAATCGGTTTCCAGGGACATCGCGAATAACCTTTATAAAGAACGCTGTGCGAAAATAGTTTTCAAAAGATACGTTGAATAGTTTCTGATATATTGGGTATTTTTGAATTTCGGTGTATTAGTGTAGGTATTACAGGCGAATAAAAACAAAAAAGGCGTTCATCGCATCATTTAACTCTTTACAGAGTACAAGATGACATTCTCTTTGGCCACCTAGAGCTCGAGATGGCCACCGAACGCCAATGAATTGCCAACTAAACCGCAGAAGTAGATTAGCCAACGAGAGCTGCTGATAAACCATTGCCATGCAGGAAAGCTTCAGCAGCTCCAAATTCAGGTACCGGTGGGTAGTTGCTCACGGAGTTCTAGCCAAAGCAAGGAGGTAAAACCTCGAGGCTCAAAGTTGCTCAATGCCTCTATAGGGATGCGTTTACATCTGTACTAATATTATTAAGGTGAAAATTGGATGGAAGTTTGTTACTCAACCACGCCAGAACGGCTGAACTGATCTGAATGAAACTTGGCACAGAGATAAGATTAAACGAGCGCGCGGGCAAAAGCTAGTGTTACAATAAATTCTAAAAACTTTACATATAAAAAAACAATGTTGATAAAATAACGAAAGAGACGTTAGACATCTAACTTCTAAAATATCATAATGGAAATAAATTTCATTATTTTTCAAAAAAATATTGAAGTTTTTCTTTAAGTATTTTGTAAGTTTGTAAGTTAAAAAGTGTTGCGCTGCCTTATAGCATACAGAGGAAGACCCTGGATAGAAACGGTCTTGGCCTTAAAACTAATACGCAGTGAACAAATCTACGTCGTCGCAACTGTAACACGTTAATAATTGAACTTAGATGTGGAAAATGGCGTCGTCCGTCAGCGGTAGTAAAATAAATTGGCCAATGTCTCAATTCGGCCGTTGGTCACTCTATTTATAGCTTATCCCATCACCAGAGACAGATGGCGGACGGTCCTCCTTCGGATCGTATCGATCTTTACGTCTGTGAATTATGTCCTCTGGGAATAATTTTACGTGTCGTAGGCGTAACAAAAACTTGGAATCTTAATGTACTGCGGGCAATGGACATAAGTTAAAAGGTAAAAATGATACTAGTCATCATCAACATCAACTTTCTACATGGCAAAACCATGCTGGAATCGTTATCTTGTTCACAACTCTTAGGGCCGGCTAGAACGGCGTGATTTGACGCTCTCACAGAATATCGGCGTGAAATGGATAGCTTTCAGCTGATGCTGTTTCGTGCAATGAATGACAGTACCGATAGCCCTTTTCACCTCCACCTATCCTATTCTCTTTATCTCATTATAAAGGCTGGCAGCGCGTTAGCATAATTTTAAACCACTTTCCATGAGCTGGGTAGGCGGCTGTTTGAAAGCTTCGCAATAAAAAAGTGTAAGCAATAAAAGATTAAGCAATTTACTACGCCAGGCATAGAACCGGGGACCTCTGCGAACCAGGCGAGCAAAGGCGTAGTCTACTCAATCACAGACGCCGTAGTTTTATATTAATAATAATCTATTTTCATTTGGACATGGATTCTTTCGATTCAGTCCAGTTGATAGCCAGTTTCTGCCGTCGCAATCATACACATGACAATGAGTAGCATTTCTTCGATACACGTGCCGGTTTCCTAATCGATGTACACGCCGTTCATTTATTTTTATTATATAAGATCTAATGGTCTGCAACATTATCAGTTAATAAATCAAAGGATTGAACTTGTGCAATTTTGTACATCAGTATTTAGATATAAATCGTATTGCTCTATTAACAATGTCAGTACTTAGTACTAAAGAGCAAAGAAAATGATTGCGCGTCTTTCGCCGGCCTTAGAGGCCGGTACAACGAACTGCTATGGCTTGTGCTTAGTAAATCTTCCTAACTAATTTCACTGCACCAGAAACTTACAAACTGAGAAAATATGGGTAAAGCTAAATATTTTGTGTATTAAAATCTTAAATTAAGAAAACCCTAAATTAGAGACTTTATTTTTTTGCACATTAGGATTTTCTAAGCGCGCTCCTCTAACAAAGGTTTTACATAGAGATAGGTTTAACGTAATACAATCTTTTCATTATTGCTTCAGCACACCAAACTGTATAATATCAAAGTTTAAAAAGTAAAGAAAGTAGGCGTGAAATAGAAAACTTTCGAGAAGATAAGATTTAAAAAAAAAAGTTTAAGTAGGATATGCCCGCGACTTCGTCCACGCTAGACTAGATATTCCCGC
Organism: Dendrolimus punctatus; assembly: GCA_012273795.1. NCBI lineage: Eukaryota > Metazoa > Arthropoda > Insecta > Lepidoptera > Lasiocampidae > Dendrolimus > Dendrolimus punctatus. The sequence goes on along the minus strand of CM022532.1, from coordinate 2,278,585 downwards.
GGGATTCTCAAAACACAAGGTACCGCAGCATTTGAAAAAGAATGTAAGCTGTAATAACATTTTAATAAAAACATGCCACAGCACTCCTAAGTAAAATAACCTTTTTAAGACCATAAGATAAAATAAACCACAATTTTATTCCCACACTAACTTAAGAGGTAATAAAATTGCCATGGAATTAATTGCTACTCATAAATGACAGCTATTTAAAGACGGGTCTTTGACCTCACTTTATAGCCGGAAAAATGCTCTATCTTTGGTCCATGGGATTCAGGTTTAAGGCCAGACATTAACAGCATCTAGGTTATAGAGTTATGGACCTATTGTTTAATACTCGTATACGTGCACTGTAGAGTCAAGCATTTTGGGAGGGTGTCACTTGGTGACGGGGTGAATGGTGAAATAAGGGGGGAGTTCTAATTTACATCATAGGGGCGATCTCATAAAGTGTGATACAGCATAACAATGTCGAAAGTGCCTGATTTAACGTGTTGTAATTTATGGACGGACTAAGAGACCGTCCATAAATTTGTTGTCAACCTTAATTTCATCGACAATGTACTGCCTCTGGAATTCAAAGAAAATAAAAATATTGTGTCCAACTAAGTACTAGGAATAATAGCCCAGTTTAATTAATAAATGAGGAATAAAGCTACTGTGGATACGCCAATAATAGCAAACACTTCTTTATGACAGTATGGTAGAATATTAGTATGGTGTTACAAGAATGAATTAGATCAGAAATGAGTAGATTTGGGGGTAATTTTTGAAAGTTGCACCCGTGACTGAAAAATTGAGACGGAGAAGACCAAGGTGAAATGACTAATGTGTGGAGGGATGAAACTCACGTGACGAGTGTTAAACAGGAAGATTTATGGGTACAGTATAAAGGGAAAAGGAAAGAAAAGGCAAATATGAAGGGAGATCAAAATAGACGGCGAGACACATCTATTATGTTTAAAATATAAAATACAATCAATCAAAATTTGTCAATGACAAACAGCTACATCTCAAAAGCAAAAACCCTCACTCTATCATAAATCATCAAAAAATATCCAAGAACTAACACCAAAAATACTAAAAAACTAAACCAGAAATTTACAATCGTCGTCAATATCAGGAATGGAACCAATTCATACAAGATACACCATGCCAAAAAATTGTGAGCACCCGGATATATCCAGCTAAGCAAAAAAATGTTGATAATTAATTTTAAGAATAACATAGCTTGTCATGCAAGTCGAAAGTTTCGATTCTACCGGAGAACCGATTAAAGGTGATAGCAGCCTATGATTTCAAGCCTTATGACTTTATAGGTTATGTTCTTTACTGTTGTATGTCATCCGTTGTGTTTTTTCGAGATACTTCTATTGTCACGCTTAAACAATATAGATTTGGGATAGAGGGAATATATATTTTAACGTAAACAAAACATTCTTTCTGTATTTGAGATATGACGCGAATCTCTATCGGCTTCGCGCACCCGTTCTAGTTGACGACCTCGGTACTATCTGGATGGAACTGGTATTCATTCAGAGATAATCATTGTTACTGCCACATCGCAGACCGACGGCGGATGCGGCGTTGAAATTTAGCTCCATTGTCGAATTGGTTCTACTTTTTTAGCGCCGCACTATTATTCTAGAACGATGCTCCAATCCATATTCTAGAACGGCATTTATGTGATTTCGAGGCGATTTTATGCATTTGAAAATAGAATCAGAAACATTGAAAAAGTATATAACTAAATTTTAATAGTTATTGTTATATATATAGCATAGCAATCTATAATATTATAATCAGGCCGTATCAGTTCATTGAATCTAATTAGAAAAAAAATAACTGGAATAGACTAGAAAACGATGGAGAACACGATGCAATTGTTTTTAGACTTTTTGTCTGTCTGTTACTGAGGCGATTTCGATGCGGTTTTCGTTGACTGACAGCAAATTCTTAGGCTTAAACTCCGCGCTACTTTTTATCCTAGGAAACTCGCGGGAAATTTTCTGGGAATTGTTTAAAATGGCCAGATTTAAAAATAATAATCGTATTTCAATTTGATTCTTTTTACTAATCGATTTTACGCAATAAAATGTGTGATATTTTTTATCCCAGGAATGCCACGGATTTTTTCCTGGAAGCGGGTAGAACTTGGTCGGATGCATAAAATATAGCATATTCCGACAGTTTCAAAAAACGATAACTTACATTCTTTTTTAAACGTTGTGTCCCGGGAATCCCGCGGGAATTTCAAGTCAAACATGGACGATATCGCGGGCATATCCTATTTTAAAATATATATATATATATTAAAAAAACTTCTATCGTAATTCCACACCTGGGACCAAATTTTGCTATAACTATCTTATCAAAATCACCGGACACTATCGTTAATCGTCCAATTTTAGATTTGCCTGATTTCGGTATTTTGTTAATGCCAATGGTGTACCCATGGCACGTCACTCCATCTTTATTAATATTTATTTTCATTGACTCTTCAGGTGATCAGAAGGCTGGTGCCTACCTCGGCCAACCGATCAGTATGGCGATCCAGCAAGGAAACGTAGCCAGCCTGCAACTTACCCATAGAAGACGGTGATCTGGACTCACTATCCTACTTATAGTCTTGAGGGACTATGGGTAGAATACAATACAAGTAAGTTAAATTTTCTTACATTGTATTCAATTGTATATAATTTTATTATTGTTCTGTGATTTTTTTATTATTGTACTGTAAAAATGAAAAAGTAATAAGTATTTAAAATTTTTGGATGCTATTTAATATTTATTTCGGCTAACGTAATTTCTGCCAGAAGTAATACTACTTTTTTCTATTATTACTCGGCTGCGACGACATCGAAGAGATATTGTGGATTTAGTAGAATACGAATTTTGGACACTATCGCAATGGAATCGTACTTAGAATAACTTCGCAACGCCAACACTTTGAAAGAGCAGAATTGGGCCCAAGGCCTCGAGTATGCCGCTATAAGAACCTTGAGCTGTGTTCCAGTATTAATGCCTGACCATTAATACTGGAACATTCCCGTTTTCTTTTTCGAGGTTGGCAGTACGTTCATAACGACACCAGTGTTGCAAATGTCTGTAGGCGACGGTAACCACTTTCCACCAGCTTGACCGTGAGTCCGTCTAACGTACTCAAGTAAGGTATTTATAGTATTGACGTAATACCCAAAATTACTCAATCTACAGTACACGATCTTACTGCGGTCACGAATAGAACTAAGAAAGTCTAAAACAAATTCTTAATAGATTTATTTTCAATGTTAGACTCCTTGGCTCTTAAATAAATCACTTTAAATAAAAACAAAGTCAAAAAAGGGAATAACGAAACCTGGACTTCGGAGCTCTTTAAAATTATGTTCTTACTGAACAAATCTACGGTAATTGACAATTAATATTGATTGCTATAATATGATTGATAACCGCAAAGATTATGAAAAAGATGAAAGAAGTCCGCTTCATATTTTCGTTTCCCCATTTCACGGAGTCTACAGCACATCTTATTGTGATACCATTAGTACACAGGAAATCCTTCATTGAAACAAAGATTGTTTCATATTTATGCATGAATAGATTTAGGCAAAATGATTACAGTGAGTATTGTATTATTCTTCAGGCAATCAATATCCACTGCTGGAGTTAGGTCTCCCATGTCTGCGCCGCATATCTCGGTTTATCGCCTTTGTCATCCAACCCTTGCTGGCGACATTACGCAGGTCATTGTTCCACCGCACCGGGTCATCCTAATCTAGGTTTACCCAGACGCAGTTTATCCGTGCAGGAACGGAAAGAATACATTCCTGCGCCGGCGCCTGTCGTAAGAGCGACAAACAACCACAGCCAGTGTAGGCATTTGCCCGACTGGATGGCTACCACCCTGGTCTAGAGTATGTCGCCATAACAACCTTGTTTGTTCCGCATTAGTGACCAGGTTCCAGCTCCTAAAGAGCAGCAGCGCATTCGTAGCACTTTGGTGTTGCAATGTCCATAGCGATGGTGACCGCTGTCCATCAAGTGGCGTCTGCCTGTCTGCTGATCTCCTGCAAAAAAAAAAAAAAAAAACGCGGTCACTACTTCAGAACATATTTCCTCCATCAACCATCCATCCTGCGAAAGACGTGACCGGCCCACTGCCCCTTCAGCTTGCTAATAACTTGCAACTATTTTATTATTCAGTAATAATCATGAAACTAATTTAAATAACACTTCATCAAGACCAATTCCTAAAAGACATTATTGCTATAGGATTAAAATAACCAGGTTTAAAAGTAAATTAGAACATGTCGAATATTCCTTGATTTACTTCTAAATTCGTGCTATTATTTTAGGATAGCGTAAACATTGGGGTAAATTTACAAAAAGGGGTTTATTGAAAGCTGACGCTTAGTACGAAGCGAGTTAAATAAAGGAGCGGTTCTGACACATTTGTCTATCAACCCTTTTAATTTGTATTTGATTAATACAGTATAAACGACAGTTATTAAGTAAAAGAGTAATGGTGTTTCACTAAAAAACTAAATGAATAAAAAAATCAGATAACAGAAACTAGCTTTCGATCGAGCTAAGATGAACGACAATTTCTTAAGTTATTATAATGATATTGTTTCTAGGACATTTAATATATTTATCGAGCAGTAATCAAATAATATCAAAGTAAAACTAACTTAAAACATGTAATTAAATACTAAAAATAAATTAACTTATAAATATAAACCTAAATATAGACTACAAACTTACTATGAACTACATAAAAACTAAAAATAAAAAAGGGAAAAACGCCTAAAGATGAGTTAATGGTTTCAAACCACTGTCATTTACCGGGAACGTTCCCAAAAGGCTTCCGGCGTCACCACGTTGTATAGCAATACTTAATCTTTGCGCAAAATAGCCGCCAGCCTTCTGGTCACGTGTGACATCTACCAGACGTTTGGCGACGTCACGGTAGAACTTTAAGGCGCTAGGACCCCACGGACCAAAGTTTCCATCCCAAATGCCGCAAATGTATAACGACAATTTATGTTTGACTAAATTTATCCAGGTGAATTAATTATAGTTTTTAATTTAAGATTATGCGCGTATCTAGGAATTATTCTACCGCTATTAGATCTTTTTTGGTCCGGCTCGTTTAATCCTATCTACACAGTAATGCAGTTTCTACAACTAAAAAGTGACTGCAAACGTTTTGTATTAGTGGGTAATGTACAATTTAATCATAAGAGCCCTTCATTTGGCTAAAAATCACACGGATGTTGATTTTATTAAATCTATCTTAAGTATCTTGGTAAGTAGTCGGCATCTAGCCACTTTGTATATTATGATTAAGAAACATTGTGTGTCGTATAGTACAAAAAATGAAAACAACTAGTCTGAAATAGAGAAAATTTAGCAGATTCTACAGAACAAGCACCGAGGGTCTAAAATGCCACTTGGAAAATCGCTTATTGAAATTGACAAGTGTATATACTAGTAGTAAACTAAATAGATAGTTCATTTTTGATTTTATGTTTATCAATCTAGAACGATAAGGTATATCATACGTGAAATAGATAACGTCAAGGCAAAGATGTCAAAAGTTATAATAAGCCAAAGGAGGAACAACTTTGCAGTTTTCCTTGTAGTAACCGTAGTTATCTAGTTTACGTTGCTCGGATCAGGAAACTACTAATTGGGGGGTCGCCCTGCTCGCACAGTTTACTAACTTGGTGTAACCAAAGTGATTTCAACCCTTAGATGAAAATTCGCGCGGTTCTAAAAGTTTCGAGTGCACGAAATTCGGGAGCATAACTACCGAGATTGTTGACATTTTTTAAATAACATTGTTGGAACTGAATACACATGGAGGCTTTCTTTATCTTTTTATTACCGTTAGATATTGTGGATACAAGAGTAACTCTAAGATACAATACGAAAATAGTATCGTTGCAAAATGCTTTCATGCATCTTGCAATGCCTCAACCTTTTCTTTTCACATAGTTATATCCAAAAATAGACTAAGTTATAAATAGTTAATTACAGACTATAACTATTACACATCGCTGGGTGGCGTGTGTGAGGCATGAAGGAGATTCTTGGCAGTAGCACAAAGGATACTATTTTATCCCAGACTCTAAAATAATAATATGTAGAGGAGTGAGGTTTGTACATTGAATTTAAAAAAAAAGAAAATATCATGGAGGATAATTCAGACTAGTAGATTCCTATAACACATTTTTTTGAATTTTTGTCTATTACAATATGAGGTGAAAAGCTCAGCTGAAATGAAAGTGTGGTATTACAAGAACGGATAAGGTGAAAAATGAGTACAAAAATAATCCCCTTAACTTTTGATAGTTACACCCGTGACTGAAAAATTGTGAGGAAGAAGATTAAGTTGGTATGGGCATATAATAAGGAGGGATGAAAGTCACGTGATAAAAATAATGTTAAACTACAAGATGGATGGGTACGAATGTAAAGGTAGACAAAAAAGATGGATGGACTGTGTGAAGGATGATATTATTACAACCAAGGCGCCGACAAAGACAAATTCCACGTACAGACTATAAAGGCATATTTTATTACCTGCCGGCATTTGAACTAATTGTAATCCTTTTGTGATTGTCTTCTTTTGTTCACTTATTTATTGGTATAAGTTTCTAATTATTGTATGGAATAGCCTATTGTCCTATTGTATTCGCTCATTAGCATCATTAGCCAGGTGTTGCGGATTATTTTGCATTTGTGAGGTATAAACGACGGCTTGGTGGAGAGGGGGCAGTCAAGCGAAGATGACGATACGGGCGTGACGTGTGTACATAACGAGAATCTAATAGTGACGAACGTTTTATTGAATTTCAACCTTGCGTTTGGATTTGTTGTGTTCGGTTATATTTGTACCTGTTATACGTGTTTGTATAGTTTAATAGACTCTATAGTAATTCGGACAGCATTTTAATTCGAGAGTCACTACATTGGTAACAATATGATGATTTGTGGTGTGACAGAAGATGTATGTCAGAATAGAGAAATGTGGAAGGAAAAGACATATTGTGGCGACCCCAATTAATTAGAATATGGTGAACGAAAAGAGAAAGAGAATATGAGGTGAAGAATAATGAAAGGATTCAAATGAAATCGATACAAACCAAGCTTTAATCCCGGGTCTACATTTACGACACTTAGGATCCCGATAAATGATGTCGTCTACTGGAACGCGTTTTTTGGCGCGGCCGTTGCAATTCACTGACGAACGCCTCGTCGTCATGGCAACAAGAACTAAGTTTCGGCGGGACATGCTAGTTTAAAATATAAGAGACCTAAGTAGATTATTACACGAGGGGTCAAAGTGATCTATTCAGGCAACTGTTAGACTGGCTAAATAGGCCTTTCACCCGGGGTTAACACTCTGCTTTTCATTTCAAATAAGAGGAAACTAAATACAAGCTGAGGAGTTAAACAAACAACCACTTCTCTACTGAAATTAGGCTTTAAATCCATAATTAATTTTATGAACTCATTTTTTTAATAGCTGAAGCAGGCAAACAGGCAGACGGCCACCTGATGAAAAGTGGTTACTGACAAAAATGGACGTTTGCAACACCAGGGGTGTTCCCAACGCGTTGCCAACCTCTATGAAATATTATATCGACCTTCTTAAAGAACCCTATGTCATAGCGCAAAGGGAAAACTGCGGCGGAAAGTTCTCTCCAGATAATTGTTGTACGTGGAATAAATGTTCTAGAGAACCGTTGCGTAGTTGAGCGTGGGAGCTCAAGGAAATGAGGGTGAATATTTCGTCGCTGGCGAGCGGTGCGGTTTTAAAAGTGAGGCGTTGGCAACAGATCAAACAGTTCTTCGGAACACTCCCCGTTATGAAGGCAGTAAAACACGCAGAGAGACGCAGTGTTTTCGAAGCCTAAGCGATTCTAAACGGCCTGTTAATATGGTATCGTCGACGATGAAAAAAAGTCCCGACGAATTGAGAACCTCCTCCTTTTTTTGAAGTCGGTTAAAAACGACGCGACGCTGGATGGAGTCAAGGGGTTTAGTTTGGTAAGCTCGTGCTCCGGCCCATAGATGTGAGCAGTACTCCATATGCGGTCTAATTTGCGTTTTGGACAGCGCAAGTTATTCCCGCGGAGTGAAGTACTGCTTGGACCGGTTGGTGTGCTAACACCAAGCTAAGAAGTCATATATGAAACGTCAAGCAAATTCTTTTTCTGTGGCATTCTACCAACCAGTATTTTTATGTCACTAATGATAGTAAATCTTTAGCTCAAATATGTGTACATTAAATGATAATTTTGTGAAAAGTAATCTGTAAGGTCAGGTTACAAAATTTTTGATGTTTTTTTATGCTGCGATTTCACAGTGGCTATAAAAAGTTGCAACATGAGTTGCATGAATTATCTATGACTCGTATAATTTTTAAAATTTTTGACAGCTGGGAAAATCGTTTCCCAGGGCGAAATGACGAAAAGTTCAGTTTACATCCCTCTGATCAGGTAAGCGTACCTTTAGAGTATGAGAAATAAAAGGTAATTTTTTTTATTCCATGAATACAAATTTCCTAATATTACTGCAGTTATGATTATGCACGTATGTATTGACCTTTGACCAAAAGCGAGTCTCGAAGCGTCACCATTAAATATAAATTACATGATATTTTGTCATTTGTAAAAAACATCGCATCGCAGCTTCACCACAGATAATAAGTGTAATAGCATGTTTTTATTATACAAGTATTTTTCACAGAAATAAAAGGTTACCTCAATACACTACATATAACTATTAAAAACAATATGTGGCGAAACATGTCCGCATCATAAATATAAGTAGAAGTAGTATCCACGTTTCATCCAAATAAAGATTAATTTGTATTAAAATAAAAATAGCTCAGCATAATTATCATAACATTTCATTTAAATAAAAATAACTAGACAACTTAAATAATAAATTTTGAATATCTATCTGACGATGTTGCCACCCCCGTGGAGAAACGGAGCTAGAATACAACTTCCTGCGGCCGGGCGGTCTGTCGTAAGAGGTGACAAAGTAACCCACAGCCAGGTGATTGCTCGTGGATGACTACCACCTCTGGTCTTAAGTATGCCGCCATAACAATCTTGAGTTGTGTTCCAGCATTAGTGGCCAGGTCCCTGTCTCTCTTAAGAGGGCGGCAGTACATTGGTATTACAAATATGCATAGGCAATGGTAACCGATTTCCATCACGCGGGCTGTCTGGTGTCTGCTATAAACGATAATGACAAGTCTGCCGCTTAATAAAGCCGCTTATGGACATTTGCAACAGCAGAAGTGTCACCAATGCTCTGGCGACCTCGAAGAAATGTTATGACACTTTTTTGAAAATTCTAATACCGTAGCGCTGTGGGAAAACCTCAACTGGGAGCTCATTCCATATGCCCATAGTGCGCAAGAGAAACGTTCTAGACAACCGTTAGGTATATGAGCAAAGCGGCTCAAGGAAGTGGGGATGAACGCCCAGCCGATGGCGAACAGTGCGGTGCGATGGTACGAAGAAGGTACCTTCTGAACAGTCCCTCGTTACACCCCCCATTATACAGACGCTAGAATACGCAAAGAAAGGTGTTTAATTTTGATGGTCTCATTTCCCAAATGGTGAGAGAACCCCCTAAAAACGGGTTCTTAAAATGCTTAATAAGCTTAAATGTTGCTTTTTTCTTGTCCCTTGATGTCGGAATGGGTGCTTTAACTATATTTACGGAAGACGACGCTATTTTTGCTTATACATTACAACAAGTCAGGCTCTATAATTTTTTCTACGGAATCTGCTAACGAAAGCCTATTTTTTTTTGGCCGTCTGCCTGTCTGCAGGAGTGCAGCAGACAAGCAGACGGCCCACTTGATGGAAAGCGGATACCATCGCCTATGGACATCTGCAACACAAATATACTACAAACGCGCTGCTCCTCTCTTAAGGGATACTGGACCTGGTCACTAATGCCGGAACACAACTCAGGCCAGAGGTGGTAGCCATCCAGTCGGGCAAATACCCTACCATCTGGCTGTGGGTTCTTTTGTCGGCTCTTACGACAGGCCGCCCGGCCGCAGAGAATTTTATACTTTCCTGCACGGATAAACTACTATTGACTATTCGAAAATAGTGCCCTAGCACTTCAATAGATGTAGGAGTTGAAAGTTCTCGTCTTCCGATTCAATGTAGATATTGTCAAACAATTCAGATTGTTTTCTATCAGTAATTTTTTCTTGATGAGGCTGAATACCTGTAACGAACGCCGTCTAACGAAGATCGTGGAAATGATCAAGAGACCAGTATATTAATATCATTGTCATTTCTATGTATTTCATACGAATAGCGAATATGGAAGGTAGCCCTATGTTTATTTTGTGATGATTGGTTAAATAGTTCGGGCGTGAATGCATCACAGACAAACGAACTCACATTCACATTTATAATATTAATAGTTAAGATATTCAACAGACGAGCATGCAATATAAGCATCATATATGCATATATAGCATCTACGTAATATATTAATAACCAGATTTTCTGCTTCTAGTGTTTTTGTAATGAAAATGGGAAAACCCTACTATTTACACAAGAACAATCCCACTTCCATAATGCAAAGCACCACCTGTTCTTTTGTTAAATACAAACAGAATAATAATATAACACAGTAAAACAAGTGACATGTAATACGTTTTAGAGTGAAAATTTGACACTGTGTGTGTATAACTACCTGGGTGAGCAAAATTTACCTAGTAAATAATCTACAGCAACTTCAGAGTTTAGCTCTACTCATGATTGCATGTACAAACAAGGCCAAAGGTTATAAGACGACATTTATTATGAACATTTCTAAAGGTTTGAATTTAACTTTCAGCCATTGTTATACCACAACACTTCAACAACACTCACTATATTATTAATCGGTGCCGTAAATAGCCTTTTATGCGCACTATGCGAGCTTCTATAACTGCGCCCTTGTTTTTTTAGCTATTATAGATGCCATAGCTAGAGTAATGCTATGTATCGGCCTACTTTATTTCATTCAGGGTGATTAAATAACGCACAATCAGCACAATCAGACAAGCTACATCCATTGGTACATTCAAATACTTGATCACTGACCATTATTTGTCCATTAAATAAAATTTGTTGCAGTAAATGGAATTCTATTATTATTCGCATGTAAGTATATGTAATTTATATTATTTTAATCGATTTAATTATGTATGTCTTTACTAGTTTATTATTGTAATAATTTTGTTTTTGAAGTGAAACTTCTAATAGACGAGGGGGGGGTCTTACGATTTTTTCTTCATATCTCCTTGGACACCGGGCTGTCTGGAAGAGATCGCTATAAGCGATAAGGCCGCCCATTGTTCTAATTGAAATATGTTTATATTAAATATCCAGGTTTATGTTATGGTGAACAATAAAGAGTTTTCATGCATTCATTCATTCACAAGGACCTTGGTGTTGGTGGACCAATTATGTAATATTTTGGAAGAAAAATCTATTTTTTTTAAAGAACTAGAACACAAATGCGCTCGCCAAAAAAAATGAGCGCGATGTTTTGTCTAATTCAACAGACGTTTTTGATGATACTGGCATGGAAACTTATCAGGAGCAAAACGAAAAAATAATAGTCCTGCCTGGTCTGGCCATTCTTGCGCCCCCCAGAGACTACGCCCTGTGCCAGGGCACCGGTGGCACAGCCCTATTTACGGCACTGGTATTAATGAAGTTTTACATTAAAAAAATAACACTTGCTAGTTTGGCAATGTCAGGTGCAAAACCTTGAGCCCCGAAGAGGTCACTAAGGAGTATGCAGGACTTACGACTGCCGATGCTACATACAAGTTTCTGATAATAGAAAAAGATAGAAAAAGTTGCAAGCACAAACCGCCAGACTTCCACTAAACCTTCGAGCGCCCTTCTGCATCATAATGAGGTGCTACAGGACCATAATTATAGGTATGACTACCGTAACACCTCCATGCATGCTGACAAGGAATCCTAGGTATACCTAAACTCACTCAAAGTAAATAAATATGTCTCTAATCTATGAGGGTGTGAAATCTTCTTGTAATTAGCCCTTTTTAAATTATGCCTTCATTTTAAAAATGTTAGGTCTATTCAAATTATTCTTCAGGCCAGATATCAAGTAGCTAAAAATGGTTGATTACAAGTATATATGTTTATAATTATAATTTAGATATTTAGCCGAGTTAATGGCTGATCTCAAGCTGATGAAAGTCTGTATAATGTTTCGTATATATATATATATATATATATATATATATATATATATATATATATGTATATTGATATATTATGACAAATATATTCTGAGACTCACCAAAATTGTGTGATGTGTCCTGTTGCCCCTATATACCCATTGGATATTAGGTGTGGGTAATTGGAGTAGGCCTCCACAGGGTATTGTGACATTTGTGCCTTTGTCAGCTGCTACTTCCCGTACCTCCACCTCCTCGGAGACAACTCGTGGGAACACTATATAAACAAAATAACTCTGATATAGACACCTAAAAAAAAAAAAAATAACAAATCATATTTTTTTCATAAGTAATTGGAATAATAATTACAGATTTAGAATGATTTGTACTACCCATGTGCAAAATGTTTGCCGAAAAAAAAGGTTAAATAAATAGTTGTTGCAGAAAATTTATTATAGTATATACTTTACATAAGTATATATAATAAAAATAGTCATAGGTAAACCAGTGCCCGGCTTATAGACCCTGGTTAAACTTCAATAAACTATTGGTCAGCTGTGTAATAATTGTGTAAATGAAATGTAACTTATTAAATTGGATATTAAGTTCACTGTTTAGTATCTAGCTAAAATTGACTTATGGTTGGTTCCCATATTTTACTATTCATTCACTTGCTTCACTTTAGGTAAATTTTTACACTACTTCTATGGAGTCACATGTAATTCTATATAAAAAAAATCTTATTAAAAAGTATCCAACAGTATATCCATAAATGTGCCTTACATTACATAACAATAAAACTAAACCAAAACTGGATACTTATAATCTAGAAAAAGGAACAGAAAGATTTCTTCACATTGTAACACTCTTGACAAACTTTACTTTTATAATGTTTATAAATTAGTTATTGTGCATACTAAACTTCATTGTTATTGTTAAACATCATGTATTTTATAAGATAGAAAGTCACAAAGTTTGATGGCAACTCATTTTTATTGTAAGTATGCATTCTGAAATTAATTTTTTAATAAGAAATTTAAGTCTCATTGAATTTAACCTTGGGTAATTTGCCTAACTAGATTTCATTTGTAAAGTAGCTATTTGGAACCGGTCAAGATATGATTCGAACTATTAAATTTGTTTTATTGATGTAAAGTGAGGAACAAATTGCTGTTATGTCTATAATAAAGGCTAGTGTGCTGGATAAAAACTTACTTTGTAACTTTGAAAACATAAACACGCGCCTAATATAAAATTTATAAAGTCAGAAAACGCTATAAACTTATTTCGTAATCAAAATCATTCAAAAGATTCTCACAAAATTTGATGTTTTCTTTCTCTCTTAACAATTGATTAAATCTCCAATAAGAAACGTTTCATCTGATCTAAGCTTACTAAAGAAAACTAAATACGACGAAAACAATATTTACCTTCAGTTCCAAGGAAGATCGCAGGCAATAATATACGTTCGAAAAACATTCTACTAAAACTACATCTAGACACAAGAAAAGAAGTCTGACGGAGTACTGTCCAATTAAAGTAAAATAATTTTTATTCCTATCTACTTTTTATTCTAATGCACAGAATTAATTAAACGGCGGAAGGTAAAATAATAGGAAACAAATCTCACAACAAACGTCTTCACTCCATTGACAAGAGTCATAGACTAATTTAAAATGTGTTTATTTTTTGTTTGATTTTGTTGCCATAAGAAACTCAATGTCATATTATTTTGGCAGATAGTTCAAAGAAAATTGTAAAGCTAGGAACAGAGTGTCTTATAATACGTTTGTTAATACAAACATCTTTTAAAAGGGCTTGTAAAAAAATCAGAGTACATTAACAGTTAGTAGAAACAAAAATATCTAACCTGGAACTGGAATAAGAAAAGAAATGATTTTGTATTCGACCTAAAATCCAACGTTTACCATCATTTATACAAGGTAATTACTAGTTGCATAGACTTAATATTATTATTTAAAAATACAATTAAATGCTAAAAATAAAATTAAGTTATAAAGAATTGTATATTATTTAACGTAATATTATTTTACTAAGAAAAACCAATGTCATTAACTTTATAAAGTTCAGTTCATTTTAATAAGAAGAGAAACAAACACTATGCTAATATGACATTACTGATAATATTTAAAATATCCCATTGGTGTTCGAAATACAGATATCGAATTAGAACATACGCCGGTTTTCGATTGTTACGTGATTCATATGAGGGCACTTTATTTTATCGCGTCGGTATGCCGCCGAATTGCTTTAACACCCGCAGATTGATTGCTCTCACATAATATACTTAATGTTTGATTATTTATACAGAAGTTTACATATTTGCCAGTAAGTGATGATTATAATATTAAATATTATGATGATTATAATAGTGATGATAACTTAATTAACTTAATGTCAGCGTGTGTGTCGGAAAAAGTCCTGTTGTTACGGCTGCAGCCAACAACACCGGTTGGCGCAGGGTGGTAGCCGCAGCGGGGGCGACGCGGTGCCTCGGCTGGTGTCACACATTATACGCTTACGAACGAGCCTCTAACATCAACGCGCGCGCACCACACACATATAAACTAATTGATATAATAACCAAGCAATAAAACCATTGTCAATAATAAACGTTCATTCTTCTATTCATCAAGTACAGTCCACGAAACAAATCGGAGTCTCAACAGGCTGAGGCCTTTACACCTGTTTTTTGTGTTCTTTTGTATTCTGTTTTCTCCTTTGTTCCCTTGTTGTTTGTGCCATCAGGTAACCGATCCCGCTGTGTACGGTATAATTGGTATTTTCCATTGACAAGCCATATTAAAGTGTAAATGTACTAGGTACAACATTTAGTACATCCTTCTGAACTCATTTTACTGTAATTAAATTAACAATATAAAATATGTTGATCTAGTTTGCAAATTTCGCTTAATTAACAAATATAATAAAATAAAAGTATTATATAATATGTACTACCCTCATTGGAGTCAGAGACAACACTTACATGTTGCTGTATTACCAGTTGTAAAAATATTTAAAACAAAATACTCACTTTCCATTAAAAAAAAATTGAATACGAATTTACCTTCAAAATAATTTAATTATTCGGAAATGTTAAAATAGTGTTCTAAGAAATTCTGATGTATTGTATCTGAAGATGCAATGTTTAATTAATTTATTATAAAATCTGAAGGATGAAAGTGTCAAAAATACAAAATCACTATGGTGAGGCAAAATGAATGTGCATAGACAAAAATATAGATTTTCTTCGTATATGGCCGCTGCATCGGCAATACAACATCTGCAATGTTTTGTTTAATCATTTTTATAAAATGAATAAAGTGTGTTTTCTTATATAGTGTCTAGCGGACCGTATAAGTGCTGTGATATTTGTAATGGATGCAGAGAACGATTACGATATAAAAAGAGTTCGTGATGCAATTCAAACTATAGAGACTATCCAGTCCATGATAGACGTTTCAGCTGATAGACTCGAGGGTTTAAGAACACAATGTTCGACAAGCGCAGAACTAACGCAGCAAGAGATCCGGACCCTGGAGGTACGAGCTCTGATCTATAGCTAAGTTTATACAGTAGTAGTAAAACTCGCGAGGTTTGCCCTTGAAGGCGCTTTACCCCGAGACCCCGGGTCTCAAGGACTTCGGTTAGCCTCAAGGCCTGGAGTTAATATTTCAATGCCATTGTAGAAAGTACTTGTGTTCGTGTCTCTTTGGAACTGTATATTTAATGAGTTTCGAAAGTTAGAATAAAAATCAAATGAACTTTTTGAAATTAAACCACATTTGTGGCGTAAGTTTTTATTATTCACAAATTTATTTTTTCTATAGCATGTTCGCGATATTTTAATTAGAATTTTAAATGAAGCTAATTTTGAAATAGGTAGTGCATTCCAAAAAGAGAGTTAATTGTTAGATGTTTGATCAATAAAAAGGAATTTGAATCCCACCACACAACTCTCACAGATAAGATTAGACAAGAACATCTCTGTGATAAGTTCAGCATTTCTTTACTACTTTAAAACATTTGTTTGTAACTGTTAATCTTATGTTTCCTAGCATATAGAACACAAACCCTCATATATATATATATATATATATATAGAAGTAATAAATTAAAATATATATGACTTGAGTAAATAGTTATTTTGCTATAAACCAATATTAATGATGCCCATGCATATGCAATATTATAGTGATTGAAATCAATTTCTACTCTTACCCTTGTGGTCATTATTATGTTGGTTATATGAGAGTAATCAGTAGGCATATTATCTCAATATAGTAAGTTCATCTTGTTTATTTTCTATAACAATTTGATCTCCATTTGAGAAAGAAAGTAATGTTAGCTATAGTCATAAAGTAATTTATATCCATCCTCATTATTGAAAGTACACATGTGGTGAATTTCTTTATTATTGTTTTGTTCTCAAAGCCATGAAGAAATTATACAATTAATAAATATCCAAGCAGGTAATTTACAATTATATGTATTATATGTGTGATTTTATTAAATTAATTTTTTTCAGTCCCCACTCAGAATTTTATTTTACATGTTGGAAAAATAGCTCCCTAAAAGTTACAGTCCTTAATATTAATTTTAAGTACTTTTCTATAAAACTATAAAATACACAAATCAAGAAAAGAAAAGTCTTTGAATGTCTATGTTGCATTTTATGCTATTACATCGGGCTTAGTCGCAATTTACTCAGTATTATACAATCTACAATACTCTTCATTGTGGTGAACCTGTCATATATACTGCTGAAAATTTTCTACAATGATTGCTGTTATCTCTGAAGCTGACTTTACAAAAAAAAATGTAAACAGCAAATTGGTTGGAAATTTAATTTCTTACAAAAAACATCTTATAGACCTAATTGCTTCAATCAATGTTTTCTGATATATTGAACTTATTAGTGGCATAAAATTTGTATGGCTTATCAAATGAAAAGTTTTTGTTTTTCATATTACTATATTTTGCATTAATATTACTTCTCCGAATTTGAGATCATGAAAAAAGATAAATAATCTACAGTATTGAATGAATAATTTGAAAAAAATTACAATGGATACTTAAGTAATTTCTTTAGTTCATCAAATCTTAGATAAATATATAATTATATTAAGATTGTTTAATTACAAGTAAATCATGACAAGGCCGGTGTGATAGCACAAAATGCAGCCAAGTTATAGAAAAACAAAAATATATCTTATTTATGTGTATTTTATATGGAAAATCATATCACACCGTGGAACAGTACTTAAAATCAACATTAAAGGCTGTAACTTTCAAGGAATTGTTTTTCTCATATACACAACAAAAATTTGAACAGGGACTGAAAAAAAAATCAACCTAATGATTGTATGTGTATATATGAAATAATAAAGGCATCAGTTTACAATTGTATTAAATTCTGCAAGCTAATGTAATCAAATTCATCAACATCATTCTGCTGACATGAAACATTAGCATTGAATAAGTATATTGCTATTGTTTTGGTATAATAATTATTATAATAGCATATTGTACGTGCAGTAAGCATTCCTTTTAAGGGAAGTTGGTGTGACTAATGGGATAGTTTTCCTTACTGAGTGGCATACTGGTCTAATGGCTCAAATTAGATATGAAATATTGTCTATGCTTTTATTGTTAGTATTTTTTTAGGATGTGCCTTGGAATCCTAACTTGGTTAGAAAAGATGTCAGCTCACTTTATGTATTTTATTTAAACAGTTACACACATACATGTGTGTGTGCATTATGTTGTTTAAAATGGTTTAAATTAGTTAGTGTATAAGTATGAGGTTAAAGGTACACTAACTTTCACTAATACTAACATAGAAAACAAACAATACAAAATCTTTTAGGGAACATTTTATATTGATACTATAGAAATAGAATACTAAAGTGTTCTTCTTCCATGTTTATACTAATTAAATTGTAGTGTCTGTTTTTAACACTTCTACTATCTGTATGTGATGCCTAATTTGAAAATACATTTTTTTAAATTTGTGTGTCAAATTGTCTGAAAATTCGTCTCCATGCCATGCTACATTTCATTTCAGTACTTTATAAGGTTTTTAAGGATTTATAAGTTTTTTGAGACACCTTTATAACTGATTGATATATCCAAGATTCTTTTGTGTATAAGTACTAAATTTTATATATTCATATTTATCATAATTGATAACAAAAACAAAACAACCCACAGTCATGTGGTAGAGCATTTGCCCGACTGGATGGCTGCCACCCCTGGTCTAAAGTATGTCGCCATAACAGCCTTGAGTTGTGTTCTGGGTTCCAGTCTCCCTTAAGAGAGTAGGAGCTCATTTGTAGCACCTTTGGTGTTGCAAATGTCCATATGCGAGTGTAGCCACTTTCCATCAAGTGGGCCGTCTGCCTGTCTGTTGAACTCCTGCAATAAAAAATATAAATAAAGTAATTTTCATATTAATATAACCATAATGAACTTGTAGCATTTAGCATAATATTAAAAATCACTTAAGACTATAAAAACTTGATTGTCAGCTGTAATACATAGCAAAGTGCTGAATAAACGAATAGATTCAATAACAGATTGTCATATTTATTAAACAAATCAATCATTTAATGTCATTATTCATACACATTACATATAGAAATGTTCAAATCAAATTTATTTGTTCAAAACATGGTTAAACAGTTGGTATATAATTATGTCACAGTGTACACATGTTTTGTTCCCATAGGATAGCATACAATTATTTATATAATATTAATAAATTATATAATGTTAATGAATCATATGAAAAAAAAACTGATAAATGTCAAAAAATAATAGTAATAATAATAATAGCATTCATAAGTCAAGGAAGGTATTTATTTACAATTGAGGAATTCATCCACTGAGTAAAACATTCTATTTAAGAGCCATTCCTTATTGTATTTTTAATTTATTAATTCTAAACTCTTTTATGTGGATTGGAATTTTATTATGGATGCATATTGGTATTACTTGCCTGAAAGTATTAATGAGATATTTTTGATTACAGGGCAAACTAGTGAAGCACTTCTCTCGTCAGCTGGTGATAAAGGCCAGCTTCGGTGAGGAGTTGAATCGGGAGCTGGGTGATGTGCCCTGCCTCGCACAATGGTTGAGGGTTGTGGGACTCAGTCCTGAGTCTATTGAAGTGAGAATTTGCTTTTTCCACCTTATTTCTTAAATAAATTTAAAAAAATGTGTCTTATAGAAACTAACCCAACTGAGAAGTTATAATACTAAGCAGATTGTTGGTTCTAGATACAATATGACTTTGAATTTATATGTAAAAAAATATGTAAATGTAGTAGAGGTGAGAACACTGATGGTAGGACTGGTCAACAAAATTAAAGGTTGCTTAGTGAGCTAAGGGGCGAGTTATGTTATATATTTATCTTTTAGATAGAATTATAAATAAAGATATCCCTAAGAATATAAAGGTAACTGGCAGTGGACTGGTTACCAGTCATTATAGTATCCTGTAGGTGTTAATAAATAAACAAACCTTTCCAGGGAATTTTGACATTCCTTCACAGCAATTAATCCTTTTATAAATTGGTGTAATGATATACAGCATGTGTTTTTTTTTCTAAATCAGCTGATACAATTTCCGATTAGGATATTTAATTTTTCAAAAATTGAATACCTCTTTAGTTTTCACCAAACTGGGCCTCGAGACTTCTTTGAGTATTTTTTATTATATCTTAAGCGTCATACTCATCTGGGAGCCTACCTGTAACTGAGCTTTAGTAAAGTGCTCTAATGTGTATAATACGGCCGGCGTAACTTGGCAAATGTGAACATAGGCTCTGCGAACTTTAGGGCATATACACTCATGTGATGAGTGGGCATACGACTCGTCAGTGAATACAATTGGTCGCCCTTCATCCCTGTATTTTTCATTGCTTTTACTAGTTGGTCACTGTATTTTCTTCACGAGTTTACATGCGCTAAAGTTCGCAGAGCCTATGTTCACGTTCGCCAAGATACGCCGGCCGTATTATACGCGACACTAATTCTAGGCTTTGTCCCTGTTCTTTTTTGTCGTTGCGAGCGCCCAGCGTTCCGCTTGTTCGAGCTCGCGAGTCCACATTATGATGTTTGGTTAGCGCAAGGATTATGGCCCGCTGATAAGTAGGCGGCTATATGCTTTCAGATTTGGTTGGTTTGCCAAAAATTCATCTGTGTAAGTTAACTATTGAGAGTCAACTATTATAAATTAGTCTTTCGTGCATTAACAAATAATAAAACATATTAATATTTATACAAAACAGGCAGTTTGCTCCCGCGTGGCCTCGCTTGAGGCGCTCCGGGAGCGCTCTGACCGAGAGATGCGGGCTTTACTCGCCACCGCTCGCGACGAAGAGGTGCTGCGGTTGTTGAGAGCTATGCATCGGCTAAGGTCTTATATAGGTAAGATATTGTTATCTCATGGTTAACGGTTCTTTCTGATGAACATTTCGCGGTCTTCAAGCCAGAGGGGCGTATAAGCCAACTTTTCAGGAGACACAAACATTTTAATAAGTTTTTTTTTCAATGTATCTCTATAACTGAAAATTTGCAAAGGTACTTCCTTGATTACGTGAAATGCTCTTTTTTATAATTAACCTACTATTAAGAAAAAACAGTGATGGTGTATCGATAAAAATATAAATGATAGATAAAATTTTAAAAAACACATTTTTTTTATACACCCCTCTGGCTTGAAGCCCGCGATTTCTTTTGCGCATTGTAAAGCTGTGTAATATGCTCCCAGCAGAGGTTTTCCCTCGGCACTACCACATGGATTTTTTTATAAAGTTGGCATAAAATTTCTATGAGGCCGGCAGCACGTTGGTAGCACCTCTGACGGTGCAAATGTCCATAGGCGACAGTAACTGCTTCCCATGTGGTTGGCCATCAGCCGAAGCCTTTCTGTTGCTGTGAGGAATGCCCTCTACTCAACCACAAAGGTCATCAGAATGGTTGAAATATCTGTAATGTAATAAACATTGTCATTATCCCGCAGAGGCCCTGAACCGTGGTGATTCAGGCACGGAGTTGCCGTTGTTCTGGGACTCTTGGGAAAGGCACGCGAGAGCCTCCCCAAGGCCGAGAGCCAAACACCGGAACAACGACCAACCTGACTCCCATCACTCAACGCCCCCAGGAAAGAAAGGTTAGAATAATTCTCTATAGGTAACAGTTTTAAACAAAATGTCCATTTTAATCTCCATCATTTATTAATATAATTCATTGTTGTATTATATTATAATTTCAAATGTTACATTCTTATAGCTTTCCTAGCTAGTCTGGCGAACTTCGTACCGTCTTTTTCTAAATTCCTAAAAAATTCGTTTCATGACACAAAAACAAAATCACCATAATTGGTCCAGTTGATTAGGATGATTCTAGAACCCGATCTCAGCGCTATCTACCGGTCCCAATTTTGAATCTAAACCATCCTGGGATCCACTCTAACACACACACAAAATTTAATCAAAATCGGATGTATAGTTTACGGTTCTATAAAGGACATACAAACATTTATTTTTATATATAAGAAGAAGATTTGTGTCTACGACAAGGTGCCGCGAGATGGCGCTAAACCAGTGAAATTTAAATTTTCTTGCTACTTAATTTAAATGAAACATTAGTAGGTTCCCTAAATTGTATGAAATAAAAATAAAGTTTAAGACATACTGTTCTTTGAAATCTTTGATTACACTTCGTCTCATGCTAAGATGAACATGGTATATGCATGATGGTTTTCTGTACTTGTCTACAATTAATAAAGGGCTATTAGTTATCTATCTATAATTTTACTAAGGTTAATAACAGTAAATTGTTTAATGCAGAAAGTCTATTAAAATATTAAATTTCTGTTTTGCAGGTGGTAAATCCCCAACAACCCCAGTGAGTAAACGGAAGCAGAATTCGAATCTACCCGCACCAGCGGCGCCTTTGACCAAGTCTCGGTCACACGAGTCGCAGCTGTCGGTGCGGCCGGACGCGTCTGACTTGAGGTGAGCTTGTGTACGAGTTTCATCATAAAAATACGAATTATAAGTTAAAGGAAATGTGATAGATAACACTTTACTGCTCATAAACTATACAATTTCGAAAATGCCCAATTACAATATTGTCATGGTAGAAAGAATAGGCGGTCTTAACGCTTAAAGCAATCTCTTTCAGGTAACATAACTTGAGGAATAATTTAACCTAATGTGGCGATGTAGGTGGGTCAGATTATTAGGTAGATCCTTAATAGACATACTTAAACTACATCCCTATTAATATTATAAATGCGAAAGTAACTCTGTCTGTCTGTCTGTCTGTCTGTCTGTCTGTCTGTCTGTCTGTCTGTTCCGTTTTCACGTAAAAACTACTGGACCGATTTGGCTGAAACTCAGTATATATATATTTTCGATACCGAGGATGAACATAGGATACTTTTTATCCCGAAAAATGGGATAGTTTCCGGAATAAAATGATATTTGTCTGTTTGTTTGTTATGCTTTTACGGAAAAACTACTGGACCGATTTGGCTGAAATTCGGCACGTATGTAAATTAAATACTGAGGATGGACAAGGGATAATTTTCATTTTGGCCTTTTTGGTAATTTTGGCCTATTTGGTCATTTTGGCCTTTTTGGTAATTTTGGCCTATTTGGTCATTTTGGCCTTTTTGGTAATTTTGGCCTTTTTGGTAATTTTGGCCTATTTGGTAATTTTTCCTTTTTGGTCATTTTGGCCTTTTTGGTCATTTTGGCCTTTTTGGTCATTTTGGCCTTTTTGGTCATTTTGGCCTTTTTGGTCATTTTGGCCTCTTTGGTCATTTTGGCCTATTTGGTCATTTTGGCCTCTTTGGTCATTTTGGCCTATATGGTCATTTTGGCCTCTTCGGTCATTTTGGCCTCTTCGGTAATTTTGGCCTTATTGATCATTTTGACCTTTTTGGTCATTTTGGCCTATATGGTCATTTTGGCCTCTTTGGTCGTTTTGGCCTCTTTGGTCGTTTTGGCCTCTTTGGTCATTATGGCCTATTTGGTCATTTTGGCCTATTTGGTCATTTTGGCCTCTTTGGTCATTTTGGCCTATTTGGTCATTTTGGCCTATATGGTCATTTTGGCCTTTTTGGTCATTTTGGCCTTTTTGGTCATTTTGGCCTTTTTGGTCATTTTGGCCTCTTTGGTCATTTTGGCCTATTTGGTCATTTTGGCCTCTTTGGTCATTTTGGCCTATTTGGTCATTTTGGCCTATATGGTCATTTTGGCCTCTTCGGTCATTTTGGCCTCTTTGGTAATTTTGGCCTTATTGATCATTTTGACCTTTTTGGTCATTATGGCCTATTTGGTCATTTTGGCCTATTTGGTCATTTTGGCCTCTTTGGTCATTTTGGCCTATTTGGTCATTTTGGCCTATATGGTCATTTTGGCCTCTTCGGTCATTTTGGCCTATTTGGTAATTTTGGCCTTATTGATCATTTTGACCTTTTAGGTCATTTTGGCCTATTTGGTCATTTTGGCCTATTTGGTCATTTTGGCCTATTTGGTCATTTTGGCCTTATTGATCATTTTGACCTTTTTGGCCATTTTGGCCTATTTGGTCATTTTGGCCTTTTTGGTCATTTTGGCCTCTTTGGTCATTTTGATTATTTTGGCCTTTTTGGTCGTTTTTTCCTATTCCGTCATTTTAGCCATGTCGGTCACTGTGGTCTTTTGGTCATTTAGACCATTTTGGCCTTTTTGGTCAAGTTTTGTAATTTATTTTGTTGACAGATAGGCGGGGGATAGTATATATAATTAGCGATATAAAATGAAGTGAATCTTCCGTGGGCAAATACATAAAAACATTGTAATATAATATAACCTGTAGCACTTGCTCTTTAAACAAGAGACACGCACTAGAGGTTAACCCGCGGCGCAGCCGCGGGGTAAACTCTAGTATTTTATAAATTAAATACACATACTTAAATTACTTAATCTTATACTAATGTATAAAGCTGAATAGTTTGTTTGTTTGCTAGCGCTAATCTCAGGAACTACTGGTCTGATTTGAAAAATTCTTTCAGTGTTAGATAGCCCATTTATCGAGGAAGGCTATAGGCTATATATTTTTACACTGAGACCAATAGGAGCGGAGCATCAATAAAGAATGTTTCAAAAACGGGTTTTTTTTAACTATTCCACGCGGACGAAGTCGCGGGTAGAAGCTATTGCGTAGACCACCTCCGATATTATCGCGTGTAGCTCGCCTCTGGTCCCTCTCTCGAACTACGCTACACGCATACTTCACGTATCCGTTCACCAAACTTGTCACTAAATTCACCACTTAATTCGTCTCTGTCTTCTATTAACCTTCTCTTCCAACTCTTTAGTATCGCACTTATCGCTTCACCGTCTTGGACTGAACTCAACTTTAAACTGCCCGGTAGGCGCACCTTACGCTGTTTATATACCTGGAAGAATTTTCTAGAACCCATCTATCTCTGTCTCTTCCTTCCCGAACCTTTTGTTCGGGAACTTTCGTTTATACATCTATCCCTTTCTATCTCTTTCTTTCGGTCATCTTCTGCCTCTTTCTAACATCTATCTACCTCTTTCTTTCGTTTATCGTCTATCCTTTTTTAGATATATCCGTCCTTGTCTTTTTCTTCCAGAAATTTCTAGTTCTTTCTAAAAGTTCTAAAACTGATTTACGCTGCTGGGCAGTTCTGCCCTCGGTCGCCACACTATATAGACTAATGTGGACATTGACAAAGGAATTAACTTTTCAGTGATAACAGCCAATCGTCGGCGGTGGGCACAACTGAAGGCACGCCGCCAGCGTCTCCCCACGAGATAGAGCCCGATAACACGCCACACCATAAGCCTATACCTTACTATAATAACAATGTAAGTCACATTTGTTCTGTTTCTCTATTTTCAAGTCTCATATTAAAGTTCATGTTTAAACACAAACACAAATTTAAATATAAATGTGGTGATAATATGTTGGTTCAATTTTTGATGGACTTGTATGAGAAAGATATGACTTTTTAGATCCTTGCACTAGAAAAGTAGAAGCTCCGCCAACCTACAGTTTAGTCTTCTTCTGGCTTGGTTCAGGTTACACACAGGAACAGCACACAATACTAAATTCCACCTTAGAGTTAACACTTTTAACAAAGTCTAAGTAAGAATTATATATAGTAGGGTGGCGCAAAAAACCGACAAATTTTTTGTTTGAGTCTCGAGTGAGAATTTTTTAGGTTTTTAGGTTACTATTATATTTTTTAGGTTATTAAAAACACCCTCCAAAGGCAGCTCAAAAAAAAAATTTAAGAGGTCACTCCAAATTTTTAAAGATTTCAAATATCGCCAGAAACCTGGAACGAATTTTATTCAAATTTGTTTCTTGTTATGGTATAATTTTATATACCAAAAGATAATAAGTTTCTGAAAGTTTCAGTTCAAAATTTAAATTTTAAAAGGTCGCTCAAATGTTTTTTCAATTTACTAGTGCATTACTTTAGATTTTTTCTAGTGACTTGTTAATATTTCTTTTTTTTTATTATTTAGTCGCTAGCTGACCCGTGCCCATTTCGCTGGGCATCAGAAAAAATCAATAATACTTATTATTTTTTATTGTCACTATAATTATATTGACAATAAAAAATAATAATATTAGTATAGATATATATAGTCGGTTTTAGCGCCACCTATATATCAGACCAGTAATCACAATATGTAGAATCACCGCTCGGTGCGGTGTTTCTTAGTCAAACATTGATAGCAAGTCTAAAATGGCTGCCCCTACCCTGCCGTGCATTGGCCGTCGCCGCACACAGAAAGAGGGTAGACAGGACTATACTTACGCTTGCCAGCAATTGTATAGTTTATACATTACATCCACTTTGTTGTGCAGTCGACGTGGTCCGGTGTGGCGCCGCGCTCGCCGCGCACCCCGACCGTGTCGCGGTGCATGGCGCACGACATCGCGCACCGGTTCACGAAGACGTTCAACATGATCGCCACCTGCGACTACTGCGACAAGCAGATGCTCTTCGGCTCCGGGCTCAAGTGCAAGGAGTGCAAGTTCAAGTGTCACAGGTGAGAGACAACATTTCACAGGATCGATGTACAAGTTCAAGTGTCACAGGTGAGAGACAACATTTCACAGGATCGATGTACAAGTTCAAGTGTCACAGGTGAGAGACAACATTTCACAGGATCGATGTACAAGTTCAAGTGTCACAGGTGAGAGACAACATTTCACAGGATCGATGTACAAGTTCAAGTGTCACAGGTGAGAGACAGACAGACGCACATATTGTATATCCCCAAATTAAGCAAGTTACACTTGTGTTATGGGTAATATATAACGGACTAGTTCTCTAGGACCAATGCCAGATATCCACACCATAGAAAATAATGGGGGGGGGGCTATTTATTCTCGGCTTGAGTAGAGACCCCAATAAAAGGAGTGGGCCCAAGCCAGCCACGGTCGCGGTAACGGCACTGCCTTGGTCCCGCGACACTGACTTCTGGTGAGATGGAGAGCACAGAAGTATTTTAGTGGGTATTTCGACAATTAGCCGGTGATCACCCTACTACCCCACTGTTATGGTCCAACAGTGGTATGTCCTCAAACGGATTTCAGCTTTACACAATTAAGAGTGAAATGTGCAAGTTTAAGTGTTACAGGTAAGAGACACTTACCATTACACAGGTTAGATATGTAAGTTTGTGTCACAGAGAGACACTCTTAACCTTACAGCGGTTACAAGTTCAAGTGATAAATAGTGAATAATTTGTAATTATTTTTTATTTGCAGAGATTGTGAAAGCAAAGTTCCTCCCTCATGCGGCTTGCCACCAGAGTTCGTGGTTGCCTTCAAAGAAAAGTTCCATAAAGACAGTAAGTTTTTATTACAAATACTTTTTTTTTGTTAAATAAAAAATATCCCAATATAATTATCATATAATTGTTTTTCATACCAATAACGTGGACTATATGTGTTTTCCCACAGGTGGCGCGTACTACGGGTCCGTGTCGCCCGCCACCGTCCGGTCAGGGTTCCTCTCGTCTCTTACCAGGAGACGGCATCCCGCGCCACCTGTCATGCATCATACAGTGAGCTTCTCCCTTTTTATTTTATACAATTTAGATATGTTTAACTGTATTAAAAGTTCCACATTTGGGGTAGTCATCCTCGGCCTTCATGTCTAAACCAGATATAACACTATAGATTTTTAATGTATATACTCTATTCCTTAGATAAGCAGTATGATGGTTAGTGACTAGACTGAGTGAGCCTTGGTTAACATTAAGTCCATGATTTGAAGCAACTATCAATATCAATGTATGATCGGCACAACTGATTTATAACCCACTTTGCTAATAATTCCTTTAAAACCGTCAAATTAGTAAGGTTTATTGTGTGTGTTGCACTTAGGACGTTATAAACATTAATAAAAATGCGTCACTAGCCTCAGAACTACGCAATTTTAAACTTTGTTATCATTGTACTAGATATGTTTTAGATAAAACAGTAATGATTTGAAATAATTTGAATCTCGAACTGAAATCTGCCTTATAATTCTAACTCTTTTCATTATAGAAAAATTATTATAATTTTAAAAATAAAATGTCATTCTGAAAGTATATCAGAAGTCAAGTAAAGTCAATGAGAAAAAAATTAGAACTCAATATCTAAAAACTAAATTGTATAATGGGTAGTCTCCAAAGAGTATATTGAATATATGGAGATAGAGTCTTCAGTCGGGAGAATCGTACTACTAGCACATCTAGCGAGTATCAATGGCGCTAACTCGTGTATGAACGTACCTAATATATGCATGTGTGTGTGTTCATGTGTACATGTGTGTATGTGTACGTATAGCGGGTTTGCGTACACTTTGTCTTATTCATAGACAGAGTAAGTTTGAACGCTTATGGTTCCTAAAGAAGCGTTCAAACTTACTGTCTATAAACTGTCTATGAATAAGACCGATATTCTATATATTGTATGCTTAGGTATGGAGATTTCTTGCACCATGAATTCCAACTGTATTTAAAATAAAATTTCATATTATTTATAAATTGTATATAATTTCCATTAATACATATCACTGCACATCAAGTTTTGTGTTGATATAATAATCCAATAGTGTGTTTGGTCGGTCGAATGAAACAGATTCACAGGTCACATAAATAAATCAGTAACTTCGATATCCAAAAGCAGTTTTCCTTAATAGATTCGCCAGAGTCCAAAACTACATAATAATATAAATCGTTAATAATAATCCACTTAATAAAACAAACAGCAAAACTATTCCAGAAGTTAAATAAGTTGCAAATATAACGAAAGTCGGCACTTGATTTGAATATGCATGTTTATTTAGAAATATTAAATATTATTATATCCGATTAAATAAAAATGGTTTTCATTTGAGTTTTTTTGATGTCATTAATTACAAAATAATGCTAAGCAACGAGCTGCAGTCTATGGCAGGTACAATGAGTTTATTATAGACCATGTAAATCCTGCATAATGTAGAACCCATTTCAGTATCGAATAATCGATAATTAATCTTATCAGATATTTGTAAGTTTTAAGGATGACTCTAGGCATAGGTGTCTTATGACTAACATCAGGTAGACGGAATCTCCCATAACAAAATCTAAAGGAAGGCGATTTTGGAATATGAAACCCTATTAAAATTTACCATCGCAAGGATGAAATGCAGAAGTCTCCGAAGTAGCGGACCGACGTCCCGCGTCCTTACTTTCTACAAAACGGCTAATTTCTGCAAAACGGCTGATTGAAAAGTTAAGAGGGATATAGCTCATTCGCTCTATGGAACTGTACTACTCCTTTAGCTCAGCAGCGACACGTAATAGAAATTGAGCCGATAATTCTCACTATAGCCCATTCAAGAGCCTATAGAGCTAAAGCGAGTCGTGTTGTGAGACGTAGGTACGACAAAATTCTAGATCATAATATCACTGGCGTAAACATAATATTTTTGATCTATTTTGAAAGAATGAAAGATTTAATATTTATTAACGTTTTTTATCAATAAAAAGAATCTCATCATATACAAAATATATGCTTAAGTCTAGCCTAGTCTTCTCAGTTGTGAAGTTCGTTTAGGTGATCCACTCTTATCTTTCTAGTGATACTGACTGGTCGCCCCAAGTATGCTTTCTTCACATTCCAATCCTCCTCCATCCGTTCTACGTGACCGAGCCAGCGGAGACACTGAGCCTTTCTCTCTTCAATTATTCTAGGCTCGGCCACAAGGTTTTCTATGTTGGAGTTGGTTTGGAACCCCCAACTACTATCTCCTCTGTTTGTTGGACCCAAACAGTAAACTTGCCAATAACTTATTGTTTTAAATTATGTTTTGATATTTGATTAAGTTCTTAGATTTTCTGAGTAATAATCAAAACTACAGTACAGTTTAAAAAAAGTTGCACAGCTCTTAATGTTTAAATTGGGAATATTTGTGCATTATGATTTCTTGTTGTTGGTAAAAAAAATGCAATTTATGTATTAATATAACAAATAGATTATTTTATTAATACATATTAGTCCGTAAAATATAGCACATCAGACGTATGCAGACGTAGCCAATGTGTATACTACATAAGTTATAGCGCACATAATATCATTGTAAAGAATGCTTTACTCCATTTAAGAATTTTATTTACGTAGGGTTTGTCGATAAATTAATCGTCAAGGTATCGATTAACTCAATTTAATAAGATATTATTAAGCATCCCTAACTACATTAATAAGTATTGACACTGTCGTAATTTGGCACTTATTTTTTCAAAGACTCCATTTACTTTGGTTAGTTATAAAGAGTCTTAATTAAATGTATTCAAAAGTATATTAAATATATATTAAAAAATATTTATTTATTATAAATATTTATGTTTTTATAAATATTTACTTATATATAAATAACTTAGAAAACAAATATATGGGAAGCAAAAACTTAAGGATGCTAGCAGTGCTATCTGTCATGTATAAGTTATTATCATTCTACGAATAACCTGACTAAATTAAAAGGACCGAAAGATCTAAGCACTAACAGGAAATTGAAAACATTCATAAATCTATAAGTTAATAGCGATTTTTTTAATTTTTTTTCACCTTCATTTGTTTTAAGTTTAAACCGCATGGTAGTCTCGCAGAACAAAGAGCTCGGATTGTAGTGCTCAGTGAGGAAGGTTATGTCATTCGAGGAATATCACGAGTGTTAAATATAAGTCGGAACACAGTGAGAACATGGATCAGACGGCACGCTGAAGAGGGCATTCTTGAAGATAGATGAAAACATAATCATGGCGTTCGTCGAATAACAAACCAACAAAGTACAGATATGCAGCACCATTATGAAGAACATCCTTTTTCTCGTACCCAAGATTTCGCGGCACGTTACGACGTTTGTTTACAAACCATAAGAAATCATTTACACCGTATTGGACTGCATTACCGGCATTATGCTAAGAAAGTACACTTAACGAATGCACACAAAACTGCAAGATTAAATTTTGCACTTAATTATTTAGACTTTGACTGGACTAATACCATATTTTCAGATGAAAAATCATTTAGATCTTCTCAACATGGTCGCTTAACTTTGTGGCGTTATAACAATACGCGATACACAGAGGATCACGTAGTACCCAATCAATTATCTGGTCGAATTTCAGCTAACATGTGGGCCTGGATGGGTACCGAGGGTATATGTGAACTTGTCCAAATTTCTCCTCGTCAAAACGCATTAAACTATGTCGATTTGTTGGAAGAATCAATGTTACCGACAGTGCGAATAGTGTACCCACTTGAAGAAGTCCCTCTATTCTCCTACGTTCACGACAATTGTCGAGTACATACCGCCAGAATTGTCTCGAACTGGTTTACCCAGCATGAAGATGAAATTACTCTAATTCCATGGCCATCTAGGTCACCAGACCTCAACCTAATAGAAAATTTATGGGGTTTGATGGTTCAAATGTGGGATAACAGAAACGAGAGGACAAAGGAAGCAATTGAGCAGCACTGTAATGAAATTTGGAATTACATGAGGGGAACCGACATCTGCAATCGTCTAATCGGGTCGATGCGTAATCGACTATTACACGTCATTGAAAACCATGGTGCTTATACCCGGTTTTAGGTTTAAGTAAAGTAAAATGAGTGCCATTTCTAACTATGAAATACTACAACCAATTAATAAAATTAACAAACAATTTTATTTTTATTTTCTTCCACATTAATGTTGTTAATGTTTTATTTTCTTGTGTATTTCTGCTACCTAACGTATAACGATAACCCTAATATCTAATGTTGTATATACAAAAGGTTTGGCCTGTGTCACCTTTGGCTTGTCGATTTATGACCGGTTCTGATATCTCACTATTCACTCCACTTCACTTCCCCTGCTTTACTGTAGGTTGAATTTTGACATTGCTTGTATAGAGATAATTTCAAATTTTAATCGTTAGTAAGGCAAATAAACGGTCGGTAAGATATAGGAAACGGCACTTAATCCAACATACTTAATGACAGAGATAGTAATAGCACGTAATAGCATTTGTCAGATGTTACACGAGTATAGACGAGTCTCTCCGATCTGTTTAATACAACGTAGTCAGTAACTGTCAATGTCTAATAACATGATAACAAGTTCGTTACCAAGGAAATTTATGTTCAGGCGAATTTCAACCTAATTGTATTTCACGACTGTAAGAAAATGACCTGGTGGGTCATGATTCAATTTGTTTGATTGTACCTGCATTAACGGCTAGGGTGCTTCTGTCACCATGTATGTGTAATGTATTAGAGGCGATCTTTGAAATAATCGATAACGGAACGAGCCGAGTAGTGTATTAATGAAAACAAACCGTCTATTATTAATTTGTCACTAAATAGTGTACTAGTAGTACCTAGTAGTAGTGTAAACAATTTCCATACTATTTTTATAATGTATAACCAATTTTAGTATTTAAAAATGACTGGGCACTATAAAACCTTTAGTTAAATTGTTAGCATGATGTAGAACAGATGGATGATAGTCTGAAAAGAACAGAGGTAGTGTAGGATTTTTGAATACTGCCTTTATTATTTATTTATTTATTTATATTTATTTATTTATTGCAGGCTTGCAGTTCACACTTTTGATGCTAGAGTCTTGTTTCTGACTGTTTCCAAGGAACCAAATAGAATACATATATTTAAATATAATAAGTTAAAAAGTCTATTACATATGTTTGCACCTTTTTAGTCAATCAGTATTAATGTTGCGAACTGATAATAATTCTTTGCAAGTGTTTTATTATCCCTTCCAATTTAAATAATCTAATATATTTGGTAAGTTTTATGGTAAAGAAAAGAGTTAGGAATTAATAAAAAAAATCTCACTTTTTTTGCTTATAACTTCTTTAATTTTTTAATTTTGGGTAAAAAGTTATATAAACATATTTGTAGGCAAAACAATTTGCTACAAATTATCACTTTACAAATTTGTTGTAAAACGCATAGTTTACGAGATATCGCGAAAAGAGTGTTTTCACCCCTTTTTCTAAGATAGCGGCCGGGGGACAAGGGTGGCGACCCCACAAACTTGAGGTTTAGCTTCTATTAACCCTCCCACACATGTCCCAAAAATAAAATTGCGTCCTCTAAGAAATGCAAAGCTCATGTAAAATTTCAATGGACTAATGTTTATTTTACAACTATATTAGGGCGGGACTGAGTTAGCTGATTTTCAACTTGGCGTACTTTCGGAGCGAGTAGCTTATAACCGCGGACTTTGTGCGATTTATTTCACTACGTTTTTCTGCTTTAAACTGTGAATTACGTGTGTGTTCTTCTAATAAACTTTGTGATAATTCCAACGGCATTTAAAATTTGAACCCCACAAATTCGTAACAGTATGTTGGTCGCAGGGTGGCCCGGACTCTTCGTCTCCGTCGTCGTGCAACAGCTCGACGCCGTCGTCGCCGGCGCTGGCGCCGCCCGCGACGCCCCACCACCCGCACCACGCGCACCAGCCCCACCAGCCCCACCCGCACCCGCACCATCCGCACCACCCTCCGGCCAAGCAGCAGTTCCACTTCCCAGGTACGTACGGGACGGAGTGAGGTGAAACAGTAACTGCAATTGGTACAGTGAGTACTCGGCTTTATATGGGTCTAAAATTGAAAGTGTTCCGTGGTGACCATAAATAATAAAAGTCAATTTTTCAAAGTTGAAAAATTGACCACAATGCAACTCGTAACATTATATTATATATAAAATACCATTAGTATAATCTTAGGCTGCACGCCAATAAATTATTGT
The DNA here is from genome assembly GCA_012273795.1 of Dendrolimus punctatus. Lineage (NCBI taxonomy): Eukaryota > Metazoa > Arthropoda > Insecta > Lepidoptera > Lasiocampidae > Dendrolimus > Dendrolimus punctatus. The sequence continues at coordinate 2,244,972 of CM022532.1, read as the reverse complement.
GAACAAGATCCTTGTCCATCCGAAGGTCACCTGGAAGTTGCTTTAAGCAATAAGGCCGCCCATTGTACTGCTACCTTCTAATTTTTAGATATGAATATGTGTTACTTGTTTTTATGTTAGTGAACAATAAAGTGTATTTTTGTTAGGTTTCCTCTACATTACCAGTAAAAAAACCTTTTTATTTATTTCTTTTTATTGCAGGAGTTCAGCAGACAGGCGGACGGCCCCCTTAATGGAAAGCGGTTACTATCGCCTATGGACATTTGCAACATCAAAGGTGCTACAAATGCACTGATGCTTTTTTAAAGGAGACTGGAACCTGATCACTAATGTCGGAACACAACTCACAGTTGTCCAATCCTGAAACTATACTGATTTGATTGATGTCTGTCAACAGAAGTGAAAACCCCAGTTTCGAGTCCGAACCACACGGTGCCAATACAGTCGCCGGCGAGGGTGCCACTGGACAACAAGGAAGAACTCACTTCCAGTGTCAAAAGTGGTATGTATCATAATAATCCTTATCGATATCTATCTAATATATAATATATAAAATTCTCAGCTTGAGCCGAGTTTAACTACAATCATCGCGACACGGTCAACCGAATCTCATGAAATTTTGTGTTCATATTGGGCAGGTCTCAGAATCGGACATCTATTTTTCACCCCCCTAAATGTTAAGGGTAGTCCACCCCTAAATTTTTAGATATATTTTTTTATGATACAGCATTAAAAATTACATACAATCCTAAATTTTCAACTCTCTACTATCAACCCCTATTTTTTCGTGCAGGACGACGTCTGCCAGTACAGCTAGTAATAATATAAAATTATAAACATGCCGTGTCTGTACATAAAACTATTAAAAAAACCCAAATGAAATAGGCAATGCAAATGATAGAGATTACAATGCATTTTTTTTTTAGAAAGAATTAGTGTCTGTTTGTTCAGGATTTAAGTAAAAACTACTGGATTGATTTCGATCTGTTCTGTTTTCGCTGATGCACAGCAAATTCTTAGACTTTAAATCTGCACTAATTTTTATTCTGGGAATCCTGCGGGAACTTTATCATTCCGCCACTGTACATTACTGTGTGTGCAAATTCAAGTTCAAAAGTTTATATTCAAAGTAAGTTCTAGCAGAGAACACTTTTTGAAATTCAATACATATATGGTACATAGCTGCTCTGTACGAGTAAATGAAGTTTTGTCATTTGTGTATTCTTCGATAATTTAGTATCTCTTTTTTAGCAAGATAATTTTTAATTTGGTTTTAGCCTGTAAGACGGAACCACCACAAATTTCTTGCCAAACTTCTCACACACGGCTCATTGGGAAGTCCCACAAATTTGTGGTCGAATACAGATAGATAATTGAAATGAACATTGAACTGATGCTTTCTCCCTCTAAATACATAGAATTTGTATTAGAATAAAAGAGTCGACACAATTCTCTTGGTTTTAGCGCGGCAATATTGACGGCAGCTGGCAGGTTGTGGATTTAAAAAAAAAATTGGTTAAGTTTAGTGAAATGCAGTGCAATACTTGTGTGTTCTGTTCACAGATAGCTCTCGGGGCTTTTCGTTGTCTGGCTCGGGGTCGACGGACAGCGGCGGGTGCGCGCGCGCAGACTCCCTAGATCTCTCCAACAAGCACAACGACTCCCGATGGCCCAGGCAGAACAGCGTGAGTTACACTTGTCGTACACTTTTTTACACTTGCATTCGATCCCTCATCGTCAGGAAAGGAAAGGAAGGACAGGAATCATCCTGTTGCCAGTTCTTGTTCAAATTTATCGGTACAACATATTGTTAGTAGTAGTCGAAGTCGTATGTTGTATGCTTTGTAAGTAACTCAAGGCAACTCACTCAAATAATAATTATTGTGAGTGCTATTTCTATTAAAATGGTCTAACTGCGCAGCAGCGTTAGCAAAACGCAGTAAGTTGAACCATACACTTGTATTATTATACTAACCTGTACTTTAATATTTTTTATAGATCAGGGGACTTTTTAAATTTAAACGCGACATGCGGGTTGTATTTGCAGCGACTTTCCTGACGTCATTAAATAATTTTGTTTGAATACTTACAGAACTAACTTCTAACACTCTGTTTAAGTAATACTGTAACACGCGGACCCGTAGAGCCGCGCCGCGACTGTTCATAGACGCTCGTGCGGCGTCGGCGGGGTTCGGCCGCCCTCGTCTTCGCCGTAAGCATTCGGTTCACTCCGCCGTCAGTCGGAGCCACATTTTTTTAGTAGAATTCGCCACAAAGGCAGGCAAAGGAATCTTAGTCCATACAGCCAAGTCTGATGTATAAATCTTCGTATAGTAGCGCAGTTGTATTGTAGGCTACAACCCACGCCATTCAACGGAGTTCTTGTGAAAACTCGAAAGGCCACATTTAACTATACAGTTCACGTTTCTCATAATAACACATAATTATTACTCAAAATCTATCAATATCCTACAACTATTGTTCATTTTAGAGTATTTTTACACATTTTTAGAAAATAAAACTGCACAGCGCAGCGTCCCCTTTCAGTTCCCGCCAAAAATTCCAGTCGGAGCCATATGATTCGCACAGGGCGCGTGCCTTTCGTAGCCCACAACGCCCAAAAGGCTCCGTCGGCCGTTCCACATGGCGACGGCGGTCGTTATGGATGTGGCGAAAACTTCACTAATAAAATAATTTTAATCACTTAACAGTTTGTCGAAGTTATCTTACATTAATGTTCTCACATACTCAGTGTCAGAATATATTAATTATACTATATTTTTATACCAGATGTAACTTATTCTGTGTCCAATTAAATAAAAAATAAGTAATTTCTTGTTCTACTAAATGCACAATATCTACTCGATATCATCGGAGCGGAATAATAGTAGGAAAATAATGGTATTACCATTAGCAGAAATTGCGTTTGCCGAAATGTATATTGAAACACTTCCAAAATTGTAAATATCTGTTTCGCGAGTTTTCGCTTATAGATAGATATTCATAAAGATAGAGTGGCGTACCACATGACAAGCCTTTGGGATTGACAGAGTACCGAAATTAGGCAAACCCATTTTGACGAGATAGTAATAGCAGAATTGGGTCCCTGTTGTTATGTTTTTGGAGTTTACTCTTTAAGAAACGAATCTCATTGAAGTGGTGCGAAAATATTATGAGGATTTAAACAATATAAACGTAACTCAAAATGTTATGCTTTTTTCTTTTAAACCGCTGTTAGAACGAACAAAACCAAAATAATTTGTTTTATTTATGAAAAAAAATAAGTGTAAAAAAGTATGTCATGTTAATGTTCCTCTTTCTTAAATTAAGCTTGCTCCCAGGATGAGTTTTCGCAAACTATTATTATATTTTTGTCAAACGCTGTGATATTAGTTTTAAGATTTTAATCTTTAATTGATATGTTTGTGAGTTTTGTCTTTATGTGTATATTTTCTACTGACTAAATAGTTATCTGTCTTGACAGACAGTCGCAGCTTGCAACATTCCGATGCAATCTCATTCTCTCTCATTATCTCTTCTCGCGTCAAATTATTTCGGCGCTCTATATCGATGCAATTGTTTATCAGTTCCGATGGAGAGATTGTAATGGTTTTGTAAAAAACGCTATTACACACTTTTGTAGGAATCCTGATTGACAGTTGATCTCTATTTTAAAACAAAATTTAAAGAAAATTCTTTGTTCAAATGATAAAATTCACTAACAAGCATCAATAACAATCCAAAAAAGTTAAAATAATAATCCTCAATAGAAGCGATACTCTATAACGTACTTGATTCCTCTAGACCAGTGGTCGGCAATCTGCGGCTCGCGAGCCACATGTGGCTCTTCAGGTGTAGAGCTGCGGTTCTTTAGTTATACATCGAGGACTTCATACCCAATGGGGGTACAGACAAAAGTGCAGTTTTACACATGCACAAAATTGTGAACAAAACAACACTAGTTGATCGTATAAGGCTGAAATCCGGAATACCCTTCTTCTACTAGAAGTGTACTAACTTGCATACTGGTACCTCCTATATTGTAACATGCATATTTTGTAAACAAAAAATTGCATTTTTTTGTATACCCCTATATGCTATGAAGCTTCTTAATATGTAAAAAAGACATAGCTTCCGTTTAGTTTGTTTGCCCAATTGTTTTCTATTGAAGCAGAAGTTAGTCTTGTAAGTTTAATTGTTTTCATTTTTATTTATTAATAAGTAAATATCTAATAATGTCACTTAAATATTATCTTTTTGTTGTGTAAAACACTACTTGTATATGAATAAATAGATTTTTTGTTATTATCAAACAATTAATTTATGCAAGTAATATTTATTGTTGGCAAAAAAAAATTGTGGCTCTTTAAAAACTTTTGATTATTTTTGACTCTTCCGACTCAAAAGGTTACCGACCCCTGCTCTGGACGCTTTTGATGTGTGTATATTATTAGTTAAAATTAGTATGACAAACACCATTAAAGGACAATGACACATTTGAACTTGAGAGCCATTAATTACAGTGATAACTTAAACAAGTGTGGCTTCCCCTCCAGATACGAATGACAGCGATAAAGCTCCAACTCCCAATGTTGCATGAATCATACAAACATACAGTTGTGTGTTTGGTTACATACGAACTTAACGTGCCTTGTCAAGTTTTAAAGTTAGCTGCTGTTATATTTAAAACTAGTATTCACCTGCGACTTTAAACAGCTCCCAGGAAAGTTCCTGCGAGATTCCCGGGATATAAATAACGCAGATTTTAAGCCCGAGAATTTGCTATCGGTCAGCTAAAATTGCATCGAAATTGACTTTGTAATTTTTGCATAAATCCCGAGTAAACAGACAAATATTAAAAAACAAAAGACTTGTATGATGTACGAATTTGTATGTGCATTATTAATATACATTGGCGCGATTTGCTGTAGCTATTATTAATAATAGTCACATTTTTAAAGTGATAATCGTTACCCAAAAAAGGACTGAGATTTTAGTAGTCGTTAGTAAGTTCATGAAGTTGACAAATTAGAAATTAAAATTTGTATTGTGATTTTTTTAGTGATATAAACTTATTAATTAATATGACCGGGTAAATCTTTATACAAATATTTAGAACTCACCTTTGACTTGGTGTTGTTACATTTTGTGATAATAATATAATTTTTAAATGAGATTGAGTTTTAAGAGGTTTATAACAATGTCGACAGTGCTTCAGAAGCGAAGATTCTTCGAGGAGCTGCCATATGTAATTTTTTTAAATCCTTTTCTAATATCTAGTCATTGTATGTTACTGTAAATGTGGTATTGTGTTTGTCTTCTTTTCACAATTCGACTAGACCAGTGCTTTTCAATCTTTTTGGATCCGCGACCCCTTTACAGGTTGAAAATTTTCGCAACCCCCTTGGGCCATAGTGTAATCGAGAAGTTTCAACATAAATTCTAATAGAGTTTCGTATATTTTCTACATTTTAAAGGTAAAAAAAGACAATGAAATAATGTAAAAAAACAAAATCGATTCGGTAATGTGTAATTAAACAACTTTTCATATAACAATTCATGCTTATGAATCGATATAAACTTATTGTTCCAACATTTGTAGTCTTCTTCTGTAGACATGTAAAACTTTTTTTGCGTTTGATCCATTTATATATGTCTTTGACAGTTATCGATGAAAGAGTGGGACATACCTTACGACGAGCTCAACCTATACGAGGTGCTGGGCCGCGGTCGGTTCGGCACGGTGTACCGCGGCAGCTGGCACGGCGCCGTCGCCGTCAAGCTGCTGCACGTGCACTCGTTGCCCGACGACTGTGTGCCGTTGGATACGTTCAAACACGAGGTAAATATTCGTGAACACGCGCTCTCATCGTCTCGGGAACAGGAAAACGCGGTCATATTGTAACACGTGTGTATTGCGCGAAGGTGGCTACGTTCCGCAAGACGCGCCACGAGAACCTGGTGCTGTTCATGGGCGCTGCATGAAGCCGCCGCGGCTGGCGATCGTCACCTCGCTCTGCCAGGGGATGACGCTCTACATGCACATACACATACGCAAGGACAAGTTCACGCTCAACAAGAACGTCATCGTCGCACAACAGATATCGCAGGTATGTTATCATGTTTAATTCAGTCTCTATCGTTCCCACAAAAATGTTATACGAGATAAGTAACGTGTTAACCATTAGGCAGTTATTATATAACTCTAAAACAACACAAAATTACACCAAAACATAAGAATATTAGCGATAAGCAACCCGCTGTAACCAACATATTGCCAACTCCAATGTACCATACTGGCCTTGCAAGACGACAGTAATGCTATATGCCTGTGACACTATGACAAGATAAATAAACAAATCAATGTGCATGAACTCGGTAGCTTTAGGGAAGTTAAAATTAAATTCACGCACACAGCACACACTCAAACACACACACACACACTCACGCACACACACACACACACACACACACACGCGCACACGCACACACACACACACACACACACACACACACACACACGCTCACGCACGCGCACACACCACACACACACACGCCGCGACAACACACACACACACACACCACACACACACACACACACACACACACACACACACCACACACACACACACACACACACACGTGCCGCCGCACACATACACTTATACACTTAACCACTACACATAAAAACACTCCGTGACTGGTTTGTATTTTTTGTGTTTAAAACTGCATACTAATGTGAGAGGGCACTGATTCCCAAAACACAGGCTTCATGCCTAGCTCGGGAGTTAGGGACTTCCATAAGTTATTGTATCACATTTTTGGCAATAAAGATTTATTATTATATGTTTTGTACAATCCTTGACACGCAACTTGGCCAAAGTCGCGCAAAAGTCGTTTTTTAAGTATCTGGTTGTCAAGCGGGACGCGGGGAATGAGTTTACTCAACTATCTCCTTCGTACTCATAAGCTTGACCGCGCGCGAGCGAGACGGACAGACTTCTCATGATGCGAGTTCAGTGCGACGTCACACCACGCGGTTGTTCACAGACACTGCACAACGTGTATACGTGTGTTGAACGTGCCACGCCGCGATATTGTCCATAATACCTCAGCTTTAAAATTGAATTTAAGTCACAAGTTTCATAATATAGTTAATTTGTAAATTAATTTTAATAATATTAAATTACAATTAATATTTAATTTGTAATAAAAATCATTTTAAATAATATATAAATAGTAATATAAATAATTTATAAAATTTAGAACACTGCATGTTGGCATTCTTCAACAAAATTATAAATCGTCAGCAAATTGTCACACGCATGTGCAGTTCTATTTTTTAATTACTGAGGCATACTGTTTTATTTTATAATTCTGATTGCTTGCAAAATTACTCACAACCTTTGGCACAGAAACCCGTGTACTTTAGAATTCTATTTAAAATTTAATGATTTTTAAAATTTGTTTAATATTAGCATCTTATTGATTCTGTCTTTATCTACTATTGTCTTATTTAATCTTTTTTTAACCAGGGTATGGGCTACTTACATGCGAGAGGTATCATTCACAAAGACCTAAAAACGAAGAACATATTCCTCGAGAACGGGAAGGTGGTTATTACAGATTTTGGTCTGTTCAGCGTAACAAAACTTTGCTTTGGGAACAAGTAAGTGAATTATTAACTTTAATATAGATATTCATAAAATGTTCATTTTCAGCTAATCAAATAGCGGAAGAGCTTCAAATAAACGTGCATGTAATGTAGTGGTTAATGAATGCAGATATAGGGAAAGTTGTTTATCAGGATTGTCGCAAGTGGTAAACCATAGTCTCTGCCTACCCTCATGGGAAACGGGGGTGGTATTATGTATGTATTGTAAAAGTAAGATGATATGTTATTGTAATAGTTGTTCATTTATCTATATATTAATAATACGTGAAGCATTAACAGCAAAAAACTTTGCACCCCTTTTACGAAAATTGCGCGACGGAGGTGTATGAAATTTCGCACACTTATAGTTTATATAGAGAAGAGGTGCAGAATGCTAATTTAAAACAAAATATTATGCATAAAAATTACATTACCACCATGTATTTGACACATACACGCATATATACTCTTTTGTTTATTATTAAAGTCAAATTAACAGTGTAGCTTTGGCAAAATCTGTGATTATAGAAGTATAGTCTTTGACAGCAGAACCGTAATAATGTTTAAACTTATAATTTAAATTAATTACGGTGGTCGAATTTCGACCACGGGCGACCACTAGTATGTAAATAATGGTCATCTGTCTTCATCACTATTGATTTTGAATTTGTATGATTTTGGAAGTGCTCGAGGTGACAGCCTTGGTATCCCGCCGGGCTGGTTGTGCTACCTGGCGCCGGAGCTTATCCGAGCGTTGACCCCGCACGCCTCCCTTCATCTGCCGTTCTCGAAGGCCACAGACGTTTATGCGTTTGGGTGAGTTGTTACACTAAGGGTTTCCACCTCTAGTCTCCTTTGTAGTAGTAGAACTTAAAAGCTCTTTTAGAATAGACTATATTTTACTGTAAAACCAAAATTAAGAATATTAATATTGTAGTATATTAATATATTGTAATGAGGGTAGTTGTTAATAAAGGCAGTCTTGGTCGAACTTGTGTTCATTCTCTACAAATATGACGGCCTCTGTGGTTGAGTGGGCTAAGCCTTTGCCGGTCTACCTCGCAACAACGCAGAGGCTCCGGGCTCGATACCTGGTATAGTAAATGTCGGAAACATATTTTCTCCGTTATTTACTATGGTCTGGGTGTCTGTGATTGGCCCTAGAGTAGTCCGTTGTATATTACCCATAACACAAGCGTGACTGCTTAATTTGGGGATATACAATGTGTGTTTGTCTGCCGATTTCTGCCGGTTTGGCGATTGCTTCCAGACAACCTTTGTATGGAGTATCAGGAGGACAACAAAAGTCTGGTAGTTGTTTAAACCATCGTACTCGTACAATGTTTTAGTTTATAAATCTATACAGATAAATAAAATATATATATTTATTAATTTTGGGTCTTACGTTTCAGTACGGTATGGTACGAGTTGGTTTGCGGCGAGTACCCCCTGAAGGGGCAGCCGCCCGAAGCCGTCATCTGGCAGGTGGGGAAAGGCGTCAAGCAGTCCCTGGCCAACATGCACGCCTCCAGAGATATCAAGGTAAAATTAGTAAATGTGCAATCATTCAAATTCAAACGTTTTTATCCCGACTAATTTTAAATAAAGAGAATGTCTGTAAAAGTGAAATACAACTGTCCTGTCCTATGACTACGACTGCACTTCAATAAATATATAAAGTATTACAACAATCAAGTCTTGAAATCACGTGTTTTCGTAGTTAAGAAATCCCGCAATAAGGTGTCGGATTAGTAACGTGGCGGCACTATGTGCACATTCCTAGTTGCACTTGACAACACTAACCACGAGAAAAATAATGCTGTCATATTGAGTTTTTGGCGGAAGTGAAAGGAAATGTTGTGCTGTGCAGTTTTATTTTCTAAAAATGTGCAAAATTACTCTAAAATGAACAGTAATTGTAGGATGTTGATTGTTTTTGAATAGTAATTATGTGTATTTGTGAGAAATGTGAACTGTATAACCAAATGTGGCCTTTTGAGTTGTCACAAAAGTCCATTGAACTGCTTCAGTTGATAACCTACAGTTCAGCTGAGCTATACATAGGTTTAAGAAAATGAAGAAACTATATTGCAGTCTAAGATCTGGCTTACAGGCCTAGTTGCCAAGCCATTAACCAAATATATGAGTGGATCCGCAGTCATTAATTTTCTTTTTTTTGTTGTAAAATTATACAGTAATGATACATGTGCTAATATTTAATAGTAATAGCAGAATATTTTTATCCGTTTAGGAACGGAGAAAGAATACAACTTCCTGCGGCCGGGCGGCCTGTCGTAAGAGGCGATAAAATAACCCACAGCCAGGTGCTGTAGCATTTGCCCGACTGGATGGCTACCACCCCTGGTCTAAAGTATGCCGCCACAACAACCTTGAGTTGTGTTCCGGCATTAGTGACCAGGTTCCAGTCTCCATTCGGAGAACAGCAGCCAACTTGTAGCACTGTTGGTGTTGCAAATGTCCATAGGCGATGGTAACCGCTTTCCATCAATCATGTGGGCCATCTGCCTGTCTGCTGAACTCAAGCAATAAAAAAAGAAGAGGGCCTCAGGTGTCCCCGAAGACTCTGTTTTACTTTTTTTTTAAGTTATACTTCTTTAGGCGCGTTAGGGAAAAATTATGAGAGTAAATTTTTACGATGCGCGCACACCGTCACACGAAAAACCTACACCATGAAGTTAGCTATAGTCGACCGACACCCTGAAGTTAGCTATAGTCACCGACACCTGAAGTTAGCTATAGTCAACATTCAGTTTAAGTTATACTTTACATGCGCCGCACCTTCACGAATACCCCCTGAAGTTAGCTATAGTCAACTACTATGTTACTTTTTTCTATTGTTAGTGTCGTTTTTTCTACATACGTAGAAAAAACGAATAGAATAAGGCAAAAGATAGAATATTTGAAAAGATTTTTATCTTGACACGCCAAAGAATTCTAATTAACTTCTAACGCGTGTACATAAGTACACACACGCATTTTTCTTTATCGACATGTACCCATTGACAGGACATATTGATGGTGTGCTGGTCGTTCCGCGCGGGCGACCGGCCCGACTTCCCCTCGCTGCTGTCGACGCTGCAGAAGCTGCCCCGCAAGCGGCTGGCGCGCTCCCCCTCCCACCCCGTGCACCTGTCGCGCTCCGCGGACTCGGTGTTCTGAGGGCGCACTCAGGCGCTGGCCGTCCGACAGTGAACTACACGCACCGCTCGTAAGCTACGACTCGTTACGTTTGATACTTTAACTATCATATATATATTCAAACTCAAATATTTAAATTAAGACCACAAAAAATAATTTACATTCACTAATGACAGCACATAAAACTATTAGTACATTATGGTACTAGTGTGTAACACTGGTGATTACCGCCGAGGCGCCATTGAGACTCGGACCGTAGGCGAGGGTCTTAAGAGAGTCGAGGACGGTAATCATCAATACACACGTGTATCATACGACGTTTTTCAACACACTTGTCAATAAAATAACAACAAAAATTAATTTTATTTAGTAGATAAAAATTTATTTAGAGTAACAATTAGTAAATGTGCAGTTAGTAAAATAGTTATATATTAGTTTATTTATCAAACACGTACGAGTTAAATTATCTATTTAAATAAGAAGATGCATGAAATGAATAAGCAATAGGAACATGAATTTATTTGTTCTATAGAACACGATCTTTTTTTTTTAATAAAAACTTTTTTAAGAGGAAGCAACTCAACCATAAAAAAAAACTATAACTCACTAGTGAGTTATAATTTTTTTTACTTAGTTTGATTATGGGTGTCATTCTGTGCCTAATTGCGGTGACCATAGAGCCACTTTATGAGCAAGTGTGTTGAAAAAATATTATACTAAATTAACAATATACGTACTCACAAAACATAAAGCCGTTAGAATTTCATGAAAAATACAAAATGAGAACGAAATGTGTACATTTCTTTATGTGTTATGTATAACACCCACTAAAAAACAATAAAGCTAGTAACTCAGCATTATGCTGTGTCAAGAACTTACATAGCGCTGATTTTCAGCACCAGCTTCCAATCAAAAATAACAATAACTAATAAACAAATAACTTCTTATGCCCTTTAAAGCCTAAAGCCTAAATTTAAAGCAATAAATAAAACACATTTTAAATGTTATTTTAAGTATAATGGCTTTTGAAAGACGTAATTTTGAATAATTTATAATGTAAATGAATGAGATGGCAAGGATATGAAGACATAGACTGGTTTTCTATCCCAATGTCCATCCTTTTATCTATGGTAGAAATTTGACATTACTTGTACGGAGTTTTTGCCAAGTTTTAATGAGCAAGGCAGCATATTAGCGACTTTGTTGTTACAAATGTCCATAGAGGATGGTGACCACTTTCCATCACATCGATACATCCAAGAGATACTACGCCAATTTAATTTTAGGTACTTCCTGTTTTCAAAGGAAAGCACCCAATAATGTTGTTCCTAAAATTTCATAAAAAAAGATACTAATGCCCGGTTTCTGAGGGTACTTTTAACTGTTGTTTGTTAGCACTATAACAATTACTTATAAAATTGCGTTTTTGAACACACCATCATACGATAGTTAAGCTAGGTTCAACTTAACTGACTAATATTAGGCGTTTATCTATTCCATATCTTTTGTTTGCCGTTTAGTTGTCAATGATTTTGTTTGATGTAAATAAATATTAGATATTCGTTCTTAAAGAGACCCATCTAGTGGCGAGTTTTGGTACTAGTTATAGGTTAACAGTTAACCTAAGTTTGTCCTATATAACTTTATGGAATCAATTGAAGACACGAGTGGATGAAGGTGATAAGTCGCATAATTCCAATTCTGAGTAAATCGAGGTAAAAGTTTTACTTTTATTTTAAACTGAACTGAACATAATTAACATAACATAATTCAACTTTAAATTTTTTTTTAATATGCCTTATATCTATGGTCTAAGGTCTGTAGTCATTTGATATCGACTTATAACCTTCATCTACGCAAAAAAAGCAAAAAACCGAATATGCGACATATCACCTTCATCCACTCACGTCTTCAATTGTTATTGAAATCATAACTGGTAAACTCAGAAACCCATAAATGTTTTTAGATTTCTCATTTCTTCTTGACGTGTCCGTTAATGGCGAACCTTGTCAAGTCAGCTGCGGGCGCAGGTGGCTAGCGAAACCAAATTTGGTTTTAAAAGTTTTGCAAAGCAAGGCCTACCCAGCATAATATGTTAAGACATTAATTATTGTTTTTCCCTTAAAAACAGAAAATGTCTAAAATTAAGTTGGCGTACTTTCCCTTGGAGGTGTCGAGATGGTTCTTAGACTCTGCCGTATTCCGGCATAGAAATGAATAGTTTGTGAGACTTAAGAACTGGTTAGTCGAATTTCTTTTCGAACTAAGTAGATATTTTATTATTACGCAATAAATGTAGCTGTATGACGACTATATAAGCAATTGTTAATACTTAATATTATTTCAGTATTAAAAAACTTGTAAATAAATTGATGAAATGTGGAATATTTGCCTGTTATCAAAGACATAACTGAAGCTGGTATTCAGTTGTATTGAATTTTTAGATCAAAGTTGCTGTAATTGTTTCAACTGTTACATAATTTAATATTCTAAAATAATTATAGGATAACTGGATAGGTTATGTAATTTAGTTATCAGATGATTTGTTGGGTTATGTAAATAATATGTAATTTAACTGTCAGATAACTTTTATGTTATCTTATAGTTAAAATATATAACGCCCCTGGTACGCCCTTGTTGATAATTTTAAGCCGTTTTATTATGACTGCTGTAATTTGAGTAACTTATCAACAAGAATTACAAGTAAAGGTGTTAGAAAACATCGATGATAGTGTTGTTAATATCATGGAAAGAAAGCGTTGGAATGACAATCGCCAAATAAAAATGTGACTAAAAGTCCTGTTTTTTGTGGACACAACCAGTCTTTTTTCTCTTCTTTTTAATATAGCAAAAGAGTGCCTTTTCCACTCATTCACAGAAATTGATCCTCTCACACTACACTTTGATTTTGTAAAATAAATGTCCCACTGCTGGGCTCGGGCCTCCCATTATAGGGGAACGGATAGTATACCCGCCACGCTTGTCCAAGGCGGCTTGGCAGGTTTGACACATCCGTTATCTCGATGTGCAGATTGTATCACGTTGTTCTCCTACACCGTTGTTAGCACGCGGTAATTCGGTAGTTGACAGTATGAAAATATAGGCCGATTTTAATATATTTCGTAGATTACGATCTAAATATGACAAAAATAAATTGTTTTTACTAAAATATTAAATATTAATTGATATTTTTGAGAAATAAAATTGTTATATTGCAGCCATTAGCCACGTGACAATGAACGCCGATCAGAGCGCGTGACGTCATAGTGTGCAAAACACAACAAGTTATCAATGACTTCTCAGATGACACTTCAACGAAACAGATGTTTGTTTTGCACACTGTGACGTGATGCGAGACGCCATGACAGCTTGACGCGTTTTTGTGACGAAATGTCAAAATATTTATAAAATTGGTAAATTAAATATGTTAAAGTTGTTTATTGCTGAAATATTATTTTGGTTAAAATAGAACATAAGGCTCAAAATAAACCTGTTTCTCAAAAATTGACAACTAACGAATTGTAACAATATGCACATTCGTTCAGAAAACTGCCTAAGTGGTGCATGCGTTCCGGCCAGGATCGAACCCGCGCCCTTTGGGTTTGGGACGTGAGCTCTAGCCATTAAGCTACCACGACTTAACAGAATATACTTATTTTATCAATTCTTTTTCTGAAATTTTTCAAAAATTTAATGATACCACTTTAGTTTTCGTCAAAATCGGCCTCTAGACTCCCTTGAATGTGTGTTTTGCTATTACGTATAGTTCAGAATTTGGCCCTGAAAGTTCTCCCTGTATATGTATCCTTCAATTTCTGTGACAATATTTGTAGTGACAATAGTGTTTTGCATGACCATATTATTAAAACTATAGTTATCAATTTTTGTTATACAGTCCGGACTATTGAAATATACTTAATTTCATCCATTTTAACGACTTGATTTTAGCCATAATTTGTGAACTAGTCTTGGATAAGTCTTACATTTGGCGTATGCGAATAGTGTTGTAACACATTCTTCTACATTTGTCTATATTCACAATCGATGTTCATCATATTATGTGGCATTTTTCGCGTTTATTCTTCCGTCACACTATGAGAATCTTAATAGATGTGATGGTACTGACGAAGTCCTGCCTTACACCTGTAAGTATTGTCCTCATTAGGCTGAACGCGCACAACGATTGTCCGGTATAAGTCGTAGTGAGCGCCTAGCTTTAGAAGCATACGGAAGTAAAGTTACGGGTGTTAGTCTGGCCTTATGCCAAACACAAGATATAGTATAGTAAGTTGTTTACGGTGAAAAGGCATTCAAATGGATTCATAATATTAAATATATCACGGACATTGTAAGTACTATCTTGATCTCTGTTTAATATATAGATTAAATTATATTTTCTTATTTAAAATAAAGGCAATGTAAATTTAAACATAATTATGTAAAAGTTGACTGCTTTGTTGATATAAAAATAAAATACAAAAATATTGAATAATAATAATTATTATTAGTATGTAATATGTAAATATTGTGTACAGTGTTACGAATTTTTGCTGTGATTGATACTTTTGAAGGGTGCACTGGTGTTTGTTGCTCTTGTAAAGAATCAATGCCCTGTTTTCAGTCTCTCTTTACTTTTTCCATGTATGTTATGACATTTTAGAATAAATACTGCTACCAACCAGGCACTGCGCATAGTTCAGTCGGCACTCTCTCATATCTGAATATATTGTGACCCTATATTAAAACATTGAAACATTATATAGTATTTGACATTGTGTTTCTTTGACCTGAATTCGATAACTGCAGGTAGATCGGTTGTAGTAAATACATAGGCAAGTCTGAACTCTCTTAACAGAAATCAGTGCACCCAATAATCAATATAATTCAGTTTAATAATAGAAAAATAATGCTAGGAATGGCAATGCAGTACTTTAAAGTTGTTGCTTTGATCATTAGTTTCAACTTATTTACTAGGTGTCGCAAGTAGCGTTCATGAAGTATGGAGAGAGAGCCATGAAGTACAACATTAATGGAGCTAATACTGAAAGAGTGGTGATGAGCTTAAATAATAATTTTACCACGTGAGTGGCTCGATGCTCAACCGTGTCAAGTCAAAATTGAACAGATAAGAAATAATAGTGAAACGACCAGGTGTATACAATTTTGGTCTATATTTGCTAACTTCATTTTGTTTATAATTAATGTCTTTGGATGGAGACTTTTTACTATAGAGATTGTACAGTTTTACACAACATATAATTCTGATCAACAGTTTTTGTTTGCGCAGAAAAGTGAAGACCGCATTCCGGCATGTAAATAATGTATATTAAACCTTATTCGGAAGCGGAAATGGCAATGTTGCTTGCCATGCACTCTTAACTCTGTTCTGCTTACACGATTCGTATATACCAACAATGGTTTATACGAATCGTTTACCCTATTAAGATACCATTTGATTATTTTGGGCTATAATATGTTTTAAATAAATACAATGATAGTTTAGTGAGGTTTTGTATATTAAAACTCGAGTAAAGATTGTCTCTGGCGTTCCCTAGGAATATAGAATTAAATTGCCCTTCTAGTATTGCTCTTCTATGGTCTTAATATAATTATTACTATAAGAGTTGAATTTCATATTATTATAGTCTTATCGATTTATTTCAATATTACATTTGAATACAGGCATGAAGTGAAACATACGAATTTGTTAATCGCCATGACTTTATTGCAATATCTTTTAAACTATAACAGATCATAGTGGAGTCCTGTTTTTGTCTGATCAGAAATCTACTTAGTTTTACCATTTATATTTTAAATAAACCTCTCTTGTAAAGTACTGGAAGTCTATTTTGATGAAATTTTATGTAGTGTGCCACACGTGTGGGGTATATCGAAGCAGATCTTGAAATCCATAACGATGTTATTTAATGTACAGACCTTTTGTTTTTAAAACAGACTTGATGATATAATAAACAGAAACACAGGAAACGTTATTTTTTTTGCAAGGTTATTGATTCCTGTAAATATACAAATACTACTAAAAATGCAAAAACTTCACGAAGCTAATTTTCTTATTTTTATAATAATAACCAGTTTGATAGTACCATGTGTAAAACATTGAATGACATTCCTTGCGATAGATTGTTAAAGTTGTCAGATGTCTTTATTTATTAATTGTATGTAATATTCATTCTCGATATATGTGTAACTATGCCAAATTTTGAAAGACCTTTGTGATTGAAACAGTTCGTATGTGTCTTTGTCATACTTCTTATTGCTAGTTTCTTATGGGTTAGACATACTTTGATTTTATTCATGTAGAATTTAAAAGTATGTCAACTTAAAAAATGAAAGTTGGCATACAAGAGAACACTAATTACCAAGTTATTCTATTTTGTGTGCGCATTTTCAAAAAAAGATTTTTTTTAATGAAGCAATCCAAAAGCATTTGTGCATATACTAGAACGAAACCTAATGATTTGCATTAAAATTGTTTATGCATCACTGACTAAATTTGCTAATTATTGTATCACAGCTTATATAGACATTGATGGGCTATTTTTATAAAAAAAAAATGTATTTCAAGACCACAGGCCTTAAAAATGGCAAATTGTATTATTATTATTGTCGACGTAATTGAATTTTTGGATAAAAATGTTTCTATGAGGCTACTTTTAGGTGAACTCATCTCTTAATTTATATAGCAATAGGAGATAGAATTATAAAATGTTTTTTTTCTATAATTCTATCTCCTATAGCTTTTTGTCTAGTTCTATGTTGAAATTTCAATTTCAACATAGAGACTAGACAAAAAGCTAGCAGGATATTGCTGTATATAATTTTATTTTGTCATATGAAGTTAACAGTAATTCTAGATCCACTGATTACTTACTTACATAAGCTGATAAATTATGACTTATCTGTCGCAAAAATTAATAACTGAAAAGTAAAAAAAAAGATATTTCTGCTCATATTTGTTATCTACTTATTAATATAATTATAGTAAAAGAATATTCTGGTCATTTGACTCCTAATTGATAGTTAATTGTTATAAATTTATCACTGAAGGGATGATGATAAGGTCATGCACCGTGCATTTAATGAATGGATAAGATGGCTTGATAAGTTATCATTTAGTTTCTGACAAATAAGTTATAATGATTAATTTTATCATATGGTTGTTACTTATCATCTAGAGAAAAAAATGTAAGGTATAACTTATCAGTCTATTAAAAAGGAATTAATGTTTTAGATTGAACCTATTGTCTATGAAAGGAGTCTTAAATTTGATGATAGACATGTAATAGTATAATATCCATTAACTTAATTAATGTTACTGGTTAAAGTGCGCAATCTGCTACAATTTGTATATAAGGTTCTATGGCGAGGCTTGGACAATTGTATTATAAAATATATTTATTCAATAGATAATGAAAAAATAATGGTTGGAATGCAACAGTAAGTAGTTTTACATTATGTATTGAGATTTTGAAATGATTAGGTTAGCTGCATTTGCCAAAATAAATTTCCAATCACTGTTTGCTTTTATTTTTATTTACCACCCATTTCTAAAACTTTAATATATTGAACCCCTTAGTTCAGTGATGACAGCGTACATGCTATATACCCCTAATGGATTCCTAGGTCTGGGGTTAGGGCGCGTTCCCACTTTGTCGTTATGGCAGATAATCGTGTAGTTTTAAGTGTCGTGGCTTATACGTTTAAATGGAGGTGACCACATTTAGACCGACACGATTTACTGTCGTCCACGACATTTTTTGCAATGACGACAGATTGTCATGACAGTGGGAACTGCTCGCACGACAGTCGTAAAACGATAATAAATCGTACGACTAAACTCGCGACTGTAGATTTGTAGCTTACTAATGATTTGATACGTCGTGATCCAATGGGAACAGCTAGATACAATAGTCGCTAAACTAGTCGCTAAATAAAAAAAAGAAAACAATCGTTATAATGGGAACAGCTAGAGACAACAGTTGTCCAATGATAGATTAACTGTTATGACATAGTGGAAACACACCCTCGCCTCTACTTCTGGAAACTTTATGTAAAGTATCCTAGGGTTAGTATTCAATTAATTGTGGTAATACATAAAAACTAATCATCACTATAATATTTGAGAACTTAGCTCTTGTGGAGCTTCTTTTTTAATTTTTATTGCTGAAGCACAGCATACATGCTTATGTCCCAACTGATGGGAAGTAGTTACCCTCGCCTGTGAAGTTTAGCAATACCAGAAGTGCTGCTGGCCTTGAAAGAGAAACTGGAACCTGGCCACTAATGCCAGAACAAAACTCAGTTTTTATGTCACCATACTCTAGACCAGGGGTGGTAGCCGTCCAGTCTGGCAAATGCCTACCACCTGGCTAGGCACCTCATCTATTTATCTACTCTCAATCAGCGGTTTCACTTCTTTGTATGATGACAATCCTTATCTTTTTATTTCATCAAAAAACACCCTCCCAATAAAACTAATGATAAATATGCATTTATTAATGCTATAAATATTGAAAAAGAAATTCTTACCATCTTATTCATAGAGAGAGTAAGTTTGAACACTTCTTTACGGTTCTAAAGAAGTGTTCAAATTTACTCTAAATGTCTATGAATAAGACCATTAATGTTTATGTTGTTTGGAGATTTATTTAAAAAAATATTACTATTCAAGATTTCATAATGGTTCCATAATCAATAGAAACTGATATGAGTGAAATGGGGTAGCTTCACTTGTTATAATTTTTAATACATATAAGATTATGGTCAGTACAGACAAACCTATTAGCAGCAATAATTTTGCAACATCTAATTAGGATTAAAAGTGAACTAAGACAACAATAAAAATATTGTACTAGAAAGTTGGTAATGATAATTAAAAGTAAATTAATTTTTGTTGATATTTATTATGAAACATGACCAGCCAGTATACTTGCTATATTGTTGCACATACTTTTAATTTCTTCATTACTTGCATATTCTGAGCCTAAAATAGCATTCCCAACAGCAATTGTTTCCCGCATTGAGTTAGCTTTTATCCATATTCTGCCATTCATGCCTGCAGCCATTTCAAATGGCCACTCATTCTTCAAAGATGCTATTAATGGACATTTAGGGTTTAGAATCTTTCTAATCAAATTTAAAGAACATTTGAACATGAAACCATCTTCTAGAACGCCCATGTAGTTTTTCTTTCCATCAGAATCAACACAAACTAGCTCCGGTTCCATGTCCTTACTTGCATTCAACATTTTTCCATAAATTACGTCACCAACCTTCACTGCTGGACGGTTTTTCTTTGTAGCACCCTCAAATGATAAATAGGATAAAGAAGCGGTGCAGCTTCCACCGACATCGACTCTGAATATGTCACCTGCTTTCTGAACTACGACTCCAATTACATTCTCACTTCGTGAAGGAACATATCTTTTCTGGTAACTCTCGACCCAGTAAGTATTTGGTGAGCGCTTCTTCAGGACTCCAGCTTTAACAATAAAAACTCCATCGATTTCCTTTCGTAAACCAGGACCAAGTATCACTCTGCCACTTTCGCCAGCTTTGGCTATTTCTTCACATTGGTCGCCTGGGAGAACGACGTCTTCTATGGTAACTTTCATTATCGTTTGCCAGTTAGGGGCATTCAAAAGTAACAACTTTTTTATTTATATGTTATAATAATTTATGTTCTTTTAAAACATTTGAAAGACAAATTTGTAGTAAGTTAAAATAGCAATAACTTCACGTTGTTTTGACTTTTGATCGCTTGACTAACTTGACACGACAGGAGCGTTGCCAGATGACCATGTCAATTAACCCCCAATTTTTTTCAAAATCCCCAAAAATAAGCTTTTTGAGAAAAAAACCCCAAAATAGTTTTTACTTATTTTAAAGGAGAGAGAAAAAAGCAAAACCACCATCGTAGCGAAAACGTCACTAATGACGTCATCATTTTCCCTCACGGGGCGCTCACAACGACCCGTGTCAATCAATAGGTGCGATAAATAGCCATTCCACTTGAGTCCAGAAGGATCCGGCCCAATCCAGTCTGTAGAAAAAATATTTAATTTAGTTTACATTTTTTTAGTATTTATCATTAAATGACAAACAAAAAACTTTGCAACTTAAAAAAATTAACTTATAAAATCTAGATAATTTTCTAAGAATACATATAATAGCTGTAATGTATCTTTATGTCGTATGAAAAGAAATAAATCCCTATCGACAGAATAGTGTATATTTGAAAGAAAAGAATGATAAATTGTAAGATTATCAACAAACCGACACCCTTTTTATTTCATGCTTAAAACTTTTAATGCATTGTACACATGACATATAAATTACCTAAATTGATATTTACGAAATAATTTCGGTACAGCTTTCCTTTGAGCCATGTCGAAAATCCTGGACAATTGAAGTTTTTTATTATAGAAATATATTTAATTTAAATTCTTAACCTCAAGATTGCCTTTCTCTTTATTGTGTCGAAAAAATGTCAAAACAAATTAGAAATATATTTTATTCTGAAATTATATTCATTTTCATTATTTTAAAGAGATAGGCAATTACTCATTAGGGTAGGTATGTTGTAATTACAGAAACGTTTACTCATACATACCTTTAAGCTCATCATCTCTTTCCCATTTAGTGGTATGTTTTTGAGAATAACCTGAATTTTTTTCTCCCTTTGGCATTTTAATTATACGTAGAACTATCAATCAATCAACGAGTATAGTTTTATTGGTTTAAGGTTTACATTATTTAAAACAAACAATTATTTTAAACTAACAATAATAATTATAAATTTAGCTGCCAGCTGTTTCGACTAGTATGTACATATGCATCAGCACCATCTGGTAACCATCAATGACAGTAGTGTCATTTGATCCATTCAAATTTTTTTATAAACTTTGATAGAATAGAAGTATGCAGTATGGACAGTAGTGCAATTAAAAAAAAATCAATTAAAATTTTATCCCTAAAAATACCCCCAAAAAATTATTCCCCTAAAAAACTCCCTGTCGAGATTTTTGCTCCCTAAATTTAGGGACAAAATCCCCAAGTTGGCATCACTGCACGACAGTTGATGTACAGTTTGGTAATAACTCAACATTTGATGATTTGAGTAATAAACATTTTATAAATCTAATAATTTTTTTAATGAAATAAAGTACAATATCATTCCTGAGATTCCGCTAAATATTTTGACTTTCCATGAAGTGGGATTGGATGATCAGGATGTTTGTTTTGCATGGGACTTTCTAGTAATTAGGTGATCTGTTGGCAAAATCAATGCGTGTGCGTTGGCAGCCAAAAATAGAATACAATGCTGTGGTTGGAGTGTCACTCAAAAGTGTCAAAAACATAACACATGGCATTGGGTACTAAAAATATGTACATTTTTCGGTTTTGTTTACTTTTGTAAAGATATTGTTTTTCTTTTGTAAAAATGCCGGCTGTAATCGAAAATGATGTTTTAGTTTACAAAGGCAGTAATTTCTTTCGTCAGCGCCTTCTACTAGCCACTTTGAGTGGTCGTGCAATAAAGATAGAAGAAATTAGAAGTAAACACGATGATCCTGGTCTTAGAGAATACGAAGTGAGTCTTATTCGACTTCTGGATAAAATTACTAATGGCACAAGAGTAGAACTAAGTGAGACGGGCACGTCCGTGTATTACCAACCTGGGATTTTGATCGGTGGGCAGGTTAACCATAGTTGTTCGACGCAGCGGGGTATGGGTGAGTATCCAACATAGCCTTCATTTTTAATAAGCCTATGCCACAACAGCAAGCATCAAAGTGATAAGGAAAGTGGGCAGTGTCGTGTTCATATTGTTATGCTTACATACTCACATGTAACATCCAAGATAGGTCTACGTCCAAAACTACATGACAGTTTTAGTGTTATTTTAAATAGTATTGAGCTGGCTGAGTGGGGAGAAGGTGGGCTTATTTACCCCTACTAAAACCCCTATTAGGGTCTGGAATTCTTGAAATATTAATTTTTTGATAAACATAACCTCACTTATTATCACTTATAAACATTTAACACCCAATAATGATAAAGTTAAACATTATAATTAGTGTTACCATACAGCAAGGTAATGTAACCAGTCTTTTGGGGACATTTCCCATTGATGGAGGTCTGGTACTAGTTTTTACAGTTTAATTTCAGTTTATATGTAATTAATATGTATAGCTATTGAAGATTATACTAGTCTGTAAATAAATTCTGCAAATAAATTATCACTCTTCAATCCAAATTTCAACACTGACATTTAAACATTTCTTTTAATAAATTTAAGGTAATTAAGGTAAATTTAGTTTAAGATGACATAGTCCAAAAGGTACTATTTAAAATCTTAAATAATGCTGGTATAAAATGCATGCTAACTTGTGCACTTTACAGTTGTAGATGTGTTCAATTAGGAATATTAAACTAATGAATAAGTTTTAATTGAGTTAAACAATTTTTTTTTAATGTCTCCTTAGACATTGGGTTACCTGGAAGAGATCGCTATAAGTGATAAGGCCGCCCATTGTTCAAATGGAAATGTATTTATATTAAATGTCTAGGTTTAAGTTATGATGAACAATAAAGAGTTCATTCATTCATTCATTCATTAAATTTTTGGCTATATCCTTTTAATTCAATCTTGTATTACTTATTCTTTCTCAGGATACTACTTAGAATTCTCCTCGCCTTGGGACCATTTTGTAAGGAACCACTTAATGCAGTATTACAAGGCGTGACACACAGTGACCTGGATGTTTCAGTGGACAAAATTAAGACAACAGCGCTTCCAATTCTCTTGAAGTTTATATTGGTTGATGATGGACTTGAACTCAAAGTGGTTCGGAGAGGTAATAGACTCTTTTGTTGGGTAATAGATATGAGAATGAGTATTTATTGTGTACTTATGGTCCGATGATTATCACTTTTGAAAACTTGTATACTTAAGGTGTGATACAAGTTGAAAGGATGTTTAGTCATAAATACACATAATTGCTCACATGTCTATTTCCTAGCTGTGATGGAATGTGGTTTCCGTTACTGATAGGCATTACTCTAGACCAGAGGTGGTAGCTATCCAGTCTGGCAAATACCCTAACACTTTCCAAAATAAAAAGTGCTTTGTGGTCTGGCTTTCAAACTTCGTGATATTTATGACATTGGAAATTAAGAGTTTCATTTTATAAAGATTACAAAATTATATTTTGAGTAATAACATTAATTGGATGTAATTATTGCGATTTACATGACAAATAACAGATTTGAGGCATCAAATAATTTCAGAGTGTATTATGAGTTATGTTATTTATTGGGCAATTATCATTGCTCATTGTTCTTCCATTGTTTTACTACTAAGTTTATATAATTATTTTCTTACTTTAAATCTCTTATGTGTTTAAATTAACCCTGTTGTTCATAATAGTTAGTTGAGGTTTATAGGCTCCTTAAATAAAGAATAAAATATTTTATTCAAGTGTTTCATACTCTCAATTTGGTAACGAAAATCTCTTTTTTAAAATTTATTTAGAAACCTATTTATGATATCTCCCTTAACTACATATTATGAATAATGGGACAAGAGTTTACTCTTAGTCTATTTTTGTTAATGAATAGTACATACTGAGAACTGTTTTATAACACTAAGTAGAGGCGTGTCATCACCATTTTTTTATATACTAATTGGTTTACCTCAACTGCTATGTATTACTCTGTAAGCCTTCCTAAAATTAAATAAATAAACTAAAAAATAACTATACAAAATATCCACATATGAGTTTCATAAGCTTTATGTATATTACTAATTAAAGAATCATTACAGGTGCACCACCTTTAGGTGGAGGAGAGATAGTATTTAAATGTCCAGTGAGAAGGCATTTGAGGCCGCTGCAGTGGACTAAATGGGGGCTTGTAAAGAGAATTAGGGGTGTTGTCTATGCTCTTAGAGTATCACCAACTATGGCCAATAGGGTGGTTGAATCTTCTAAAGGGGTAAGTTTCCCTTAAGATGTTCTTATATACTTTAGCAATATATGATACAATAAATCTATGGAGGTTTCAAGTTTGTATGATGTATCTAAAAATGTAAAAAAGAAATGGGTGAGGTAAGGATGAATGATATTGTTAAAACCTAGGCACCGATAAAGACAAATTCCACATACAGACTGTTAAAGCACATTTTATTACCTGTCGGCATTTGACCTGATTGTAATTCTTTTATGATCGTCTGCTTTTGTTCACTTATTTATTTATACCTACTGCGCTTATGTCTCAAGTTAACTCTTGCGGGCTATAGTAAAAGTCGCGTTTAGAATGATAGTTTAGTCTCCGCTAATGTATCTCTCAATAATCAATTAATTTAATGCGACATTATAGTGTTTTTTAAGTTGGTGAAAAAATGGGGGCGCTAAAAAATATTTTATTCTCAAAGTGGGCAGTATACAAAAAAGTTTGGGAACCACTGTTCTACGGCAAATGAATAGATAGTAGGATGTAGGAATGGACCGTATTATAAGAAAAGCTTAATAAAATATAACCAGTCTTAAGGGGCAGGAGGAATTTACCAGGGGGTTTAAAATGGTGTTTTCCCAGATTTGTGTTAAGAAGTGTTAAAATAAAGTAGAATTTTATGCTGTCTTACGACTACTAGTATATTTAGACATATGTAAATGTCACTAAATGGTTCCCCCAAAGCAATCGATTTAGGTCCTTGAAAACTATTATAGTTCTATACACACTATAACTCTAAGGTCTGACCATTAATAAAACAGGAATACCGCAACCTCCTATTAGCCAGGATTTTGGAAAGTATCTTTCAACTATTTACAGGTTCTGTGGACTGTTTAAAATAAAATAAAAATATATTTTGAAATTTCTAATAATATACAAAAAATTTAAAATATAATTTCAAAATAATATTTCTTTTCATAATGAAAGAAAATAAAACTAAATATTATAAATAAATTAATATAAACTATGTAACAAATCGCTGTATTATTAAAAAATAAAAATTAAAGTAATAAAAATATTATTTCAGGTTATGTTAAAGTTCTTGCCAGATGTGTATATAAACACAGATCAGTGTAGAGGTCCGAATGCAGGCAAGAGTCCAGGCTTTGGCATTAGCCTGGTGGCAGAAACTGATGAGAAAACCTTTTATTGTGCCGAAGCTGTAAGTATTTTTTTACAATTCATTTAATAATAAATGCCCTATATCTCATTCATCTTGTCTGATTCTTCTATCTGGCGGCCTCTAAGCCTTTGCAGGCCCAGCTCACTGCAACTTAGAGGTTCGGTATTCAATTCTTGGTATGGTAAATTTCAGAAACATATTTTCTCCATTATTTAATACTGACTGTGCCCACGATGTCCTCCGTGTGGAATTTGTTTTCAAAACCCCTCGATTTTGAAACATTCTGCGTTGGTACTCCGTTCCTATTGCTCTTAGCATGATGATACATAGCCTATAGCCTTCCTCGTTAAATGGCCTATTTAACACTGAAAGAATTTTGCAAATCAGACAAGTAGTTCCTGAGATTAGTGCGTACAAACAAACAAACATACAGACAAACAACAAACTCATCAGCTTTATTATATTAGTATAAGTTGTTATATTCGTCGTATATAGTCGTTGTGTATTATCCATAACACAAGCGTAACTTGCTTAATTTGGGGATATACATATATGTTGTCTTTTTTACATTTATTTTTTATTGCATGAGTTCAGCAGACAGGCAGACGGCCCACCTGATAGAAAGCGGTCTGCAGATTATTTATTCTTATTTCATCCCCCATCTTATTCTTTTTATGCCATCTTAAAGGCTGGCCACACATTAGCTTTGTGATGGTAACCACTTTCCATAAGCTAGGCCGTTTGTCTAATTGTGAGCTTCGCAAAAAAAGTCCCACATACTAGGTCCATACACTACTAGTAGTGTACTGCAGTGGCCAGCAGTTACTGAACTAATCGGGATCTTAAATAAGAGACTGGGTTCAGGAAATATATAGTTTATCAAGGAAGAGACTTTTACAACCATGTGTTCCGCTCGCGGCCCGATACAATTCTGTTTTACTTTGTTTTTGCGAGGCGTTCTTCTATTTGAATTTAAATAATTATATTTCTTAAGTATCTATGACGAATAGAGGTTCTAAATACTACTTTGTTTCACTTGTCTAAAGTGGATTGGCGGGGTTGACATTTCATTTATCTCGATGTGCAGATTTCACTACGTTAGTATGTGGTGATTATAACAATAATATGGATATTACGTCGTAAAACTAGCATAGTGGTGCATACTTTCCGGCCGGGATTCTAACCAGCGTACTCTGAAGTTCGGGTGCGATATAGTTACGGGACACCTTTGATTATTATTTGGGATTTAAAGTGAATTTTGGGTTGTTATAAAATCTTAAAATAACTTCCGTCTTAGCCATCAAACTTATATTAAAATTTTCGGATCTGTTTATAATAAACTTAACTTCTTCTAATTTCATATTTAATAAGGCAACTCTTTCTGAAATCCAGTGAATTCAATTATTTTAGACTTGGGGTTTTTTATATCAGAAAACCGACGCCTTTTGTTTGTGAATAAAATAATAATTTGAAATAAATAATAATAATAATAAATTGACGAAAAATAATATGACATTTTAAGATTATTGTATAGTATAATGTTATTATGGACCAAATAAAAAGGCTTTTTATTGTAATTTTTTTTATTATATAATAAACTAGCTGTCCCGGCAGACGTCCTGCCCGGAAAAACTTCAACCGATATGCCGACAGCAGTGCCACCTACCGGGTCCAATTGTGAACCAACTCTGAAACCTTCTTTGGCTCATGCACAACACCTTTGCTAAAGATCATCACATGATCAAATGTATAGTTTACGATTCTATAAAGGACATACAGACAAACATTCATTTTTATATATAAGACTAGCTGCGCCCCGCGTTCTCTCCCGCGTGGTGATTGAAAATCGTCATAATTCCAAAATAAAAGAATTTTTCTAAAATAAAAGTAGCCTAAGTTACTCCTTATTACATCAGCTACCTGCCTATAAAAGTACCGTCAAAATCGGTCCAGCCATTTCAGAGATTAGCCGGACCAAACAGACAGTACAGTAAAAATGTTATTTTGGTATATGTACCATATATATATTCATATGCATGTAGTAAAAAGCGGTTATTTCAATATTACAAACAGACACTCCAATTTTATTTATATGTATAGAAGAAGAAGATAATGTGGGACGCGAGTGCGCTAAATGTTTAAGCTTAAGCGACCAAAGCTTTTATATTTATAATAAGGGGACGATGAATCAATACATTAGTAAGTTAATTTTGTTTTTCCAGAAATCAGTGGAAGGAGCCAAAGGCGAGATCACACTACCAGAGGATTTGGGTCAAGAGTGTGCCCAGAAGTTGTTAGATGAAATATATCGCGGCGGAGCTGTCGACTCGGCTTTCCAATGGTTGTTAGCGCTTTGGATGTCACTGGGACAGAAGGATGTTAGTGAATGTATTGTGAGTAAACAACATGGAATAAGTTACTATAGTTATATCTATCTATCCGTGCAGGAACGGAGAAAGAATACAATTTCCTGCGGCCGGGCGGCCTGTCGTAAGAGGCGACAAAACAACCCACAGCGAGATGGTATAGGCATTTGCCCGACTGGATGGCTACCACCTCCGGTCTAAAGCATGTTGCCATAACAACCTTGGGTTGTGTTTCGGCATTAGTGACCAGGTTCCAGTCTCCCTTAAGACAGCAGCAGTGCATTTGTCGCACCTTTGGTGTTGCAAATGTCCATAGGCGATGCTAACCGCTTTCCATCAATTGGGCCGTCTGCCTGTCTGCTGAACTCCTGCAATAATAATAAAATAATATTAATTCAATAACACGCGCAAAGTCCGTTACTTATTAGATTCCCGACTGTAGTACATATGTCTCGCTTCGTTCGTGATTGTTTTTACAGATATGCAGGTGTGAATTTGTTTTTGTCGGCGCCTAGGTTGTAACAATATTATTATAGATTATATTAAAATAAACTACACTATTGAATTGAAACTGTTTATCGGCGTTGGAAAAAAGTTTCCGTCACATTTTCGGTTACGCGTCACATTGTTTCCGTTACGAGCCATCTTTTTCTTGCCCCTTACACGGTCGATCACGGGCTGGCTTTATTTATTTAACCAATTTTTGTAAAGTTGCATATAGTAGATCATTTTCGAAAATAAGGTCATAAAGAAGTTAACTTCTTACGTGGGTAACTAGTAACGCACATATTTTTTACTTATATCTAATGGCGGCGATGTATTGATACGACTGTCTGTTATTGCGTTTGAAACAAGTTATGTCGTCCATGGGATGGCAGGATAGGTAATACACTTTCGAAAAAGATTTTTAGTGGAACGTAATTTGAATAAAATGATTGATTTTGAATATTTTCAGGTTGGCCCCCTCTCAGATTACACGATAACCTTTCTGCAACATTTGAAAGAATTCTTTGGTGTGATGTTCAAGTTGGAAGTGCAAAGGTCTGGCTCAGACGAGGACTCTGATGATGAGCAGATGCCCACAGCGCAGAAGATTAAAATGACTTGTGTTGGAATAGGCTATGTTAATATTAGTAAAAGGACGCTATAATAGAAAAGTTTGAAACTTTTTGCTTTTTTTATTTTGATATGAGCGTGAAATACATTTGCAATAATTAATTAATAGCCGGTACCTTTATCTTACTATTTTTTTTATGGCTGCAGTGCAGCAGATAGTGACGGCCCCCTGATGGAAAGTGGTTACCGTTGCCTATAGACGTTTGCAACACCAGAGTGTTATCAACGCGCTGCTGGCCTCGATGGAATTTTATGACACCCTTTTTAAAAATCTCTATATCGTACCGCTGTGGGAAAACCTCGGCTGGGAGCTCATTCCAAATCCCCACGGTATGCAAGAGAAACCTTAGAACTTGTCCTACCACCGGTGACTTTTGGAGCTTATATCAAATTTAGCCGATAATCAAATGAACGGTCGGTACGATATAGGAATCAGTCCTTAATCGATAACTTGTTATTTACTGACAAACTTCTGTCCAAATGGTTGAAAAACGCTAGTTTTGCAAGCTGTTTCGCTTACTTAACTAATGTAAATTATGAAACAGTCTGAGTATCATTATGGTTAACTCTCGCACATTTCATTTAAATGACGAAAGTTCATATCCTAACTTGGACTACTACTTAGGCAGTTTTTTGAGATTTAATATGCGTATTGTACAATTACCACGTGATGACACTGAAGTAATACATGGTGATAAAACCCGCATATTGAGATTGCAGGTGTGTGAAATTCACTAATCCGTCTTAGACAAGCGTAGAGGGTATATTGTCGTCTGTCTTCTTGACAGAATGAGACTGGCTGAAAGTAGTAGAAAGAAAGTGGTGTAAAAGTTTGTAATAAAACGATATCAATTTAATAAAATTAATTTATTTTCCTAAAACAAAATTCACAATATATCTTAAAAGCTAAAAAATAATTTTATTAAGGCACATTCTGTCATCGAATATTTCGTATCAAAAGGAAAAATAACTATATGAAATTAAAAAGCCTTTGCTATTGAAATAATATTTATAAATAGTACTTATTATCTAGAGAGTATAAAATTGGCAGTGATAGTCATTTTGTGAAATTACAATATACATATAGAAAGGGCTTTAAATGTAGTATTCTTTTTGTACGCCGCTACGTGTTGTATAATGAGTGTCGGAGAGCATTAGAGATGCGCATGAGCAACCCACATGGTTGCTCATTGTTGGAAAAACTTTTAAGTAAAAGATTGTGCTAACGGTTCGACATTTCTTGTTGAAGTATGTTTGAATTGCTTTCTATACAATAATCATATTTTTTGTCTATGCAATTAGCACGCATGAGATTTTATGCTGACGATATCGTGCTGGCAGATTCGGACAGGGGGCGCCTGGGGCAACGTGTTAATGCTTGGTACTTTAAATATTTTTTAATAATTGTTATTAATGTAAAATTATGATAAGTACCATGTAATTTTTATACGACCATCTAGTTTTAAATTTGAAAATTTTAATTTCAATGAATTTAATTATAATAACTAATGTAAAAAAATCTAATCATCTATTTATTTAGTTTTCCCAATTTATTTCGAGACAAATGTAAACAAATGATTATGTGATTTCTAGTTTTAATATAGTGCTTTTTGGAGACAGTCTAAAAGTTAAATCCCTAAATTTGAATTGAAACCTGAGAACGCATAGCGACGTACAAAATACCACAGGCTGTATACATAAGCTAAAAATAAAAATATTTTGACTTAGAATTACTATTCGTGTATTTCTCTAAGGGATATTATCGTTGAGAAAAAATATTATTGTTTTGCTTTTTAAATATATAATAACCCCTTAGAAAATATTTTAAAGTATTTTTAAGCACTTTATGTATAAATAAGTACATTTCTTTCAGTCAATTATACATAACAAATATCACGTAAAATAATCAAAGCGCTATCATAGGACACAATTTTTCAAATCTAAATTCGAATTATGTAAGTATATATTGCAACTTTACAACCCGCAAGAGTTAACTTGAGACTTCGCCCAGAAGACGTAAGCGCGAGGTACTGACGCGTCAACGGTGAGAGCGGTAAGAAGGCGGGGGACGGGAGGGGAGCGCGGATTCCGCTCAGGTCCCAAGTTAACTCTCGCGGATAATACGATCGTTAAAAATATTTGCAAAGGACATAAAAATAAAGGGTCTATTTTAATTTGAATACATAATATTAAAAAGTCTATTTACTTCATTGGATTCATTAGAACAAAACCACCAGAATTAAGCTATGAAATAGTTATATTTAATGTTCTTTTTGGCCTATATTTAATAAAGCACCATAACAACAAAAATAAAGAAATAAGCTGGCTGTAATTTTAATTCTGTATTTGAAAAAATATCCGAGGAACACAGATTAATCATTTTTATACTCCAATATTGTATTACCATCATTTTAAAGAACAGAATAAATTCTGGCAATTTATACTTTTGGGAATCAAAATAATGATAATAGAATATTAAGTATTATTTGTTCCGTAATCGATATCCGGAATCCATATTGAATCAAGCACTTCCTTTCCTGTATTAGTTCACGTTTGTCGGATGTCTCTCCGATAAAACGTGGTGGTCCATTTATGAGCATAGGGATAACTTCGCTCAGATTTACGTCTTATCATTATGCCACTGTAGATGTACCAGGCAAATCTTACCTGGATTCCGAATATCTGTTAATACCTACATAGATAAGTTTTATTATGTGTTAAAACTGTCTATAATAAATCTAGTTTTCAAAAAGATTTATCTGCATACCTCGGTAATAAAGTTTCAGGACTCCACAGATAGGAGCGTTTACATTATTCACTTTCTTCATAAAAAAAACATTAAAATGTTAGACCCTTTATATGTAAATTTCAGTTATTTTTTCGACATGTAAATTTAAATATACCTAATAATTTAAGGATCTTTCTCAACACAGCCTAAGCCCGCCGACCAGTTGCAAATACCACCCACTGGATCAAAGCTAAGTCCTTTCGGGCAAATGTACTCCCATCCTAATATCGCACCGCTTTCCATTCTTGCGCACGATATGAATTTTTTGCAGGACGATGGATGCGGGAAATTACCGATGTCAAGGCATTCGATTGAACCTAAAATAAAAATAAAACAATATTTTCTTTAAGTTTTCAGAAAAATGATTGTGACACACACAAAGAGGCTGGTGGAAATAGTGATTGATTTGATTTGAAATACCTAAAACAATTATAAAGAAAACAATATGAATAAAGTTTAATTCAAAATAAAATATTACAGATCACTTAAAGTCAAAGATGTTCAGGTCAATATTTTTGTTGAAGGTCATGATTCTACTATTGCTTCTAAATCAATTTTATTTGCTTTTAAGTGATGCAATTTTCCAGCAACAAATTTTCGTTCTTCAATATTTCGACGTCCCCGGGGAATAAAGTCGAAATAGAAAAAAGTCAATTTTACAGGACGAGCAAACAACTGTTATTCAGTTTTAGCTCATAATAGCTGGCCTATATTATCATATGATATACATATGATATATATTCAATATTGTTTTCTCAATAAGTGGCTATAGAATAAAATAAAATGTAATGTATACTTTTGAAGTTATTACGAAAAATATATAATACTGATTTTATATTTAGGTGTATTCTAAGTAAAGGAATATAACCATTTTATTCTCGTAAAGTTGTAATATAATTAAAACCATAACCCTATATTACGATGTTTTTCTACAGTACTTTCATGAATGAAGGGTAATTATAATAAACCAATACGATTTTGTTCTTGTAAAAGTTATCAATGCCTTTTTTCGTATAGCTATATAACAACTTTGTTTTTGTATAAATTCATTCAACGTTAACATCGTAATATGCAGTAATGTTTACGAATTTTGATTATAAATTACTGTAACTGTTTAAAACAGGCTATTGAGGAAACGAGGAAACACGAGGTTTCTCAATATCCAATCACAGCGCGAGGAGCTCGGGGCCCCGACAGCAGCCAGCATGCCACGATTAGCTATCCTTATCACACTCGAGGCTGCGCGTAAGACTTTTTTATCGCAATTATTTACATACTTTATTAACGTCTGGGAATTGTTTATAATCGGCAAAATCGTCTGACGATTTGCAGGTATTATTGAAATTACTTAATAAATACGTGATATACATTTCAGATTGCCTAAAGAATATTTTTGGGAATTAAAAATAATAATTTGGAGTCGTCTGGCAGTACTTCATAACCGACAAAAACGTCTTGGATTTTTTGTTTTAAATTCTAGAAACTATAAATTAAAAGATAAAACAAAGTTCAAGTGGCCTAAATAAAATGTATTTTTTTGATATTTTTTTTTGCAAATGTTATATGCTGCGCAGTAGCGAAATAACCGCTAAATCCCTAAAAGACTTCCAGGACTAGATTCGCCAATTGACGAAATTGTAATTTATCGCAATTTCAGCTTGCTTAAAGAGCCTTCTCAAAATTCATCATCAGCTCTCCTCTAGTAATAATAGGCGGCTTAACTAATAACTTATAGGGTGTTTACGGGAGTATTAAGTAAAGGGTAATAAGTAGCATTGTTTTGTCAATAGTGGGTAAATGCAATTTGTATGAAAAACTTACCTGTTCCGTGTAAAACAACTTTAGTTCCTTCAGCATATTTCTCGACCACTTTCTCTTCACTGTCATCATAATAATCATAGTTCACAATCGGCCTGAAAGTCCTGCTAGGTGAAACCGTCGATATTTTTTCAAAAGGTTTCTTGGTAGATGTTCTCCTAGGTTTTTCGGTAGCCCTAGTAATGGGGCTTTCGGTACTTCTAGTGGTAGATGATGGTCTCTCAGAAGGACTTCCAGTGCTTGAGTACGACGATATTGTTGGACGGAGGGTAGTTGATATTCTTCTTTGCAACTTCTTTCGGATTCTACGTGTCGGTGGTTGTGGTGAAGTTACCGGTAGGAGATATTGGTACTCTTCTGTAAATAAAGAAATATTTTTGTAGAGATTGTCGGGAATAATTTTTGAATCTACCTCCATTTTGTGAAAAAATACTAAAAATGACATGCCAAACAGACAATCTTAGTAAATCTTCATATCCGCAACAGTCATGGTAATTTAATTAAAATCTGTTACTTTATTTAAACACACATTTTAAGTTTTTGGATGGTTTGATCTAAAACCATGTTTTAAATAATACCTGTGAAATCCTAGTATATATGTCGTCAGCCAATAGTAATTCCTTAAAAAAATAATGTTGGCTGGAAATATGCCTCCAAGTATGCACCAAGAAGGGCATAGCATATAAAACTAATTGCTAGTTCCAGTATAAGTCACGGATATACTGAGTGTATCATTTTCTTATACTAATCTATTTATTAAAAAATATAAAATGCTAGTGTAATTTGGTATGTAATATATACATGACAAATATTTTTAAATTCTAATTTAGTAAATTAATTGAAAGTAACTTGCCATCATAAGCCTTCGTAATAGGAGACTCGAGCAAATAATCTCTTGTGTACAGTGACGGTCTTGACTTGATACTGCTATTACTGGAGCTGCAGTAGAATAACCATAATCATCTGGAGTTCCATATTTTTCTGTTGATACACTCGGCGAAACTCCAGAATAACCTGGTCTTATGATATTAGGTGAAGAAAACCTTTGTCGGGATCGTAAGCCTGACGAAGTTGATCTAGGTGTGCCTATCGTTGAAGTTGGTTTAGGAGTGCTCAAAGTACTGAAATCGTACGTTCTAGTTGTTTCGAAATATTCTTCTGTAACTGTCTTTGAATCTGATGACTTTGGGTCAAAAAGAGTTGCAATGCTAGGAGTTTCTTCTGGAAGAGTCGAGATTGTTAATCGTCTAGATCCCTTTGATGATGGATTAGTTGATGTTTGTTTTATAGTTTCAAAAGTCGGAGTTTCTGTTTCTTCCAGAATTGTTGCAATAGTTGGTCGTCTTAAGCCCCTAGAAGTCGGATTGGTATATGTTTGCTTTGTTGAATCAATTGTGGAGATTCCAGTATAGTCAGGAATTGTTGACAAACTTTGTCGCCTGAATCCTCTAGAAGTAGGATCGGGATATGTTGGTTTTGTTGATTCAATTTTAGAAATTCCAGTATCATCGGGAATTGTTGGACGTCTGAAGCCTCTAGAAGTTGGATTGGTATATGTTTGCTTTGTTGATTCAATTGTAGAAATTACAGTATCGTCAGGAATTATTGATAAACTTGGTCGCCTTAAGCCTCTAGAAGTTGGATCGGTATATGTTTGCTTTGTTGATTCAATTGTAGAAATTCCATTATCGTCAGAAATTGTTGATAAACTTGGTCGCCTCAAGCCTCTAGAAGTCGAATCGGTGTATGTTTGCTTTGTTGATTCAATTGTAGAAATTCCAGTATCGTCAGGAATTGTTGACAAATTTGGTCGCCTAAAACCTCTTGAAGTTGGATTAGTTGAAATTTGTCTTATGGTTTCAGCAGTAGGAATAATAGTTTCTTCAGAAACAGTTGAATAAGTGAATCGTCTAGGACCTTTGGATTGATTAATTGAAGTTTGCCTAGTACTTTCAGTTACAGGAAGTCCTGTAGATGTTTCATCATATTCTGTAGGTGACAATGAAAATCCAGTTGGCGTGTTTCTTGGTGGAAGTGCGTACGTAGGTTTAGGAATCTCATAAGTAGAAAATTTAGGTGCATCATAATCTGTTGTTAATGTTGAGATTCCGGTTCTAGTTTCCTTAGTCGGGAAAACATCAAAAGAAGTCGGATTAGGTGTTTCGTACTCGGTCGATGCTATCTTAGGGGTTTCTATTTCTGGTATATAAGTAGGAGTTTGGCTATAATTAGGTCTTCCTGTATTTATTTTATCACTTGAATCTTCGTAGTTAGGAGTTTGGCTATTTGTGAAATCAGTATATTCGGTATTTGTGTATTTATATTGTTGAGTCGGTTGAGTTGGTTTAATAGGTTTAGTGCTCTCTTCGAATTCAGTCATTGGTAAGGGTGCTGTCAATAGTTGGAATGCCGCTATGGCTAGTGCAGTTTCTGGGCCCAGTTCTGAAATGACAAATAACTTATTACACTTCTACCAAGTTCGTTTACATTTCCCTTAGTTTAGGGCATTTGGCAGCATTTTGTGCACATTATATTTATGTATTAAGTTTGTTTACACAAAATACAAGGATGATTCGCAGAGCTTTGTCCTTCCTTATTACTTCAATCATTCAATCATCCAATTCATTCAATCCCAAAGTACCTATCACACCAAGTTCTAAAGTTTTCTCTACGTAAAGATACAATGAAATAATTGAAGTGAACAAGAATATTAATTGCTTATAAATTTACCTTCAGCTGTGGTCCCGAAGCCAGTGGTTGCACCTTCAGTTGTCATTGCTTTTAAAATGCTTTCAAGTTGGTTCTGTCTGAATGTGGAACTGTATTTCTTGCTCTGTCTTTTATTCTCTTCCTCATTTGTTGCCGATGGATTCTGATCACTTTCTGTGTTCTTTAAAGTAAGGAGGGGTCGCCTTTGGATTTTTGGCGCTTTGTTTGGATTGCGGGGTTCTAAGGACGGATCTTCGATAGCATCTGGAGATGTTAATATCAGTTTATTTACATGAAATTATATTGTAACTAATATGATATTATGTTAACTAGAGATCGGATTAAATCGACTTCTCCTTTCTCTACGCATAACAATTTTGCCTACTTTATCCCATTTATTAGTTGATTCTGCTTTATTTATTAATAATTTTATTTTTCATATTAAGTGTGATGTGACAATTGAATTGCGTGATCAAATACTACTGCAATATTAACAAATAACCTTGTTATAGTATAAATTATATTTCAAACAGGATATTAACATACATACATATATAACTTAACGCCAGGTCCCTTGCGGGGTAGGCACGAACAACAGAGCGCCACACAGGCCCATTCTTACACACCTCACTTGCTTCTTTGACATTCGTAGCTCTTGTCATGCACGCTCGTCTGTTCTTAAGGCACCTAACATCACCTTCTGCTAATACATGATCAATTTGATCATGGAAGGTATGTCGTGGCCTTCCGCGACTTCTGCATCCATCCACTTTTGCATTGTATATCTGTTTAGTCATTCTTTCATTATACATTCTTTCCACATGCCCGAACCACCGGAGCATTCCTTTCCTTACCTTCACCCCGACACTCTCTTTCAGACCAACTCTCTTTCTTACTTCGGTATTACGAACTCAACTATTACGAAAATTAACAATTGTATTAATTATTTACTGTACTTTTAGAGGTACAATTAAAAAGTAAATATAACTCACCTATATCACCAATTTCTTGAACCGACTCCTCAACAAATTCCGTAGTTGTAGGAGCTGGGGTAGTCGTAGTAGGGGCTGGTGTAGTAGTGGAGGTAGTAGTTGAAATAGTGCTGCTTGGTGTACTGAAAGTTCGTTTACGACTAGCTATACGGAACCCACGACGAGTTGATGACGGAACCGATGGTGTAGTTGTTGATACGCCGTTGGCAGATTGGGTTGTTGGTGATACCGCAACTGAAAATATAAAAAGTAATCAAACCTCTCAGAATAATTCCAAAATTCAACTATTTGTCTGTGATTTCAAAATAAAAATGCAAAATTTAAGTGAAAGTGCTTTTTATAATGCTGATATTAGACTGATCAAACAACTAATCAATGTGATTGAAAATCATAGATCAGAAAGGATACGACATAATTCAATGGCATTGAAAGATTGAAGTTTATGTTTGATTAGATCACTTTAGTTGATTAATGTACAATCAAACAAATTGAATCATGACCCACCATAAGGTCATTTTCTTACAGTCGTGAAATACAATTAGGTTGAAATTCGCCTGAACATACTTTCCTTGGTAACGAACTTGTTATCATGTTATTAGACATTGACAGTTACTGACTACGTTGTATTAAACAGATCGGAGAGACTCGTCTATACTCGTGTAAAATCTGAATGCTATTACGTACTATCTCTGTCATTAAGTATGTTGGATTAAGTGCCGTTTCTTATATCTTACCAACCGTTTATTTGCCTTACTAACGATTAAAATTTGAAGTAATCTCTATACACGCAATGTCAAAATTCAACCTACGGTAAAGCAGGGGAAGTGAAGTGGAGTGAATAGTGAGATATCGGAACCGGTCATAA
Organism: Dendrolimus punctatus; assembly: GCA_012273795.1. Classification (NCBI taxonomy): domain Eukaryota; kingdom Metazoa; phylum Arthropoda; class Insecta; order Lepidoptera; family Lasiocampidae; genus Dendrolimus; species Dendrolimus punctatus. The sequence continues at coordinate 2,206,345 of CM022532.1, read as the reverse complement.
ATCGACAAGCCAAAGGTGACACAGGCCAAACCTTTTGTATATACAACATTAGATATTAGGGTTATCGTTATACGTTAGGTAGCAGAAATACACAAGAAAATAAAATATTAACAACATTAATGTGGAAGAAAAAAAAAAAAATTGTTAATTTTATTAATTGGTTGTAGTATTTCATAGTTATAAATGGCACTCATTTTACTTTACTTAAACGTAAAACCGGGTATAAGCACCATTGTTTTCAATAACGTCTAATAGTCGATTACGCATCGACCCGATTAGACGATTGCAGATGTCGGTTCCTCCTCCGGCCCTCATGTAATTCCAAATTTCATTACAGTGCTGCTCAATTGCTTCCTTTGTCCTCTCGTTTCTGTTATCCCACATTTGAACCATCAAACCCCATACATTTTCTATTGGGTTGAGGTCTGGAGACCTAGATGGCCATGGAATCAGAGTAATTTCATCTTCATGCTGGGTAAACCAGTTCGAGACAATTCTGGCGGTATGTACTCGACAATTGTCGTGAACGTAGGAGAATACAGGGACTTCTTCAAGTGGGTACACTATTCGCACTGTCGGTAACATTGATTCTTCCAACAAATCGACATAGTTTAATGCGTTTTGACGAGGAGAAATTTGGACAAGTTCACGTATACCCCCGGTACCCATCCAGGCCCACATGTTAGCTGAAATTCGACCAGATAATTGATAGGGTACTACGTGATCCTCTGTTTATCGCGTATTGTTATAACGCCACAAAGTTAAGCGACCATGTTGAGAAGATCTAAATGATTTTTCATCTGAAAATATGGTATTAGTCCAGTCAAAGTCTAAATAATTACGTGCAAAATTTAATCTTGCAGTTTTGTGTGCATTCGTTAAGTGTACTTTCTTAGCATAATGCCGGTAATGCAGTCCAATACGGCGTAAATGATTTCTTATGGTTTGTAAACAAACGTCGTAACGTGCCGCGAAATCTTGGGTACGAGAAAAAGGATGTTCTTCATAATGGTGCTGCATATCTATACTTTGTTGGTTTGTTATTCGAAGAACGCCATGATTATGTTTTCGTCTATCTTCAAGAATGCCCTCTTCAGCGTGCCGTCTGATCCATGTTCTCACTGTGTTCCGACTTATATTTAACACTCGTGATATTTCTCGAATGCCATAGCCTTCCTCACTGAGCACTACAATCCGAGCTCTTTGTTCTGCGAGACTACCCATTATACAATTTAATTTTTAGATATTGAGTTCTAATTTTTTTCTCACTGACTTTACTTGACTTCTGATATACTTTCAGAATTACATTTTATTTTTAAAATTTTAATAATTTTTCTATAATGAAAAGAGTTAGAATTATAAGGCAGATTTCAGTTCGAGATTCAAATTATTTCAAATCATTACTGTTTTATCTAAAACATATCTAGTACAATGATAACAAAGTTTAAATTGCGTAGTTCTGAGGCTAGTGACGCATTTTTATTATTGTTTATAACGTCCTACGTGCAACACACATAATAAACCTTACTAATTTGACGGTTTTAAAGGAATTATTAGCAAAGTGGGTCATAATCAGTTGTGCCGATCGTACATTGAATTGAAAGACAGAAATAAATCGTCTATCTATCAATAGCTTTTCATCTCTGCTCGCTCTGTTGTTCATTGTTAGAAGAAACAAAATGAATCATTATTATGACATTATTTATCCAATTTATCTCTAACATCCCGTTAAACATAATAACTGCAGTTCAAATGATACATTGTTTCCAAAACGCTGTTTCCGGCGATTTTACACCTAGTGCACATCTTGGACAATGACTGTAACATAAAGATCTTGATCGTTTCATTATTAGAGTTCTTAAGAGATTTTGGCAAATACAATCCTTAGAAGATGGTCATAAAACTGGATGTATTAATATCAAAATGGATTCTTACAGATTAAATAGTTATTGAAAGTCAAGAGTCTATCACCGCTTCTAAAGCATATCTTTCCATTTGTCTTCCTATGTTCGTCAAGGTCATTTTTCGAGCAAAATACTAGATAGAAATGGATGGACGAAAAGTAGGAAAATGTTTTCTATATGGGCCGGATTTACCTTAAGTGCCGCCCTGAGGCACCGTGAAAATTACCGCCCTAGTATATTTATCCTGCATTATTTGAGTAAAGAACCGAAAAAAAATTATGAGCTATAACTAAAATTCAAAACATATATATCTAATAAGAAATCGATTTTGCTTTAATAGGTTTTTTAAAATCGTAATAAAGTTTCTTTATGACTTTGTTTTTAATAAAGAGGGGGGAGATGTTTGCTTCTAAAGTAACTGGTGTTTAACTATCATATAGCAAACGCCCCAAAGAAGAAGTAAAGTTTTTTATTAAAGAAACAAAAAAGGCTCGAATTGAAAAAAAAAACCAAAAGGTTGTTGACAGTGTCAAGGTGTCAGGTCAAGTGTGAGGTTGATTCCAAAAAATTGAATTAATAAAATATTCTTATAACTAAATATTAAATAAATTAAACTAAAAAAAAACTAAACTATAAACTTAAATACTACTATAAACATATTTACAAGTAAAAAATGTAGTCCAAATCGCTGTCGGTGGGGATCGTTCCCAAAATGCTGGCCGCATTCCCTCGTTGTATGGCAATGCTTATTCGTTGCCCTAAATATAGGCCAGCCCTTTGGTCACGCGAGACTTCTTTCAATCGTCTTGAAAGGTCTCGATAAAGTTGATAAGCCTCACGTCCCCATGGCCCCAAAGTCTCAACCCCGAAAGCTACAAATATGTATCCGTCACCGATGGATGCATATTTGCGACGTTTCTTATAACTTATATTCATAAGTTATTACTTATTGCTTCTAGAAGCTAAATGAGACAAACAATTCAAATCAAAGATACAATCTTCTCGCTTTTTTATCGGCCAACTTATTTATCAAATCATCTATAGTTAAAGACGATTTCAGTTTTTCTAATTTTCTGCCTGTATAGACAATAATGAGAAGTCTGATAGCCGTTTCTGTTGGCCCAGCAGTTGTTATCAAAAATGTTATTAATCTATAAAACATTTTTAAGAATTATTGCTTACACACTTTCGGGGCCCTTGTAGTTTGGGGGTCCAGTATCATTGATAGGGCTGATACCGTAGTAGCTACGCCCATGTAGAGCAGGTTGTAGCAAAAGTTTTCATTTCATATATATGAAAATATTGAAAAAAAATAGTAGCCAGATAGTTTCACCAACTTATCGGTAAATACGACTTGTGGGGCTTTGCGTTCTAAAGAGAAGGAAGGGTGTAGAACGCATCCGTTCAAGTACTTCTTTATATCTGGCATTTCTAGCAATACGCATTGGCATGCGAAAAACACGATAGATACAAATCATCTAATTATATGAACAGTTTAATTAATTTAGATAGAGTATAAACACAACATACATAATAAAATTTAAATAATTATATTATATGCGCATAACTTTGCTGCGTTCCAGTAATTAATACTAAGTACAACGTTAATCCGAATTTTAATTGAATTTTTATGATTACAGCTTATTTTATAACTGTTATGTATGTAACATTTCCTTCCTGTGTTGTATGAGCAACCTAGTGACATGGTTGCTCAAACAGTTTAAACACCGTTCTTTTTAATAGTCCGCGGCATGAATTTTCGTATCAAGATCAAACGCGAACCTATATAAAAATATGGTATTGTTCCTGATTCTAAATGAACAATACCAAAGAAGACGCAATTCTGCGCGTGTACTGCTAAAAAAAGCCCCATTTTTGTTAGCACCGCTGTTCCAGGGCACCTCCCTTAAGCTCTCGGACACTATAGGGATACTGGGCGTCGATATTTCGAGCGAGGTGCAAAGCGAAAATCGCTTCAAAAAAGCTTGGGGCGCTTAATAGGGCTAAGCGATCTTCACACCGGGATATAGACTTTTACTATATTATAAACCTCAAGTCTGTCCCCATGTGGAGTAAAGCTGCCATCTTTGGGTTGGTGCACCCCAGTACCAGCGGCTCCCACTTGACTCCTTGCAGCGCCGAGCGGTCTGGATTGTCGACGATCCCAAAATCTACCTCAAATATACCTCATATTTTGAAGGAGATTCATTACCTTTGTGTTTAGATCAAGGCGACCGACCAATCAAGTATCGTACCGGGGATTATACATACATGAATGAATGAGAATGCCAGTACTTTAGTGTATTAAAAACATTAAAAGAAAAATTAAATAAAAGATATATACTCTCTGCTCTGTCAAGAGACAGAGGGAGGAAATTTAATTAAAAAAAACCTTAATCGTAATGACTACTATATCTGTATAGATTTTATGTAATGAAAATTGATCTACTATTTTCAAAAATTTCTATCGGTTTGTAAATAAATTTTGGATAAAATATGGGAGGGACATTCTAACCGATCGGTAGACTTTTTGTATTTTAAGCTTGTGAGGGAATTAGGCTAGTGTGCACCGACTTTTAACCGATGGTTAAAATAAAATAATTGCCAAAAATGTATGGAAAAACAGTGATTATTTTTGGTTGACCGTCCATTAAAAGTCGGTGCACTCCTGATAACAGACAGTATTTCTAACTGTCAATGAGCTTGTGAAACGCTTGTATAGCCCTCTTAACCATAGGTTACTGGTAACTTCAAAATCAATCGGTTACTATTATAGACAATCGTCGGTAAAATATAGAAACCGGGGGTGAATGTATTTTTTATGCATAATTTAAAAAAAAATAGCATTCGGTGCTTCTTCTCTATATAAACTATAAGTATGCGAAATTTGATACTCCTCCGTCCGCGTGATTTTCGTAAAAAGGGGTACATGGTTTTTGCTTAACGCATTAATATGTAGATTAGATTTATATACATAATGTACAGGAAATATTTATACCACAGCAAGCAACATGAGAAAGCAATCGATCCAATTACATCTAAGTCTGTCGCAACAAACAAGTAACAATAGCTAACAAGAAATGAGCGAAATGTACTGGATTAATGCCCAATTCCTATATTTTACCGAACGTTAATTTGCCTTATTTATTTGACATATATATTTGACATAGTATATGTAATGTCAAAATTCAACCGATTGTCACTTAAGCTAATGAATAGTAAGATATAAGAACTGGCCATAATTAGACTGATCATATAATCAAGATGTTAAATTGTATATCAAACATTTTTCACTTACTTTAACTACGTCATTAGAATAATGAGATACTTTATCTCAGAATGCTTTTATTTATTTTTGCATATATAATATTTTGTGTGATTGCAATCTCATCTGTGTAGTATTTATTATACTACTATTATATCATGGATAGAGCAAATGTAATTAAAAACTATATTGTAATTTATTTCAACGAGTCTTTAATTTAATAATTTTTTACTAGCTGCGCCCCGCGGTCTTATCGGCGTGGTGATGGAAAATTCATATATTTTGGATAATACTATATCTTTATAAATTATAACTTATGTGTTATTCTGATGTGTAAGCTATATTATTGTAAAGTTTCATCAAAATCCATTCAGTAGATTTTGCGTGAAAGAGTGACAAACATACATCCATAAATTCTTACAAACTCACGTTTATAATATTAGTAAGATTATTCAAATTCAATAACTACAAAGTGACTGTATTCACGTGTGTGCTATTTGTCTCCCATATATTTCATTTTATCTATGGTAATTTCTTTCAATGTAAATCTCTGTACCTTTTTAATGTTTTAGCCTATTATTCATAATAGTTATGATTAAATGGTTACTAATGCTGATGAATTATGAGTATTACTCTTTTAACGAGCCTATAAACTTGCAACTATTACGTAGAAGGGGGCCAGTTGCTAAAGTTAGGACAGCAATTGATGTTTTTATTTGGGTGATTTCTACTTTATTCTTAATGTTTGTAAGATTAAATATTCTTAAATACTCTACGATACAGCGTTACTACCGCCATGTAAACTTTTCTTATGAAATGAATGGTTGGATGTGCTAGCTCTTCGTAGGCAACACAATCAGCGCAAGTGCAAGATTCAATGGTAAACAGATGATAATAAATATATTTATCCGTGCAAGAACGGAGAAAGAATACAATTTCCTGCGGCAGGGTGGTCTGTTATAAGAGGAGAGTAAACAACCCCCAGCCTACACCCCTGGGCTACAGTATGCCGCAATAACAACCTTGAGTTGTTTTCCGGCATTAGTGGCCAGGTTCCAGTCACAGTTTAGAGAGCAGCGGCGAATTTAGGACCTTTGGTTTGCAAATGTCCATAGGCGATGGTAACCGCTTTCCATCAGAAGGCCGTCTGCCTGTCAGCTGAACTCATTTGTGTGTGCAATTCACACGCAGTAGAAGTGAAACTTCAGAGAATGTACTTACAAATAATTCTTCTCAAACTTTTATTAATATAAATATAATTCCTTTAGCCTACATCCGTCAACATTAATACATTCAATTCAAAATAGACTTCTTAAGTATCACTTTCAAATTTTCATTTTTTAGTCTTGAAATTTTTATTATCAGTCTTATTTTGGTCCAAATTGGACCTATTAATCGTCGGTCTTATTGACTCTCTAATCTGTGCTGCACAATGTAAAACTCGTATGTCATTCTCTCGCAGACTTAGTCCTATAGACTTATGTTTTTATCCATTTCTAGTGTCGCTTTTTCGTTTCATTAAGTTTCAAACCACAACGCTTCTTAAGAAGCTTCACTTAAGAAATTATAGTTTCTAAACACCCCTAACATAGCAAAACACGAATTGCGACTCAATGAGAGCGTGTGACTCCGTTTAATAGGAGGCGTTGCAATCGGGTTTCTCACGAGTTAAACGATTAACTTGCGTATAGGCGTTGCGTGACTCTAATAGCTCGCTAATACACATATCGTTATCGACGTGCGTAACATTTGTTGTGTTGCGAAACATGTTTTTAGTAATTATAGTCATTGACTTCGATAACGGTGTCGTTATCGAAATATGACGATGGTAGGCGTTCTGACTAAATGACTTGATTGCCTGGTGACGTGGCCAGTCTCTGATATGGAATGTGACTTGCGTGGACACGTTGAACAATTCTCATTGACTAAGCAGGGATGCGGGTTTGGCGGCGGAATCAACAGATTCACTTAAACGACGCAAATGTGCAACCCTCAGGGAGAGTTGTGTTTGAAACGCTTGGACCGTGGGTTTCTGAGGCCATAAGCATTTGCTAAGTGACCAAGGGCTGGAAAAGCGATAGAGGGGATAAGATTCGGAAATGGAATAAGAAGATGGGATAGGGAGAGGGCAAATGGAGCATCAGAACACTCAGATCTGTATTTACTAATTTGATAGAATATTTCAGTAGTGCAATATCAAAGTCTAGCAATTATCATTTTTATATTAAATTTTATTCTAGATTTGTTTGATAGGCATGTGTATGAACGAGGTATTGTACTTGTAAAATAGTAAAAATGCAAAAGGAGACGGGTGCGCTTAAATGCATTCTTGGGCCCAGATTATAAAAGGATGAGAGTGATTTTAAGATTTCTCGTCTTTGACACTCCTTTGGGCGAAAATTCCCCGTCTCCTTTATTCAGTCATCTAACCACATTCCGACATATTTAAGTAAATTTAAACAGGTATAATTACGTAATTCCTTTCTTCGATTAGTGGTCATTACCTTTTATGTTGACGACTGATGGCTCATATTGCATAATGATGAAAGTTTTTGGCGCGTAAATTCTAGTGAACCGTCGAAATCTTGAAATGCCAAAAGTTGTGTTACATTTTAAAATAAGGAATGATTTTCTGTTTTATTATCATTTCTCTTTATTATGCCCTAGTATAGGTTCAGTTTTGATTGCTATCAAATCTGACTTTACGTCCTAAATCTAGAACTTATTCCAGATAAGTCCTAGCAATACTTATAAGCTATAATTAAACTATAGTTAATTAGTGAAATGTTGTATATAAATAAGATTCTAAGCTTATTTAGGTACCATAGCATTTATACACTATCAACAAATTCCAGCAAGTTATAATCTATGGTAGTGTACATATATGTAAGTGTAAAAAATTGGCAACAAAACGCTCAGTCTGAAACGTAATTAGGTAGATCTACCAAGTAAAATGGTGCATAGCGGAATATTTGGTTTATCATTTATGCGATGGTAACTTGGATTTCTTAGTAAAAAAATATATAATAAGTTGACTGGACTGCCCGCTCCCTCCGCTATTCCATTTGCCTGTCTTATCTCCCATCGCGTCCCTCCTACCCCATCCTTCCACTCTTATTTCTCAATCCTACACCATCCTAAAGAATGGCAACGCGTTGGCATCGACCATGACAATACTAATGGCGACTGTAGACACAGCCAGCAAGAAAGAAGTAGTGTCATTTATTTTATTGCAGGAGTTCAGCAGACAGGCAGACGGCCCACTTGATGGTAAGTGTTTACCATCGCCTATGGTCATTTGCAACACCAAAGGTGCTACAAATGCGCTGCTGCTCTCTTAAGAGTGACTGGAACCTGGTCACTAATGCCGGAACACAACCCAAGGTTGTTATAACGACATACTTTAGACCAGGGGTGGTAGCTATCCAGTCGGGAAATGCCCTACCACCTGGCTGTGAGTTTCTTTGTCGCCTCTTACGACAGGCTGCCCGGCCGCAGGAATTTGTATTCTTTCTCCGTTCCTGCACGGATAGATCAACTATTTAATAACAATTAAAAAAATGTACTTATTTTGAGCAGAATTTTGCTAGCAGTTATTTAAACGTATGTTAATTCTGTTACAACGTATTAATTTTAAACTATTTTCTTTATTTTGTTTAGATTATAGAATCGACGCAAAGTAAATTCAATATTTTATTTACTCGTGTTGGTTTATTACGTTAATTCATAGTTTTTTAATTAGAAATTGCATCTCGGTATACTAGCCGATAGTCGATACACTTGATTGATGGCTTTCACCGGCATGTCGATGAAACGTGCTATTCTGATTCCGTCCGATCCGAGTTGTCTTGGTATGAACTGAGCGGGAAAATATACAAGTACTAGGTATTTTAGCGGTTTCGCCCGTAGACTTCGGTTCAATAAATGTAGGAACTCTATCCGTGCAGGAATGGAGAAGAATACGATTTCCTGCGGTCGAGTGGCATGTTGTAAAAGGCGACAAAACATCCCCCACAACCAGGTGGTAGTGCATTTGCCCGTCTGGATGGCTACTCCTGGTCTAGAATATGCCGCCATATCAACCTAGAGTTGTGTTCCGGCATTAGTAGCCAGGTTCGATTTCCCTTTAGGAACGGCAGCACCTTTGGCGTTACTTATGTCCATAGGCGACGGTAATCATCTGAAATACGACCTATCCACTAGTAGGTATACGCATGAGCGTTTATTATGACGATAGAATTAATATGTAAATAAAGACAGATATGCGGAAACTCACGTTAGCTAGGCCTTTATGGGATTTGTAATTAGGCTAATCGATTAACTGTATGCTTTCCGCATTGAAAGATATAAAAACAGGTGTACTAGAATTACATAGTATTGTAGCTATACCTACTTATATGTAAACAATAAATTCTCATAATTAAACTAGGCAATTAATTTGTTTTATTTGAAAGTTATTATCATTTGTAATATTTTTTATTTTAATTATTAAAAAAAAAAAAAAAAAAAAAAAAAAAAAAAAAAAAAAAAAAAAAAAAAAAAAAAAAAAAAAAAAAAAAAAAAAAAAAAATTATATGTAAATATTGTTTTATTTTAATTATTATAAACAAGGTCTAAAATCTTTCACATATTAGATCACGGGAAGAAGACAAAATATGTATACATTTTTTTTCTTCTTTTTGGAGATTATGGCTAAACGCAATTGATTTGGAAATTCACAGTGGATGATAAAATATTAGGTGCATATAAAATAAAATTAAAGAAAAAATTGGCCGGTTAAATTCTATGATCCTGTGGACAAAACAGAATAGAGTGATAACTAACTACACTATAGATACCTACATGTCATTTGATATTAAAATCGTGAAGTTCACATTGACAGGGCGAGGAAAGTCATTGAGTAAAACAGTCAAAAGGGTGTATCAACTTAGGTAAATTAAAAAGAAAATGGTGAATTGAACCTTCGGCTAAGCCGCACTACAGACGGAACCGTCGCATATCTATGTATACTTTATAGAACATAGAAGGCGCTGTCGTCGTATAACATTACATTAATAGTGACGTTTCGATGATGTAGGCAGAAGGGTGCGGATACCAATCAACAAGTCAAATCAATCTAACATAAACAATAAATCATATGGCTCAAATATTAACAGTAGAGCCGTGAACAGTAGTTCATAATATGAATAATTAACGATGGCTAATTGCGAAGGCTTGAGCTTTCTCCCACGCATACTGCATTGTTTCAGTCGCTTTCCACCTATGTCGCTCGTGTAACAATAGGTCGAATTGCGCAACCACAGGCACCTTATGAAGTATGACCCACAACTTTCTCTTATCTTTTTTATGGTCAGACCAAGATATTTAGCTAAATAGGAAATCTGATAATATGAGTCATATCTTAAATTTGCAGTACCATTCACCTCAATAACTTAGCAAATAAAGTTGTCTGGGGTAAAAATGATTTCGCTGATAACTTTACCAAGTAAGCAATAACAATCAAAGCATAGACGCGAACTGAACAAACACTTATGCCTAGGACTAGGTGACTTCAAAAAGTAGTATTTTATTGTATCAGAGCCATATCCCTACTTAGGTACTTATTTCTAGTTTTACAAGCTTTTATTTAACTTACAATGTTTTTTTTACAAACTTGTTCAGTCCTGATGAAAACACAAGAAATTGAAAAAAAAATAGCATGAAGACAAAAGTATCATATGTTCAGCAAAAATAAGAAAAATAATAATAAAATCAGTATTACAAAACATTTTTAAAAACAAGCTTATATTTTAATGCTTTCAAAATGAAAAAATACATTTCGAAGTACATAAAATTATCTTGCTACATAATACCACTTTTTTTTTTCAAAATTTCTATAAACGTATTGTTTGAGCTATAAATTAACAAAATGTTTCAATGATAACACAGTTACAAGCATTGAACAGAATTTAACTGAACACAAATTACAGTTTCAATGTTGAACAAATTATTCGATTTAACACCTCCACACAATTATCTGAGGCGTGTTAGAACTTCATGGTCGTTTACCCTCCAATAATGCTTGCCAAACAATACTAAATAGAAGGTTTGTTTAATACACTTTTTGGTCATAATAAAACTGCGTTTTAACGCTTTTAAGCGCGGTAATTTATTTGATTTTTATTATTACGACGTTTCGGCCGTCAGTAGCCGTGATCACGGAAACAAAGATGTCAAGTCAATGAGTATGGCTAAAGTTTTATTTGACTAATAGGGCATTATTATTTGATTACAAAATAAACTACAAACATACATTGTACATCCCCAAATTAAACAAGATGTGCTTGTGTTATGGGTAATACAAAATGGACAACTCTGGGACTAGACACTCAGACCATAGTAAAAAACGGAAAGTTCGTTTCCAATATTTACCATGCCAGGAATCGACCCCGGGCTTCTGTGTTGTAGTAAGATCGTCTAACTTAATTAACTGCATATCAAGGATAGAAATATTAAATAAAATTATTTCTATTGTGATATTTTAAAACTAACATGATAAGGTGTTATTAAATACTTACTTCTACAAGTAAGTATTTGCCTACGCAAACTGGCAAACGATCTATCTGGTGGAAAGTGGGTACTGTCGCCCATGGACATCTGCAACACTAAGGGGCCTGATGCGTTGCTTGTTAAACATTTATGTCCGCCCTTTTTGAAGAGCTTAAAATTGTAGCGTTAATTATTGTAATTATAGTATTACACACACTCACACACACACACACACATACACACAAACATATATGTGTGTATATATAACCAGCAAGTGTCAAAGTTTCTGTTTACGCACGAAAAAAGTTACTCGAACATTAAGAAACATGTTACTCATACAAATATCCATTAAAATGGCTCAAATCGCAATCGATAGATATAATTGCCCAACTTATGCGTCTCAACTTATTTCCGTCAAATAGTTATATCGCGTGAGAACATTTCTAATTATAATTGGTATAATTTTTGCGTTCATAGTGCTTTCTTATATTTTAAATTGAAAAATTAATTGTATTTATGATGTAGCATTTACAGATAGCAAAGTGTAGGTAAAAAGCATTTCGAATCGACAGGTATGAGATGAATGAAATTCGATAAAGCGAATGTGTGTCCCAAGTTTTTAAAAAGTGGAGTTTTTTTTTGTTAACTCAAGGGGAAGGTCTTTTCTTGTGACACACACACGGATCTTGGATACAGGGGAAGACCAAAAGCGCCGCCTAGAGCCACGCGCTTCGTGTGCGTGTGGGTCTCTTGGACCAAATGGCAAACGGGATCTCCTCCATTAAAGGAGGAGGCCGAACAAACTACCCACCAAACCTACCTGGGACCCTATGAGAGCCTATATCTAGAATGCCAGGTATGTATAACGTAGTTAAACTCATCTGACATCCTAGTGCGCCGATTTGGTACTAAACCCCGGGAAGCAGGGCCATAATACTTCGTACAGTAGAGGTGATTCCACCGATACCCGTAAACAGTGGCCCTATACCACGGATAATGTGAAACCGGATACAAAACGTTGTTTTAGAACCCCCAACAAGTGGAGATGTATTGACTCTGCCTAGCCCTACAGGAAACAGGTATAAAAATTGCAAATAATATACAAGGTATATAACGAGAAAGAAATTTACGAGACCGCGCTACTGACGCCTGGGGCCCATTTTGTTATTAGGTGCTATCTCGTAAAAATTACCGGACACTATCATCTTATTTGTAGGTTTGCCTGATTTCGGTATTCTGTTAATTCCAATGGAATGGCCGTGACTCGCCACGGAGTAAAGAGAAATCGATAAGTGTGAAAGTTATCACGAATAATTTGAGCTTTCACGGTGTAATTTTATATAAATGAAATATCTGACGTTCGGACAGTTATATCAAGCGTATAGAAACCTTTATTAATATAATACGGTTACGAGTTTTAGGACTCGAATTACTATAGAATTTATTGGAACTATACAAACACGTATAACACAGGTACAAATATAACTGGACACAACCAGTATAAACATAATGCACGCTTCAATAACACGCACAAAGTTCGACACTATATAGATAATGGAATGTACACAAGTCTTGACTCGCTTGCGATTATCGCTTCACTGCCCCACCCCTCCCTTGGGCATTGCTTTATACTGTACAAATACAATGTGACTGTAGACTGAATTTATAAGGATCACACCTGGCTAATGATTATCATAAAGATTACAATACACAATGGACTGTTTTTCCAATGACAAACACAAAAACAAATACGTAAAATTGCATGTTTTTAAAATACTAACTACGCAATAATATAGTGTCGACCTAGACATTTAAAGGACGTTGTTCTTTTGAGAACCTTCATTAAGGTCGCTCGATCACTTATCAATGAAAATCAGAATTGCTTACTATATCGAAATCTTCTTGGTTAATGCCTTCCTTCTTTTGCACAAATATGTGAAGACTTTTCATTAATCATAATTATTTCAAGAAAGAACATTTTTCGAGTTTTATTTTGAAATTAAATAATTCTGAATTAATGGGTTACCATTGTGTTTCATGTTAACACTACCAAATACATACCAGAGCACATAGTCCTTAATAGTGGGTAAAACATTACAAAATAGCAACCAAAATAATTAAGTCTCAAAAACACGACTCACTTAGGAGTGAGTATAATATATACCTATTGTGTGTTTTTTTATTGCATGAGTTCAGCAGACAGCCCACTTGATAGAAAGCGGTTGCCATCGCCTATCGACATTAAAAACACCTAAGGTGCTACAAATGCGCTGCTGTTTTCTTAAGGGATACTGGAATCTGGTCACTAATGCCCGAACACAACTTAAGGTGGTTATGGCGGCATACTATAGAGCAGGGGTGGTAGTCAAGTTGGGCAAATGCCCTACCACCAGACTGTGGGTTGTTTTGTCGCCTCTTACGAAAGGTCGCCCGGCAACAGGAAATTGTATTCTTTCTCCGTTCCTGTACGGATAAGTATTATGTATTTCTAATTTTATTTTCATGTAACTATAAAAACTACATCTTCATGTATAGTGGACTTGACAGTCTGTAGTCTCCAAGTAAATTGGATATGACATACAGACTACATGAATTTGTAAAATGCTTTGTTGCTCCCATTTGGCTATTAATGCTTAAAATGGAAAGTGCGTTCAAACGTATATGCCATTAAATATATATTGATTTGTGTTTTAATTTTTCTAGTAATTAAGGATTTCCTTTACGGCTAAATATTAGAAGTAAGACTTTGCTAATGAATGGTGATCAACGAATTAATTAACTACACATAATGAGTCACACTTTACATTGTAGGTATTTACTTATTTAGTATATGTCAAGGATTATGCCTGATTGAGTTATTGCCTGTATCTTAAATTTTAGATAACAATCTGTAGGTGGGTTTTTTTTATTGATTTCTTTATTTTTGTTTGCGCTTGACCACCATTATATTTCGTGATATAATAAACAAAAATTTACTTGAGTTGACTGTTAATTCCATACATACACACGTACATAACTTCACGCCAGGTCCCTTGCGGGGTAGGCACGAACAATAGAGCGCCACTCAGGCTTATTCTTACACACCTCACTTGCTTCGTTGACATTCATAGCTCTTATCATGTACGTTCGTCTGTTCTTAAGGCTCCTGACATCACCTTCTGCTACTACACGATCAATTTGATGATGGAAGGTGTGTCGTGGCCTTCCGCGACTTCTGCATCCATCCACTTTTGCATTGTATATCTGTTTAGCCATTCTTTCATCATACAATCTTTCCACATCCCCGAACCACCGGAGCATTCCTTTCCTTACCTTCACCCCGACACTCTCTTTCACAGTTCACTGTTAATTATCTTATGATGTATCTTATGTAAAGTACTTGCAGCACTTGGTGTAGTCTGCTATCTTCGAGAAATCAATTAAAAAATTGGTTGTATTCTGTCCTCTATTTAATTGTAATAATTCTGCCCTATGGAACGTTGTAAAAAAAAATCCTTATTTAATAAAGAATACAGTTATTAGAAAAAAAAGACACGTTATATCTCAGAGTTACTTTAACAATGTCCCAGGAAATCGTTGTAAGTTACAAAAAACTATTAATACTTTGGAGGTCTTCAGGTGGAAGTGAAACAATGTTGTGTGTTTGAATTGCAGTTCAGGAATGCATGATGTAGGCTCGCTCCGCGCTTACTAAAGTACTACAAAAATGCAGACGCTTAGCAGCTAACGGAGCGAGCTATGTCCCCGCGGTAGGCGGGGCGTGGTCGCACGGGCTTTACGGGGGTGACGTCAGTGGAGTGATTCTGTCCGCAATAGTTTGTGAGCGGCCGCCGTGGCGATCGGACGTCTGCGGCTACAGGGCTCCCCCTCAAGCGAAGCGTACCGGTGGTTTGACTCGACGTCCACTGCGGGTGTGAAAATTTTCGTTGCCAACTGCCTTTTTCAAGGCGTCCGTATGGTCGTCACACACTGCCTTTTTCAAGGCAACCATGTTTCCGCAACGATCTTTACTGCCAACTGCCTTTTTTAAGGCATCCTTCTGGTTTCCAACTGCAGGGTGAGTTGGCGTAGTGCACAGCTTCAGGACGTAGGCGGGCTTCAGACGGTCGATAGAGACGTTGGTTTCTCTTCCAGGCAGCTTAATTTTGAAGAATTTATCATTTCGTTCCAGGATTGGGTAGGGTCCTTCGTAGGGAGGCTGAAGTGGTTTCTTCACGGCGTCGACTCTGACGAATACGTTTTCACATGTTGCTAGGTCGTGATGTACAAATGTCTTCAGATTATTCTCGTGTGTAGTGTCTGTGGTTGGAGTTAGGCTTCTGATAGTTGCTTGAAGTTTATGAACGAAATCTTCGTGTAGTGGTATACTTTGTGGTTGGGTAGGCGTTATGAAGGTTCCGGGAACACGTAGGGCTGTGCCAAAAGTTAACTGCGCGGCGCTCGTTTTTGTGTCTTCACGCACAGCGTTTCGTAGGCCGAGTAGCACCGTTGCCAGTTCGTCCGTCCATTTTCCGCCGTTTTGCAAACGGGCGGTTAGTGCTGTTTTAAGCGTGCGGTGCCATCGTTCAACTATCCCGTTGCTTTGTGGGTGATAAGCGGTCGTTCTGGTTTTCTCTATTCCTAGTAGTCTAGTTAATGATTGAAATAGCTGGCTCTCAAATTGTCGACCCTGGTCCGAGGTAATAGTTGTAGGGCAACCAAAACGAGCTATCCATTGGTCGTAAACCGTCTTGGCAACTTGTTCCGCTGTTATCTCACTGAGTGGTATTGCTTCGGGCCAACGAGTCGCGCGGTCGATCATCGTGAGTAGGTATCTGTGTCCTTGCGCTGTTGTAGTAAGCGGTCCAACTATATCTATGTGTAGATGTAGAAAGCGTTCGGTTGGCGGGAACGATGCGGGTTCGCTGTGTGTGTGTCGTTGTATTTTGGCGCGCTGGCACGGTACGCATGCTTTTGCCCATGTTCCGATATCGGTGTTCATAGATGGCCAAAAGTATTGCTGTTGTATCATCTTGCGTGTAGTTCGTATTCCAGGGTGACTAATATTATGCAGCGCGTTGAATGCTATGCGACGATAGTCATCAGGTAGATAAGGACGGATGTATGCTGTTGATGTTTCGCAGTATATTGGTTTTGTCGAGCCGGGAATTACGATCTTTTTGATTTTTACGTTGGACGATTGGCTGTTGCAGATCTGGGGTAGGCAGGTGTCCTTTTCTTGTGCGCTAGCGAGTTCTTCAAAATTAATTAATGTAGGTACGTCGATTGTTTCAATGCGTGATAGTGCGTCGGCTACGGGGTTGTTTTTGCCGCTTACGTGTCTTATGTCAGTTGTGAACTCGCTAATGAAAAGTAGCTGGCGGGCGCGTCGTTGGGTCTCGCTGTCGGATGGCGGTTTGTGAATGGCATATGTGAGTGGTTTGTGATCTGTGTAGATGATGAGTGTTCGTCCTTCGAATAGCTTCCTGAAGTGTTTAACGGCCATGTAGATTGAAAGTAGTTCGCGATCGAAAGTGCTGTATCGTTGTTGGGCGTCGGATAGTTTCTTCGAAAAATACCCTAGCGGTGTCCACTTGCCGTTAGTGCTCTGTTGAAGGACGGCGCCGGCACATGTATTGGATGCATCGCACATGAGCGTCATTGGTTCTGACATTGATGGTGATGGGTGAGCGAGTAAGGCTGCGGTCTGTATGCTGGCCTTACACGCTTCAAATGCTTCTTCGGCCTCTTTTGTCCACTCGATCTTCGTTTTGTCCCGCTTTTTGCAGTTATGTAGGTAAGTGTTGAGTGGTATTTGGAGTTCTGCGGCCTTCGGTATGGAGTCACGGTAAAAGTTAATCATACCGAGGAATCGACGGAGCTCTTCGATGTTTGCTGGCCGGGGGTAGTCAGTAATGGCTTGAACTTTTTCTTGTGGTGGTTTTATACCTTCGGTTGACACGTCATATCCCAGGAATGTCAGATTTTTCTTTCCAAATACGCATTTTGATGGATTGATGGTTATACCATAGGCGTCAAGTCTTTGTAGGACTGTTTTCAAATGGTGTTCATGTTGATCTTCATTTTCTGATCCAATGATGACGTCATCGATGAATGGGAATGCAAAATCGAGTCCATTGAGAACTTGGTGGATAAATCGTTGGAAAGTTTGGCCTGCGTTTTTGAGCCCTGGTACCATTCTGGGAAATTCGAAAAGTCCGAATGGTGTTGTGATGGCAGTCTTTTGTATGTCAGCTTCTTGGACTGGTAGCTGATTGTAGGCTCTGTTTAGGTCGAGTGTGCTGAAGATTTTCTTCCCGTGTAATAAATACGTGAAATCTTTAAGTCGTGGTACGGGGTATCGGTCGTCTATAGTAACTGCGTTGAGACGTCTGTAGTCGCCGCATACACGTAAATCCCCATTTTTCTTAGGTACCACGTGTAGTGGGCTTGACCATGGACTCTTGCTGGGACGACATAGGCCTTGCTGCATCATATCTTCAAATTCTTTTTTGACGGCCATGTAGCGGTGCGGTGCGAGTGGACGAGTGCGGCAGTGGAGTGGTGGGCCATTCGTTTCTATGTAGTGTTCAACGTTGTGTTTTGGTGTTTCTTTGAAGCACGATGGGCGAGTAATGTCGGGGAAAGCGGCTAGTATGCGATGGTATTTTTGTTCCACGTCGATGCTGCGTATTGTAGGTTCCGTTGCGTTGACTATTGGTGCCTGTACTGAGAGGTTTGTCACCTTATCAATAAGGCATCGGCTTGCAACATCGACGAGTAGCTTGTGGTGCTTCAAAAAATCGGCTCCGATAATGGGCTTGCTCACTGCTGCGATGATAAATTTCCACTTGTAAGGCCGACGCAGTTTCAAATCCAACTCCAATGTCTTTTCGCCATATGTTGGAATGACTGTGTTGTTGGCGGCATATAGTGAAAAGTTCGTAGGCTTGGCTTTGATGTTGCCGAACCGCGGTAGTACCGATACGTTTGCACCGGTATCGATGAGAAAAGATAGCCGTGATTTGCGGTCATAGACGAATAGGCGGTGAGAAGTAATGTGGGCGTCGGATTCCGCCGCATCCAACGCTGGGCTTAGTTTTCCGCCGGTTTCTGGTAATTGCAGGGATGTGTGCATTTTCTGGCTGCATTTCCAAATCTACGATGATAATAGCAGATAGTTTGGCTGGGATGGTTCTGATTGTATCGCTCTCGGGAACGTGATCGTGATGAGTTACGATAGAAAGGTCTCGTTCGGTGTTGATTAGTCTTCAGCTCAGCTATTTCTTGGGTGAGGCAGTCGATTTTTGAGTGAAGCTCTCTGAATACATTCGTAGGTGATTGTGGCTGTGGCGGTGACGTCGCTCTTGTAGTGACTGCGAAAATCGGGTTTGTTGGTGTGGAGTTTTCGACGACTTTGTCGGCTACCAAAGCAAGCTCACTAAGTTGAGACTGCTTGGCAATATTTTCACTGATGGCCAGTACTGCACGTGCTGCTGGTGGCAGATGACTGATCCACATTAGGCGGAGCGCTGCTTCGGATACTTTGTCGCCAGCTAGGTGTTGCATACGTCTTAGTAATTGTGATGGCTTCAATTCTCCAAGTTCCACTTCAGCGATTAGTCGCTGTAGTTGCCTTTGTTCAGATTCTTCATATACGTCGAGGAGTCGCTTCTTGATGGTATCGTATTTGTTGTCAGCGGGCGGGTTTAGTAAAATGTCATTTATTTCGTCGATATCCTGTCGTTCCAGTTGTCCAACGACGAGTTCGTACATTGCCTTGTAGCCCTTTTTCTGTGCCGAGGCGATGGCTTCGAACTGGACAAACCATAGCCTTAATCTGTCGCGCCAGAGTGGTGGAATTCTTGGTGTCACCGCGAAGCCGGATATTTCCTCCAGTTCATGGCTGGCTGCTGCTTTACTGCAATTTTCCATAGTGTCTGAGCTTGATCGGCTAAACAGACGAGCAGAGTTTTCTTTCCTGCAGGAATGTCTTGTTGACGCAATTGCTTTCCAAGGCAGGAGTTTTGCTTCAAGATGATCCTTTCTTCAGAAGGTGGTTTTCTTGCGGGGTCACCACTTTGGAGGTCTTCAGGTGGAAGTGAAACAATGTTGTGTGTTTGAATTGCAGTTCAGGAATGCATGATGTAGGCTCGCTCCGCGCTTACTAAAGTACTACAAAAATGCAGACGCTTAGCAGCTAACGGAGCGAGCTATGTCCCCGCGGTAGGCGGGGCGTGGTCGCACGGGCTTTACGGGGGTGACGTCAGTGGAGTGATTCTGTCCGCAATAGTTTGTGAGCGGCCGCCGTGGCGATCGGACGTCTGCGGCTACAATACTATCTCTATCTCTCTCTTTTCTTTTACCTTCCCAATTATTTTGGGATTGGCAATATATGTCTTTTCCTTACACATTCCTATGTTCTAACATACATGCTCTGTCACACCACAAATCATCATATCATCCTTCATACGGTCCATTTATTTCTTTTTTGGTCTATTTTTACCTTTGTACCCATTAATAAAAAATAAATCCTATCAAAATGTAGCTTTTCAGAATAGATAGGCAGAACTTTTTGAAAGTAAGTATTACGCGCTTTCCGGATAATGATTGCGGCATTACGTGCATTTTCTGTTCAAACTTTAAGACTGACGCTGATAAGATTAAAATTGTTATGTTCCCTGTACAATGTATATCTTTGAAAATGAACTGTCGTATATATCTGTTAATTATCTACTCCTTCTACAAAGTATTGAGGAAAATAGTCTTGAAGTAAAAGCTAGGTAGGCTAGGCTGTGCCAAGAACCGTTGATTGCGTTAGGCATGAGTGAAACCTTTGCTTTCATCTTTAGGCCGGTTTCACCTATTTATAGACCTCACGACAGGTCTTAGTATGATAAAATGAAATGAAGATGCAATTTTTGATATTACAAATGAACAAGCGTTTAGCTAACTCTCTTTAAGAAGAAGAATAACCTAAACTGAAGAATATAATCGGTTTGGATGTGCCATGGAAATTTAAATTATATTATTATAAATAAATCAAGTAATTGGTATTATCAATTACTAAACCAAATTGGTTTAGAAAAATGCATGATAAGTTGAAAACATCAAAGCGAAAATAAATCTTGTGTTGAGGATTACAAAGTTGAAATTTGCATGTATATAATTTCCAATAATTACCTACGCGACTACACGCAGTGTATTTGTTAAATGGTATTTTTAACCGTTTTGCTTTTATTCAAAAATATTCCTAAAAATAAACTAAATTATAAACAGATTAATTAATATAAAGAAAAAAAAAATGCATTATATTGGAAACACAATAAAAAGTTTTTGATGGTTTTGACGTGAGTTCGTGCTGGTCATAAATATAATTTGAATATCGTGAATACGATCGTGCATCGTAGTCCCACGTCATTGTCGGTGCCGAGATAAAGTTGATAGACTGGGTCATCATAGTTTTGTCTTGTTTGAGGAGTGCCAGTAGAACTTCACGACATGCGGCAAACAACGACATCATCTGTGTCACGACGATGTCAAGCGATCAGACAGAATGTCGTTGGTACCTAACTTGGAAGATAGGACGCCCGTTAGTATGGGACGCAACGTGTGTTGGTCGTCTTCCCATCTTCCAAATACAGCCGTCACTGTCACAGGACCTGCTACACTTTAAAAAATCCTGAAACGCCCCAAATATGCATCCATCGGTGATAGATATATACTTATTTTGTGGCTTTTGTGACTGAGACTATGGGGCCATGGGGACGTGAGGCTTGTCAACTTTATCGAGACCTTTTAAGAAGATTGAAAGAAGTCTCGCGTGACCAAAGGGCTAGCATATATTTAGGCCAATAGATTAGCGTTGCCATACAACGTGGAAATGTGATCAGCATTTTAGGAACGCTCCCGACCGACAGCGATCTGGACTACATTTTTTACTTACAAATATGTTTATTTGTAATTTTTAAGGTTTTTTGTAGTGTAATTTGAATATGGAACATCATCAACACATCAAAATGTTTTTGTTTTTATATTTACAATTTTTCCCGCCATTTACAATAAAATTGTCGTACGTATGTGTCATTTTTAATTTATTATATTATGAGTTAGTGATTTACATACTCGTTAAAGGAGAAAAACATTTTTTCCTTTTTATATTAAACAGCTTTTTCTGTCAAATGAAGGTTTAGAGTTACAAGAAGTTCATTAATTTAATAATAAAGGTACAAAAGAAACTGCAAAAACAAACTTAATAACATACACCTTTGCAAGTGGAAGTAGCTACCAGTAATTAAACTAAAAAAAATCTTATAGTATTTTGAATGGTATTCCGGCTGATCTACCAATGAATAAATGTTATGTAAGTATGTCTTAAAAATAAATGTGAAAGCTTGAAGAATTCTTCATTCATTTGAATTAATTAATGGAGCAGCAACCTTTCGAAGACCGTATCCAAACACCGCAGTCATAGTAGGTTTCATGGTATTATTACTTATAAACCCATGGTTATTGATCATTCAAGGCCAATTTGCTTTCTAAACAATACTACAAGCGGGTATTGTTTACAATTTACGGCATAAAACCTACATTTAATTAATATGTACTCGAAATCTATGAGATTTAACGTCGATGAAGTAAAGTTTTTGTCGCATTTGTTCTAAAAGGTTTGGTAAAAGTGTAAACTTGATTCAAAGTGTAACTTAGGATGGCAGTTTTATGTAATAAAAGTTTCCCATGAATTATGTACAATTTGTACAATGTACAAATTGAGAAAAACATGTTGAAAAGCAAAGAGCTTGTTTGGATGATCCGTAATTCAAGTATTGAACTGTATTGGATAGCAATACACATCAAAGTAGTAAGATAAATAACCATTGGGCACTGAATACAACATCCATGTTTGGGGTTCCGCAGCATTTGTAGTAAATAAAATCTTTACAATATCGCGATAAGTTGAAGAGCGCACTATTTCGGTGCTTTATATTATTGTGTATTAATAGTCATAATATAATGTAATTCGCTTCATTGAAATGCTTGACTTGAATATATGTTTTATTTGCCGCTATACTGTGGTATGTAAGGCACATACAGTTAAATTAGCTTCGAGACGTTTTTGCGTTTATAGCAGTATATATATATATATATATATATATATATATATATTTCCAGGACTTTAAAACTTGAAATGAAGTATTAATTTATGTCTAATATTCATTATTTTGATATGTTTTAATATCATTAGTTTCACATTAAGGACCTATGCCTATAAAAAGGTATAAAAATATTAGTTTATTTATTTATGTGAAGTTAATTTATCTGTGAAATATTTAATACTTATTTCAAATTGAGAAATAGATAAAAACTAAGGATAGCTACGACTCATGTAACAGAGGGATGACAAGAGGTATTCCAGGGTTCTTCGGCATTTCAGGTCTCATGAGAATTGAATACTGCCTCTTCATATATGATCTTATTTATTTCAATAAGTCGGGTATAGCCTCTACCCAACCTTGAGGTGAACATCATACATCAGTCTACAGTTTTTACCAAATACTAATTTAAACGGAGTTTCCTTTGTTTCGGTGTGTATCGTAGTTGAAAGAATTAAAAACGTAACCAATCACTCTAATGTGACCAATTGTTTTCACATTGTTTTTATGGACGGGATTAACATCCGTACTGTCATTGGTTCTTACCGCTGCTTCTAATACAATCATTACTGTTGCCGTGAAATAAATTGTTTCATAGAATACAGAAAACCACTAAGTAGATACAGGGCAGCATCAATCAAGATTTTCCAAGCAAACTAAAACGTAATAAGTACGTAAATAAACCGGACTTACCGTTCACCCCACCTTGCCGTCGCCGCACGAAGCCGCGCTTCGCCGGTCTCTCAAACTCATTGCGCCGCGCGCCGCCATTAAACGATGGCTTCCCGCCATTTTCTACGTCATCTGTCTTGTTTGACAGCGAGGTTTTTTCTACGACTTTGGGACTCTTGAACTTTGAGCCACCGCGCCTTGTGAATTTGTTTGTGTTATCAATATTTACTGAGGTGGTTTCTTCTATATCCGGCGGGGATGTTGCTTTTGTGCGACGCGGGAAACTGCGTTTCGGCGCCTGTGGACGGAAAATGCGGTTAGTATTTCCATTTTTTTATATGACGTAGATAATATAAAAATTTCCTGGTTCAAAGGAATAGTCTGCAATAATTATACAAAATCTAAATATTTCACAAAATTCTTAATTATTTCTTATATATAAACTGGTTCGTATATGCGTTAAATTCAAAAGAAATGTAAGAAATATATTAAGCTTTTTATTTTACCTAACAACAAAATTAATTTAAAATAAGTCAATATAACATAAAAAAACTTAAATTATTAGCCTTGAAAAATTATGAAAAAAATAAAATCCGTAATGCGTAGAAATTGCTTGGATGTTTTATCTATTAGTATGTTTGTGTGCTCCTTTTTCACGGCCGTAGCAAGTATGATTATAATTTTTCATGAAATTAACATAGAATCAACGAATAATTAACATGTAATATTCTTGTTCTCGGGAACTGACGTAGGTTCTACGGAATAAAGATATTAAGACAGGAAAAAAAACACATGAAAAAATCTAGTATTCAATAAACCTCGATAACGTTTGCGGAAATAAATATGTAATTGAAATAAATGAATACTTAATGAATAATTAATTCTATTTTACTTCCATTATTCATTATGACAAACATTAATATGTTCACGACATAGCACACTATAGTAGCCGCATATCGTATAGAATTAAAACACTTTGTTAAGGTTCATGATATTGAAATAAAATTGATAATAAAGAAATATAATGAGGTTATTATAGAATTAGTAATACAAAAACAAAATGATAAAATCATTGAAATTCCTCAAAGTTTTGTAAATATTGTCATTACTACATTCTTGTTATTTATATTATAAAATAAAGTATGACTCAACAGTTTCATTTTTGTTGCATGATTCAAATGGAATGCAGTATAATAAGGTTGGAATTAATTTGCTTAACATTATCCTAATACTTGTTATTAATAATGACGTACAATGTCTTGTTAGGGTTGCGTACATAAGTATATTCTAGTTAAATAACAAATTAAATAATATATTTTATATTATTTTGATTTTACTTAATTTATCAAGTTGTTTAGGTAGTATTTCGTAGTACAAGTGTTATTTTATTATAATTAAAATTTCTTTTAGGCATTTGGATGGCATGTTTTGTTTATTTTCGTAGAAAATTTACGTTACATACGTTTTTGAAAGTATTCACAGATAGATAAATAATATAACGTTATACAAAAATCTGTTTAAACTATTTATTTAAAATTACAGTTAATAATTAGTTTATATTATTTATCTTTTTCAAATTTGCACAAATACACATATTTTACACTTATATTACTGAGTCAGCTTGTGTTATACGTATAATTTTTTTATTAAATTGGTGGCAATTCCTGTAACATCCAGAACAAATAACGTAGAGTTCGTTTACGAAATCTACTCTACTGAGAATGATACCAGGGCTTCCGAATTCGGTAATCCAAGTAATTGATGCTCGAATCACTATAGAAGCCGTCCAATCAAAAAACCTTTCGTGATTTATATCTGTATAAGTATAAATATACTGTATACACATCTAATTGACTACATGCCAAAGTGTTGCTTAACGTAATATAATGATACAAAACCTCACGATCTTCTGTCAAGATTTACAAGTGTGCATTGCAAAATACCGACAGGTGGACGCACTAGTCCCAGCTAAATGTAAGAGGCGATATTTATGTTACAATGTTTAATGATATATAGCTACAATTTACAAATTTTAATTGCCTTTAATTGATTTTTCTGTAAGTTTATAAATAAATTTTTACTTTTCTCTGAACTTTCTTTCTAGCCTATGTTATGCTGGCTAGTATTGTAATGTCATTTTATATGACAATAGTTAAGGGCTGCTTGCGTAACGATCGCCTTTAAATAAAATTAGTTAATCATATTAAACTGCCTAAATACGTTTTAAACAAAATGTACTGACAGTTCTTTGAACAAATTTTGCGTTGTGCCAGACGCTAATCGTATTTAAGGGTTTTAAATGCGTTTAGTGTCTCTTCAATAAATTTAAGGAACGTTATGCAAGCGGCCCTAAATGTGTATGTAAACTTGACCACAAACTAGAATTTAATGGGCTATATTTTTAAATGTTGTTTTTCATCTCTTGAAGGTTCCGTAGCCCTTTTGGCAAAAACGGAACCTTTATGTTTGCCTGTCATTGTATTTTTTTAGAAACAAGGTATTGTGTCTAAACATGGAAAATAAACGAGTACCTTAAAGAACTTGCCTTTGTCACTTTATTATATTTGAATGTCATTGTGCAGGGTCATTTTTTTATTCATACTTATATTATATTTACTTAAATATTAAATTCAGTCATAACTTACTATATATAACTTTATCTACGTATATTTTTAATATAAATAAAACAAACTTTTGTGTTATTATACATTTGTTTACACCATTTTTGAAGAGCCAGATAACATTGTAGCGTTCTTGAAAATTCTTTTACTAAGTCCGTAAGTTGATTTATGGTAAACATTATAATTATTAGATATATTATTATTGATTTAGTTTGAGATTTTGAAGTAAACTATATAGATGGGGGATATATAGTTTTTCGGGCAGGTTTTCAAATTGGACAAGTACCTGCCTGTAAATTTTCCAGTTAAAATTTTGTTGCGATTCCTTTTGCCACTTGTTCCGTTGCCATTCGTTTTTTCACTTTTCCTTTGAAGTTTCACTTCTACTATGTGTCCCAGCAGACATTTAAATTTTATTGATATTGAGTTTATATTTTGTTTATACCAATAACCTGTAGTGTTTGAGATTTTGATAAAATTTAATTTCCAAAACCAGTTTTAGTGAAATCTTACAGCGACACACTCAACCGGATATTTCGATTTTTTATAGTTTCATAACGATTCACTAAAAATATCGCTGTTATATACATATTTTTACATATAAATATTGTCATGCATAAAATTACAATTTATAAGATACGCCTGTAGTTGTTTTGAACAACTTTAACTTATATGTTTCTGATTCGATCCCAAGTAGAAATGAATATTGAAAACTATTTTCCTTTCTTTCTTTCCTTTCCTTCTTCCTTCCTTCGTTACTGTTGAAGGATTTAAAAAAAGAATTAATTTGATGTTAATATAATCTGTTTTTCTTAAATATGATCTGTAATCTATCATCTCTGTAATCTATCTATACATATAATGAAACTGTAGAGGTCAACGTTCTGTACAATGAAAAAAAATGCTATAACCGAATCAGAGGGATATAAGAAGTGAAATAGAACTAAATTAGATTTTTTTTTAATTTTGTTTGTCTGTTAAAATATAAAGAGTTCCCATAAGGATAGTTAAAAATACTTTCTACGCGACGAAGTCGCGGACAGAAGCAAGTTTTTTAATAAAATTTTAATTAAGTTGAGATGACTCTCGTTTTTTGTACCTTGATTATTTGCATAGCTCTCCACCTCATAGTACGAATGTTATTTGCTCTGGTTTGGGTGTTACTAGAATTAAGCGTGTGAATACATACTATTTGAATGTTTTAATTTGATAGAATGGAATAAACTTTATCAAAGAGTAATACTCTGTGAATTAGGCTGTAAAATGTATTTTAACTTAAAATCTGTGAAATGCTATGCATAATAAATTTGTATCTAGTTAAACAATTTTTATGAAAAAACATATATTTATTTTCACTTCTCGCCAAATTGTCTTTATAGATAACTGTCTCAGTTTTTGTACAAGTCAAGCGACTTGTATGACGTAGAGTTCGTGTAATATTAAATTTTAATTGATAACAAATTCTATGTAGCTTATGACTCATTGACATTGAAATAAATGAATGATTCCCACGGTGTAATAAATAACCAGCATATAAACACAAAGACAGACTGGTATTTATTAACAAGTCACTATTTGTAAGCAAACTTTTGAGATGATACTTTTTATTGCTAGAGAGCATCAGACAGGCTTATAAATAAATATATCTCAAAATTTGGGTTTTTTTGGGAATGAGCTTCTAAAGTTTTGGCCTATTATAAGTTGTTCTTTGCTTGTTAATAAATGTAAAATCAAAATTATTACAAGTCAAGTAGTTTTTTGTTGATAATGACCAAAAAATTAATTTGAATAAAATATAATATAAAATAAGAGTCTTATTTATTCACTTTATATTAAAAAAGTAAACAAATTTTGAGATAAAACTAACTGCGCAAGTTGAAATACACCAGCGACCCAAAAATTATTTGTTGTCAAAAACAAGTTCGAATAACTTACTTTACAAATAAAACAATATGAGAATAAATACAAAAATAAAATAATACCATTGTACAAAAAAGCCATTAGTATTCTTAAACTACTTCTTTACATATATTTTCATCAGCTGTTTTAAGTCTGAATATTGCTAGACAATAATGATCATAAGTGTTGTTCCGACTTTGCATCATCATTTGCATTGTATTTTTTATTCTTTCATCATACATTTTTAATAAACATTTTTTTTTAATTTTTAAATTTTTTTTTTTATATTTTTTAATAAAGTGATTTATTGCGGTTTAATCCTCTTTTTAAACAATGTTTTTTTGACTGATCACAGGAGTTAGTAGAAAAAGAGAGACAATCCTTTATTTCGCCAACCAAGGGTCAAATTGCGTGGCAGTTGGAGCCATTTTTTCTGTATTAGTTATTAGGTTTTAATGTATCTCCAATGTCATAATTTTGACTTATTTCTTTGTTTTATTCATTACACGTGCCGCAAGTGCGATGTATATTTTTTAGTTTGACTCATAATTACTCTCTAGTAGTGGTCGAAATTTGACCATAATAATTAATGTCAAAGACTATAACTTCATAATCACAGATTTCGCTAAGGCTACACTGTTATTTGACTTTAACAATAAACAAAAGAGTATATATGCGTGTGTGTGTCAAATACATGGTAGTGTGTGTAATGATTTTGTTGATTTAATGTATTTTTTATGCATAATTAAAAAAAATATCATTCGACGCCTTTTCTCTATATATAAACAATAAGTGTGCGAAATTTCATTCTCCTCCGTCTGCGCAATTTTCGTAAAAAGGGGTACAAAGTATTTGCTTCACATATTAATATATAGACTATAGAAACGCCTGTGAAAGCTTACAAAATGTTTTGCTGGTTTAACTCTTATACTAATTATTTGGAATTAATGCGCACCATTTACTAGAACGGTAATTAATTTGGAGTTAAAACTTAAAAATAAACATTTGAAATGGAAACTATCAATTAACATATAGGCGCTTAATGGAACCTAAATAATTATTTAATTTAGCAGGATAACTACTCCAGTCTAGATTTACTCTTTAATGTTATTCTGGAATAGAACAGATAAAGATATTCTTTAAAAGCATTAAGCCGTTCGAGAAAATCGTTAATTAATTACTTTACATTATAATATTTCAGGAAAACGATGTATGACGTAACGAGTCTTTTACATTAAAAAAATTGAGAGAGCAAACCAGTTTTGCTAGTTGTCATTAATAGTAAGAAAAATATGTCGTAATATCCACTGCAGTGTGTATAGCGACACATGATTCATTCATGTGTTAGTTTTGATCTAGATATTTCTTACAAAATCGTAAAACTATGCATGACAACAGTATCGCCTTGTGAAATTTCTCTACGCAACATTGTATCAACGCACAGAGAATAATTTCAAATATTGTGTTCACTTCTCATATAAAATATCAGCCAATATCCTTAGGCTACATACCGTTCCAATTTATAGAAGGTAATTTGTAACTATCATACGTAATATGATAAAATATGTAAGAACTAGCTAAATATAAATGAAGTTAGTACTATGTATATGTATAATGTGTCCGAGGGATATAGAAAAAAAACTAGTGGCATGTTATTCCCAAATTATATGAAAATCTGTAAGGTCAGTCAAAAGGCAACCAAATAAAAACTATCTATTGAATGGATAAATCTTCTACTAATATATACATCTGAAGAGCTTCTTTGTACGCACTATTCTCAGGAACTACTGGTCTGATTTAAAAAGTTCTTTCAGTGTTAGATAGCCCATTTATCAAGGAACGCTAAGGCCAATAGAAGCGGAGTACCAATGAATGAATGTTTCAAAATCGGGGGGGTTTTGAAAACAAATTCCACGCGGACGACGTTGCGGGCACACAGCTAGTCTTATTGTAATCGTACTTAGACATGCCCGTGACTTCATCTACGCTTGACTTGAAATTCCCGCGAGATTCCGGGACAAAAAATACCGCAGTATTTAAAATAGAATCTAAGCTATTGTTTTAGTGAATAATATGTCGGAATAGGTAAGGTAATTTTTGCGCACGCGAAGAACTACTAACCGCTCCCGGAAAAATTCCCGCGGGATCTGGGATAAGATATATCACACATTTTATCAGTGAAAAATTTTCTTAGTTTTAAATGATAATTGTTATGTTAACACCTGTTGTTTTTTATTTGATTACACCTGTTGTTTTTTATTTAAATGATGTTAAAAAAATGTACCACGTGGCCACATCCTTATTATGATGAATCAAAGCAAATTTTAGTAGTACAGCGAGTTTTGATGACGCCTATTGGTTTAAAATGTATCCTTTTTTAGAATACGTTAAAAACAAGTTTCGCAACTCGCGGTCAAACGCGTAGGCTGACCCGTGGGATGATCTTAATACTAATTTTGTGTTGTTAGATCTGTAAAGTATATACCTTATTTAAGGCCTTGCTACACTCATCCAAAAATGTTGTAACTGATAAAAGTAGGTACTAGGATTTTTAAGGTACCGCTTCGCATTTAGAATTTAATTAATGGGAGGGGGGGGGGAACACAGTGCTATTTTGCGCTTTAAAAGCAGCAACAACATGACTGATGGGAAAAATGACGGCACGATCTCAATCTTAGTTACTCTATTAGTTTCTCCCTCTAGAATTGGGGCTAGTTCACCCTAATTGTTACCATATTGGCTAACCTTATCTTTCCGCCTAAAGTTGGCTTGTGCGAGAAGGCTTATATACTATGAAATTTTTCTACTCGTCCACGCCTAATGGGAATAATGCCATCGCCTTTTATATTTATTCATAGAAATTACTTTGTTATACCTAGTATTCGTTCAAAATACATTAAAAAATAACACGAATGAATATATGTACTATATATATGTGTGCATGTATATAGTAATTACAGAATAAAGATATATTGTTGGGGATTTTCTTGCGTCGTTTCTTCTCTTTTAACAGTAGGTAACTAAAAATTACTCGGAAGTGATGGTTGAGCCATGAAATTCAATAACTAATCTGTAAGATTCCATTTTGAAATAAGTACATTATTTTTTTGTTATAATTATTTTCGCTTTATAGTAATCAATAACTTTGCACATTAAAACGCTTAGTTTCTTTACGATATGTAAATTGATTTCAATTCACTCGGCAAGATGTCGACATAAAATTAACTCGATATTTCTTTAAACAGAAACCACTGGATGACTAAATTCGTATATCGATTATCCTCGGATAGATTTTTTTGTCTGTAAATGAAATTTCAAGAGAATTTTGCAAGTCACTAGACATTAGTTTCGTTGGTGTTTTTGATTTTTTAATTATTTACGAATATTATTTATTACACCAAACTATTTAATGCTATCAAAAATCTATTTATAACGTAATAAATCCGTTGGAGGGATAGAGATTTAATTTCAAGGTGCTGATTCGGATCAGCAGATTTCAAACTGAAACTCTTAGAATTTTTGTCTGTCCATCTATTTGAGTATTGCGTGAAAACTAGTCAACGGATCGTAATGAAACTCGACATAAAACTGTCTTATATTCTTGGACAACACAACACAAATTTAATTCCGATAAATGACGTTGTTTCGTAGGATAAACGAATGTTGCATAATGTATAGAAGAAATTCCGCAGAAAGCAAAAAACACGTCTAATTATTACAATAATAAATTAATCAAAGAATAAATTAATGTTGGTGTTGACAACATTGTATGATTGCTATTGTTAATATATTTCATCCTCTTCAATATAAAATTAAAACTTCATGGTCCGATTGTTAACGATGAATATTGTGCTTGCTTTAACATATTACATATTATGTATATGATTCTTAAACGTGTCGTCTGCCTCAATCTGTGTAATTAGGCGACTCAAGGCGAACGAGCCCTGATGTACCACGATGAACTTGCATGGAATTTATTAATCTTGCCAATTATAACATCGCCGTTTCGAGAACTCCGGTGTACTCTGCCTGGTAGACCTTGACAATTGTTTGAGAACAGTGTAATTTGTGTAAATAATTGCCTGTACATGAACTGTGGTATTTATACATCCTAAAGTATGATCAAGTACAAAAATAATTGTACGTTTTCTAAACGGCTTCGTTAACACTCATCTGTGGTGTTTAATAATACTTTCGTGGAATTTATTGGACAACTATAAAATAGCTACTTCGTATACTCCGGCGTGCTCTACATGGTAGACCTTGACAATTGTTTGATAAAGATGTAATTTGTGTAAATAATTGGTTGTATATACACTGTGGTATTTATCTTACATAGTATAAAAATAAATTGCTTTTTGCGCCTGTCTGTCTGTTTATCCGGTAACAACGCACTAAACCATATAACTGATTTTTAAGTAGTTTTCGCCAGTCAGTCCTAGATAATTTTTACTGAAGGTTTATATATATATATATATATATATATATATATATATATATATATATATATATATTATATGTTATTTTGTAGTTGTCGAAGGAGGCTTGAGTTTTAAAAAATCAAACAAATTAACAATAAACTGTGGCAATTTAATTTATAGAAACTAAAATATATTATATAGCAGATCTCTGCCAACGGGGAGCGTGCCCAGAAGGCTGGCTGCATTACCACGCAGTATGGCAATACTTATTTGTTGTACAAAATATGAGACAGCCTTCTGATCACGGGAAGTGTCAAAGAGTTTCTTACACATTTCTTTAAACAAACTCTTGCCGACGGACCCAGGCCTAATGTTTCAACCCCAAACGGCAAAATATGTAACCCCTTCCTAAGGCAGGGGACCTAACTAATTAAGTTTTTATGTAAATAATAAAGTGCGAGAAAATTTTTAGTGTATACTAAAGTTTCTTTAGGTCTGATTTTCATTCATTAGCTAATATTTATCCAATACAGCTGTATTATTTAAGCGGTGTTATCGCTTGGAGCGATTTCTGCCAGACAATCTTTGGATGGACAGAATCTCGTTATGGATGGTTGTTGTTAATAGATATAATACGAACTTCAGAGATAATTTTAATAACTTTATCTGATGATTGAAAAGTCGATCTAGTATAAGTATAAGTCAAAATGATTTAGTATACAAATATCTTTAGCTAGAGTTTTAAATTCTACTCTCATCTAAACCTAAATTCAATGCTGGTCGTCAAATTGCTTTTATATCGCATGTTTTAGATTAGTATTCAAAACAGTAGGAAACAAATTCAGTTTAAAAATAATGATAATACAAGTAAATATTCACATTATAATTACATAATTCAAAGTAAGTATGTAAGAGTTGAATAATAAGGCAAAAATATTTTATTAACTGCATACATTTGTATTTTATGTTTATTTCAAACTTAATTTCATTGTTTGTAAGAGATCATTAATGAGCGATAAGACTACGAATTGTTCCTCTCTTTTTAAAATGGTCCTTCAAAAAATTTTAAACAGCTTAAACAGCTTGAATGTCTTATTCGAATATTTGAGAAAATAATAATATGGACTAAGGGCCGCTTGCATAACGTTCCTTAAATTTATTTAAAAAACACTAAACGCATTTAACACCCTTAGCTTAAATACAATTAGCTTCTTGCACAATGCAAAATTTGTCACTAAATATGTTTAAAGAACTGTCCATCATACATTTTGTGTAAAACGTATTTAGGCAATTTAATATGATTAACTAGCGATCGTTATGCAAGCGACCCTAATTAATAATGCAATTAATTTAAGTATAACATAATAATTGCAACAATTGTAACAATGATTTCTAAAAATTACATCATAAATATTATAATTAAGGTGCTAGAAGAGCGTGAACTTCTAATATGAGGAAAATTAATTTAAAATGAGACCCTGATCATAAATATTAAATGTAATTCTTAAAATAAAAAATATTATCTTTTCAATAATATGTAGTACCTTGCAAATAGATTTTTAAAGTTATACGTAAGAAGTATTATCAGTTTCGAGGTCTGTGAATAGTACATCATTTCCTATAAAAAATTTGCAAACCAAATATTTCCTATCTGTTATTTTTTTATAGTACTTGCAATGACTAATCAAAATGTAAAACAATGTGGACGGTTTAGTCAGTAATAAATGATCAAACACGCCTACACGGAAGACTGATTCATTATAATAATTTAAATCAGCCTTCATATTAAACAAATTAGTTACCTGTAATGCTTAAGAGAACTTTTATAAGGTAATCAATTTTAGTTGAATCATATTATCTTATAAAAGAATGATGAGAAAAGAAAGAAAATAGGAAAAGAAAACCTATCTTAAAACAAGATGGAGGGAGGAGGTGGTGAAAGAAAAAATATATATGAATAAAATGTATGAGAGATCCAGTATGGAGAGGCCTTATTTGAAGATTCCACCCAGTAACACGTGAGATGGGGCTCAATATAGCACAGAGCACCAAATATTCATTCGAACTCCAAACTTTGTAGTTTATAATATCAAAAGGATCTATGTACATGGACGAAGCTTTATTTAAAAATTCCATGAACACCTGAGATGGATGGAGCCCATAAACGTCCGCGTTCGCATAATTCGTGAATTAAGATCGGACTGGTCGCCCTTGTACTACTCCCATTCGTCGATGATTGGAGGAATGTTGTTATTGTTTGTACAGGTCAAGTCGGGTTGGTTTTATAGTCTTATGTACAAGAATTCGTATGGAGATTGCTTAATAGCTTTAGTATTTCTATTCAGGTATGTTTACTACAGTGCTCTTTCACCGTCATCTTCAGTTTCCTTCTGACGCATGACTGATACGCCATCGCGCATGCAATAGCGCATATGTTGAAAATAGTTCAATGATAGCGCTTGCAAATGACTCTTAATGCAATAAATAAAGGATTCGCGTAACGGAAGACGATTCGATTACCTATATAAGTATTTAGCCATATTCTAGTTATATTGCAAACCTAGATGTTTTATAAAATTCTAATGCATTTATCCATCCTAAGGTTGTTTGGAAGATTGCATTTAGTGATAAGACCGCCTATTGTTTTCTATAGTTAATCTTACTTAAGCGTCTTCAATCGTATTTTAATGGTATAAAGTATATTTTACATTTTACTCCACAACTCAAAAATTGCTCAAAAGATTTTTTTAATCCAGTCGAATTTTTGAGAATTTTCTTTCTTACAGCTCAAAAATTTAACTTTGATGTTACATGTACCGGGAAAAACGTAGTATATGAATTAGTAATTAAAATTCAGCCAGACAAATAAAACCTTCAACAGAATCACAATTGACATATAAACGAACGCGGTCACGCGCTAATACTAACACCTTATAAATATTTAAATCTAGGCGTGTCCTTGTGTCACTTGGGCAATAAGTATACGCATCTTCATTATTATTATTTAGGTGTTCACATCATTCGTAGGGAAATATTGGCTTTGAATCAATAAGCTAAATACTCTGACTTTATTAATTTGTTCTAGTATTATAGTTTTTTATGCTATGATTTTTAATTATTTGGACTGAAATGACAGCTGCGAACGACCTTTTTGATTCATAAGTGAGTTATGTTAATTTAGTCCTACAGAATTTTTATAGGATTCAATTCAGTGGTGACCTTCTCCGGGCTTGCAACATAAATAAGGTCCATCGCATCTGTCATTTTAGTCCAGGTAATTAAAAACAGAGTACCTATAGTTGACTTTTATGACATTTTCTATAACTTTCAACTTGGCACTGGTTTTGATATTATTGTAATAATATAATAATAATAATATCAGCCCATAAATGTCCCACTGCTGGGCTCGAGCTTCCCATTATAGGGGATATTATTGGTTTTTGTGTAAATGTTTTTACGTATTTACTAATAACTAGCTTCTACTCGCGACTTCGTCCGCGTGAAATAATTGAAAAAAAGTCAATTTTGAAACATTCTTCATTGGTACGCCTATTGGTCTTAGCCTGATGATATATAGCTTATAAGCCTTCCTCAATAAATGGACTACCGAACACTGAAATAATTTTTCAAAAGCAGACCGTAGTTCTTGAGATTACCGCGTTAGAAAAACAAACAAACAAAATCTTTAGTTTTGTATATTAGTATAAGATACTTTATATTTGTATTCATTAATATTAATGTTTACAATACATACTTAGCGGATTGGTCTATTCTTAGATTAATCTGCTAAGTATGTATTGTAAACATTAAACTGCGATATTGTAGCAACCCGTGTGACGACATGACAAAATTCGCATATGATTTATTTTTAGGTCAATGTGCAATCTTTTTACCACCGTGTGTGATATTTATTTAATTATATATATTTTAATAGTGTAGCAACATTCTGTTTGAAACATTCCTGAAGTTCTATTGAGGTTTAAAGAACTTTATTTCCCATTAGAACATTTAGTTCACTTACAATGAGATTAAAAATAATTATAACTAATACAATTTAAATCTTAGCAACAATGTTGTGCTATGCAGTCTTCGTTAGATGTTGTTTAACATGTTTAAGGCAGGTTTGTTATTTTATATTTATTTTAATAAAAGGTTTTTTTGTAAGTCATTTGGCAATTTATTAAATAACTGCACAACTTTAAAAATGTGTTTTTTATATAATATATTCGTGGGAGACGAATTTAAATGTGTCTAGATTTATCTGTCTGTAGGTATTAAATTTACAAATTAGTTTAAAGGAGATTTCTTTTTCAAGAAATTTTAGATTTTTTTCTGTCTGAAGCGGCATGATCGATTTTCACGGGATTTTCACTGGCAGATAGATGATATTATAAGAAATATCTTAGGCTACTTTTTATATTTACGCGAAAAAAAGCACGAGGGTAAAGTTCGGGCATCTAGTTGTTAATAAAGCAAATATTTTTCGGTCTATCTAATCCGCATCAATGTGTTGATGGGGTATTAAATATAATATTAAAAGTTCGTATTGTGATAATTTGCTTACAATAGACAATTAAAAATAATCAAAATATATCCAAAGCACTGTCACTGAGAAAAGCGCTTATGAGGCTGTGTATATTTTAATGAATTATTTAATTATGCATAAAAAGCGGTTGTTTAAAATGACGTAAAAACAAACGATTTCTGACGTGCCATTTCGGAATGTAAAAACAAAAACTGTTGTAAAAGTTTTATATGTAGATAAAAACCATAATATCCATGTCACGTTTATACATATTATTTCGATAACGAAAAACAAGCCGTACGTGGCAACCTTGGCTTAGATCGTATGGTCATTGCGTGCAACACCATTAATTCACTTTTTGCTACAACATAAGGAAAACGTGCTTTACTTTGCTAAGAACGAAATAAGGAAACCTTTTTGCTTCCATTCTGTAGCCTTTAACCGTTTTAATCGTATAATAACAATAACATTCTTGGAATATTATAGTGGAAGAATCGATAGTCTACTTTTTGTAACGTTGCTTGTCTCTCGAAAAATTATTTTGTATTTATTTCATATTCGACAGCTTACAATATTTATAACATAGATAACAAATTCTATTTAATATGAATTTCCCCAATTACTTGGATACTTTACGCTTTACAATATTTCTGTACAAAAGCAAGACATGTATTTACTAACATAATGCCTGCTGAAATATCCTCTATACATTATATATAGTATATAAATAACTAAATAAATAATAATATCATATTATATACGTCCTATGCGTACGGCAGAGTTGTGGAGCTTGTATTTCCCTACCAAGTACAGTCCAGTTATTATCAAGTCTTTGGGAATAATTATTTTCTAGGTATGGGTCTTATCCTTGACCACATCAACGCTTCACATTAACTGCAATTGTGGTCAAATGCGAACGTATTTATTACATATATAAGATATATAGATACATTTAGATTTAGAGTGCGAACTAAGATTATATTACAACTATACGGAGTTTAAGGTCAAGAAAACAACGAAATATCGAATTGCGCTTGAACCGAAGTAATCTACGCCGTATGAATTCGTAACGCATTTTTTGCTAAAAGCAGTTATTTGTAAAAAAATATACCTACCGCATTATCAATGATGTGGTTTTATTGAATTATTCAAAACATGGCACTTATTCAAATATTATATAATTATATGTTGGTGACGTGTCAATCACAGGCTGGTTGGAACAAAGAAAATCGTATCAATCTTCTTGCAAAACGATTAGTTTATTCAAGAAGAATGGGTATACAGTTTATAAGTTTTGTTATTCAAGTTACGCTCATGTTATTAGGAATATATAAGGGGCTACTATAGGCCTGTTACCGGACACCCAGACCAGAGAAAGTAAAGGAAATTTTGATATAATTTTTTCCCATTCGAGGAATTGAATCTGGCTTCATTGCGTTTTAGTGGAACAGATGTGCAAATGGTTAGAAAACTAGACCATAGAAGCTGACATTTACAAATCGGTAATAAACAGTCATTAAACAGAAATTCAATAATCTAATCATCATTTAACAAATTGGTTTATTTACCCACGATCCGTGTTAATACTTACAACCTCGTTTTGCAACACATTGGCCTGCGGATTATGTAAATTCCATTCAAGTTCAGAGTAAAGCAAACGTAATGCAACCAACCGCGCCTTTGTGGTTTTGTTCTGCCAATATCTATACATATACGTGGTGTGTAGGGTTGAAATATATTTCAATTACGTATCTAGTATTTTCTTCAAAGGTTACATAAGTGCTTAATTCTATGTACGATTCGCAATGTGTTATCGCTGTTGAAGGAGAAGAAGTGGCAAGAAACTCTCCAGCAACATGTCTAGCTAAATAATTTTTTACTTCGTATT
Source organism: Dendrolimus punctatus (assembly GCA_012273795.1). Classification (NCBI taxonomy): domain Eukaryota; kingdom Metazoa; phylum Arthropoda; class Insecta; order Lepidoptera; family Lasiocampidae; genus Dendrolimus; species Dendrolimus punctatus. Next base: position 2,167,490 of record CM022532.1, on the reverse strand, counting down.
TATCTATCTCCGGCTTTTTTTTATAAGTCCAGAAGTACTTTACGTATTTAATTTATAAATTAGTTTAAGTATGTGCATTTATGTCCTATATACAGCTCTGCACCTCCTACATCGCCAGATTAATTAAAAATAAATCCTTAAGTTAGGTTGCTTAGAAGAGGTTGCTTCAAGAGATAAGGCCGCTTATTGTATTTACCATCACAATATTGTTATCGTACATTTTTTGTATTTGTGTATTTGGTGAGCAGTAAAGTTTTGTTTGTCTATCTATATTATTCGCTTAATTTTCGAAGAATTCATGAATGGGTGTAACAATGACTGTATAAGTAAGCGAAAGACATATATTATTATATAATAACTATTTTCCCAGTAAAGCTAAAGTTCTAGCTTAAATCACTCTGTTAATTGCCATTTCCCATCTCTTGGTCGACCTCGGAAAGGCTGATTGTGTATTTGGAGCGGTCAATGACTTTTTGCCCTTTCCGTTTGTATTTGTACCTCATGAAAGATATATAAGGTTTACTTTCAAAGTTTCAATACATTGTTTAGTGTATCTATTGCTTTTATTATCACTTTTTACCTATGATATGAAAAGACAAATGTTAAGACGTAATAATGTGCTCACAAAATATTTTCCTAGAATCTGATGTTTGTTAATTTTTTGTATTTTCTCACATATTTCCATATCCAAATAACATTAATTTGAAACTTGCGAGTTCTTAGCAGTGTATAATTATTACAGAATCGACAATTAACACTCTTAGTCTAACGATTTAAAACTTTGCTTCGTTGTTTTATTTTGTCCTCTAAATATAAATTTGAATGTTTAATTGTAAATGTTCTGGTTAGAATAAAATTATAATCTATATGTTAATACGTGAAGCCAAAACTTTGTACCCCTTTTGACGAAAATTGCGCGGACGGCGGAGTATAAAATATCGCACACTTATGGTTTATATACAGTAGAAGCGACGAATAAAAAAAATATGCATAAAATACATTCAATCAATTAAAGAAACATTACACATACTACCGTGTATTTGACACACAAACCCATATTTACCTACTCTTTTGTTTCTTGTTAAAGTCAAATTAACAGTGAAGCCTTGGCGCGAAATCTGTGATTATAGAAGTATAGTCTTTGACAACAGAAGCTTAATAATGTTTAAACTTATAATTTAAATTGATTATAATGGTCGAATTTCATCCACGGGCGACCACTAATATTTAATATTAAATATAAAATTGTGTTACTAAATTTAGTACATTAGATAGATAGATAGATAACTCTTTATTGCACACCAAAACATACAATTACAAAACAGACAATATTTACAATATTTTCTAGGCGATACAATAGGCGGCCTTATCGCTCAAAGCGATCTCTTCCAGGCAACCTAAATGAAAAACAAATTTGAATCAGGCGATGTAGGTGGTGCAGGAAAAAGGCAATGGACACATAAATACTCAAACTAATTTAACAAATAAATATACAAATACATATATATACATAGTTATAAATATAATATACAATAATATACGTATACAATAATATATTACAAAACACATATGTTATTATAATAAATGTATTAGCATGATTATATTGTGTTAATCAGACATAGCTATTTATGGATAAATAGTGTTTTCTGAGTAAATTTCTAAATGTTGGTAAGGAGATTAGATGTCGCGTTCTCTCTACGAATAAATATCCCAGGTGGCCTTCTTTATAAAAGTAGTTCAGATACATACATACACTCCATAGGCAGCTTTTTGGCCTTATTCCTACATTATTATGCAATGTTAGTCTTTGTGGTTTCCTTTATTGATTGATAAATTACGTGATCAAACTTTCCATTAATTGCCATGGCTTCCGTGTCTGGAATCTACCTTAGAGTTGGTCTATTGTATATTACCCATAATGCAAGCTTCAATTACTTAGCTCGAGATATACAATAAAAAAAGGATAAGGGAAAATATAAGGAACCATATACATTAATATTTTAGTGATGGGACCTGTGAATTCGTTTTGAGCTTTCCGCCACATTACCGCAACTTTATCTATCCGTGCAGGAACGGGGAAAAATGCAATTTCCTGCGGCCGGGCGGTTTCTCGTAAGAGGCGACAAAACAACCCACAGTCAGGTGGTAGGGTATTTGCCCGACTGAATGGCTACCACCCCTGCTCTAGAGTATAATAATAATAATAATAATCCAGACAAACACACATGTATATCCCAATTAGCAATTCGCTTGTGTTATGGTTTACCGGACCACTCTGGGCCGATCCAGACACCCAGACCATGGTAAATGACGGAGAAAATACGTTTCCGAATTTACTATACGGATCGAACCGGAGCCTCTGGGTTGCAGTGAGGTAGGCCGGCAAAGGCTTTAGCCCGCTCAACCACAGAGGCCGTCAGTATACCGTCATTACAATCTTGATTGTGTTCCGGCCTTAGTGACCAGGTTCCAGTCTCCCTTAAGAGAGCAGCAGGGCATTTTTAGCACTTTTGGTGTAGCAAATGTCCATAGGCGATGGCAACTGTTTTCCATCAAGTGGGCCGTCTTCCTGTCTGCTGAACTACTGCAATAAATTTTTTTACCGCAAGTTTCCCTAAAATGGGGACCCTTTATGGAGTGATATTGTTATATTTATATTTCTATCTTATTTCAACAAAACATAACATTTATAGTATTATTACATATTCATAACTAAGATGTTTAAATAATTCGAATCCGGCAGTAGCGCAGGAAGGCGCAAACTATGTCATTTAGCTAATGTAGGAATAATAATCACGTAGTTAATTTTAATTAACACACAGCGCCACGTAATGTGAACAATAAGTGGTTTTTACCTACATATTTCCTTGCCGGAGAAGCCTAATTGCTTTTACGTAATGTGACATAAATTGTTGAATGTGATGCAATTAAAAGAAGCTTTGACAGGATGATTATAATATTAGATTTATCGTGTATATTAATAATCTAGTTCCGTTTTTGAAAAATGTTCTCATAATTTTCATTCATATTAATGAGAATATTTAAATAACAATACACAATAACAAAGTATCTAATACATAAATTCTCATGTCACAGTTTTGTTGCCATACTCCTCCGAAACGGCTGACCGATTTGATGATTTTTTGTGCTATCCGTATCTATGAGAATCGAACATCTATTTTTCATTAAATGTTAGTAGTCACCTAATTTTTTTATTTATTTTTAGAATTTTTTTCTATTTTTTATGATACACATACAAAATGCGTACAACCTAATTTTCATCTAGACAATATTTTTAAGACGACGTCTGCGGACAGTATTTAAATATTTGACATTAATCTAATTTGTTTTTTATGTTAATACCTACATATATAGGTAAATAATAAATGTTTATTAACAATAAAATTGATACATTTCAAGAAGGTATATATCATAAAAGGTATTTTCATTTATTTTTAAAGTTTTAGGTTTTAATATATCTGAAGGGGTCTTAATGATATTAGACTAGAATTTGTCCTGGGAAGGGATATAGATTCTCCTATTTGAATAAACAATATTTAATAGATCGGAATAATTCATGGAAATTTGTATGCGTAACCCATGAATAAATGAAAACTCTTTATTGTTCACCAATAAAACATAACTTAAACCTAGATATTTAATATGAATATATTTCCATTAGAACAATGGGCGGCTTTATCGCTTATAGCAATCTCTTCCAGGCAAACCGGTGTCCAAGGAGACATTACAAGAAAAATTAAATCATATTTGCTGGTTTAACTCAATTAAAATAATTCAATCGTAATTAAATATAATTAAAGAAAAAAACAAAACAAACTAATATAGATATACATAATTAAATACATATATATAATATATAAATATATATATATATATATATATATATACTATATACTTATATACTCTAATTCCTGCAGCGTGGCAAGCCTATGGTGTGGGATGCGACTTGCGTAGACACGTTGGCCGCATCCCATTACCAAACACTTCTAGATCGGCCGTTCGGCGCGGAAACAGCGGAATCACTGAAGCGACGGAAATATGCAACCTCAGTGAGAGTTATATGTTGTGCGTTGCTGTCGAGACGCTTGGAGCGTGGGTCTGAGCATGAGCCTCTATCAAAATTATCAAACGACTCATCGACTCTTCAGGTGATCAGAGGGCTGGTGCCTACCTCGGCAACGGATCAGTATGGCGATCCAGCGAGGAAACGTAGCCAGCCTTCTGGCACCTACCATAGAAACGTCTTCTGGCTCAGTATTCTACTTATAGTCTTGAGGACTATGGTAGAATACAATACAAATAAGTTAAGTTTTCTTACATTGTATTCAATAGTATGTAATTTAAATTTCTAATTAATAAAAATTGATAATCGATTTATTATTCACATTAAATACATTATAATAATATAAATTACATATACCTACTTGCGGACAATAATACAATTCCATTTATTGCAACAAATTTTATTTAATGGACAAACCTATGTATATAAGTTAGGAATATGAAAATTCATTGTTGAGTTGCGTTTCATCCGCCAATCTATCGATGTATAATTCAGCGAAATTAATGACTATGATCAACACATGAACGTGATGCCATGCAAATACTAGTTGACACCGCTCTTAGAGTTGCCGATAAGATTGGGCATTTGTCTAAATCAACAAAAATTTCCAATCTCATAAACGTGTAAATACGAGTATAATGTTATATATTGATTAGAATACAGTACACATCGCGTGAATGATAAGGTTTCTGTATACACCAAGGGCTTCATAACAAATGGGCGCACAGACAAAAGTGCAGTTTACTAGAGGGACAAAATTGTGAATAAAACAAAACAAGTTGATTGTATAAGGCTGAAATTTGGAATAACCTTATTTTTAGGTACACTTGCTACTAGTAAGAATTGCTAAATTGTAACATGCATAGTTATTTGCAAACAACAACAATGGCAGATTGCGTATTGCGTATGTTATGAAGCCCTCGATATAGTCTAAGTTCTCTCCCCTTGGGCAATTGAGCCATGGGCTCCCGCCAGTGGTGCGTACCCATCCAACAGGGTAACCATCATCGACGCCTTTTTTTGCAGGCGGGGGAAATGCATTTCGTACAATACCGGGTCTTTGCTAGGGATTAGACCAGAGTTGATTATGGAGGCAATCCCCTATGGGGCTGCCAAACAGTAATCAACCGGCTTGTGTGGAGATTCAATACGAAACCTACCTCCCAACGCAATACTACACTAAAACCACCCATGTGCCCTGCGCTTATGGTAGGAAGAGCGTGAGACTTAGAACGTAGTTACGCCCACGCTGATTCTAGCGCGTCAAGTGCCTGAGTAAGCCCCGAGAATCAGGGCAAACTCACTTGGTCAACAGATCGACGCATCACTCAACTTATTTCAAGCTCCACATTAATATTTAGGTTTTTGCTAAGAAATAAAGTAATACGTGTTTCACAGTTATAGTTGCGTTTTTAATTCAAGTAGAGAGTAAAAAACAAATATGGATGAAACCAGATAGGTAGGTAGTATTATATAGCTTACATAACAAACCGCAACTCACACGAGAACAGGCTATGTTAATGCATAATTCAAACCAGAGGAAACAAGAATCAATAACTGCCATAAGAAAAAAAACTTGAAATGTTATAAATCAGCTACGGTACTACTTGCTTCTTAGTCACGCTGTCAACGTAATATATAAGAAATTCAAATTATTCATCATTTTGTTTAAGTTTTAAGTCCAGTACAAATAAAATTATCTTCTTTTAACGGATTATTTAAAGATTACTACCTCAAGCAGTACAGTATAATTGTTTACTTTTGTATGTATACAATATACATACATAACTTAACGCCAGGTCCCTTGCGGGGTAGGCACGAACAACAAAACGCCATTCAGGCTTATTCTTACACACCTCACTTGCTTCTTTGACATTCATAGATTTTGACATGCACGATCGTCTGTTCTGTTCTGTCGGCTCTTGACATCGCCTTCTGCTAGTACACGATCAATTTGATCATGGAAGGTGTGTCGTGGCCTTCCGCGACTTCTGCATCCATCCACTTTTGCATTGTATATCTGTTTAGTCATTCTTTCGTCATATATTCGTTCCACATGCCCGAACCACCGGAGCATTCCTTTCCTTACCTTCACCCCGACACTCTCTTTCAGACCAACTCTCTTTCTTACTTCGGTAATACGAACGCGGTCCGCGAGCGGCGACCGCGTTTACTCTACTTTCATGCTCTCTATTCCATACCCAACTCTATGTATACAATATATTATGTGTATTTATTTATGTATATATTACTGTTTATTAATTAATAAACTTAATTATTGTACGAGTGCTGGTTTAGTAACTAGCGACTTTTGTTGTCATTCCTATACTCCATCCAAAGGTTGTCTGAAAGAAGTCGCCATAGGTGATAAAACCGCCAATTGTACTTGTATATTAATGTCCTTGATTGACCAGTATATTAATGTCCTTGATTGACTTGTATATTAATGTCCTTGATTGACTTGTATATTAATGTCCTTGATTGACTTGTATATTAATGTCCTTGATTGACTTGTATATTAATGTCCTTGATTGACTTGTATATTAATGTCCTTGATTGACTTGTATATTAATATCCTTATTGACTTGTATATTAATGTCCTTGATTGACGTGATATTAATGTAACATTTGTACAATAAAATATATTCAATTCTATTCTATTCTAAAATTAATCGCCTGAGGGTACTCCTGGGAAGACCGTGCGTTTCATTAATTCAATATGAAATGTGTTTTTCAAGTAAGTCGTGAATAGTTAAAAAACCCAACACTTTCATTACAAATTAATAGGCGTGAAATTAACAGGTGTATTCTTGTTTAACAAATTACTAAAGTTTATGATCCGTGAAGCTATTTTAGTTTATTGGGGTATACTAAAAAATACATTCAGTGGTAATCATAATTCCTCTCACTAAAATACTGTAAAATCATATACTACTATAAAGTGTTTATAACGAGCTTTCTTTCACGATCGTTAACTAATCTAATCTCTATATAATTTTTACATAGTCCTATCAGACAATATAATATATAATATGCACAATCATCCCACAGATGGGCTCGGACCTCCCGCTCTTGGGGAACCGACAGTATATATACCCGCCACACTTATCCTAGGCTGGCATATCGGTTATCTCGATGTGCAGGTTTAACCACGATGTTTTCCTTCACCGTTGTAAGCATGTGGTAATTGCAACAATATGCACATTAGCGGTCTTATAATACCTACCTATACCTATAATATAATAAATAATATAATACCGTAGGCCAAAGAACTGCTTAGTGGTGCATGCGTTACGGTCAGAATTCGAACCCGTGCCCTTTAAGATTGGGACGCGTGCGATAGCCATTACGCTACCACGACCATACACTACACATACAAATGTTATATAAGCAACATTTTAATTCAAATAACGAATAAAATAGAGTATAACATTGTTGACCTCCCAGTGATTGGGAATCTAAAAGGATTTTTTGTTTTGTAACCATACAATAATATTATTATTATAACTCATTTCAATGTTAATCGTCAAATTAAGAGGTCACCAATCATTTTGGAGTATCAAGAATGTTATAGTCTACCCTACATTTGTTGTTCTCCTTTTCAACGCTTTAATTTAATTTCGTGAATCTGTAGTACACAAAGTTTGTGTCTGTTTTTCGTTGTGACTTTCTTTATCTTTATCAAGTGACCTTAGAGTCTTAGATCACCTAGTCATGGAAATGCGGAGGTCCCGGGTTTGATTCCCGCTAGGGTAAAATTTCTTAGAACTATGGTCTAGATGTCTGGGACCGGCCCCAGAGTTGTCTGCCACAAGCGTAACTCGTTTATCTTGGTATTATATAATGTCTATGTTTGTCTGCCAATTTATTGATTTGTTTTCTAAACATTTGTTTATGCATACTTTAGACAACGAATGTATGAATAAGGATGTTTTTTTAGACCAGAACATATACTACCACCTAAGATACAAAGCTATTTGCGTATGAAGTCTTAATATAACAACACGAAAATGGCAGTAGGACGAGTTAATATGCAAATAGAAAATCCCGCAAGATTCAGGATTCAGTATATATATATGTTACAAGCTACATAACAATGGTGAAAGCTCTATCAATCAGTTCATCTGTGTGAGTAAAATTTTCCCGTGAAGCAATTTCGTTTTTTACGACCGCAGTGTTTAAATTATGTAACATCAAGTATTAGATAAGCACGATTAACTTTATTTGCTTTGGAGAAAGCGGCTGTGTCTCCGGTCGGATGCTGCGACGTCAATATTGTTTTTTGCTTAAGAAGGCAGTGAAATTCTTCTTACATGTAAGGCGATTTATGTAATGGACATAGTTACACTACTTTGAACTGGTTTATGGACTTTACTAAATAACATCCAGATGAGACAAGTTTATAGATTTTTAAACCATTTGGGAAACACGGAACCCTTATGTAATCTTATGACGGCCTTTGTGATTGAGCGGGTTAGGCAATTGCCGGCTAAGTTCACTGCAACACAGAGGCTCCGGGTTCGATTTCTGATATGGTAAATTTCGGAAACAATTTTTTTCTGTTATTTACTATGGTCTGGTTGTTTGGGATCGGCCCAAGAGTAATCCGTTGTGAAATTACCGATATAACACAAGCGTAACTTGTTTAATTTGGGAATATACAACATGTGTGTTTGTCTGACGATTGTTAGAGCAAAAAGCGGTTCTTTAGCTTGCGAAGTTTTCTATTTACCTAGTAATAATTAAACAATTATAGTGTAGTGAATTGTAGTGATTATTTTATTTGTGCTTAACCAAAGAAATTCGGCGTATTTTTAACTAAGCATTATACTGTTTAAATCGATATTAGGTCTTTAGGCTTGCTTTGCTCACCCTTTATTATTATTAATTATAATCCGTCTGTCTATTAAAAATCAAAAGTTTTTATTTAAACTAAGTTACACTGGAGAACATTATTTAAACTTCGTACATTCAAGTAAAAAAATTAATACTTCCTATTATATACATGGTTTCGAAACATCTTATCGCTGTTTAATGGAGAAAGCGAAAATTTCCCTAGCAACACGTCTAGTTAAAATTCGTTTACTTCATATTTGTCTATCTGTATATGTCACAACGCTTTTTCCCAGGATGTAATGATTTTATAGTATGTGTCATAGTCAAAGGTCAATATGCAGTCTTTCCCAGAATAACTGGTTTTTCCTAGGTTTGACCAAGGCTTTTCGACAAAACCCGAAATAAATTCCAATTTCGGCCTTTGACTAAAGTATTTTTAGTTAAACCTTAACTTTTAAGTCAAATGTGGAACGTAAAATCGTCTATCCTAAAGCGACTATGGCAGACTCGGTGAAATGTCGATTCGTACTGCACTTGTTACATGTTTAAAGACTGTATAAATTAATCTCTCCTAAGTTAGACAAAAATTGTTAATTAGTCAAAGGCAGAAAAAGTCATTTATTAGACTTTGACTAAGACTATGTGAGACCTGAGGTTTGACTAGTCAAACTTAGGAGCGCCAAAGTTTCGCTGTTTAACTATAACATATGGATAATATACGAAGGTGTAGAAAAGTTGAAAATAAATAAATATTATGGATGGCAGCTGTAGTTGAAATTTTTCCATTCATCATTCAAAATCATAATGATTTTCCTTGATGACTCTTTTATTGAAGTCATAGATTTAGTTATTTACTAAAAATGAAAGATTTGAAGTGAGCGTGTTTTCGTTGAAAGCATTCATGCTACGAAAACAGAAGAAGATCTATCGAGCATTTTTTATTATGGTGTATTTTGGTTAAACGTTTTTTAGTTCACGTATGGAAGCGAGAGTTGGTAGAATAGAGAGCAGAAAGTAGAGTAAACGGTCGAGATGCGAGCATGCGCAAATCGGAGACGCCGGACGCGTCGTAAACGAAAAAAAGAGGTCTGAAAAAGTGTGAAGTAAGAAAGAATGCTCGGTTCGGCATGTGAAAGAATATGATGAAAAAATAAACAATAACAATGCAAAAGTAGATGCAGAAGTCGCGAAGACAACACCCATGATCAAATAATATGTTAGCAGAATGATTAGAGCTAAAACAGACAGCGTGCATGAAAGAGTATGAATGCAAAAAGCAAGTGAGGTGTAAATGGCTGTGTTGCGCTCTGTGTTCGTGCTACCCGCAGGACTGGCGTGAATTATGTATGTATGTATGTTTTTAGTTATTCCGCAAGCAAATAATGAAAAGGTGAATGAATGAATCAACCATAACGTGCGTTTGTTATATCACCTCTATGGCATGAAACGCACTTGTCTGATTTATATTAATTTGTATTTTTATTTGTTACAGAATGAGTCAACGAGAACTGGACTTCATTAACAGCCCAGATAATGAACTACTAGAATGTTGAAGAGTATCACCAAATTATGAAGAGTATTATAACTTCAAGAAAAAGCATGTAATAAATATTCAGAAAATCTATTTTCTGCATAATATTCAAAATGTTATAATAAAATGAATTAATTTGCTTGTCTCATTAATTACACCTGCATCGATACTATTCCCAACTTCCCTTAGTTAAACAAATACAAATCAAATTCTAAAGTTTAATTTAGTTAAAGTTTATTCAAACTAAGTTCTGCCGGAGAAAATGTTATAAAAGTTGTAAATAACTTAATTTTATGTAATTATGTACTTCCTACTACTATCTTTATAATTCTAAACGTATTATTGCTATTTTAACAAGATACAGAAAAGACTCCCAGTAATGAATTTTTTAATTTTATTATTGCCTTTTTTTCAACAAATATTTAATATAAGTTTTATTATCAAGATGGCAATGGAGAAATTCCATTGTCCTATTAATTCGTATATTCAATATAAACTAATAATTCTGAGCATACTACGTATACTATAACAATGAAGAAGACTAATAGCCGGTTCCTACATTATAAAGAAAGTTCATTTGCCTTGTTATCGCTTAAAATTTGTCAAAAGTTCCATATAAGTTTATTTTATTTTATTTATATAAGTAATGGCAAAATTCAACCGATGGTAGGGCAAGTGAATTAATTGCAAGATTATAGGAACCGCCATAAGGTATGACAATCACCCAGTAAAAAACGTAATTCGAAAGACAATGTAACCACAATTGGCACCGCGCCGGCCCCTTCTGGTTTTTATACAAAAACTTAATTATAATTCCTAATCAACTTCTTGTTATTTAAAACAATTTTTTAAACTAAATTCAAATCCAATTTTTTATTCATAATAAGTTTGACTGGAGAACATTTTTTGAAAGTCATTTAAATAAGTTAAAATGTAAATTTATTTCCTATTCTATGTATACCGCTTCGCAACGTGTTATTGCTGTTAGGAGAAAAAGAGGCAAGAAACTCGCCCGGAACACGTCTAGCTAAGAATTATTCTATTTATATCTGAAGCTCTTTTTATAAGTTTTATAAAGAAGTATTTTTCTAAGAATTAATGGAGGTGTGGCAAACAGTTCATATTCAGTGTCATGTCCAAGTCGTACTGATATTAATTAAGATTTTCCGTAAAAACATGAATAGGTCAACGGCGCCACCTGTGGTTTGAAAAGTGTGCTACAGGTTGTGCTTTTTACTGGACGATTGTTATTTATTAGTGTTCTTCTTGCATACTATAACACCAACAGTCAACTCGTGAAAGCCACACTGCTTATACTTTTACAAAAATCGTACCTACTACAGTGGTTCCCGGCCATGCTTGACTTATGCGGACTGTCTGGTTTACCACGTCGCTTATTTTGATGTGTAAGTTTAATTATAATGTCATTTTATTAGGCCAGAAAATTGCCAGTGTTGCATGCTTTCCAGTCAGGATTCAAACGCGTTGTTTGCAAACGCATGTGCCTTAACCTCTAACCTACAACGGTTTAGCTACATAATACTGCGCAATAGACGATTTTATGCAAAACCAGTTTTAACGCACTTTTCTATAGGAAAGCCTTATGGTAAAGTCTGACGGCGGACCTCAATACACTAACAACGTAAGTATGGGATGTAAGTAGACTGCACATAAAGTTTGACACAAACTGTACTAGCTTAAAGAGTTTATCACAGTGCTACGGCCTTAAACGGTTGTAATACTCATTGATTAGTTCAGAAATTTACATAGATATTAATCAATCAAATTTTAAATTTGGCTATTTATTATTATAATAATATTGTGGTGATTGAATTAATTTCCAATTTTACGGAACTAATTCAATGTCACGTACACAAATTATGTATTTGTAATATATAATATTAATGTACTTTTTTCAAAGAATCCATCTGCAGCAGCCTTCAGGGTGGAATAAATATATTTGTTAAAGCAAGAAATAAATATTTTTGTATTAATTTAGTATGTTATTACTAAAAACTGAAGTTAGCGCACTCGCGTCCCAAACTCAAAGGCGCGGGTTCAAATCATGTCTGGAAAGACTTTATGAAGCTGACATAATGTGCATATTGTTACAATTAACACTGCTAACGGTTAAGGAAATCATACTGATGAAATGGCATATCGAGATAAAGAGATGTGTCAAACCCGTTAATCTAATCAACCTCAGACAAGCATGGCGGGTATACTGTCCATTCCACTATAAAGGAAGGTCCGAGCCCAGCAGTACGATTTATTATTATTACTTTTATCATCACAAAATAGAAAGTAGATTTACTCCTAAAGAATATTGTGTTTTATTATTAAAAAACTATACAATGCTATTATAGTATATTGCTAAGAATACCTATTTCAAGCAATAGAGCCTAAAGCTACTGCTGACTTTATACTTTGGTATTACACGGATACCTAGTATACCTAACTACGCATATTAATGTTCTCTCATCCTGTCACGAGATTTGTACATCGGATGTGGTTAAGTCACGATTTCTATGAAATTGCTGAGGTTGTCCGGCTTGTTTGTAAAGTACTTTTAAATTGAGGCAATTTAAGACATTTTCTTGATTTTACTGAATATACTAAGTACCGCTTGCATAAGGTTGCTTAAATTTATTTAACAAACACAAAACGTATTTAACACCCTTAAATACAATAAGCGTCTTGCACAACGCAAAATTTGCCACTAAATGCGTTTAAAGAACTGTCAATACGTTTTGTGTAAAACGTATTCAGGCAGTTTAATATGATTAACTAATTTTATTTAAAGGCGATCGTTATGATCATGTACCTGAAAGATGTTGGTGTACTGTTGAGTAAAATAATATAAGCACAGAAATAACCCCATATTCGTTTATTGAGCTTATGGCTACTACATAAGAGTATTTTTCTGACGTGGTAACGACGTGGATTAGATTCCTTCCCGTGAAGCACACCATTCTTAGGTAAATTTTTTGACACATTATGTAACACTAGCTGCACCCGCGGCTTCACCCGCGTGGTGATGGGAAATCGTTATATTTTGGTTAATTCACACATTATTGTGATGTGTAAGTAAAGTTTCATCAAAATCCATTCAGTAGTTTTTGCGTGAAAGAGTAACAAATATACATCCATACATTTATACATTCTTACAAACTTTCTCGTATATAATATTTATAGTATAGGATTACCACTATCCAATTGATCGTGAAGAATAAAAAGATCGCGATAAAACCTGCATATCGTGACAACCGATGTTTTAAACAAGCCAATCCTTGAACAAGCATTCCGCCATGCTTTATTTTACAATTAATATAATTTTCGCGCCTCTAAACTAGAGAAGCGCTTGCCCAAGAGTGGGTTGTCATGAGCTCTTATTATTAGTCTTCTTTTCCTCCAGATTTGTGTATTATGTAAACTAAATTTGATGTATACGCGCAATAGTTCAAAAATAAATTAGGTAACTTTCAAAATCAATATCGCGACAAAAAGTAATCCATCTGACACATATTACAAAATCTTATAAGGTGTTAAAATATGTTCTTAAGGCACGATTTTCGAATCTAGGCAGGCCATAATTATTACTTGATATTACGTAAATTATGTCAAAAGTGAAGGGCACACAAGCTAGAAGTCTGGTCATATGTATCCCAAAGATGGAACCACTATACCTACAATGACGAATGACTGGTTAATGCAATTTCATTGGTTTATGTGACCAATAACTGACAGTTACCGTCTTCGGCTCAGATGCTTATTCTAGGAATCGACTTGAATAAAAACTCAAATATAGACTTGTGGAGGTGCCAAAAAATAAACTAAATTACAAATAAATAAATCCAAAGTATGTATTAAATCCCTGCCAGAGGAAAGCGTGCCCAGAAGGCTGGCGACATTGCCACGCTGGCCGCTTGGCGAAATCTGTGACCACGACAGAACCTTAATAATGTTCAAACTTATAATTTCAATTAATTATTATGGTCGAATTTTGACCACGGGCGACCACTAGTAATTATAATTATTCGAATTGAATTATTATAATATTTTATACTACATAGCATTATTCACGTTCCGGTTTCGTTTACAGATATAAAACAAATTAATATAAGGTAAGCTGTGTATTTACATATCTAAATCTAGACGTTGAATTTTTGTTTTGAATACATGACATTGGCATGGAAACTATTGTAACCGAATGCCAGCACGTCCTTTAATAAACAATGGCGATGCATTATGCATTCAAAAGTAACAAGTGTTTTAATTGCACCTTTTCACAATTGCGCTCGAAATGTATTTCGTTTAAATATATTTTTAATATTGAAAATGAAGTATTTTACTTATTTATCTATTGTAATATATCTTATAGTAATATATAAAGCTGAAGAGTTTGTTTGTTTGATTGAACGCGCTAATCTCAGGAACTACTGGTCTGGATTTAAAAAATTCTTTCAGTGTTAGATAGTCCGTTTATCGAGGAAGACTTAGGCTATATATATCACGCTAAGACCAATAGGAGAGGAGCACCAATGAAGAATGTTTCAAAAACGGGAGGGTTATTTTACTATTCCACGCGGACGAAGTCGCGAGTAGAAGTTAATGTATAAAATGCTTGTCACATATAATGTTAACGAATATATTTATTAATATTATTTTTTATGTCTTTAAATATATAAATTAGTATGTATATTTAAATTGTGTAGTGCTATTTTTTTCTGTTTCAGCTACATCGCCAGATTAGGCAAGATTTTTTTTAAGCTAGGTTGCCTGGAAGAGGTCGCTTTTAACGATAAGGCCGCTTGTTGTTTTGCCAAGAAGTATTGTAATTATGCATTTTATTTTTGTATTTGTTTATTTTGGTGAGCAATAAAGTGTTATCTATCTATCTATCTTATTTTAAATGGGATCTTACAGATTACTTATTGAAAGTCATGAGTCTACCGCTGCTTCCAAACAATTTTAATTATTCTTAAAGGAGAAGAAGCGGGGCAACAAACTCCCCAACAACATATTTTTACTTTATAATAATTATTATTCGTCTTTTTTAATGTACTATATACTAATACAAGGTTTAACACATTAATTTAGATGAATGATTACTGAAAGAGCTTGGTAACGATTAAGCCCATTCGGCGCAGTCGCCTAAAAAAACTTGCTTCGCATTGTAAGCCTTCTAGCACAAACGTTGTCTTACTATTTTTTGAATTTGTTCATTAAAAGCTGTCTACAACAAGGTACTTAACCATTATTCTAATAGCAACACTAAAAGGTTGTGCAATTTATATTTCATAGACTGGTAACAGTAAATATAAAGTCTTTTTGAAAACGTATATCGGTGTTGACATTCTTCTAACAACCTAAATAAATATCTACCTAAATCAAATTAATCGCCGAAATAAGCTTCCTAAATAAGCAAGCAAACAAAAGCTCTTGAACGTTTTTTGGGATTTTGTTGATGAGCGTTACACGTTTTCCCACAAAACTGTTGTAAACTTTACAGACCCTACACGTGAGTTTCTTGTTAATTTTTATTCTTAGTATTTTTAAATGAATGTCACCTAATCTGGGAAAATCTGTCTGTGATTTCGGTTTTCGGCCTCTTGACAAATTTAAGGTAAATGTGCTTTTATTGATTATCCCTGTCTATACTATGGTAATGCAACCAAGGACAAGCCCCGGTCAGTGTAGGACTGTTGTGGGAAATGAGAACAAAAGTACCGGGCTATTGGGGTAAACTGCTAATGTACTAGGGGAATATGGGAACTATGGCTTCTGTCCGTCGCAATGTTCGAGGAGCATGGAAAAATGGAGACTACTATTATTATTTACGATAAATTCATTACGTCTTATTAGTAAGTCTTTTGGGAGCGTTCTCATCTGATACTGGTCTGATACTGAATTTTTTATATTAATTTTTATTTGTATATAATTTAGTTAGTTTTATTTAGCATTCAAATTATTTTGAATTTTTATTTATAAATACGATTTGTTTATAATAAATAGCGATCCGGTTCGGAGCTATTTCAGGCATATACATAGAATCTAATAGCATGGCTATATATGATGATTATATATAAATTTTGAATATATCTATTGAAAAAAAAAAATTGTTATTTAAAATTAACGACATAATAAAAAAAGCGACTTTTTTATACTATTATGATATGATATGGAATTATCAGCAAATACTGAGATCGCTATATCAGCAAGATGAAATTAATTTTAAACACTGTAATTGATTGATTAACTTCATCGACATTTTTTACTAACGAACTTTGTAAACGCCATTGTGCTATTTTTTATTAGTCCAACAATGGTGCAGTCATTATATCAAAACAATAGTTTAATACATGTTTAATTATTCCCATACGGATGCATAAATGAAGCATTGTTTCACAGATTTTAATGAAGGCATCAACCTACCAAAAAAAATTCAGGTTATTGTTTGTAGTCTGCATCAATTTGACACTTAGTTGGTGGGACAATTGACAGTTAATTGCTTTTTTAACAATAAAGTTTTAGTTCATGCAAAAGAATAAAACTTCCTAAATTGTACAAAGCTTGATAAATTACGTAATTATCTTAATGATAATACCTACCTACGAATAGTTTGTGTTATCGTAAATTTATTATACGAATTTAATTTTTATGCAAAATAATAATTAATTTTTTAACCATAAATGATTCATGTATTACAAATGTTATTAAAATTATGTAGTGTGTCGGAGATGGGGATTAAAAATTACGAATTTTAGCCTAGAAGCATTCCGAAAGTTATTTAATAATTATCTTGGTACTTTCTTTGTTTGAAACACAGTTTTGCAGGATTTAAGCAGTGTGAAAAGTATTCAACTTACATAATAATAATCTTCAACGAATCGCTCACTATTTGCTCTGACCAAATTGTTGGCGACTGTTGCCAAACAACTGAGCTTTTGTGGCTTTTGTAAGGATTATATATTATTTAAAATGATTTTTAAATATATATTTACATTGAAACTGAGATTAAATCAGATTTAAGATTTAAAAAAGAATGTTCAATTTCATAATTACATACATGTTAGAGCCTACTCTCAGCGCGTTCCATCAGTAGTTCACAACGCCCGAAATGCTCCGTTAGCCATTCCACAAGGCGACCGCGGTCGTGTTCGTGGCGAAAATGTCACCAATAACGTCATCATTTTCGAACACACAACGCTCACGACGACCCATGTCAAGAGGTGGGTCGAATATCCGTTCCAATTGGGTGTACGATTGTAACGTCGGCAAACAATGGAACGGGAAAAGTCGCGGTCCTGAACGTGGTCGGTGTGAGCTACTTATGGAATGTGGCCTCTGTAATACTAAGTGCTATCCACTTACCTTAATAGTCCAGTCTTCTCGTGCATGTAATATTATCAACAATAACATAAAATATTATGGCATTTTAAGCTAAAGCCTTATTTAAAATCTTACAAACTAAAAAAATAAAATAATACTTTCTAATACTTTATTACAAACCTTTTTGTTACAATTTTCCATTCACATTACAATACCCAAATCCTAACATTCCTATTTACATTGTAATGGTAACGATTAATAACATTACTTATTGAAATAAAAGAAGTTAAATAGTTCTACAATTAAATTATAACCTAGAAATAATTTCGAAAGTCTTTCCTATACCAAAACGAACTTAAATTAATAATTATACATTTTTTTGGTACAAAAAACTTCCATATTTTAATGGATAAGTTTAACTTTATGTAAAGCTATATTTTTTTAATTTTATGACTACAATGAAACTGTTGAGACATATCTATCTATATGTACAATAATCTCTTATCTCATCGAAAACTTTTTGAAACGAGTTTGATAGTTGCAACAGATTGAACCAATAATTTATTTTTAAATATGTAACAATCTTTGTGCATATCAATATAAATTCAAACCATTCATAAATGAATTTAGAGTTCATTTTCAAAAAAAGTTAGCAGTCATAATTATACATGACTGTAATTATGCGAGGGTACTTGTGAATATTATTAAGTATAAAATACAGGGTGAAAGGAAGCACATTATCAGTCGCCGCGCGACCACAGCAAATAGTAGGTAATGGTATGTTGCCGTCATACGGATAGAACGGTTTATTTTACTGATAACGTCTTAAGGACGGAACGGGACAGTACAATGGCTATTTTGTGATGACGAAATGCTGATAAAGTTGCAAGATCAGAAATCAATAAGCACAATGTAATGAAATATATTTTTCTATTATTATAATAAAGTAGTTAATTATTATAGATAGATAATTGTGGTCTTTTCTCCCACATTAAAAATATAAGAAATTTGTTTGACTTTAAATGTATTTCTTATGTGAAAAATATTTTTAGTTAATTTCTTTTAGTTAGAGCAAGAATGATTGAACAGAAGATCTGTTTGGACTCTAAAGACATTGTCCATTTATCAAGGTTTGAATTTATTGAATAAACCTAAGAAATAAACGGACTCATTGACACCAATAATTGTAATTAAACGTCAGTCGTACATAACTATGGCCAGAGAAACTGGACTTAACCAGTGATAACCGCTTTTAACCAGTTTTTATCTGGAACAACTGCTTAAGTATCACCTCCAGTAGACACTGGTGTTAATTTCCTTGGAATGAAAGCAGGTCTTTGAAAACCAGGCCTAAATTGCTTAATGAGTATCTTCCTTTCTGTGGTGGTTCTAGGAGCTTCTGTTGTATATGATTTCGTTATTTTTGTAGTGCCTGGCTTTTTCCTAAAGTCTACTGGAATATTTTGAACTCTACTGCCACTGATTCTTGATTTTGGAGCAAACGATGCAGTTTTATTAGATTTTTGAATTAAGTTTGCTGGAGTCGTAGTGTTAGCTTTTTTAGATACACGTGGAACAGGACTTGGTCTTGTGAAATTTGATGGTTTCAAAATCGGTCGACGTGCAAAAGGAAATTTAGCTCTTTTAGAGTCAATTGTTGCTACTTTTGTTGTTGTGGTTTCTTCCTTGATATCTTCTGTTGTAGCAGGAGTTTCTGTCGTAGACGTAGATGATGTTTGAGTGGTTGTTGTAGAAGAAAGTAATTCCAGTAATGGACTTGGTGTGCTTGGTTTCTCTGTTGTTGTTGTCGTGGTTGCTTTAGTGTTGTTGTGGTTGTAGATATTGTTGAGGTACTCGTACGCTCTGTACTTGATAAAATAGTAATGCTTACTGGATGGTTGGTTGCAGTTTCCTCGACGGATCCACCATTAAATTCTTGACCTTTAGCAAATGTTACAATGCTTTTACCTGTTTCTGGTTTTAGCACATTTAACTGTACTATGTTAGCTTTCTCTTCTTGCGTAGGTATTGATGCAGAGTACACAACAAATGGCTGATTATCTCCTGATACTTTTCTAGCCATGATTGGATTCTCAGTTTTAAATAAACCTTCTAAAGGTAAAGTAGAAGGATTTGTTAACATTGATCGAGGTGTTACTATTTCAATACGTTTAGCTTTGTTTTGTTCATTTTCATAGGCAGCAGGAACAAATTGCCAGTGCGAATATAGGGGTTCATCTTGAGATTTTTCTGTAACCTTTTCATCATTAACGTAACTTAAGAAATCATCATTTGGTAGATGTTCTAGTTGATCTTTTACCGAGTCCTTGTCATTATCTCGTTTAACATGTCTATAAGCTTCATTAATACTTTCAGAAGCCACTAAATTTTCTTTAGGTGTTTCAACAAAGCTTACTAAGGTTCTTGCGTTCCTTGCTTCATCAATGCGAATAGGATTATCAGGTGGATTATCTACTGGATAAACATGGCCTAATTTCGTAAGATAAATTGGAATTTCATCTTCAAAAATTTTGATAAGACTAAATCTACTTACTTCGCCAATTTGATCAACCATTGGTTTCTTTTCAATTCTGATTTGACCCTCCTCAATAAGTGTGCTTTCATTATTTCTATTCAAACGATGTTTATCTTGTTTTGAAGATACTTCAACCACTCTACTAACTGAAAATAATTTGTTGTATTGTGTTTTTACTATTGGAGTTACAGGAGGCTGTGTAGTTGTTTCAGGCAATTCAGAAGCCAGCTCCAAACTAGATCCAGTAGTGCTTGTCGGAGTTGTTTGTGTGACTGTAGTATCTAGTCCCATAATGGTTTCTGCATTTGTTGAAGAAAATTCAGTAGTAGGAATATTAGTAGTTCCTTCAGTTTGCTCTAAATAATCATCAGTACTATTGTCTGCTTCCATTTGGCTTGTTGTAGTTTCATTTTCTACAGTATTCGTTGAATTGTTACTCAATGTACTTGAGTCATCTGACATAGTTGTACTCATCGTTTCAGTCATCGAAAGATAATCATCGTCATCCGAAACATTTTCACCATCTTTTTGCGATACGGATGAGGCATTTGGAGATTCAGGATTTTCGTTTTCAGTTACTAATGTGGTTTGGTTTTCTAAAGGAATATTTAATTTAGGGTTAGGTTGAGGTTCTATGACTGGAATGTTGTAGCCAATTGGAACATTTTGGACACGTTTTTTAGAATCATTAACAGGCTTATTACTACTGAATCTTGTTAATATACCAGTTTTGTTATTATTGTTAATGCGTTTTGGTATTTCAGTTGTAGATGCCGAGGTTCTGAACGTATTAGAATTAATTATCTTAGGTTTGAAAGTGGGTTTCTTTGTTGTTACAATAAATTGATTTTCTGGCTCCTCACCTGAAACATCTTCTTCTTCTTCCAATATTTCATCTTGTTCCTCATTTTCGTTTTCTTCGAAATCTGGTTTCCGAGTAAATAACTGATTTATTGGTACTAAAACTAATGGATCTTCTTCGGGTTCCTCTTCCAGAATTTCATCATCAGTATATTCTTCTTCTTCTGCTTTTTGCGTTGTACTGGCTGTAGTCGATGGTTTTCTTGTAAAAAGCCTAGATGATAACGGTTTCCTAGTTGTTGACGGTCTAAATGGTTCTCGAGTAGCTGTTACTGGGCTAGTATATGCACCTGGATTATACTTTCTACTGAAAAACCTACTACTCGATGGCAACGAAGATTGCGTGGTAGACGTAAATACTTTTTTCTGGGGTCTATATGGTGGTCTCGTTCGAACTGAAGAGGGTAACTGTGTAGTGCTAGTCGTCGTTGTTGTTGTTTCAGTTTCAATGTCTTCAGTTTGAGTATTCAATATTTCAGTGGTGATTGTATCTTATTTTCAGTTTCCTCTTTTTGATAGTCAGATTTTCCTTCGTTCTTTATATTATCGGATTTAGTACTTGCTTCACTATTTTGTTCAATAGGTTGTATAGTTGTTATTTCTATGAAATTTTTACTTTCTTCATCTTTGTTAGACTCTGCTGTATTATTTTCTTTTGCATGAACGGTTTCTTCATCGGTTTCTGTACTTTAAAGGTTACAGCTTCCTGTTTCTGTTCCTGAGTTTCTACTTCTGGTTTGTTTCTAGAAACAATTTCTACATTTTCTTCAGTTTGTGGAAGGTTATTCTCTACTAAAACAGTTACTTGTTCAGATGTTGTGGTGGGTATATTTGTTGTAGATGTTCCAATACTACTTCGAGTTTTATCTCCATAATTTAAAACAAATTCTGTTGTCGTGGTGGGCGTCGTAGTTTCTTTGGCAGCATCAAAGGCAACCACTGACTGTGCGATAAGTTCTTGTTCATCAACTGGTCTTAATTTTTTACGTATGACTTTTCGGATCCTGGTTGGAGTTATAGATGGCACAATTTCAGAATTTGGTATATCTGGAAGGGCCGTTGTTGATGTTGGTCTTCTTCTTATTACTTTAAATCTTCGTTTTCCTAAATCACTAGGGGTAGTAGTTTCTATAATTTCAGGCCCAGTTTCATCATTATCATTATAACTATCATCGGATAAGTCCAGATCATCCCAAATATTTGATGTTTTGGTTTTAGACGGTAAAACATCTTCGTGTTCTTTTTCTTGTCTTTCACTCTCTGAAAGATTAATGTCTTCCCCTATTTTACTTTCTGGTTCATCATTATCGTCTTCATTTGTTTTTTGTGTATTAATCACAGAAGATCGAAATGGTACGTTTCTTGCTTGGACCACAGGAGAAACAGTAGGTCGTGTTTTACTAAACTGAAAACGTGGTGCTAATCTTTGATTAATTAGCTGCTCTTGATTATTTGTCTCAGTTGTAGAAAGTTGATTTCTGATAAAAGGTCGGGGGGAAAATCTTGCAAACGTTGGACGTCTTTGAGCTGTTGTTGATTCAGAATTGGCTGTTTGGATAGTAGCTTCAGTAGTAGAGCTAGGGCTAAATCTATTTCGGCCTCTTGGCAAGATATTAGGCCTCCTTACTTCCGCTGCGGATACTTCGCTGTCAGAAGCTGTATTCGATGGCGTTGTTCGACCACGAAATTGTCTTCCACTTCTTGGTTTGAATCCCTGTTAGGTACAAACTGAGGCTCAACATCGATGGGTGTCAACGAGAGTATTTCATCAGGACTTATTTGTGGTCTCAATTGACCTCTTGGCACTTGGGATGCAGCAGCGGGAATAGAATCGTCACTTGTAGTTTGGATACGAAACCTGCTCGTAAATCTCCTTCCAGTTTCTCTATTAGGCTTTATGTTATCTATTTCTCGACTATCCGGGGTTGTAGATCTAATTTTTCTAGAGAGTTCTGAATCTGAGTCCGATATTTCGTTAGGTCTAATTATACGGCGGCGCACAAAAGCATAATTCCTCTGACTCACCTGTGTGCTCGACGATGCACTCGATGGCGATGAAGTAGTAGAACTAGGTCCTCGACGTCTCAAGATAGTGCGTCTTGTTGGAGTACTAGATGGAACAACCGTGGTAGTTGTTGTGGTGGTGGATGAAGCAGTTGTTTCGGGGATTTCAAAGATTGTAGTTGGTGGCTCTGGACTCTCGATATCAGAAGTCAAAGAATTTAAGAAAGATGATATTTGGACAGCTAATACTGTGGTCGGTTCAGGGCCACTGGGCTCTTCAAGAGTGGGAATAGTCGGTCGTGTCCTAATTACAATAGATTTGGGGGAGCTAGGTTGCTCAGTGGGAGGGATAGCTGTGGAACGAGTTCTAGCAATAGAAGAATATTGGGGTTGAAATGAGATTTCTCTTTCTAATGCAGTACCACGTTCTGTTTCTTGCTCTTCATCCTCCGGATTATTATATCTGCAATCGTCAAATTTTCATACATATTAGCTTGTAAGTTTATAGTCACCCAAATTTTATTTATTTTAGCGTAGTTCATTAGCTGTATATTCATTTTTCATTAAAGAATTGTTTTACGATTGTTTTAAACAATCTACGAGATAAATTATATTTCACACCCGACTATTTTTATTTAAATAATAATGAGATGAATTTATTTTTTCTTTACTTTAATTATTAGTTTATGTTACTACTCACTGTAAAGTAGTAATTTCTTCGGTCGTAGGTCTTTGTCTTCTAATAGTGACGTATTCTGGAATATTCTCTCGCCTGGCACTTGCTATATCCAGCGTGTTTGATGAATCCGACACTGATACATAAGTCTCGGGGCGTTCGAAAAGTGCATTTCTAAAAATAAAATAGAGTTCAAGTTAAATATAAAATCCAGAAGTATACACAATTTCCAATAAAATTCAAGTATGATATTTACATGACAAAATACAAACCTGGAAGCACTATCATCAGCCGTATCGGAAGTAGATGATGAAGTTGGCCTTGCTCGTCGAATGTTAACATATTGAAGAGGTTTCCCTGTCGTGGCCACGGTAAGTTCAGATTCCACAGATCTCGACCTTGAAACTTCCTGAATTGGTTCATCAGCTTCATTATCGAATTCATCAGCCTCCAGAGGCTCCTCTGTTGTTGAGGTGTTGAAGATCGTAGCCGATTTATTGTCGTGTACCTTAAAGTTAAATTTATATAGATACAATATTTTGTGATAATCGGCTACTTTCCAAGACAATAAAATAAAGAATGAAAGATATTCATAGATCCAATATCACTAAGAATTGAAATTATATTATTATTATTGTTAACTTACTGTGGTCTATCTTTCTTTAGTAGCTTGTCTTTGTCTGCCGTTGCTTCTAAACCTTCATTCTGGGGTCCTCTTCGACTGTTTTGAGTCAAGTTGTCAAGAATGTTGTTGCCGCCAACCCTGAAATGTCGAAAATATTTAAAGTTATTATATTTTCCAGCATGTCTATTTATATGTGTTTGTATGTCACAGACATTTTTTCAGATATTTTTGTATTTATGATTATGGATGTAATATCAAGGGAAGGTATGTACAGATATTAAACAGAGTTATTAAAGAAAACTACACTATAAATAAATCCTAACAAATATATACACTAAAAAGAAAAGAAAATATTATAAACTGCAATTGGTCCAGCCGACCAGACCGCTGTTGCTGAGCACCATGTCTAGAATGCTTGCAGGAGTATCTCGCCGAAAACATACATTACAATCTTTTGAACGAAGTAAGCTTTAGCCTTCCGGTCTTATGTGGCCTCGACCCGTTTGCTAATGTTTAAAAAGCTTGTGGAGCTGCCCCGACGGACCCAACGTCTCTACCCTCAAATGACTCAAATATGTATAGTATTGATAATCAATAATACATAGAGCCATATTTTTGACCATATTAATCTATTTCATGGAAACTTCATTTACTGATATAAAAATCACTCTAAGTGTTGATATATCGGGATCGTCTATATCTGGATATAAACTACCTCTTTGTCGAGTTTTATTTAAATGCGTTCAGTAGTTTTCACGTCATGCTCTAACAGATACACAGACAAAAAATATTAAAGTTACATTTTCGAAATCTGCGCGTCTTATTAGCCTGATAATATTTTAATTTTTAAATTCATTGTACGAACTGGAAACCCTCAACACCTTTATTATCTCTCTCTTTTCTTTCACCTTCTCTCAATTATTTAGGGTCGGCACAGTGTTTATTATCCTTCCATCCTCCTGTATTCTAACGAAAACTACATATTTTATGTAATTTTCGTATAATTGTGTTTCTTTTTTTGTTTCTGTATTGTGACTGTTTGAGCCAACTTTTATTTTTTTATTTTCATTATATAAATTATTTTATAGTGGAAACTTGATTGATATAATATGTATTAATTTGTGTTTTATATTTAAGAATATTAATTATTGTATGTTTCCCAAACAAATTAAATAAATACCACCACTTCACAAATCATCATATCATCCTTCACACAGTCCGTCCACCTCTTTTTTGGTCTACGTTTACAACACATTTATTATATCATAGATAAATTTACGAGTTGATTGAAAATTTATCAAACAGCGTAATACATAAATAATAACTTTCGCCGTTCGCTCCTCAACAGTACAGATTTAGTTTCTTTTACAGGTTTAATTTCCTATGTCTTTAATTTCACAAATCTCAAATCAAACATTTATAACTGATGCCATTTACAACAACCTTTAAGGCGGGTAGAGAGACAGGAAGAATCGGATACAGGGAATGGAATAGGGTAAATTAGGCTATCGGATCTCTCACTATCGTAGGAAACAATTGGCTCGAGGTTAACCATCTTACACCGATAAAAAATAAAAAGTTGTTGGTACTTTTGACTAGACCCCTTTTCTTCTCATCTATCATATAAAATCCCAGAAGACATTCAACAGTTCTCAAGTAAACAAATTAAAAAAAATCGTGAAACAAGGTTTGTGCGAGCAGGCTTATTATATGACGAAAGATTATTTAGATGACCGCATCGAATGAGTATTATGCGATAGCCACGAAGCTTTTTTAGTAATCATTTATTTAATTTACTTTGTTAAACTTGTATTAGTGTAAACTACATTTAAAAAAACGCATAATAATAATTATTATGATGTAAAGATATGTTGCTCCCCGTTTAACAGTAGTAAAAATTGCTTTGGAAGCGGTGGGAGACCCTTGACGGTAAATAAGTAATCTGTAAGATTCCATTTTGAAATAAATACATTCTTAATCCGAATTTGGGGTCAGTTAGGTCCATATACCTTAAAAATTCTGAGGGTGTATGGACCAAACTGATCTTCGATTTGGATTCTGCGCATCGAAATTCATAAGAATACATGGGTCTGGTCAAAAGTACAGATCACTTTTTATTTTTTGTGGGCCAGTGTAACTAATGTGAGAGCGAAGTATCAGAGCCGGGTCTAGAAGCTGTAATTAAAATAATAATTCCCCCGATGCTCTACCATGTCTAAATTTTTACTATTATTATTGATCTGAGGCCATTCAAGATGAAATACAAGACTTACTTGTTCTTGCCTCTGGTCCTTTCCAGCACCTTCTGGTACAATTTCTTATTGAATGAAGACTGCGTTGTGGAGACACCTCCATTTGTACTCGCAGGAGTTTCTCCCAAACGTAGTTGCTTCTCTAGTTGTTCTATGCCACCTGTTAATATATAAACATGTATTCACACGTATAGTTAAGAAGTTCTATCAGTTGGTATATCGTTAAAAACATTACAGGCTTAGACATGAGTGTAGTATAAAGTATTATGTAAGTGGGTAGTTCCAAATATACCAGTGTTCAACAAACTTGCGCTAAAATTAGAATGACTGGTAATTGATATTATAATGATGAAGTAGATCCAAGATGAGATCTCCCTATGATCTGAGAGTAACAGAGATTCCCCTTTCGTCTTTTGTAGTGAAGTTAATACCCAGAGGTGCACCATAAAGACAATGTTTAAAAATTGAGAAATTTATTATACCTATATGATACTAACCAACTTTTTTGATGAGATCTATAAGCTCTTTAATGACCTTCGGATCTTCGGCGTCAGTTTCAGCAATGTCCCGGGCACATCTTCTTCATATTCTTCTTCAATCTGAAAATTCGAATATATTTTAAATAAAAAAATACCAATTCTAGACAGCTTCAGGCTCTCTTAAAGCTACTGCATTCACATCCTGTTCGCAAGTAAATTAAAATTACATTTTAATAGGTCAAAGAAGCAAGTGAGGTGTGTAAGTGAGCCTGAATGGCGCTTTGTGGTTCGTGCCTACCCCGCAAGGGACCTGGCGTGAAGTTATGTATGTATGTATTTTAATAGGTATAGCAGCGTTTATCACATTAGCGTAGTTGATAATCAAATCAACTACGATAATTTTATAAACTTACAAAACGCCGAAGATGCCTACATTTTGTTTGAGCGTTGTAAGTTATGACATCATATCTACAACGAGTCAAATAGTGTATTAATTATAGTTTAAACGGCAATTAAAAATATTTCCATCGTGATATTATGAAAGTTAGGATGGTGGCATGGTGTTTGGACACTTTTATATGAATACAATTTCAGAATTAATTATGATGTGTCAACTACCCCATTGTAATAGACTTTTTATATTTTTTTTTTTTTTATTGCAGGAGATCAGCAGACAGGCAGACGGCCACTTGATGGACACGGTACCATCGCCTATGACATTTGCAACACCAAAGTGCTACGAATGCGCTGCTGCTCTCTTTAGGAGCCTGGAACCTGGTCACTAATACCGAACACAACTCAAGGTTGTTATACTTCATAATAACAGCCCATAAATCTTTCAAACAGGCTTAGACCACTCCAAACTAATTTTTTCCAACTTATTTCATTTTACTTTTTCAATGTGATAACTACAGTTTTCCCCACGGCTACGCTGCGGGTCAAACCCTTAGGCTTTCACCATTTATGGCGTTTGGTGGGTACTTGAATCATGCAGTTTTATTTAAAAAATGTATAGGTACCTAATTTGTTTAAAAGTGAATAAATAATGATAGGTGCATAATATTGCTTGTTTTAAACAAGAATTGTGTATTTTGTAAAATTTCAACTATTTAGTGAAACGTCCTTTATCCTGTCACAACAACTATTTCATTTGGCGTCAATTGACAATTAACAATTTATATGACTGATGAATACTACGTCTGACAAAGCTGTATAGACTTAGTTCCTTTGTCTACCATTGTGACGGACAAAATATAATTAGCCTTACCTCAGGATCTGGTGTCGTAGTAGTCGTACTGGTCCTGAATAGAATAGAGTTCCTCGTGCTAACTCTAACGGGTTTCCTGGTAGTGGTAGTTGTAGTCGTGGTGACGGTTGTAGTCGACGCCTTCGTAGTAGGAGCTTTAGTAGTAGCGGCTGGTTTTTTACAGGGGACATTGCGGGCAAAGTCACAAGAGTCAGCTGCTTTGTTGAAGTATAGGCCTGAAAATAGTACATTTTTGTTAAGGGTCCTGCAACAGACATGATCGGCTTCTTTTTATTCAAAATTTAGTTGCACTGGAGAACACTTTTTGAAGGACATACATATGTTTTTGCTGTTAAGGAGAAGAAGTGGTAAGAAACTCCCCAGCAACACGTCAAGCAAAAAATTAAAAAACTTCGTTTAAAAAAATCGACTGCAAAAACTAAAAGGTGTGGCGAAACAAACCTTTTCGCCCACTGCCTGGCAGGCGATATTTTTAGAGTGAGGAATTGTCAAGTGTGATGTGACATTATACAGAGAGAAAAAGTCGTCTTCAAAATGTATATATTTTCATCCCTTTAAATCTCATTATATATTTAATTTTATCTCTTTCGGATATGTAAATATTATGTACGAAATTACATATTTTATAAATGAACGGGTATTTATTTCTTCAACGACCCGTCATTAATGGTGACCCCTAGAATCTGAGCACAAAATTTTCAACATATAAAAATTTGGAATTGTACAATCGTCGTTGCCCACTACTCAAACTGTTTGGGCTGGACTTTCAAGCCGAGCGATCCCGGGCGTGGACTTCTGGGACTGCTTCAGCGGGCACCCACAGCCCGCAGCGCCGACTCCATCTTCAGGCGAGGCCATCTGGATTGGAATTGCTCCAGCATATCATTTACGGCCCGCAGCGGATGATTTCGACGGTGATTTCAACGATTTTCCGATTGTTCAAAAATAAGGGCGATCGCATACGGACGACTATAAGGTGCATCGTATACCAAACAATTTAAATTGGTTTTTTCTTTTATTTTAACAATGTTCATTCTTTAATATTATTATGTAAATATTTAGCCTTGCACATACTTATTTTTCAATTTTAGGTAGGTGAATTGTGAACTTTTAATTTCTTTATTGTTTTCCTGTTACTGTTAATTTTAATTTGCATTTTTGTATTTACCTTTCACTATGTCTCACGACGAATTCCTTCAGCAACAGGTGAAGGACTTACAAAGTAAATTAGATTTATTAATGACACAAGTTCCACAGTCCTTTCCCACTTCAGTTCACGGCGTGTCTGTTAAGCTTTCAGCGTTTTGGCATGATAAACCAACAATCTGGTTCGCGCAAGCTGAGGTTCAGTTTAGCATAGCTGGCATTACGCAGGATGCTACCAAGTATGGCCATGTTTTGTCCATGCTTGATTCACAGACAGCCGATGTAGTCGAGGACATTATAGCTCACCCACCTCTTGAAAATAAATATGAGCATCTTAAAACAGAATTAATTGCACGGTTTTCAGCGTCTAAAGAACAACGCGTGCGGAACTTGCTGAGTGATGTACAGCTTGGGGACCGCAAGCCTTCCGTTTTCTTACGTCACTTGCGTTCAATGGCTGGCACATCCCTGTCTGATGATGGTATTATAAGGGAGCTGTGGATGCGTCGACTACCTAGCGAGGTACAACGTATTTTATTAGCTCAGCGTGATTTGCCGCTGGAAAAGGTAGCTGAAATAGCTGATGCTATCGTTGAAGCACCTTCTCCTTCGTGTGCTTCATCCTCATTGGTGCACGCCATTTCCTCATCTTCGTCAGAACTCGATGATTTAAAGAGAGAGATGAAGGCGCTAGCCCAACGGTTTGACACTTTTATTGGCCACGCGCCCGCTAGCTCACGCTCTCGCTCTAAAACAGATCGCGCTCCTCCTCTCCATCCAGCAACCGCATATGCTGGTATTATAAAAAATTTGCAGACAAAGCCAGTAAATGCTTGCCCCCTTGCAGTTGGAAACCGGTTCAAAATTTAAACGCGATTCACGATCAGTAGTGACGGCGACTGATTGTGCTACACCCGGCCGTCGTTTATTTGTGACTGACTTGTCTGGGATGAATAGTCGATTTCTGATTGACACTGGTTCCGACATTAGTTGTTACCCGCGTACACTACTCAAAGGAAGACACGTAACTTCTTCCAATTTTGATGTTTCTGCGGCTAATGGAAGTCCCATAAAAACATACGGCTCTATATCTCTTTGTTTAAATTTAGGGTTACGCCGGGATTTCAGGTGGAATTTTGTGGTAGCCGACGTAAACACGCCAATAATCGGCTCTGACTTTTTGGCATATTTTAATTTACTGCCAGACTGCCGCAATCAGCGTTTGTTAGATGGCACTACACGTTTGTCTGTCCACGCTATCGTCGTGGACACTTCTCAAACAAGTATCAAAACCATTATAAGTAGCAATTCTACTTATTTAGATCTCCTGAAAAAATTCCCAGATATTACACGACCCCCTGGTGTCAATAGGGTTGTCAAACATACAACCGTACACCACATCCTTACCACAGATGGTCCACCTCTTGCGTGCCGCCCTCGCCGCCTCGCTGCGCAAAAACTTCAGGTTGCGAAGAAGGAATTCGAGGACATGCTGGCCTGCGGTACAGCAAGACCGTCCAAGAGCCCTTGGTCCTCACCTTTGCACCTAGCAAAGAAGGGCGAGAATGGTTGGAGACCCTGTGGGGATTATCGCGCTTTAAATGCCCGCACTATCCCAGACTCTTATCCAGTTCGTCATATAGGTGACTTTGGCCAAGACTTGGCTGGTTCTACCATCTTCTCGGTGTTAGACCTGGTCAAGGCGTACCAGCAAATCCCCGTTCATCCGGATGACATCTGCAAAACGGCCATCACCACTCCATTCGGGTTATTTGAGTTCCCGTATATGACATTTGGACTTCGAAATGCTGGGCAGACCTTCCAAAGGTTCATAGACGAGGTTGTGCGTGGTTTAAATTTTTGTTTTCCCTATGTAGATGACATTCTGGTGTTCTCCCGTAATCCACAGGATCACGCTGAACACCTTCGCGTTCTTTTCAAACGCCTGTCAGATTATGGGGTAGTTATTAATTCTTCTAAATGTGTTTTTGGCGCTGACGAAGTGAAATTTCTTGGACATTGGATTTCTAAAGATGGTATTCGACCACCAGCTGAAAGGATACAAGCTTTGCGGGAGTTTCCCTTACCGAAGACGGTTGAGGGCTTGCGCAGGTTCCTCGGCATGTTAAATTTTTACCGCCGTTTTATCCCGAAGGCTGCTGAGCTACAAGCCCCTTTGATCAACATGCTGGCTGATTCTCAGTTAAAGGGTCCTAAACCAGTTCCTTGGTCTACTGACACTATTCAGGCTTTCCAGAACTGCAAAGACCATCTTGTCAATATTACTCTTTTAGCCCATCCAGATCCTACTGCGAAGTTAGGCTTATTCACAGACGCATCTTGTAGCCATGTCGGTGCTTGTCTCCAACAACGTGTTGGAGATCTCTGGCAGCCCCTTGCTTTCTTTAGCAAGAAGCTTACCCCTCGCCAGACAACTTGGCCTGCGTATTACCGTGAGCTCCTTGCGGTTTACGAGGCTGTTCAGCATTTTCGACATGTTTTGGAGGCACAACATGTGACGATCTACACTGATCATAAGCCCTTAATTTATGCATTCCTTCAGAGGCGCGAAAAATTACCTCCTCCACAGCTAAACCAACTTTCATTCATCTCTCAATTTACCACTGACATTTTACATATTAAAGGTCAGGACAATGTGGTTGCAGATACAATGTCTCGCGTTGAAACTATAACATTGGAGGAGGAATATGACACTTTAGCCAAGTCACAGGAGTCTGATGAAGAGTTAGCCAAATTGTTGACTGAAGGTTCCAGTCTCAAGTTATCTAAGGTTAACATTCCTGGTACAAAGTTCGTAATAGTGTGCGACACCTCTAGAGGTAAGGCTCGTCCTTTTATTCCTCGTGACTTGCGCCGTCCTATTTTCAATAGGCTTCACAATTTAAGCCATCCGGGCATACGAGCGACCACAAAGTTGGTTACTGATCGCTATGTTTGGCCTTCGATAAACAAGAACTGTCGAGAATGGACGCGTTCTTGCCTCGATTGCCAACGCTGCAAAGTTACCCGGCATATTTCTACTCCGGTTGGTACTTTTACCACTCCCACTCAGCGTTTCCGCCATGTCCATGTGGACATAGTTGGCCCCCTTCCACATAGCAAGGGCTTTCAATACTGCCTTACCGCCGTCGATAGGTTCACTAGGTGGCCTGAAGCCTGGCCTATGGTTGGAATCTCAGCTGAGGAAGTGGCTGAAACCTTCTTCAGAGAGTGGATAGCTCGCTATGGCGTGCCTCAAATTATTACCACCGATCAAGGCCGCCAGTTCGAATCTGCTCTTTTTCGAGCTTTAATGCAACTATGCTCTATCAAGCGCGTTCGTACCACGAGTTAACACCCGTGTGCGAATGGCCTTGTTGAACGCATGCATCGGCAACTAAAAGCCGCAATTATGTGCCATCAAGAGTCCTGGGTTTTATCATTACCCATCGTGCTTCTAGGCATGCGTTCTGCGCTAAAGGAGGATCTACAAGCTTCTTCCGCCGAGTTAGTGTACGGGGAACCCCTGTGCCTACCCGGAGAATTTCTTGCTCCTTCGCAGACTCACAATTCAACTGTAGATGCTTCCGCCTTCGTATCCCAGCTTCGCCGCCACATGGTACAGCTGAAGCCTGTTCCTGGTTCACGTCATGGGCAAAAGTCATCTTTCGTTTTCAGAGACATAAACAATGCTTCTCATGTTTGGTTGCGCGACGACACAGTCCGCCATAGTCTCCAGCCTCCGTATAAAGGTCCATATAGGGTGCTTAGCCGGAAGGACAAAACCCTAACAATCGCCATCGGAAACAGGAATGCGGTTGTCAGCATGGACCGTGTCAAACCCGCATACCAAGTGGTTGACGACTCTCCATTTTCGGTCACAGTTTCATCTCCATCTCCATCTCCACATCTACCTCCACCTCCCACCCAACAACAGAGCACCACAGATAACAAGAAAACCTACACCACCCGGTCTGGTAGGACAGTCACGTTCAGGTTACCATTTGGTTCGTAGGCCCTTCACCTGTTGCTGTGCTTGTTAGTAACTAAGTTTTTTTTTACTATTGTAATAATTAGTATTTTTAAGTTCTTCTTTTTGTCTCCGTGGGGGGGTGGTGTGGCGAAACAAACCTTTTCGCCCACTGCCTGGCAGGCGATATTTTTAGAGTGAGGAATTGTCAAGTGTGATGTGACATTATACAGAGAGAAAAAGTCGTCTTCAAAATGTATATATTTTCATCCCTTTAAATCTCATTATATATTTAATTTTATCTCTTTCGGATATGTAAATATTATGTACGAAATTACATATTTTATAAATGAACGGGTATTTATTTCTTCAACGACCCGTCAAAAGTATAAAATAACTTATTTCTAAAGCTATTTAATATATATTATCTAAAATATCTTGAAGTCGGTGCAAAGTAAAACATAAAAATTACTATATTTTGATAATTACTAAGCACCGACTTTAAGATGTTTTAGATAATATATATTAAATAGCTTTAGAAATAAGTTATTTTATACTTTTATTAGAAAACTTAAATTATATTATTTATTAACACAATTATAAAATTACATACTATTGAATACAATGTAAGAAACTTAACTTATTTGTATTGTATTCTACCCATAGTCCCTCAAGACTGTAAGTAGAATACTGAGCCCAGATCACTTTTATACTTTTTAGTTTTTGACGTCGGTTTTTTTAAACGAAGGTTTTTTATTTTATTTGTTACTTTTTAGTGTCTAGCTATGTATGGGTAGACCTACGAAAGGTGCCGCGCTCCTTAAAAAATATAGGTCCCAAGAAACGGGAACAAAAAAATGTTCGTATAATGAAAACTGCTGGGCCAAACAATGTTAAATTTTTAGGGAACCAAATGGCAACTATTCCGCATCAAACTAAACAAGAATCACGTCAATCGGATCATAAATCTCAGAGTAATCGTTGAACATACATTAAAAAAATATTCCGACGTACTGAGAACCTCCTCCTTTTTTGAAGTCGGTTAAAAATAGTTTTTCTTTATATTTCTTATTATTCTATTTATACCTTAAGCTCTTTCATATAAGTTTTATATAGAAGTATGTTACAGAATTACTTTCTTTGAGTTATGAAGTTGTAGCAAATAATGTATACTCAGTAAGACAAAGACATAATAAAAGGAAAGAAGAATATTATTAACGTTATAATAATGCCGAGACGTACTAAAAGTTTATATTGCAACATATCTTCATAAATTCCTACTCTTCTCATATGAAATTGTCACTTCAGTTAGCTAATTTTGCAAACTCTGTCGGCTACGTTGGTTATGTTACGGATCCTCAGTTTAGATTTAATCTCTAAGAGAAACTCCGAGCACAGCTTCCTTCAAAGCTCACTGAGCGACTTAGTTCGTAAATAAATTCTGTTGTCATGATGCTGGCGACATATTTGTGTAAATCAGGACTTAATCATTACAAATAATTATTATACAAATTTAAATCATACCAGAAGGACAAGTGAACTGGTGAGCAACAATTCCAAGGTTTGAAGGTCCGGAGTCTAAACACCAGAAATACTTCTTGCAGTCACGAGGGTGGGGATAGAATCCTTCGTCCACGCATTTAAAATCTGAAATGAGTTAATTTACATTGCATAAAGAAAATTGGAAATATGAGATTTTAGACCAGGGGTGGTAGCCATCCAGTCGGGCAAATGCCCTACCACCTGGCTGTGGGTTGTTTTGTCGCCTCTTACGACAGGACGCCCGGCCGCAGGAAATTGTATTCTTTCTCAGTTGCTGCACGGATAAAAATACAGTTATACAGCTATAATAGTATTTCTAGATGGATATCAAAGAAAGAAGAATTTAAAACAACTATCATTGTGCACACATGGCGCTACTGAGCTTAAGAAATGTTCGTGTTAAACATGGAGCTAACTATTTTAAATAAATAACATTAAATTACCTGTTCCAGGGTCGGGAGTCGTTGGTGGTTCAGGTGTGACGTTCCATGCAGGTGTTGTGCTGGTTAATCCATTCTTATTACGTTTGTTGTTTCTATAACATAAAGATTATAATTTTAAACATTACATCGAGAAATAATAAAACTATTAACGATTTTAAGCGCAGTATTTTATTTGATTTAGTTCCGATTTTTTTACTACTTTTCGGTAGCCGTGATCACGAACACAGACTAGTTAGAGATGAATGTATCTGTCTGTGACTGAAAGGTGGCCGAAAGTACGGAATATAAATCAAATAAAATACCACTCTTAAAGTTGTTTAATCGTTTTATTATGTATGCTAGTCGCGAAAATTTAAGAAAACACTGCGACAACATGGAAAAACTTTTGGATTATTTTGGTCTACTGGTATATAATTTTAAAATATGTGCCAGGAGATACTGAGCCAATGCAGAGATGCTCATAATCATAATAGTATAATCCTCATTTCCCACAATAGTCCTACACTGGCCGGCCTTGTCCTTGGGTGCATTACTGTATGGTGTAGACAGGGATAATCGCCGGTCAGTGTCACGTCACATTTACATTAAACTTGTCAAAGGACCTCTACGTGTTGGACTTTCCATGGCCCCACGCGAAACCTCCAAATGTCCGGGCTATTTTTATGGCCCGTGGTCGTCAAAGACATAAATTATACTATAATAATAATCATCGGCAGACAAACTAGTTAAATAAATAAGTTTCTTTATTAAATTAGTTTAAGTTCAATTTAAACAATGTATCCGACTAAACGACTGTATCTATAGTCATGAATAAATTTAAAAAAAGGAGTGGGATAGAAGGTATGGAACGTTGGAAAGGAGGAGGGGAAGTGGACCGTCGTAATTCACTCCTCACACGAAATACGATTCACGCCGATATTCTGTGAGAGCGTGGTATTACATCCACCGAGCTGGCCCTAAGAGCTGTAATCAAGATAGTGATTCTAGCATCGCAGAATCTCCTGAGTGCATCATTGTCTGGGACCATTTTGTTTTTAAATTTGTCATACATTTTTGATAGATGATTTTCTTACTTGGCAGCAGGTTTAGGAGTAGTGGTAGTAGTAGTTGTGGTGGTGGTGGTAGTGGTGCTTGTCTTTGGTCTGTTCTTCCTTCTGTTGCCGCTGTTTCTGTTCGACTGAGGTCTTCTTGAAACAGGCTGTAATGCGCTCTCATCAACCGTTCTGTGGAAAAAGGTTCAATTATATTTAAAGATCCGAGAAGGGATTTTGGCAAAAACTTAAAGAGTGAATTTTAGCTGTGTAGACAGTAGAAGAAAGACGTATAATCATGTATAAACAAGTCGAGTTCTATCTATATTGGCAACACAACTGCACAATTCAAAACCTAGCATGTGCACTAAGAAGTTTTTGAGCACAAAAAATTGATGAATTTAAAAAAAAAATGATTACATGAGTTCAGCGGACAGGCAGTCGCCACTCTCTAAAGGGAGACTGGAACCTGGCCACTAATGTTGGAACTCATGGTTGTTATTGCGACACACTCAAGACCAGGGGTGGTAGCCATCCAGGCGGGCAAATACCCTTGCACCTCTGGGTTATTTTTTCGCCTCTTATGACAGTTCACCCGGCTGCAAGAAATTGTATTCTCTGCACGGATATGTCATTTAAAAAATATTTATTTACCTTATTGGGAGCGACGCCATACTAAGTCTTTACGCAAAATAGATGCCAGCCTTTTGGTCCCGTGTAACGTCTACTAAACGCTTGACGACGTGAATTATTAAATTCTAATTTATATGGATTTATGTGTGGAATGAAAAGTAATAAATTCAAAGGGTTTTCAAAAATTTTACTGATAAGTATAACGTTCGAGATAAGAAATACTTACGGTACTTTTTTGTAGTAAGCTTCCTTCGCAGCTTCGATGAGAGGGAACGGTTTATCATGGCAAGTGCCCCTAAAGTCATCATTGTCGATTGACCAGAACATAATACCTGAAACAGAAAAATATATTTTTATTTATAGTTCAGTATTCTTATTTACTTGTCGTGTTAGCTTGACGAGTGAACATTCGATTGAAGACTGCCCACCGCCGGAGAATCGCGTAAGGAAGTCTGAGAATCACTACATTGAAGTGATAATAGCATTACTGAAAAAATGCTATGCACATGTAAAGAATAGAGTTTCGATTAAGATTTCTAATTTACGAATTGCAAAACTACATACAGTGACATTCATGTTCATTGTTCATCTTAAATCTACAACCATATGATAAAACGTATAATTATAACAACTTTCAGTGCCTCTTATATCAAGCGTATGCTATATTAATGGTTTTAGGATTCAGTGGCCAGTGCTGTCATTCAACTAGTTTTGTTATTCAACTATTTCTCGCGCTACAGCGCTACAGGCATGCCTTAGAAGCAAACGCAAAGTGAACATGAGAGCTTATAATTGCAGGTATAGGATAACATAGCCACGGAACAAGCCATTCTCTTCTTTAACATTATTTTTTAAATACCTCCAAGTCCATTCTCAGCAGCATATTCAGCCTTCTTTTTAACAATGTCCACATCATCGTATCCCACCCACTGGTTGCCCTTATAAGCCACAGGACCCATAGCTTCAGGATTCGGATGTACGACAGTCCAAGGCTCATCCTCTTTTTCTTCTTCGGAGTACTCCTCGTCATATTCCTCTGAGTACACGCTGCGTTTCTTTACTTTTGGTTTAAGCGCTTCGCAGATCTGAAAGTAGGTTTTACAGTGATGTTGTAGAAGCCGTTGCAGAAGTTATTCGTAGTAGTAAACTAGTTTTTCGAAACGAAATAATGGAGATAAACATGTATGGTACAATCTATATACGTATACTTCACGTATTAACGTGAAGCAAAAACTTTGTACCCCTTTTTATACGAAAATTACGCGGCCGGAGGAATATGAAATTTATAGTATATAGAGAGAAGAGTGCAGAATGCTAATATTTTTTAAAAATTATGCATATAAAATACATTAAATCAATAAAAAAAACATTATACACACCACCATGTATTTGCGAAGGCTATGAATGTCAAAGAAGCAAGTGAGGTGTGTAAGAATAAGCCTAAATGGCGCTCTGCTGTTTGTGCTACCCCGCAAGGGACCTGGCGTGAAGTTATGTATGTATGTATGTACCATGTATTTGACACACACACGCATATGTACTCTTTTGTTTATTGTTAAAGTCAAATTAACAGTGTAGCCTTGGCAAAATTTGTGATTATAGAAGTGTCTTTGACAACAAAGGCTTAATATTGTTCAAAATTTAAATTTAAATTAATTATTATGGTCGAACTTCGACCACGGGCGACTACTAGTTTATAATAAATATTTAAGCTTAAATCTTAGTTTATTTTTAAAGCAAGTATTCACAAAAGTTACATTGTATTAATTTAGTAAAGTAGGGCTATTTAATATTTTCTTAAGTTTTCGCGGCTTGTACACATAATAAAACTACGTTTTATTTGTGTTCTTCCGTAACCACGGCCACTGAAAAGCGGCCGAAACGTCGGATAAACCAAAATAAAATAAATTAAAACCGTTAAAACGTAGTATATTATAGGCGCTATTTATTAAAAAAATATTTAAATACTCATTTTGCGAAGAAATAAGTGTCATATTTTAAGGCCATTGTCGTATGGACACTACATACATGAAATTTTCTGAACAGCCGGAAGATATTTATAAAGGCACTCCACTCAGTCTATCAAGAGGTTGTACCAACACTGATATATAGCAGTCAGAGTTGGGTATGGTAGAAGTAATGACAGCTTTGAGAAGTGAGTGTATGTAAGGTTAATCTAAGTGATATGATAAGAAGTAGTGTGATAAGGGAAGCGTTCCCTTTGCAGAAAAAATAACACATAATGTATTATACACAGAACAAATATGGACGAATTAGTTAGTAACAGCTAGATAAATCTAAGTGCGCTTTAAGCCTTTTTCTACTAAGTATATTACCGACATTGCATATAATTTGAATTTTTTAACTGATATTTATCATCGTCTATCAACGTGCTATTTGTATAGTATACCAAATAAGTATTGATTCTATCTTCTGACCTCGTAATATGCCAAATATCCCTTTTCCCTGGTTGCGTCCCCTTGTTCACCAGGCCCATCAGCTGGCGATCCGATTTCCACAGCGTCTGCGTTGAAGAGGGTGTAAGAACGACCGTAAGTTGGAATACCAAGCACTATCTTGTTGCGATCAGCACCAGATTCAAGATAAAACTTGATCGTGTAGTCCTGAAAAACATAACAATTAATAATTAATACTAATGCGGATATTAGACGAATCAACCAAAACGAATCAAATTTGGTTGAAAGACACTGGACTGAAAGGAGTACTTAATGAGATAGAATGACTCAAGTTTAGGTTTATATGAATCACTTTAGTTGATTCATTTTAACTAATGAAAAATAATTTCCCTTGAATTGAATTGAATGAAATTGAAAAAATGATTGTAGTCAAATTCGACCATGGGCGACTAGCATTTGTAATTTGATGAACATAGATTGTTACGTTATTTCTATACGAGTCAAATAACGCATAGCTGTAATATTTTTAAGTAACATGATAACTAGGTATTATAAATTCCTTTTGGAGTATTTTTGTAAAACGAAGACATGTTATCTACCCAATACTGCTAAATATTAAATTATTGTTCTAAACAAAAGTAAAGAACAAGGCTTCAATAGATAACTATGTGAAGGTCCTTTGTTAAGACAAACATTACTGTCAGACGTATATTAGAAACAATAGGTAAAGCTCACTTAACAGCTGCATCAGTCAGTGTGGAGTCACTCCTACGTAATTTTAATAAACTTAATTAAGTATACCCGGCCAAAAGTTTATTTTGCTCTTGACAGGACGATCATTGTATATAAGTAATCTTAGAATAATAATACTACCTAGAGAGACATATTCCTATAAAATTATCTTCAGAGCTGAAGCATAACACCAATCGAATGTGCGTGAGCGCCGTGTAATTATTTTTGCTGACACGCACACAAAGGCACAAAAATATTACAAGTGAATAGATAGATAGAATATGTAGGGAATTGCTACTATTGGAGCTCGTCACACTGAAACTGACGCGTCGACAAGCGAACTGAGACTTTTTAAGTCCCGCTTAAAAGTGCTTTATTTTACTGGCACCTACTTGGGTTCTAAGTGTATTAATTCTATGTTAGTAATGTTCTAAAGCCGCTTACGCACTTGCGAACCGTAACCATTGCATTAATCGTAATCAAAAATCATAGCGGGGACGTGGCTCGCGAGTTCGAGGTGAGCAGCAGCGCACCGCTTGCGCTGGGCAGACGAATCAAAGATCAATGTTGGCGTATACATTAGGGCTGGTTCCCATATCTTTCCATACATTCATTTTCCCTACCATCGCTTGAATTTTGATTTTTTCTGCCTCCCCTTCCATCATGAGTTAAGACAGGGGGCGTTCTTTTCCTCTTTGTTTTATTCTCTTTATTATATTACTACTAGGGAAAGGCACTACTACTACGCTCTACCTTTAGAGAATGGCAGCACACTGGTAGCACCCTTGGTGTTACAAATGTCCATAGGCGATGGTAAACGCTTTCCATCAAATGGGCCGTCTGCCTGTCTACTGAACTGACGAAAAAAAATAGGGTATCTTTTTTGCTTTTTCATCTTTTTTGAGAAACTCTTCGTATCTATTACAAACGTCTTATAATAGGTACATTTCTTACGCTACATATATATGTATCTACTATGTCTATTTATTTATACTAGTATTTTATACTTTGTTTATCTAAATGTATGAACTTTCTTTTAGAATTTTGATATTATATATAAGGAACTAAGGCTAGTGCACGTTACTGTATCCGCCGTACGGTTCGCAGATTAGTAGGCGGATCCTCTTAAAGCGTTACTAATTCGATATTATATATAAACCGAATTTCTATGTGAAACATTTGAATCAATTCAGTGTACGTATGTAGTACATCACATTTATTGTAAATTGTTTATGTACATTAAATAAATATGAATATTCTTATGTGAAATTTAAAACTTTACTTACAATATTGAGTTCGTTATCAACGCTGTATTCGTTTGGTTCTTCCAGTGGGTATAATGGCGCGTGGTGGTTGACTGCTGGCTCGAATGCAGAGTGGTAATCGTACGACAGAAGGTTCATCCAGTCTAAATATCTGCAATAATTCAAATCTGCATTTGAGATATGTCCTGAAACCTACTTCAGGTTTCATTCATTAGTTTAGTTTTATATAAACACAGGGCTTTTTTGTGGGGGCACACAGTGACCTTAAAGGAAATTTAAAAAAATATCGAAAAATTGCTATAAAAACTGAAAAATATAAAAAAAACAATTTTGGTTTTATAAAAAAATGGAGTTTTAAAAAGGTTTTCGGAGGGAATAAAAAATATATTACGACTTTCGAGAATTAGCGTGCCCCCAAAAAAGAAGTGACAATGAAAGGCCTGTATATACATTATACATATATAGCAAACTGACCATAATTATATACTATATATAATTGACTGTAACTCTGAAAGGCTTGTAAATATTGTAGATAATAATTCTTCCCTCGTTTTTGACGCTCGATTGTTTAAAACTCATTTTTAAATCCAAATCGTTTTAAATTTAAAGTAAGTACGTGTTATGTTACTTACATAGAATAATATTTTTTCATGTCATATGATTTTCCACATTATATATTTTAAAATTAAAATTAGAAACGAAAATCTATTAAAATCTCAATCTTTAACTGCTTTGGAAAAACGTGTACGACCTCTGTGGTTGAGTGCACATGGCCGCTTCCTATATATACTGAATTTTGACATTAGGATTTTTTGCATTAGGCCCGAGCCAAGCAGTGGGACATTTATGGGCTGATATTATCATATTATATATTATACTAAAATTAAGCATTCTAATTTATAACCATTAAGGGCTAATCCGTTTTAAAACAAGCCATTAAAATGATAAAGGTATGATGTAATGCAATTACAAAAATTATATTTGTATGTTTATTATTAATTAAGATTATGAACGCCTCTCACTCATATGAGCGTTACTAATGTATTAAGTAACAACTTTAACACGTAGCAATTAAAAATTCTATGCATTTTTAGTACATAGTTCCGGTTTTGTATATATGCGCAGTATTATTAATTGAAGATCAGTTTCACTACCGTATTTTAAGGTGTCCATAAATGAAATAATATAAATTTAACGCTTAATAAATATCATATAGCTACATAGGATTTCATTTACTATAGATATTTTTACTAAGGCTAAAATGCACTTGTCTTATGACAATTCCATAATAAAAGAAGCTTGTTAAAACGTCATTATTTGTTTCATATTCCTCTACTCTACCATATACATTGCTATCATACACATAAAAGATTTATAAAAGACTTTTTTGAAAATGGATTATGTTAGTAGACTGTAGAGATAATGTATCTAAATATTAAAAAAAACTGCAAGTGCGAATCAGACTATTTTAATATTAAAATAATAATAAAATACCACGTGACTCTGGCTAGATGCATATACCGTGCTAAGCCAAATTTGTACCAAGAAGAATAAAGAAAAAATTGACGTGTAGCAAAACCAATGTTATTCTAAATTTAAATATTATATTTCGTGGCCAGTACTAAGCCATTTCTGAGTCCGCGCCACAATAGAAGTCCTACAGAGGAGGCACTGAAATGGCCATACTTAATCCTGCCAGAGTATTTTGCTAATCCGTAAAATTGATGTGAAATTAAATCAAATGATAATAAATATAAAATTATCAGTATTAGGCAATTTTCTGACCTGATGTGCATATTGTTACAATTACCACGTGCTAATAATAGTGAAAGAAAATATCGTGATGAAACCATCGATAATCGCCATCGATACAACCAAAGTGTAACCTTGGACAACCGTGGCGGGTGTTCTGTCTAATCTCCTTTAGAGAGAGGACCCATTGACGTCTATGGGCTTTTATTTTATAAATACAATATATTTCATAATTAAAGCTGTAAATTTATTTCATGGCTACTTTAGGAACAGAATTCTACAAAATAGCTGCCATGTTTAGTTCCTTTATTTTCCGTAACCAGTAGCTATTCGGGATTTTATCATTCCTGAACAATGGGCACGCAACATGAGGGTAGCTAAAAAGTTCACGACACGGACGGGTCTTTCATCCATTCTCACTAAATGCCCAAACTACCTCATTATAACATTCCATTTAAAAAAATAAAAGAACAAAACACATATTATAATATGTGAAACACTGCAATACAGTAATTGCACTATAATACGAGCGTATGACTCAATAAAGCTATTAACTAATTTCAGAACGATTGTTACGCTCATTTTGCAACCTGCTTATAACACCTCATAAGTAGTCGACTTAAATAAACAATAGGAAGGTGCTACTGGGTTAACGGCCATGGTTTTAAAGTTCATTTTATAATATTCTTAACGGCCCATTGCCGTTTTCCAGGCCATTCACATCATTTGAATATTGTCACTAAAATATTTTTCTCTCATTATGTTTGTATTCTCTAAACAAATTGTAAATCTTGATATTTATACGCGACAAAACTATATATTTTTTGTGTTAATACCGGTTGTTAGCCGTGATTTTATCCGCATTTATTTTATTACATTGTGAATTAAGTAATCATTATTAATTATATTTGTGGGTGGAAGATAATATTTTTTGGCAAACTGATCTATATGATACATGTAAGATAATGTTATTATTAGATGTATGTAACACTGTTTTAAAGTTACCTACATGAAATATTTTCTTAAGCTTTCGCGATTTGTGCGCGCAATAAAAATACGTTTTAACGGTTTTTACTGTGGTAATTTCTTTTATTTTTGAAATGAAACTTCTTTATCGGCGTTGGAAAAAACATTACCGTCACATTTTTTCCGTTACGTGCCATCTTTTGTTGCCCCCCTACCACGGTCGATTCGAACGAAGAGTAATTACAATTAATGAAATACTGTAATAATCTTAGTAGCAATAAGGTAAAATGAAATAATTTCGTGAATGAAGTTTCACTTCTTACACTAGTACACGCACACATTTTTTTTATTCAAAACTTTAACAATAC
Organism: Dendrolimus punctatus; assembly: GCA_012273795.1. Lineage (NCBI taxonomy): Eukaryota > Metazoa > Arthropoda > Insecta > Lepidoptera > Lasiocampidae > Dendrolimus > Dendrolimus punctatus. The sequence continues at coordinate 2,122,742 of CM022532.1, read as the reverse complement.
TCGTTGGACAATTGTCATCTTTGTCGTCCGTGGCGGCCACCGAAAAGCGACCGAAACGTCGGAATAACCATAAACAAATAAATTACCGCGCTTAAAACCGTTAAAACATAGTTTTATTATACCTACGTGAAGGTAAATAGTAGGGTGTTTGGTTTGATGGAGGCTGGAAATGAAAATCAGTGCTGTGTGCGCTACTGAGACAGCATAATGCAGAATTTCCAGCCTCATTGCCGTGAATTTTATGTACGTACATTTTCTAAGTTGTATCTAATTATAATAACAGTCCTTGTATTTTATGTGTGTGCACTTTTTTGTGACAGTAAATATTTTTCTTCTTCTTTCTAGAATGCAGATCCTTTTTATAATCATTATCTTGAATTACAGCTCGACGGATCGATTTGATTGGTGTGACCACACTCTCACAGAATAAGAATAAATTGGCTAGCAATCATCTCAATTTTTTTATTGCCTGAAGCAGGCAAACAGGCGGGCGGTCCACTTGATGGAACGTGATTACCGTCGCCTATGGATATATGCAAAACCAAGGGCCACGTAAAAAATGTCATTTAAAAATAACGCGTGAAAAACAATAGAGGAAGCTCAAGTACTCTTCCTAGTCTATGTACACGGCTTCACAACGTGTTATTGCTGGTAAGAAGAAGAAGCGGCAAGAAACTCTCCAGCAACACGTCTAGCTAAAAATTGTTTTTCTTTATATTTGTTGTAATATTACATTTATTAGATTCGCTAGTATGTATCATTAGTGGTTTATCAAAACATTTGAAGGTTAAATAAGTGACAAAGACAATCCTGTTTTGATTAGGAATACTGCATTCCGATCTTAATACCACCAGATCTAATTCATTGAAGAACACGTATTTTGTGGTACAAAGAATGATCGATCAGCGATTAATATTTTTAATTTACAGCGGGCAAGCAGACAGATGGCCCATTTCATGGGAAGTGGTTACCGTCGTGATAATGCGTTTGCATCGCATCTGTATTGCCAAATTCCATAACTTTGGCAATAGAGAGACGATGCCAACGCATTGCCCACCTCTAGAATGGGATAGAGTGGATATAACAGAAGGGATGCGATAATAGTGATTGGTTAGAGGTAATGAGACAGGAGGGGTATCATTAATGGTGGACTTGACGGGTTTTTTCTCTTAGTATGCTTGTGTCTTACTGAGTATGCACTGTTTGCTACAACTCGATTAATTTTTTGAAAATAATTGTATAACACACTATATTTATTACAAAAAGAGTGTTCCCGCCACTCAGTTTAAAATCCTGTCCTGTCTAATTATTTTCATTACTACCCACTGTTTCTAATCGCGTTTTCCGATCACCGTAACCGTTTCAGGCCTATATTCCAAGAGAACGTGATATTACGCCGATGGAGCTGACACTAAAGTTTTAATCAGGACACTAATTCCTGCATAGCTCTACCACGTCAAAGGTTATCTTTGCCTTTTTTAATGGTCTCTCCCTTCCTATGCCTTATTCCAAACACCAAACAAGTATTAACCAATACGACATTGAATTAGAACATTGAGTAACACTCGTGACGATCGTGCGATACACTCCATTACATACTAGTTTCGCAACCACGCTTTGCATGCGATATTCATGCACTTCACACTCTGTATGTATATAGGTAATTCATGAGTGTACAATGTCAAGTGGTGCATTTGATGGTTGTATTGCCCATTGTTCTAAGCAATACACGGTGCTTGAAGAACAAGCGGATTTTGAAAGTACCGCAGACCTAAGTACGCTTATTCATATTCAAATTTAAAGGTTTTACATTTAAACTGAGTTCAACTGGAGAACATTTTTTGAAGTATACATATGTATAATTTAAGACTACTATATGTACACCGCTTCGATATGTATTTTTGTTGTTTATGGAGAAGAAGCGGTAAGAAACTCCCCAGCCATATGTCTAGCTAAAAATATTTTATTTCATGTTTACCTATCAAAAGCTCTCTTTTTATAAATACATAAGTATGTTATATAATTACTTTTTGAAAAATTATTGAAGTTGTAGGAAATTGTGAACAATAAAAGAAGAAATTATGTATCATATTGAAGATGGGTATATGTTTGATAGTTAAGTTACCAGGATTTCATTTCAATGAATGTATGAATCATAGCATAGAGTGGTTACGCCGAGAAACACCTATTTATAAATTCTTTCTCCCCATCCTCGCCATCAAGAAAAGAATAAAACTTAAATGAAGAATGCGCAAAACAAGACATATTCAGATAATGTCAGTGCTGTCACCGCAATATATATATAAAAATACGTATCAAGAATTGTTAGAACACAATAAAGAAAATGAACTATTATAATTTCATTTAGTAATCATAACCATTATCCCAGTGAGTGTGTGACACCCGGGAGACGAGTGCTATGTGGTGGCGGACTGGTGGCGAGGTCCGTTTTTGCTTCTTCCACGGCCCTTTGCCTTTTTCCGGCAATCGCATCGCGCCCGCATAGTGTACCACAACATCAGTACTTGACAATTTTTCAGGTTAAATTTTTATACGTTACAATGACCATGTGCAGAGGCTTATGTAAAGCACCGACAGCAATCTTTCATAAAGACATTTTTCACGCGAATCCCGCTAATTTACTTCAAATAACTTTGACAAGTACAATAAAGAGATAGATAACGGTTTATTGCCTCCAAAAATAAAAATTATAAAAACGCATAATTTCAATATTTGCTTAGCAAAATAATAGGCATTCTCGCTAAAAGAGATCTAAGTGCTAGAAGAAGCCGTGTTCGCAGAGTCCTATTGATATGACAATTATCAAAATATAATGATACTTTATGATATGTTTCATAACTACTATATCTTTATCTAGATAGGTTAATTTTACTAAGTGATTCTGCAAAAGCCATCGCCTTAGGCCCCATTTCTAGGCAACATATTTTTTTAGTTAGTTTGGCTATTACATAAATTAGTTAAGTATAATAATTTAATTTATATGTAAAGGGTTTATAGAACATACTAGCTTCTGCCCGCGATTTCGTCCGCGCTGTAAAGCTTTTTTAACTATACCTCGGGAACTCTAATTTTTCGGGATCAAAAGTGTCCTATATGTTGACCCCCTGGTCAATATATAGGCTATCACCATAGAAAATTTCATTTAAATCGGTCCAGTCGTTTCGGAGATTAGCCCGTACAGAGAAACAAAAAATTTGAAAAAAATTGAAATTAAGTAGTTCTATTTCACTTCTTACATCCCCTGACTCGGTTGTTTGCATTTTTTTCATTGTACAGAAATTTGACCTCTACAGTTTTCATAATATTTTCTTAAGTTTTCGCGACTTGTACACATAATAAAACTACGTTTTAACGGTTTTAAGCGCGGTAATTTATTTTATTTAGGTTTATCCGACGTTTCGGCTGCTTTTTCGTCGTCGAACGTCGGATAAACCTAAATAAAATAAATTACCGCGCTTAAAACCGTTAAAACGTAGTTTTATTATCTCTACAGTTTTGTTATATGTACATACATAACTTCACGCCAGGTCCCTTGTGGGGTAGGTACGAACAACAGAGCGCCATTTAGGCTTATTCTTACACACCTCACTTGCTCCTTTGATATTCATAGCTCTTGTCATGCACGCTCGTCTGTTCTTAGGCTCCTGACATTCAGTTTTGTTATATGTATAGATTTTCTACTTTGGTATTAAATACGATACTTATTATAAAAATAGACAACGAGCAAATCATAATATAGCACTGAATACCTGTTCAATGTCTCAACGTCGAATCCCTTCTCAATGTACTCGATACCAGCCGGTACAGCCATGGTCAGCAGCAGTCTTGGTTTTCCAGTCTTCTCAGCTTCTCTGTCGAACTCTTCGCGCAGTTCTTTCACCAGTTTGGCATAATTCTCGCGATCTTTAGGTTTACCACCGTCTCTGAAGGCAGGATACTCCCAATCCAAGTCAAGGCCGTCAAAGCGGTTCTGTCTGAGGAACTGAAAAAGAAAAGTGAATTTTCTATCTTCTTCATGATTCTTTCACCGCGTAATTGTCATGAAAATGAATTGTAAGTTTGACACAATAATAATCTTTATATATATTATTTCTTCTGTGCGTGTGTATGTCACTGAACTCCTAGACGGCTAGACCGATTTTGATGAAATTTTTTCTGTGAGTTTAAGGGGATTCGAGGATGGTTTAGATTCACAATTGGACCCGGTAGGTGGCGTTGTAATCGGGTTCTAATTTTTTTTTCTAGGCATGACAACGTCTGTCGGCACAGCTAGTTAATATTATAAAATTCGAAACATACCGTGTCTTTACATTGAAGCTATTAAAAAAACCACTCGAAAGGACTATACAAACGACGGAGAGCACAATGCAATTACTTCTAGATTTCTTGTCTGTTTGTTCGGAATTCACGTTAAAAGTACTGGGTCTATTTCGATGCGGTTTTCATTATAACAATATGCACACCTATATGAGTCTAAATGTAATTGTATTATAAATAATGTTGTTATTTAGTTACAACTTTTCGAAGAAAAATACATGAGACTATAATAAATATAAACTTTAAAATAAACTACAAACTAATCTATAATAATCTAAAAGATAAAACTAAATAAATAGGGAAAGTACCTAAAGAAAATAACAATTCGTTCTGTATCATTGTCATCATGTAGCAAATGAATTTAATAAGTAAGTTGCGAAGATATAGGCTTAGCCCTTTTTACTAATAGTTTAGCAGTGTTTAATTAGTTGTTGGTCAAGTTATATTCAAACTAGTATGTATCAGTTTAAGTACCTTATATCTATGCACATTTTTTATTATTGTTTCTTTGTTTAACTTTCTTTTTTTACTGTTATCTGTGGAGGCTTGTTAATAGCTCCTCTTAATTCCTCCTCCTCCATCCTCTTAATAATTACTAGTAATTAGTGACGATAGCTGTTAGCTCCCAAAATACAATAAAGTAAGTTATTGGTCCCAAACCACAGTTGTAACTGATTAAAAACTAGGTTTATATATATATTGTATTATATTTGTAAGCTGGACAAGTTTCATCGATTATATGAGTTACATAGAACGGACAGAGGCCGATCCTAGTACATGCACCTTGATTGCATTGAAAGCGAGTATCATAACGTATTCAGCTTTCATATTGGACGTGCCTAAGCAATTATTAGAAACTTAAATTTACTGTCAAAATGGAATTAATTAAAAATGATGATGATGATGATGAAGATGTCCTTCTAATAAGTTATTGCGTGGATAGTTCCTCAGATTAATAATTTAATTTCAGGGCTACGTTCCATATGGTAAGTTAGGGCAAGTTTTATGGGCATATAATGAGGAGGGATGCAAGTCACGTGACAAAAATTAAACTACAAGATGGATGGATTGCGTGAAGGTGATATGATGATTTGTGGTATGACCGAAGATGTATGTCAGAATAAAGGAGTGTGGAACGAAAAGACATATTGTGCCTCAATTAATTGGGATATGGTGAAAGAAAAGAGACAGAAGAGAAAGAGAGCTATGTTCCAGATGAGACTCACAAAGATCACGTTCACGACCGCGACTTTTCCCGTTCCACTTACTTGCTAATGTTATAATCAACCCAAATGGAAAGGATTGTGGGGCACTGACTTTTTTTAATGCAGGAGTTCAGCAGACAGGCAGACGGCCCACTGCTCTCTAAAGGAAGCTGGAACGTGGTCACTAATGCCGGAACACAACTCAAGCCTGTTATGGCGGCATACTCTAGACCAGGGGTGCTAGCCATGCATCGGGCAAATACCCTACCACCTGGCTGTGGGCTCTTTTTATCTCAAAGTTATTTAATTTGCCTTACCATCAATTAAAATTGGACATAAGCTCCATACTTCAAATGTTAAAATTCAACCGGTATTATAGCAATTAAATGAATAGTAAGATACCGGAACCGGCCAATAGGCGTTACGTAAGCAATGTGAGTTTTAAATATTAAAAAATACCTTAATAGCATTCCTGACAAATTCCTTCCTCCTTTCTCTGGAAGCTACCATGGGAGAGAACCTCGACGATCCTTCGTTCCATCCTCCTATCGCCAAAAGCGTCTTCAAGTTCTTATTGTACGTTTTCAGGCCTGTGAACTTAGCGTATCCACCTGGTAAAATCGAGAAGCATAACATTAGTTATAATCTATAATATAATATTATCAAACCATACACTACGTCCTAGCTTAAGGTTAGCGCACTCGCGTCTCAAACTCAAGGGCGCGGGTTCAAATCCCGACTGGAACGCAAGCACCATTTAGGCAGTTTTCTGACCTAATACGCATATTGTTACAATTATAACGGTAAAGGAAAAACATCGTGATGAAACCTGCACATCGAGATAACTAATGTGTCAAACCTGCCAAGTCGCCTTGGATGAGCGTGGCGGGTATACTATCCATTCACCAATAGTGGGAGCCTCGAACCCAGCAGAGGGACATTTAGGGTCGTTCTTTATTTTTTATTATTTATTTTTGAAACTGAAAATAATGGGTATTGTGTTCTAGCTGTAACCCCTTTAGACTATAAGTAAAATACTGAGCCCAGTTCATCGAAATCAATAGGTAAGGCTCCCAGAAGGCTGGATATGTTACCTAGCTAGATCGCTATACTGGTCCGTTGTCCAAGGTAGAGACCAGCCCTCTGATCTCCCGAAGAGTAGATAAGTCGTTTTATTAGATTTTTGTAGAGGCTTATGACATAATCAATTAATGGCACCAACCCACCGATAAGATGAACCGTCAGCCAACATGTATTTACATTGAAATTAAACACATTAAAGAATGTTTTAATAACCCGATAAGATTATAAGTAAAACACAAAATACTTTATAAAGAATAAATTGAAAGAAAACATAAATGAATAAAGTAAGTAGTCGATTACGAGCTATAGAATCATAATATCATAATAATTAAAAATGGAGTTATACTAATTATGTAAAAACTTCGTTATACATTACAAACCTTTTTCAATATCTTGATACTTGTCAAAAGGTTTGAGCGAATTTTCTTTGGTGAATCCTCCAAATGCGTAGATCAAATGCGTGCATAAGTAAGGGTTGATATTTTGGGGATTGAATTTTGCTGTTCCCGGTCTATAGACCGACCAGTTTGTGTAGTAGCACACCACGCGCGGTTCTGCTGGGGCGGCTGGAAAAAAATATTTTTATTATTATTTGTTTGTACTATTTCCTTATTTTTTAGAGTGGATATTCAGGACACTTTTGATGAAGAAGGGCTACCCACAAAGGTGAGCTTTACTCATGGTTGAACGTGTATATGAACATTGAGGTAGTGTAAGTAACTGTCTCAGAAAACACTAGTTGTCCATAAATAGCTGTCTGATTGACACAATATAATAATGCTAATACATTTATTATAATAACATATGTATTTTGTAATATATTATTGTATACGTATATTATTGTACATTATATTTATTACTATGTATGTATTTGTATATTTATTTGTTAAATTAGTTTGAGTATTTATGTGTCCATTGCCTTTTTCCTGCACTACGTATATTGCCTGATTCTAATTTGTTGCCTGGAAGAGATCGCTTTGAGCGATAAAGCCGCCTATTGTATCGCCTAGAAAATATTGTAAATATGGTCTGTTTTGTAATTGTATATTTTGGTGTGCAATACAGAGTTAGCTCTCCTCTCTCTCTCTCTATCTCTGCCGGAACGACCAGTCGCCAGCGTGCCATACAATAGTACCCAATTTTGGCATCATGCACACACAGACATGTATTTACCAAAACTAGTGCCCTCTAGCTTTCGTGAATTTCAAATACGCTATGTATACAATATGTTAAGATTTTTATAACATAAATAGATTCGCGTTTGATCACAATCTCGCATAATATCAGACAATGCTGCGGTTGTAGATGGAGCACGTTTGCCTAGATAATACTTACTCATACGAGACTTGAAGACATCTGGATTGTACCGACTTTTCTGAAAACATGGACTCTGGTAGTGTATCCCACAGCTCTACAGTACGCAAAAGGAACGAGTGTTGACGTTTGTAGATTGTAACTTATATAAACAGATGAACATAGGGGCATAACTGTTATATACCTAAGCATTCTGTTTTTTGATAATGTCTCTGGAACCCTAATAAATGAATGTGTATTTATTTTATTTGTTCCCTCTAGTCTTTTGTTTCTATCTTGTAGCCTATTTTATACGGGAGCAACCACCGTAAACATTTATTTATGCTTCTGTCTTCAGTTGTTTTTGAAGAAGTATAAAGATACTTCTTCAAAAACAATATAGGAAAAAGTTCCTATATTAAATCTCAGAAAATAGTTCGTAGCCATCTAGAGGGGAAGTTTCCCAAAAGTTAGAGATTCCAAATTTACTCTTATGAAACACAGGATGTTTATACAACACTATAGCTGTTTAGCATCAACTTACTAAACTTTAAATACATGAACAAAATAAAAACATGTGAAATTTATAATATTGCGAAATCTTGGTAAAACCGGTAAATCTTGTCGGATAACGTGCTTTTTAAATTGACGATGAGAATTTCGTGTGTATAAAAAATAAAACAGAACCGCGATACAATTAATGCGATGATTAGTCCGTGAAACTTTTGCAAATAGTATTAATAGGGTTGTTACTTTAGTTTTCCAATAGTCTGCTCACTATTAAAAGAATATTCACCTAATTCCCATGAGTTATCGCACTTAACTACTGGAAAAATTATCACTTGTATAAGATTTTTTTATTGCTGATATAACATTATAGCAGACTTCCTGACGGTCAAACTGTGGTGGTAAGTAGCTACCGTCACCCATGGATATATTTTTTTGTATTAGATCAGCAGAGACGTAGATGGCTCACATGATGGAAAGCGGTTGCCATAGCCTATAGAAATTTGTAACACCAAAGGTGCTGCTAACGCGCTTCTGCTCCCTAAAGGAAGACTGGAGCCTGTTCATGAAAAATTAGAGGTAATTCTGACATCGGGATGTGAAGCATATAGTCAAAACTAAATATGAACTAAAAGTAGAATTGTGAAGAAAAAAAATAGATTACATCATAACGACTAAAAACTGTCGATTAAATAATCCTAATACAATGCAATGTCTGTGCTAAATCTAGAAATATAATTACAATCTCTTTTGTAACACTTGAAAAAATATCTTATCATAATTACTTTTAGTATGTGGCAACCCTATATTTATCCGATTTGATATAAAGAGGTTATTACATTGAGTAAATGTCGACATCGAGCAATCCCAGCAGTGTCGCTACACCGCACCGCGACGAAATCTATTAGACACATTTTGAGTTTGTATAATGTTTTATCCGATACGCTTGTTATATGCAATAATAAACTCATTATACCGAGACATTCATTCTAAACATAGCTTAAGTTTGTTTCATAAAAAACAAATGGACGGCAAAAATTATTATAAAGCAAAAAATAAACATTTTCTACAAAAATTGAAGTCGGTGCCAAGTAAATATAAATTTTTTTTTTATTTTTTTTTTTTATATTATTTGTTTATTTGATAATATAAGATCATTCTGCATCGGATATGTTTATGTATCGTTAGTTAAGTAACTAACGATAATAATACATAGTCAGTGTATTATTTGATTTTGTCAATAAAGGTTCTACGTGTTGCATTTCAAGTGCGAGTGTTGAGTTTTTATCCCTGTGTATAGTGAATTGTGCCAGTGCTAACAAAAATAATATACAGTTTTTATTTATTTAGTTTTAGTATTTAATTTTAGGTATATTTAATTTATCAGTCAGGCTTATTATTTTTATTTTGGCTTCTTTTTATAGTTTATTTTATTTTTTAAATAATTTTAGTTTATTATAGTTTATTTGTATGAATAGAAAGACTACAATAGTTGTACAAAAAACCTACAGTTTTATGCTTTATTTTGCACGACTTCAAAATGTAGGAAATATTTTTTTTTGCTTTGTACTTCTTTAGTTTTGAAGTAAGTTTTGTTTTATCTTTTTACTTTACTTCTACTTTTTTGTTACGCAATACTTGAAAAACGTGTGAAACGCTTTGTACTTGCCCCTTTTATTCAAGGGTTGTTCTCAATTTCCCTTCCACTCGTCAGATCCTTGCTTGGTGACAATTTTTTATTATTTATTGTACGAGTTCAGTAGATAGGCCCACTTTATGGAAAGCGGTTATCACCGCCTGTGGACATTTGCAACATCAAAGGTGCTCTAAATGCGTGGCTGCTCTCTTTAGGTAGACTGGAACTTGGTCACTAATGCCGGAACAAAATACAAGGTAGTTATGGCGGCATACTCTAAACCAAGGGTGGTCGACACCCAATGGCGACATGCTTTAGACCAGGGGTGGCAGCCATCAAGTCGGGCAAATGCCCTACCAGGCTGTGGATTGTTTTGTCGCCTCTTACGACAGGCCGCCCGGCCGCAGATAATTATATTTTTTCTCCGTTCCTGCACGGATAAATATACACATATAGATTTCTCAGAGGCATAATAATGTAAGTACCTGTTTTCATGAATATCCGAATGAAGGTCTTGTTTAGAAGCGAGACCGGCGTGGGATAAGAATGGCCTATTGTCTAAGATACACTTTGAAGGCATGCCTAATTGTATATTCTGTAAAGTACGTAATTTTGACATATCAAATTTAGGCATATTATTACCTTGACTTTATGGTTATCCTACGGGAACCTTTATATGGTTGTCCCAGGGAATTCTTTTACATACCAGTATAGACAGTTATTTTTTTATTGACTCGAGGTAAAAGCACACATTACGACAATTTTCATCTAAATCTATAATTGATTTCTATTAATTTAATTTGCACAATAAAGGACAGAGTATATACGGCCGGCCGGTGTGTGTGTGTGTGTGTGTGTGTGTGTGTGTGTGTGTGGTGTGTGTGTATGTTGTTTTATTTGTTTAATGTACTGTTTTTGCATAATTATATTTATATTATATTATATTATAATATATATATATATATATATATTAGCATTGTCGCTTCTTCTTTATATAAACTAAAGTGTGCGAAATTTCATACTCCTCCGTCTGTGCGATTTTCGTAAAAAGGGGTACAAAGTTTTTGCGTCACGTATTAATAATAAATATAAAATTACGCTACAATATAATAAAAAGAGTGATAGTAGTCATGGTAGCATAATTACTAGCGCATGCGTCCCAACGTTTAAAGGCGCAGGTTCAAATCTTGGCCGGAACGCATGCATCACTTAGGCAGTTTTCTGACCTAATTACATTACCGCGTGCTAACAACGGTGAAGGAAACATCGTGTTGCACTCTGCACACCGAGATAAAGAGATAACCGATGTGTCAAACCTGCCAAGCTGTCCTGGACAACGTGGCTGGTATACTCTTCGTTCCCTTATAGTGGCAGGCCCGACGCCAGTAGTAGGAGATTTATGGATTTTATTATTATACTATAAGAAAACATTGCAATAGGGTAGTTCATACTCTGATCCCTGATCCTGGTCTACAGTATGTCGCCATAAAAACCTTTATGTCAGTCCCCCTTGGAGGTCGGCAGTACATTAGTAGCTACGATGTTGCAAAGGTCCATGGGCGACGGTAGCCAGCTGTCCCTTAGGTAGTCCGTCGGTGTATCTGCTGTACTCCAGCGGTATAAAAGTCAAATGAACTGAGACATTTTTAACATCTTACAAAACTCCGCAGCGTCTTAGATTTTTAAGTACGAGCGTAGCATGTTGTGACATACCGTATAAATTTGTGTTTAAACTGTAATTAAGATTACTTTACGTCACCTGCCCAAATGTAACCCATCACACTGCTGTTTATCAAAAAAAAATCCATCGCACTATTGTTTATTAAAAACACGACCCAACACACCACACTGTTATTTAAAAAAGACCGATCACTGTTCTTTATTTAAAAGATTGATCACAAATGAATGAATGAATAACTTTATTGCACATAAAATTACAGTACAATGGGCGGTCTTGTCGCCAAAGGCGATATCCTCCAGACTACCTATACAATGGAATTCGACTACATTATTTATTTAATGACTTTTATAATAATATTAAATGGAAGATTACATTGTGTATTTATTTGTATCGTCATAGTTATATAATAAATTTATCATTATTATCGTCTTCACACTACTGTTTCTTAAAAACAAAAAGATCAGACCCCAATTGTTCATTTAAAAAAAAATGATCACTATTCTTTATTTAAAAGACGATCAAAAAAAAAAAAAAAGATCAACTGTTTTTATTTAAAAAGACCGATCATACTGTTGTTTATAAAAAAAAGGAACAAATTTTACCTGGTGTGACAAATGTGATGACAGCTATACATAATGACAGCAGTATTTTGGTGTCCTGTAACAAAAAAAAGATCATTAAAGTAAAATGGTATTAATTTCAACACAACTTGAATGTATGGAAACTATTGTTTTTCGTATATTTCAAATTAGTCAATTAAATAATAAATAGTTTTGAGATATAGACAGCCTTGTTGATCACAGCGATTTTTCCAGGCAGCCCCGATGTTGCTGATGAACCTGATATGTTACTTAGTATTAAAACCAATTTTTAACAGTTTTCAAGCGCAGTTGTTAACTGTTTTTACTAACCGCCATCATAGAGTAATTTAATGTTTATAAATAGTTAAAATGTGATTATAATTATTATATTAACAAGTTGCTGACACCATTGATGGCAGTGAACAAGTGATATGGAAAAATAGAACAAGTGCGTATCGCCAGGACCTATAAATTTATAGAATTTCCGTTAATGTCAAAGTAGTCCCGGAATAAAAAAAAAATTACGTCACATTTGCGCTTTTTACTATAATAGTATATACACCTGCACCAACTTCTTACAGTTGCTGGTTAATATATAAATAATAGCATGAAATTTCTATAGTTTAGAACGTAAGTGACTTAGTAAAGAAAAATAATAACTTAATATTGTAAAAGTGAACGTTGGTTTTTTTGTTTGTGACGTGACAGCAACAATTTTAATGTGCAGCTCTCGAGATTAGTTCCACCTTCACTTTGCTAGATGGCGTTACGAGTATTTATCATTTGGTATTTTGAAGTAAAAAAAATACATACACACGAATTAAGAACCTCCTCCTTTTGGAAGTCGGTTAAAATCAAGTTCAACATTTGTAAGAATTAAAATACACCCATATCATGCATACATATCTTTTTTCAATGCGAGTGAAGTCGTGGGCAAAAATTAGTAAAATTATAAAACAAAAATAACTGAACATTACGCTTCCATATAAAAGACATCAACGCGTATCGCAAATATACAAATAATATTTTTCCCTTACAAAGACTTGTGTCGAGACAATGGACAATGGCGTCTTGTGTTCTTGTTGCGGAAGTTTTATTGGACTGTTTGTGGTAACGATGGAGCTTGAGACTGGTTGTTGTTTCTTACTAGGGCTAACATCGCAGCCTTTATTTTTTCTAAAGTCGAAATAAAAGGCCTATAACAACAAAGAATACTGGAAAAGAACATAAGAAAAAAGTATAAATACAATGTACTGTCTGACAATACATTGCCAGAGGATAAAATTCCCAGTTTTTGCTAGGTAAAGTTTAACTCAATGTGTAATTAATTTATATATATATATTTTAAAATTGTCTGATATCCAAAGCTATAAAGAGACGATGGACCGATTTTCAAAACCTTTTCCTTTTTCGAAAGAGTATACCTACTTATGATATAGTACCATTTTCACCAGGTCAGGATCTGATCAGTGGATCCCAGAGAAATCGAGAGTAACTTTTTAAGCAACTATTTATGTAACTAAAAAGATTTTTTTAAAACAAACCCAACTTAACAAATAAGTATTTTCCACAATATCTTAAAATTGCAAATGAATGCAACTTTAGATGCATACATTTTTAATTTTTGCTTTTTAATTTGGAGTCGGTTTTATTTTTTCAAACAAAAAAACATAAGATTCCGTAACCATTTTGACAAAAACAATATAGAAGGTATTTTTTTATTGCAGGAGTTCAGCAGATAGGCAGACGGCCCACTTGATGCAGAGCGGTTACCATCGCCTATGGAGATTTGCAACACCAAAGGTGCTAAAAATGCGCTGCTGCTCTCTTAAGAGACCCTGGAACTAGGTCACTAATGGCGGAACACAACTCCAGGTTGTTATGGCGGCATACTTTAGACCAGGTGTGGTAGCCATCCAGGCGGGCAACTACCCTATCACCTGGCTGTGGGTTGTTTTGTCGCCTCTAACGACAGGCCTCCCGGCCGCAGGGAATTATATTCTTTCTCTGTTTTTGCACGCCTACAAACTTTATTGTACAAAAATGCTACATAAAATCAAGAACATTAATATACAAGTCAAATCGGCGGTCTTATCGCTCATGGCAATTTCTTCCAGACAACTTTTGGATCAAGTATAAGAACGACAACAAAAGTCATTAATTGCTAAAGCAGCACTATAGGCAGTAAATAAACCTTTTTATTTAAATTCTAATTCTCATAAAAGCTGCAAACCGGACCTTTACCAATCAAAGAAAGCCGTGTTCAATATTCATGCGCCATCCGTGGAAATGGGCCAACAACCACCGTTACCACCACAATGGCTCCTAACTGTACCACCATAACACGTACATGAATATTCATAAATCCAAAATAAGGCCGGCTGTGGTACTTCCTGTGGAATGACCAGGGGCTCAATTCTTTTATTTCAATATCATGGTGTTGCGGAGATATACAAAGTACGACATTATGCGATAGTGTCAACAATTTGTATTCATCCAAATCCACTATATCTTATCGATATCGTCGCCGTAGAATAATAGTAGAAAAAAATGGTATTACCATTAACTAAACTAAATGAATAAATCATATTCGCTTAAAAATTTTTTATATGGATAGAATGGTGTGCCAGTGGAATTAACAGAATACTTAAATCTGTATGTGGTATATATAATATAATATTAATATATATAATATATATATACATATACATATGTCGTAGGGAAGCTATGAATCGGATTGATTGTTGTTTGGATGTATAACGCACAATATTATTTGTTTACATTTTAACTACTTTTAAAATTTTAATTCAATTTTATTTGATTTGTTAAATCTTTCTATAACTTAAAGATCGTCCTAACCTAATAAAGTTACGAATATTGTAATTTAATAAACGACCAATGGAGCAGAGCATATGGATCGGAGCGGGGTCAGATGCCTCTGTACTTTAGTAGTATCTACTTAGTAGATGGAGGAGTTTTTGTGCACATTTGGTGATGCTAACGGTCGAGTTGGACCGTGAGAATTTTAAAGAAAGTGTTCAAGTTGAAGTATGATCGGTGCCCTGAACCGCTGCTCCGTCTAAACTGTGTCAAAATGTTTAAATAAATTAAAAGTGTATAAACCGTGGCCTTGTGTTTTATGCTCGCATTTTACCCTGATGAGCCCATAAATATGCAACCATAAAGAAGTATCACGAGAACGAGGCCTTCTCCATATGTTATTATTATACATATATATATAATTATTGTACGTTTAGGAGATGATGGGCTGACATGTCTGTGTGACAAAAGTCCCAAATAAATAAAGACAAGAAAAACGTTTCCAGTATTAAGTTTTTTATTGGGCTATTGTTAGTCGTAGTATTTGCCCGTATTCATGAAATAAGCATACTTGTGGAATAATACGGCAACATATAGTATCGATACATGTTGTTAATTCGTGTAACATCAATTAACGTAATCAATCAATGGTTATGGCTTGTTAAGTAACGTGCTAACTAGTGTTAGATAATATGCTTGACATAGAAATCAATCAACGGAGAACAAACAGACAAGATTTTGTTTAACACTTTATATTTACTTTCACGTGTGCAACAATTACCTATATTTTTACAAATAAATATTTATTCATTCATTCAAGGAGTGAAATTTTTGGCAAAGAGATAATTTTAAACTTATAAAGAAAATACTATTTCTCCTTCAATAAATATGCCTCTTATACAATTATATATATATATATATAATATATATATATATATATATATATATTATATATATATATATATATATATATATATTAGTCATCTATTGCAACATTGTATTTTTCTTACCTATTACAGTATATTAGGTATTTGGATAAATGTATAAATATATACAAATATAGATATTTTGTTATATCTACATAAATATGTATATGTATGTTTAAATTACTTAAAGTGTATATAGCTTCGTCGAAGAAGAGATGTCGTAGTAGCGTAATGGCTCTAGCTCTCTCTGCTAGCACACGCATCCCAAACTCAAAGGCACAACAACACTTGGGCAGTTTTCTGACCTAATGTGCATATTGTTACAATTACAATATACATCGTGATGACACCTACACATCGAGATAACCGATGTGTCAAACCTGCCAAGCCACCTTGGACAAGCGTGGCGGGTATACTGTCCATTCCCCTACAGTGTGAGGCCCGAGCCCAGCAGCAGGACATTTATGGGCTGTTATTATATTACATATATAGTATGTAATTTGGATTAATCATTTCTATTTCATATTCTTTTGCATACACCTACAAACATCGCCAGATTGTTTGAGAATTTCCTTCAAGTTAGTTATCATTTACCCTGACAGTAAGCACGTCATTTACAATGATGTTATTATACATTTCCAGTTGTCAACCTTCGATAATATACAAAAAATTCACATATTTTATTTAAATATCATCGGCATATATGCAGGACATTGTAATTTTTTTTATATATTTTCGTCACAGTTGTGAAATACACATGTAACATGTATAGTTGGCCGAGAGATATAGCTCCTATATTAACGTGAACAAAGCTAAAAAATATTTTTTTTATTGCAGTAGTTCAGTAGCCAGGCGGACGGCCTACTTGATTGAAAGCGGTTACCATCAACTATGAACATTTGCAACACCAAAAGGTGGTACAAATGTGCTGCTGATCTCTTAAGGGAGACTTTAACCTGGCCACTAATGCCGGAACACAACGCAAGGTTGTTATGGCGACATACTCTAGACCAGGGGTGGTAGCCATCCAGTCGGGCAGATGCCCTACCACCTGCCTGTGGGTTGTTTTGTCGCCTCTTACGGCAGGCCGCCCGGCCGCAGGAAATTGTATTCTTTCTCCGTCCCTGCACGGATAGTTATATATGACTTGTGGATTAAATTTTGCATAAGACGCAAGCGTTAGTTGCAACATATAAAATTGCTCTATTGTGCTTGTTTATGCACTAATCAAAAAGACAACGTAACGTGCATTTGGCGATCTTTATGAATTTATTAGACCGAAAAAGTTATCCTAGTTGTTCATCTTATTATTTCATATATAAGTGTATACATTTTAAATTGTTCGTAGGCGATATTTGAAATAATAATGAAATGTTGCTCTTTCTAGAATGTTTCCTTAATTAATTATGTGTCTAAAAGATAATGTTGTTACAGTTTGGGCCACCTGCAAGCAAAGCACATTTTTACCCGCTGGCGTCGTTTGAACTAATAACATTCAAGCGCATTCATGACCGTCTTCTTTTGTTTACTTTGTGTTTAAAATTTGTAATTAGAAGACCATCCCATTGTGTATTGTAATGTATGGTAGTCATTAACCAGCTGTGATTCTTAGAAATTCAATCTGCGCGGCCGAGAGTCATATTGTAATTGTGCATATAAAGCAATGTCCCAATGCAGGAGGGGTTTCGAGTGATAAGCACAAGCGAGCAAGACGTGTATACTATATTCGGTAATCTATTTAGGATTTTGCGCGTGTTGTTAATTTGTACCTGTGTTATACGTGTTTGTATAGTTCTAATAAATTCTATAGTATAATTCGAACGGCATTCTAATTCGAGTCCGCACTCGTAACAATACTTTTCTTATATTTAATTGTTGTTGTTTTATTGATCATAATGAAAGCAAAGGCTTACTCCATATAGCTTTGCTTGATGTGAAGTCTTTAATGTAGTTCAGCTAAATTATAGGTCTTCATCTGACTCCAATCTATAGAGTTCTTGTGATAACTTCAGTCACATTTGACTAGACAGTTCACATTTTTCAAAAAAGGCATAATTATTGCTCAAATCTATAAATATCCTACAACTATTGTTCATTTAAAAGTTATATTACATGTTTTTAGTAAATATTTTTTTAAACTTGATGATAAATGTTGACAACAGGCAGCGATCGCTAGTGTTGCCACAGGAAAATTCAATTAATATGTTAAGTTGGCATATCAAAAAATACATGTTATGTAACAGCATAAAGGTCTAGAAGATAGGATAAAAGATTGTAACAATTGTTTAAATTAAAACTAATTAATGTTCTAGATATTTGTGATTTGCAAGATATACATTGCATTACAATTAGTCTAGCTAGGTATTGCGTTAAAATTGAATTGTGACAGACTTTAAACGACTTGAAAGGCTTATAATATAATAAATCTTTAGAATGTTCGAGTTTGTACAATGTATTTAAAAAAAATAGCGGGGCTAATGCGGCATCAGATTTCTCTTTTTTAGAACATCACATAAAAACAACTGAACGGACATAAATGAAATTCATCAAAGAGCTATACTATAAATGTAATCTGAAAATATTCTGTATTAATACTCAAGGTGGACCATTGAGTTTTCATGTCCAGACCTGAAACTTATTCAGAACTATATACAAGCATGGTGACAACTCCGGATTAATGGAATTCAATACTTGAATGATGATAACAATTCCATACCTCTACTCTTATTTTTTTATTATTATATTAATACGTGAAGCAAAAACTTTGAACCCTTTTTCACGAAAATTACGATGGAGGAGTATGGAATTAAGCACAATTATAGTTTATATATAGAAGCTAATATTTTTCAAAATTTATGCATAAAAATACATTGAATCAGTAAAAAAAACTTCAACGGGAAAGTGGAAAAACGAATCGCAACGGACAAGTTGAAACACGAATGGCACGGACAAGTGGAAAATCTTCGACAGACAAAATGAATCGCAACAAAATTTTAACTTGAAGTGTTGCGGGCAGATTGCTAATGTACTTGTCCAATTTGAAAACCTGGAATTATGAACATACAATACCTTGAATATGGAATTATGTAGGAAGCATAGAGGATAGAGGTAAGGAGAACCATCTCAGTATATTAAAAAGTGGTTACTGAAGGGCAGCAAATTAAGATGGCGCCACAATAGCAAGTAGTAGGTATTTAAAAATAGCGCCACAAACAATTAGAGTAAGTTACTAGATTAAAGAAGGAAAGCAAGACTTCTTCTTTTGTCACCGCGCATGCGTTTTTCAACCCAGCATACTTAACCTTGTTTATAACTGCTAAATTCATATCATTTCCTTTTCTACACTAGCGCTATTTTGACGAGTTTTCGAACCATAATTTGCTGTTTACAGGTGGACACTTTTTCAACTGATCCCCCATACTAGATGGTCCTCCTTACCTCTATCCTTCATGGTAGGAAGGAAAGAGATGACAATTACACGTCATGCACTCAAGCTATGTTATTTTAATTAAATAATGAGGCGAAGGATTATTTATTATAATACCACAGTTGCACATATCGAATTTATTAAATATTTATTTTACCTTTAATATTAATTTAGTTGGTAAATACTATAAATGGCTTAAACAATGGGCTTTTATTGGAATGAAGTTGGAGTGGTTTCCTCATGTTATTCTGATTTGACAAAGAAATCACAAGTATGGGAATCTGATAGAAAATTATGTTATTGTAATGCCATAACGGCAACTCGGGCCCATGGGAATTGTTATATAAGAAATATTGCCTTTCTTTTGTATCGTTATTGGATATTATTTTCACTTTCCTTTGGCAATGTCACGGTTTAATTTGACACTGAAATATAATAACATTTTTATTTTTCACTAGAAGCTATGCCGCGGCACATGCCCTGGTAAGTAATTCTCTTTTACTTATATAAAACTTAATTAGGTTTGTATATATCACGAACGAAGCCGCGGGAATAGCTAGTATATATAGAAAAGCCTCTTTAAAAATATCTAACTGAATATGAAAACCGCTTATAAATCTTTAGCTTTATACTATTGAAAGGCTATAAAATAACATTACAATATATCATATTAGTATATTTTTTATTAATGTATATATATTAAATTATGTATATTTATAAATATTGATTCGGTAGTGAGAATAATGCAACACACCTCTGTTCTTATCAAATTTTTGTCAATAAGAAATCGCTAATAGACTGCCTTTTGTATTTTAATATTTTATTTCTGTTAACTGTATGTTTTAAAACACAATATAGCATATTCACTCATTCATTCATTACAACAGATTACATAGAACTATATAATATTGATTATTATGGTTCAGTAGTTATATTAGAAAAAAAAGAAGTCTCTATTTTTTTTCATATTCATCGTATATCTCTCTCTCTCTCTCAGATATTCTTCACATACTCATATCTATTGATGAGATTTACTTAGAAAATATTCCCGTATGCTGCTGTGGAATGCTCGAGTTAAATTGCGAAGAAATAAACATTCGCCTGGACATCATAAAACCATATGGTATTCAGGGATTTAAAGAACATTTCCAGTACTATATAGTTCTGAGGGGTATCTGTAGTCTGATTTCAAAAAAATCATGACCAAGTCTAGAGAAGTATTTTAAAAGACGTAACTTATAAACGTCTTTAAAAAAATGCTGTGTGCAGTTCACATACAGTAGAAGCGAAACAAATGTGACAAGAGGTTGGAGGGATTCTAAATTTCCTAAGTCATATTTCATAATTTGAAAAATATCGTTAACAATTTTCAACTCAAATGAAACGCAGTATGATCATAGTGATTCAATTATTGAATATAATGTATTCTATCAATTTGAAGTTTGAAGTATTAACGAAAGCTTCAAAACATTTCCAACTTCTGTCTGTATGAGCATGGTGTTTAAATGATTAAATATAATATATTCTATCTCGTTCTCTCTCAGGCTTAGTTCTATAGATTTATGTGTATGTCTCTTTTACTGTCGCTTTGTTTCGTTTCATGGAGTTTCAAATCACAACAACTGTAAAGAAGTTTCACTTCAATACATCTGTTGCAATAACATGCCTCCCGCGCAGGTAATATTAAGGATGTTACCTGCGTGGGTGGCATGTTTAGCCGGTTTAACTACGTACAAGAAACAAGTCGATACATACAGGTTTTAATAAAATTTTATTAATTTCCGCGTTTTATAGCCATTTCTTCTGAGTAAACGATACCTTATTTACTTCTTAAAAATCTTAATAGATTCATATAATTGAAGTAGAAACTATTTGTCTAAGACTGTCTCAAATAGACTCCAAAATGGCAGTAATAAAAATTATAAGGATTTAAACAGCAATTTTCTCTTAAATTTACGTATAGGACGCGCAAAATTGAAGTGCGCTTCGAATGCAGTCAGCTAAGTGATTTTGTGAAAGTCCAAATTATTTTATTACACCTTACAATGTGTTGTGTGGAACAGATGGCATCAATGGTAGCGACCGGACGAGAGTTTAACAGTCCCGTGTCAGCTATGTCTGCTAACCTTTTAACTGTGTTCTGCGCAACCTGTACGAACTTCACGGACGTATTTAAGTTTTGTTCTTACTATATATATATAGGGGTTATAAGATAAAAAGTGCAAATCAAAATGAATGTTTGTAATTGTATTATTGAAATATTAAATAATACTTTTATGTACTTTGACCTGCGACAGGGATTGTCGGGCTGGACCGATTTTAGTTTATAATTTGTATATAGTGCTTCTATTATTAGGTATTTATATTTGCATGTCTTAGTCTTCTTTAATATGTATATACAGTTTATTTTTAAGATATATTTAATTCTTAGATTTTATATTATTGAAATTAAAAGTAAAATTTATTAATGCATAGTTCTTTTTATTTTGTGCTTGGTTTTAAGTTAAAACATATTGACGTTTTATGTATTTATCTTTTAATAATATTTCTTCTTGGACGTTTAAATGATGTTGTATACAAGAAATAAAATTAAATAATACGACACTGACATTTAAGCAATATAATACGCACGTTAAGAATTTACAATCAACACCTACTTAGAGCGTATTAAATCCATATTTAGCAATGAACCACTAATAACCGATTTAAATAGTATTTCCATGAATCACTTGTTACTCGTTCTTAATATATTGCTAAACAATATTTAAGTCATTAAAAATCAATTACATAATTTGGCCAATCAAGTTTTAACTTTTGGATAATTATTAATTTTATAATGTATTTTTCTCTTTTTTTAGTCTTTGACCGAATATCAAATGGCAAAATACTAATAGGTGCCGTATTCCTATTTCAAAATAGGAGAATGTAGAGGTACTCTTTTGTTAAACAACTTCTTTTTTCGTACTCCCCTTTTCTGACATACGTCCTGTGTCACCCCAAAAATCATCATACTTCACACAATCCATCCATCTTTTTTTGGTCTACAAAGAGTTATTTATCTATCTCTAAACATAATTAGGAGAATAAGTCAGTTGGCGACAAGCTGGCCGCCCTAAGTCTAAAAGGATAGAGTGTTTTAGGCATAGGACGATGAAATTCTATTTTCAACACTGGAGGCGCTGTGGTACTAACCAGTAGCCAATCAGCACGCGACATTTAAATTATATCAATTTTAAATAGTGTATGTGAAAAAACTGAGATTCAACTAAAATTTTCAACACACAAATAATATACTTTATTATATAATCGGCAGACAAATACACATAATGTATATCTCCAAATTAAGCTAGTTACGCTAGTGTTATGCGTAAGGTTACATGGTATGGTAAATAACGGAGAAAAATCATTTTCAAATTTTACCACACCAGGAATCGAACCTGGAACCTCTGCGTTTCAGTGAGATAGCCGTCGTCGAAACCATGTTGTATAATTAACTAAAAAAATCTATGTTGTCAAAGCTATAACAGAGTAGAAGCTGATTTAGGGAGGCTTCAAGTCCGCAAACGACATAAAACTGCACAGAATAAAAAAAATATGAGCTCTCATTTCGGATGCCAAGATACACTATGATCCGCTAAACCAACAGTTATTTAATTCTATAAATATTATAAACGCGAAAGTTTGTAAGAATGTATGTATAGATGTATGTTTCACGCCAAAACCACTGAATGGATTTTGATGAAAGTTTACACTAATATAGCGTACACATCATGGGCTATAATTTATAAAGATATAGTGTGATTTATCCAAAATATAACGATTTTCCATTTTCCATCATCACGCGAGTGAAGCCGCAAGCGCAGTGGTTAATTTAAATCACACACTCTCATCTTATTATTCGACTAAAACGCATTTAAGAATATTGTTCGCTTTAAGGATATTACTCACATCAAAAAGCCAAGTCTTCATAAGTGATCTCGACATATGACTAAAGAGATTGGTATTTTTATGTTTTGGCGAATCAACGTTCATGTTGGGTGAGGCAACAACTCATTAACATAATAGCTTCAGGATATTAACATGTCTATACTATAATAAATCCATGACATGTTTCAAAATTAAGTATCCTCTTTCGATGTGAAAAAGTTTTAGATATTTTTCCTGTTGAATCAAGGTTGAAGGAAGACGAATTTAAATAACATGTGCGTAATTTTTAAGGTTTCGTTGGCATTTCGGCGAAAATGGAACCTTTATGAGATAAGAAAGTATTAAGTATAAATATGATTTTTCAAAGATAAATTTGTCCACGACGCGTGACATAATAATGTCACGTGTCGTGTATATTTCTTTGTCCCTTTTACTATTACATTTATCCCTGAGAAAGGCATGGTAAAAACTGTAATCGGTTTACAAATTTACTACAATATATATATGTACAAATAAATTATAAGTTAGTTATATTATATTTATAAGTTATTTTGTTTTTAGTATTATATTATATGCTTTAAGTTAGTTTTAGTTTCATATTAAAATCTATATTTGTTTCCAATAAAATAATAAATAAATAGATATTGTCTTTTAAGATGTAGATTGTCAACTTGATGTCACTGGTGCATCGTAAATACTTATAATATTTAGAGAACAGTTTTGACCTTGCTAAACTATGCAGCAATAAATTGATCCACGAAACGTGACATAATATCACGTCCATATGTTTTTGCATTTTATAGTCGTCTTCCAGACTATTCAATCTATATAATTAAGGTTGCAATTCTATATGCTTATTGAATAAACAAGAAATATATTATAGATTATATAATTATGTATTATGTATTATTATATATCTTATATATTTTTTTTTTTTTTTTTTTTTTTTTTTTTTTTTTTTTTTTTTATCTTCTCTATTCTAGAATATTTTATATTTTGTACAAATTTGTTGTTTATTAGTTTGATGACCTGTTTTGGGAAGAGAACCGACCGGTTCCGCTTTAAAAGATTTTTCTTATTTTTATATCTGTAAAAACCTAGGAGTTTAATTTAAGTCTGTTAGTGCCCATAAATAGGTATATCCAATCCAAGATAAAACTGGTTTCTTAAATTAAGAAATGATAACTAAGCCACACCGGCCACACCTAAACTATCTTATGAAAATCTTTTAAATAAAACAAATGTGTCTCTATGTTGCCATTTTCTTAATATTGATTTATGGTCTGGCGTTGGCGAAGCAAATAAACTTATTGACTTATGTAAAACTAAACCAGTTCTTTGCTATGATTTATTAAGTTACTAGTTGTGCCCGCGACGTCGTCCGCGTGGAATTTGTTTTCAAAACCCCCGATTTCGAAACATTCTTCATTGGTACTCCAGTCCTATTGGTCTTAGCGTGATTATATATAGCCTATAGCCTTCCTCTATAAATGGTCTATCTAAAACTGGAAGAACTTTTCAAATCAGACCAATAGTTCCCGAGATTAGCGCGTTCAATCAAACAAACACTTCAGCTTTATATATTAGTATAAGATTATTTTTTAAGACTAAGTGTAATATTTTTGGGCTTTCATAACTACTTTGTTAATATCGGCAGTTAATATTGTTAATCGTCATATTATACTTCTGTGTATTAATTAAATTGCTATATTTGACTATTCATTCATTTGCTTTACGATTGGTTGATTTTTATACATACATACATACATAACTTCACGCCAGGTCCCTTGCGGGGTAGGCACGAACAACAGAGCGCCTCACAGGCCCATTCTTACACACCTCACTTGCTTCTTTGACATTCATAGCTCTTGACATGCACGCTCGTCTGTTCTTAAGGCTCCTAACATCACCTTCTGCTAATACATGATCAATTTGATCATGGAAGGTGTGTCGTGGTCTTCCGCGACTTCTGCATCCATCCACTTTTGATTTTTATACAACTACATTTATGCAAGAATATTTTTTTATATTTCATTTCATTTTTTAAAAAAGATGAGACCGGGATGTTATTAAATACATGCAAAAGACAGACCAAATCGAGGTCATACATTTCATTGGGTAACAATTACGTACACCCATAAAGGTCGACATGCGATTATATTTTGCAAACGCGACTTTTAATCGTGTCATCCGAAGAACTTGCGACGATGTGGTCACGTATGGAAGGGTCAAGTGCAAGTTTCGCAAGGCACGGTTAACTGGAATTTTAATTGTTTTGTAAGTGTAAATGGGTGTTTTAATGATTCAACTACGTGTGCTGGGTGCTGAGTACATTTTTGTACTTAGATGTCAGTTGTTGTAATCTTTTTTTTTTTGGCCAGGTGAAATCCGTTTGAGGACTAAGCCGCGACAGGCGCAAAGCCTGGGGTGATTTTCGCGACCCGGTGAGAGTGTGGGATTCGCCAGATCGGGGGTGGCACTAGCGTGCCCGGTTAGAACCAGAGCCACACTATTGCCACACCCCAGTGTGGTGTTCCCCCCCGGTGTACCCCCTGGGTGTTACGTCCTGCGCCTTATGCCTGGGCTACGTGTATGCGGTTTTCCCAACTCCGCATCAGTTGTTCTAATCTACCGTATCTCTATATCAAATCTGGCTTGAAAATAAACAATATTCTTCTAGAAATCACTTCTGAACTATCTGGTCGAGGAACATCTTGTTAAATTTCCCTCCCCGCCTCGTCACCGAAAAAAATAACATAATTCAAATGGTGGGGTTACACCTGCGATATTGTTGAAGATATGTGTGGCCGATTGCGCTATATTTAATATCGCATCACAAATAACGCTTTGCGCCCATCGCCATATCTGCGTGTAACGGCCTATATTCTTAACATTATCGCAGATGCGGCATCAGCAATAAGAAGAATGCGCTAAACAATAATGAAAATGTTGGTATCAGTGTTTCTTCAACTTTAATTACTACGCATTGGACTTGTTAAGTCCTAGTGCTATGTTAAGCCTCTGAGACAAAAGTAAAAGAAGACTGGTGACGAGGTATGTGTTTCTTCGCCTACATCTTACACAGAAAGAAAGAAAATTTTATTTGAAGAAATGGCGACGTAATTACATTCCTTAAACATTATACACAGAGTATATTATGATACAATGCAAAAGTAGATGGATGCAGAAGTCGCGGAAAGCCACGACGCCTTCCATGATCAAATTAATCGTGTGTTAGCAGAAGGTGATGTCAGGAGCCTTAAGAACAGACGAGTGTGCATGACAAGAGCTATAAATGTCACTTGCTTCAGTGAGGTGTGTAAGAATAAGCCTGAATAGCGCTCTGTTGTTCGTGCCTACCCCGCAAGGGACTTATACTGGACTACTACATTACTATAGGGACCGCAAGTTATGTATGTGTGTATATTTTGAGAATTTCTTCGCCGCATTTTCAGTGCAAACCATCCTATTACATATCCCTTTGTCTTCTCCCGGCGATCGCATTGCGCCCGTAATATCCCTTTTGGAATTGTATTTCTTCTTGTTGAGTCTACAGATTCAAATTAGCCCCCCATATGTTATGTTCTCATTTTGAAATAAATTATACAAACAGATTACTATAGCACCACATTGTTCAAAGATGCAACACTTCCTCGTTCTTGTAGAAAATGGTAAAATCATTACTAATCCCAGGAATGCATTTGCGTGACTCGCCAGCAATAAATGGAGCGTTGTTAGCGCAATACCGGCGCTTGCGCACCGCTGCGGATGTGTGTGCACTCTCGAGAGATTGCATTCACTTGATCACATTAAACTCAACTAATATACAATCAGTGATATTTTACTTGTCGCATTAGTTATAAAAGGAAAAATAATTGAGAGATTTTGAGTTATAATTAACACAATTACCACATCATATTAGAGATAAATATTGTTAGATAAAATTAAGGCGAATTATGGAGAAATACTCTATAGAAAACAGGCGCCAATCGCAGAATAAATAAAGATATATTGTTATTATTCAATTAAAGAAATGGCTGATTGTATCGTTTAGAAATAAGAGGGTACAAAATTAATTATTAACCTTAAAAAGAAAACATGATAAGAACACCTATGCCACTTAATAAATGTAACACAATGTCAACCCACAGGTACACCACTAAACTAGATCATGCGTAAATCATATCAAATAACACGCGTGTGCGTGAGCGTCCGCAATTGTTAAGTAGATCGCATCCGACGACATTGACCTGCACTATGGTATTACTTTTAAACACGTCTATGATGTCATTACAGACTGATTCCAGCTGATTCAAGAACCCTTAAACATTATTCGCTTTCTTGCAAGAACATTATGACATTTCGAAAAACTATATTGTTACATACCGACAAAGAAATGCGCACCTGGTTTATCACCCTTCCCGCAATTGGAGTTCTTTTGTTTACTTCGTGTTCAAAATTTGCAATTAGATTAGTCTATTGTTATTGTTTTCGACTTTATTGGCCGTTCGCAGGAATAATTAACCAGGTGTGCAGATTACGGTTTCTCGGAAAATCTTAGTCCACGCGGTCCTTTTTTTGTATAGTATAGTTAGTATAAAACATCGCCCAAACGTAGGGATAAAGCGAGGATTACGATACGAGCAAGACGGACATTCGTTGAGCAATATAGTGACGGACTTTGAGCGTGTTACAGAATGAATTTTGTACTAGTAGAATCTAGTTATATTTGTGTCTATGTTATACGTGTTTGTTTAGTTCTAATAAATTTTATAGTCACTCCAACTGCATTTTAATTCGAGTCCTGCGCACTCGTAACAATATTATTCCAATTTTCCCTAATTAATAGAAGCGAATTTAATACTTCGCACAGCGATTAACATTGCCCTCAAGCGTGACAATCCAGCTAGCCTTCTGGGCAAGCTTTCCTGACAATGATGTCATATATATTATTTAATCTTTTAGTTTAACTTAATGTGCTTTTGTAGTTTAATAGCAAATACTTTATTTTTAAAAGTAATGCATTAAAAAGACCGAAATAAGTTTGAGACTGGAAAACAAAATTAAAATTAATTATAAACAAAGTAAATTCTACTTCGGTTTAACCGAATTATGAGATGAAAGCCTCAGTTAAATACTTGCTAAACTTTCCCCTTCAATCCCCTTTTAATTTGATTTATTGTGATTCAGTTGATTTTGAGTTTATGTTGATACCCTACTTATGTTTGATTAAATATTTTGTATTAACCTTATACGATTTCGCGCCTAAAATCCTCTATTTTGTTTTGTTTTCAAACACCTATCACACAAACACACATACATATGTACATACATAAATATACACACCCATTCACACATGCTTTTCCACATGCATTACAAATCTTAATTTAAAAAATTACAAATGAATAAACTTTAAAATAATTTTCTTTTCAAATTGTTTAACAAACGAGTTGTCTGGAAGTGGGCGCTAACAACTGCAACACAGTATTATGCAGTTGTTTGCGATACCATATTGTTTCTGTACACTATGTTAATGGTTTCGAATAAATTCTTTAAAGCAGTGGCGTAGATAGCATAGGTGGCACCCGGGGCGGATATTGTAGGGGAACCCAGCGTTGCCAAACGTGCCGATTTTTAAATCAAAATTAAATGTCCCACGCGAGACAGACTCAGTCCCGCTTTCGGGGATAATAGATCGTGCGTTCAGCATGTACATTTTGGGGGAATCCCCAATCGAATAGCAGTGTTTACACTGAAAATAATTAATTTATTATGCTCATGGCACCTATTTGAGCTCACTGAACACTGAAACATGGTTCTGAATGAAAAAAACTTACTAGGCAAGTAGGCATCTATCTAAATAATTATGTTTGTATAAATTTATAGCTGTGCCCGCGACGCCGTCCGCGTGGAATTTGTTTTCAAAGACCCCTGGTTTTTAAAGATTTTTCATTGCTGCTCCACCCCTATTAGTCTTAGCGTGACGATATATAGCCTTTAGCCTTCCTCGACAAATGGGCTATCCAACATTGAAAGAATTTTTCAAATTATACCAGTAGTTCCTGAGATTAGCGTGTTTAAACAAACAAACAAACTGTTCAGCTTTATATATTAGTGTAAGATTTTATTAGCGGCGGTTATGCAGAGTGCCACAGTTTTACGATTTTTATAGGTGGCACTATATATAACTGATGTTCACGGTGCCCCGCCCCCCCCACTAGCTACGCCACTGCTTTTTTTTTTTTATTTATTGCAGGAGATCAGCAGACAGGCAGACGGCCCACTTGATGGGCAGCGGTTACCATCGCCTATGGACATTTGCAACACCAAAGGTGCTACGAATGCGCTGCTGCTCTCTTTAGGGAGCCTGGAACCTGGTCACTAATGCCGGAACACAACTCAAGGTTGTTATGGCGACATACTCTAGACCAGGAGTGGTAGCCATCCAGTCGGGCAAATGCCCTACCACCTGGCTGTGGGTTGTTTTGTCGCCTCTTACGACAGGCCGCCGGGCCGCAGGAAATTGTATTCTTTCTCCGTTCCTGCACGGATGAAAATTAGCTTTAAAGTACTAAGGTGTACTTGGAGCAGGTTTTACAACATATTAATTTTCATGTATTAGAGTACTTTATACATGAAACAAAGAATTCAAAACAAAACTACTTGGCCACAAGTTATCATAATACATTTAAGCATCACGTAACCGTCTTTGGAATTTATTAGCACAAAAAGCGAAAGTGGTGTGGTCAGTATTCGTGGACGTCTCTCGGTGTTGTGCTGCACTGTGTATTTTGGTGCCGCAGTGTCGGTATGCAAAAAGCGACTAAATATACTCCAAAAGTTTATTTCACTTTGAAAATTGATCATTGATCGTTTAGTGATGCCATAAAGCGTTACCGATTCGTTCGTTACTGTTACGAAATTGTAATTGAATTGCTTTTATTTTCAATATTGACCTCATTTAAATATAAATTTTATGTAATTTTCGAATTTTTTGTAATTAATTGTTTGAACCTCAAGAACCTCAGCCAGAAGGCCCAGCTTGCTATACACAACGCGGTGCTGGTACCTACGCTCACGTATGGAAGCGAGAGTTGGGTATGGAATAGAGAGCACGAAAGTAGAGTAAACGCGGTCGAGATGCGAGCACTGCGCAAAATCTGTGGAGTGACGCTCGCGGACCGCGTTCGTAATACCGAAGTAAGAAAGAGAGTTGGTCTGAAAGAGAGTGTCGGGGTGAAGGTAAGGAAAGGAATGCTCCGGTGGTTCGGGCATGTGGAAAGAATGTATGATGAAAGAATGACTAAACAGATATACAATGCAAAAGTGGATGGATGCAGAAGTCGCGGAAGGCCACGACACACCTTCCATGATCAAATTGATCATGTGTTAGCAGAAGGTGATGCTAGGAGCCTTAAGAACAGACGAGCGTGCATGACAAGAGCTATGAATGTCAAAGAAGCAAGTGAGGTGTGTAAGAATGGGCCTGTGTGGCGCTCTGTTGTTCGTGCCTACCCCGCAAGGGACCTGGCGTGAAGTTATGTATGTATGTGTAATTGTTTGAGTCAATTTTTATTTTTTAGTGAAAACTTGATTGATATATGTATAATTTTATGTTTTATATTTAAGAATATTAATTAGAGAGAGAGAGAGATATCACTTTATTGTACAACATTACAGAAAACACAAAAACACTTATAGCCTAAGAATGTTTTAAATGTGGACAATGGGCGGTCTTATCGCTAAGAAGCGATCTTTTCCAGACTGTCGGTAGCAGGAATAAAATAGATTATGTTTGTCATAGGTGGTATGAATAAATATGATGCGATATGCAGTTACTTGCAGTATATTTTATTCATTTATAAACGTCTAAGTATGTAAAATAAGTAAGTATTATACTTAATAGACATATATAAATACACCTAATAATATTACATACATAAATATATACATATTTGTACACACAACAGTATTTAGTAAGAAATATTTTTGTTATAAGCTAATACAATTAAGAAAATTATAAATAATCGGATTCAATAAAATAAAACTTATTTGTATTGTATTCTACCCATAGTCCCTCAGGACTACTGAGCCTAGATCACCGTCTTATATAGATTTACATAAATTAGCTGATGCCGACGACCATGTCCGTTTGGTGCGGTTTTATAACTATCCCACGGGATCTCTTTAAGTTTTCGGGATCAAAAGTATTCTATATATTGACCAGGAATATAAGCTCCACCATACAAAATTTCATTTAAATCGAAATCCGAAATCCAGTCGTTTCGGAGATTAGCCCGTACAAACAAACAGACAGACATTCACGCAGACAAACAGTGAAACAAAAAATTTAAAAAATCTAAATTAGTTCTATTTAACTACTGACATCCCCCTGACTCGGTTTTTAACATTTTTTTCATTGTACAGAAATTCGACGTAAAAATATCAAACATTACTATGTTGCAGGTAGTGCTTTTTTGTAATGTTCATGTCAAACAAATTAAATAAATTAATAAATAGATTCCGTGAGAGCGTGGTGGATCGTAAACCGGCCCTAAGTTTCGCAAATATAACAATGATACTAGCACGGAACTAACACATCAAATTGTGAATAAAATTTAAGCAATTTGGCGCACCAATTTTATGATAAATCGGTTCGTGTTTGACCAGGATCAAGCCTAATATCGAATGACGATGCGGTCGTATGGAGAACGCTTATCTAGATGATACCTATTCACACGAGACTTGAAAATACCCGGATTGCACTTTTTGGCAAACACGGAACCAGTAGTGCATTCCATAACTCAGCCGTACGGTGAAGGAACGTGGAGCCGAAATATTTTGTTCGCAATGGTGACGAGTGAAACGATGACGTAGACTAGTTGTCCGAAAATGGAATAGTGTAGGGAGAATCTGGTCAAACAGTTCAACAGCGCACTCCGAACTGAATCTTATAAAAGACCGCACGACTAGCAACCCGTCCTCGACGCTCTAGGCCTTGAAGCCATGTATTGACAAGCTGGTCACTACCAGTTAACCTCTTGGCTCTTCTCTCAAATGAATCTAGCGCTTCAAGCTGGTATTTAGTTGAGCCGTCCCAAAGGCGTACACATTACTCTACGCAACTTATAAATAATTTGCTAAATAAATAAGGCTTTAAAGCATTTTTAATTCATAACGTTTACTTATGATTAAATTTAGGCAAGATATCGATAGTTTATAATCTGTGCATTAAATAAATCAGCATTAAAAATTGTTTTAGTTTTATGTATTTTTATAGTCATAGTATAATATGTTTACTAATTGTTCTGCTTATTATTAATGTATGTAACTATACTCTGAAAGGATTGTGTTGTAATATATATGTATGTGATATATAGGTATATCAAAATAGTTTGAATTCCGTGTTTTTTTTAATGTCGGAAGTCCATACTGAACGGTCCAAAAACAGCAGTTAGACTGTGAAACCGGCTCGCACCTGCGTCTAGTTCCGGCAAACTCTCACTTTCATTCTATACATTACACGCCTATTACTAGTTATGTCGATACACACTACAATTTATGGGCCTACATTTTACCAATAAACGAAATTCCAATGTACGTCTGTGATTTCAATTAGGCCATTCAGTTCTTATATTTTTTTAGGCCTTAGCCTGTGTCATTTTATTGTAAAATGACCAGAAAAAAATTATAACTGCCAAAAGAAAATTTACTGTTATTTTTGTATACAACTTTTTTATTTTCCATTTTACGTCAAAAAGTAATAAAATAAACTTGTGGAATTTAATTTTCTACAAATAATATCTTGCATAAAATTCTGTAGGATTACTAGTTTACAAGATATAGCTCGAAACCCTTTGCACCCATTTTTCCAAGATGGCGGCCAGGAGACAAGGCGGCGACCCCACAAGCTTGAACTGTAGCTTCTACTAAGCCCTCTTACACATCAAAAAAATAAAATTGAAATGTAACTTTTCAATGGAGTAAACATAAATACCCAAATGTTGATGCTTACTTAACAAATTACAGTTTTTAGAATATTTCTTTTTCGGTTTGAAAGTCGAACAGGATCAGATTCTATGATCTAATGTTCTAAATGTTCGCCTGCCTAGTTTATTTGAAGGTATAATAGCTGTCTCGGGTTCGGTTACGGAAGGTTAAATTTTCTAAGCGAGCTTTCTGTTTTTTATTCTGATCTAGGTGTCAAGGATTGGCGCTAGAATTGTCTGTTGTACATATATTAAGTAGTAATTTCTGAGGTTTTGGATGATTACAAAATAATGTGTTCATATTAATAGACATGTATGTAAATATTCTCGCTTTGGATTATTGTTACCTGAACAGCATATGAAATGTAATTGCAAATATTGGCATATACAAGTACACTTAGGTGCAAAGAATCTGGATCAACAACATTTGACATTATTTGTTGAAATCTAAAAATATATATATATACATATGAAAATAATTAAATAACTGTTTAATACTACTCCACAAGACATAATAAAAATGTTCTTTAGTATTTTATTATTCTCCAGCACAGGTTTTGCCTTTTTATTATTATATCTAGGAAACATATTAAGAATTTTATAATTTTTGACGATCTTTCTAATTTTATCAAAATCCTTCCATTCTTTCATCATTAAATAATCTTTCATTTTGTCCTCTTTTTTCGCTCATAAAAGGATTATACCATAATTCACTTTAAACTGTAGATATTCAAACTTCAGTTTTCTTTATTATTGAGAAATAAGAAAATATAATAATTTTAAATATTTTAGGACGTTTTGATACTAGTATTTAAAAAGTATTGTCTTGTCATTATTAGTTTTTTATGTTACCTGAAGCAGTTAAACAGGCAGTTAGGCCAGGTAATGGAAAGTTTTTAATCTGGCTTATGGTAACGCATTTCTGTTTTTTTTTTATAGCATTAGTTCAGCAGACATTTTTAACACCAAAGGTGCTATAATACGCTGCTGCTCTTTTAAAGGAACCTGGAACCAGGCGACCTATGCCGGAACACAATTCAGGGTTATTATGGCGGCATATCTTGACCAGGGGTGATAGCTATCCAGACGCTCAAATGCCCTACCATCTGGCTGTGGTTTGTTTGGTCTCCTCTCACGACCGCAGGAAATTGTATTCTTCCTCCGTTCCTGCACGGGTGAAAATGGTGGTCTCAGACAATCTTTACAATGCAAAGGTTTTCCCTCTGAGACATTGGGATTGCGAAATCTTAAGCTTTATTTCCGAAATATTTAGCTCTTAATTTTTGCTTCCAATTGTATCATATGCATACCTACCTAAATCTAATTATGCGTCTACACACGTTCCTAACAACGAGTTTGCAATACAAAGAACTAATTTGTCAACTATAAAACCAAACGGCAAGGTCAGTTACATCACGTTATATTTGGACTCCGGTCAGGGTCAGCATCGATAAGGAACTGAATATGCGAAGGTATTTAATTAGGTTTGCGCTAAGCTTGATCGGCGTAGCAAATATCTTATGGATACACCTGTAGATGAACATTTATTTATTTAAATGCATACTTCATACCGCCTCAGAATCAATAAATAAACAAGCTGAATGAAATTGCAGAATGTTTCAACTTTAGTAAAAAATGTGTTCAAATCTTCACTTTTAAATTTAATTTAATTTCTGAACGACTTTTAAATTGAATTGATTTCTAAACGACGGGACAAACATCAAATGTTTGACACGTAGGAATAGTTTCTAAGGGAAAGAGAAATTGTTGTTTTTACAATATTCCAAGCATTTTTTTTCATATTAACTCACCTTTTAAACCTTTCCTGGACTTCCACAAATAAGTAATTCAAAACCAAAATTAGGCAATTCAGTCTAGCCGTTCTCGA
Source organism: Dendrolimus punctatus (assembly GCA_012273795.1). Lineage (NCBI taxonomy): Eukaryota > Metazoa > Arthropoda > Insecta > Lepidoptera > Lasiocampidae > Dendrolimus > Dendrolimus punctatus. Next base: position 2,087,441 of record CM022532.1, on the reverse strand, counting down.
GTTTTAGCGAGACTAACAAACGGCAATTAATTTTTATACATAAGATAACACAGTTCAATACTCATAAATTGATTGAATGCCAATCGCTCTGCAAAAAATGTAACTCTGAAAAGTCCTTATTCCTTAATTCTAGACCTGAGTCAGGCAGCAAAATTCTATGCCGTAAATCAGTAACTAGACGGACTTCACTGTGGCAGCGTAGGAATTCACTTGGCATCAAAATCTAGACTAAACTACGCTTTCCAGATCTAATCAGTCGTAGTACCTAAATAGGTTTTTTTATTCCGTTGCTTTGGGACTACATAACATTAGAGTGGTGCATATACCTACTCATTTGAAATGATTGTCGAAAAAATACTTTTAATTCAAACAAAATGTCAAGAATCTTCAAAGGCCGTTCCTTGATCTATTGCTGCAATAAGTTAATAACACACGACAATACACTTATAAAAATAACCAAGCGATTTCTTTCTATATAGCTATTACCCCATTTAACGGGCAAAGAACTTATAATTATTAGATTTTATAAGCAATTTTTGTAGTAATTGTTTAGAGTAAATATTACACAATCGAGGCAAATAAAGCAATATGCATTCAAGAAAACAACACACATCGATCGTTTCTTATTTATGTTTGACTCACGAATATTTAATGAAGATACGTTACCTGTATATACGCTATGGTGTTTTGTTGACTGACGTCAAATTCGCGGCCTTAAAATATGCGGTAACAGTCACTTTGGGATATGGGTGTTTTCTCAATGAAATGAGCAAATTGTCTAGGCATGCTTAGAGACGTCATTGGGTATAAAAATCATATTGTACAATGTACATAATACATAATTCTCGAGTCTTGTGGTTGCACAAACAGAGCCATTATTATAAATATATATTGTGTTATAATATTATTCTGTGAGCTACATGTTATACAGATTTAATCATTAATGTTATGTGTTTCTGTGTTTGAACGCCTGCGGGACACTTGCAAAGCGAGGCTCGCCATTAGGCTGCTATAGTACTTTGATTCTGGGAATCCTGACAGAATTTTCTTTGGAGCGGTTTGAAGTGGCCAGGCCGAAAAAAAACTGAATTCACTATCATGACCATACTAAGTCGAATACTGAATAATATCCCAACCTAGCTTAGAATATAATAATATTTAAAAAAGTATATATTTTAAATTTGAAGCTGGCAAACGGTTCACCTGATGGAAAGTGGTTACCGTTGCATATGAAAATTCAATGACGCCCTTTATAATGTGTAAGGTCGATTTTACGTTCATCAAATAAAAGTTATCAGTCAAATAAATTATTACATGACTAAATTACAAAATGAAACGATGCAACTGTTTTATTCACGCAATTGTCTTTTTTTAATTTCCCATGAGGTCTTTTATTTTTATGAATAACGTTTATCTGGTTATTGAAAAGTCAACCCTAAATCTTTTAACCTTTTACATAAAACAAGCAATATACTAGTTATTGATAAAAAGGTTTCATTGATATCCGATTCAATTGAACACCATTTCGGTTGTAAAAATTGCGTTAAACTGCAATTATTTTCGAATTTAAATTTCGATATCGATTTGTAATTGATTACAATGGTAGCGGCTATAATTGTTTCGCAGGTTAGATCTATAAAATTTTATATACTCTAAAATACTGGTATCTTTATTTTAAATATAAATACAAAACATTGCCTTTCAATGAAGCAACGCTGCCAGTTTTATAGGAACGTTCCCTCTTTACTGATCTTGATCTGAAACTCAATTTAAAATCTATATACATAAAAATCAATTGCTGTTCGTTAGTCTCGCTAACACTCGAAAACGGCCAGACTGATTTGGCTAATTTTGGTTTTGGATTATTTATGGACGTCCAGGAAAGATTTAAAAGGTAAGTAAATATGAAAAAATGTAAAATGAAAAAACCACAATTTCGTTTTTTACCTGTCAAACATTTTATGTCGTCCCGTCGTTTAGAAATCAATCCAATTTGAAAGTAGTTATTTTATACAATTTCATCTGTGTAGTTTAACTCTAGGCTTCAGTACCTATTATTGAAATTTGCTTTCGCTGTAATTAATTGGGTGCCGCAACAGAGTGGAACTCTGGTGTCTGTTTATCCCGATACCTACAACCTGAATGTCTTCAAGTCCCTTGTTAATAGATACCTTCTAGGTAAACGTGCTCCATCTTAGACCATATCTACGCTTCACATCTGGCGAGATAATGGGCAAACGCGAATATATACTAGTATAAACTAATATAGGATATTTATAGTAAAACTTAATCTAATATATAAAATTCTCGTGTCACAATTTTCGTTGCCATACTCCTCCGAAACGACTTGACCGATTCTCATGAAATTTTGTATGCATATTGGGTAGGTCTGAGAATCGGCCAACATCTATTTTTCATCCCCCTAAATGTTAGGGGTAGTCCACCCCTAAATTTTTATTTTTTATTTTTTAGACAAAATTTTTAATTTCTATTTTTTTATGATACAACATACAAAAATACATACAATCCTCAATTTTCACCCTTCTACGATAAACCCCTATTTTTTACCGGGCAGGACGACGTCTGCCGGGACAGCTAGTATTTAATAATAATAACTTTTTCTCGAAATATCTTATAAGTCATAATTATTTTTAGCGATTAGTTGAATGAAAATTACTATACACTAAAATAAATATATGAAAATTACTGATTGTGGACGTAGTTTAGAAAATTATTAAGATTTTCAATTGATGCTCTATAATAGATTTACCAATCTATTTTGTTATAAAATCATTTCAACAGAAATGTTTCAATCATTTCCATTTTAAATATCAAAGCTGAGTCATTTGCTAGTGTTTTGATGTTGTGAAAAACATCTACGGAGCGTTTTTATTGTTAGTTTTTTTATTACGTACAATAATGCGCATCAAGCTACAAGTATCTATAATATAATATAAATGCGAAAGTTTGAATGGGTATTTGTTAGTCAATTACCTCAGAACATCTAAACGGATCTGAATGTTAGCAGAGAGATAATCATTGTTTGGAATAGACAACTTTTTGTTTATTTAGGAAGCCAGTAGGAGGATCCAGTTGGGCTGGATAGCATTCGGTAAGCTTCGACAGGTCTTCTCGTCGACCATTTCGCAATGATTGAAAACCGAGATCTTCGATAATGCATCCTACCCATCATGATTTATGGTGCCGAGACATGGACATAGACGGGCTATAGACGAGCTACGTCTCCGTAAGATCCGTAAGAGGCGAAGGTAACCGACATAGCTCGTAAAATAAGCAAGTTGAAGTGGCAGTGGGCCGGTCACGTAGGTCATAGGGCCGACGGCTAATGGAGCCAACGTGTCCTTGAATCGATACCACGTCTCGGCAAACGTAGCGTATAACGCGCTCTAGCTCGGTGGGCTGGACCCTGCCTAAGATCGCCAGCAGATGCTGGACAAGAAAGATAGGAGACCGGGATATGTGGTGCAAACTTGGGGAGGCCTATGTCCAACCAGTCTGCCTAAAGATATAAAGATTACTTTTAGTCCCAGGTAAATGTACTATTTCCGCGGGATAACATTAAGGCGACCGATGCAGTGTGGCAGTATATCTTGATTGTGACCCTGACATACAGGCAGACTGCCCACCTGATGGAAAGTTGTTACCGTCGCCTATAAATGTTTGTAATACTTGAGGCGAAGCTAACAGGTTAGCTTTAAGCTGGGAGAGAGGCCATGAGACAGTAGAGATGGGAAGAGATGGCCTAAAAGGAATGAAAGAGGGGGAGAATAAGGGAATGGAATAAGGATATGGGATAGGGAAACGAGATACGAGGAGGGGGAAGTAGGTCATTTGGACTCTCACTTATCGTATGAATTATGTGTTTTTAGTTCATGAAAGCAAGCATCCTTGTCCATCGCGTCTTTTATATTATGCCCATTTCTATAGCAGCATGGTATAGCAGGCCACGACACACCGTCCATGATCAAATTGATCGTGTACTAGCAGAAGGTGATGTCAGGAGCCTTAAGAACAGACGAGCGTGCATGACAAGAGCTATGAATGTCAAAGAAGCAAGTGAGGTGTGTAAGAATAAGCCTAAATGGCGCTCTGTTGTTCGTGCCTACCCCGCAAGGGACCTGGCGTGAAGTTATGTATAGCAGCATGCAGGGACGTGGCGAAGGAAGTAGGTAGCGCAAATATCTCAACGCACAATATGTTAAATATATCATGATACTCGTGCTGTCCACTCCCCTCGCGTCTTCTTCGCTTACTGCCGTGCAAATGGTCATACTGAAAACGAACTTACGTGTTCCACAAATCTAGATCACAACTCACAATAGATATCCATACGTCATTATTACGGTATACTGTCATTGCCCTCACAAATTTCAACCTTTCTGAACATGCATCGTTAAAGCAATGTTAACTTTTATTCCAAGGAAATAAAGATTATAAATCACATTAACGTGAATGGGCAAAATCTGCGTGCGAAAAATCCATTGGCCAACGATGTCGCAAGTTATTGTATTATAGATATCTATTATTTGCAATTTTAATTTTGAAATTTATTATTAACGTCCGTGTTTTTCTCAGTTTAAGTTGGATAAATATGTTGTTTCAGATCATTCAAGATAATCTATTTATTAGTTAATATATGAGATAAGTGTTAATTTAAATACAAAGTACTCTGCATTTTATAAGGCAAAGTTAAAAGTCAAATTATTTTCTCAAAGCTTAATCATGAGTTTGACGTTTATATAGCTTTTAAATAAAAGCTTGTTAATTAAAACATTTTTGATTATTATTTTTTTAGTTTTCGCTGGAGATGTGTTATTTATTTATTTGATGATAAACTCAACTATGAGTTTTTGAAAGAGATGAAAGAATGACAATTTGCAACATACCGATAGGAAATCAAAAGTTAGAGCAAATCAGAGAGTTTATTTATCTAGAGTATATGTTTACCAGAGACAGAAAGCATGAAAGTAATATTGAAAGCAGAGTAATGGCAGGTTAAAGGTGAATACAGTGCTAAACTCTTTTATAAACCCGGAAAATGTCTGTAAAGGCACGCCTGGCAGTCCACCGAGTGGTGTTGGTGCCAACACTACTGAATGGTAGTGAAATTTGGCTATAGCAGAAGAGAGAAAGCGTGAGAGAGAAAGCAGAGGCTCCGGGTGCAGTTCCTGGCACGGAAAATTTATGAAACGACTTGTATGTTATTTGCTATGGTCTGGGTGTCTGGGATCGGTCTCAGAGTAGTCCACTGTATATCACCCAAAACACGAACGTGACTTGCTTAGCTCGGAGATATACAATATGTGTGTTTGTCTGCCGATTTTTTTTGTTATAAGTTTTTACAATAAATCAACATGAACAGTTCATTATTTAACTTGCATAATTATGATATGGATTAAACTTGTATGAGTTATTGTTTAATCTCTATTTAAATTAAGATGGTATTACATCAACATAAGTGAAAGCGTTATAAAAACAATTATATGTAATTTCTTTAGCGTCGAGCCTTACTATTTATTCATTTGCCTATTAACTGGTAAAATTTTGTCATTGCTTATACGGAGTTGATGTCAAATTTTATCATTTAAATACAAAAGTTATAATTCTAAATAAATTCTACTGGAGAACATTTTTAAGGTTAGCACGAGTTCTCAACGTGTTATTGCTTTTTAAGAGTGAGAAAAACTCCTGGTAACACGTGTAGCTTATTTTTTTTATTTCATTTGTATCTGTGTCACTTTTTTGTGTTTTTTTATTATAGTAAGGAAAATGAGTGGATAGTAAGATATAGAAACTCGGAATAACCTTACCTAAATATTACGGGTTTACCAATGTGATTAATTTATAATTCTCTGCTAGGATTTGAACTTATATTGTTAGGTTGAGACGCGTATGCTTTAATCACTGAGACATCAGAAACAAAACAAGTTATAAAAAGAAAAATTGATTGGATTAAAAATTCTTATTATATATTTATCTTTTAAAAAGGTAATCAAAAAATTTAAAGACATTTAATAACTGGCTATCTATAGATAGATATATTTAATGAGACCAAAAGCCTGGCTTGCACCTAGGGCAAGGGATCAGCAATGCCATCCAACACGGGAATGCGGCTAGCATTTTGGGCACGCTCCCCGCCGACAGCGACCTGGAGTGTATTTTTTACTTTAGGTTGTTATTTTGTAAGTATAGTTATATTTACAGTACAGTTTAACTTTAGTTATTAACTTAGTTTATTTTTAGGGCCTTACTTATAATAATCTCGTTAAGAAAGGATTAGCCATCTCTTAAATGAGAGACTCTTAAGCCCCTAATCAATGGCTGTTTCAAATAAAACTTGCTATTTTGCCTCTTAGCAGTCACTTAAACTACCCCTCAATGTTGGTTATGTTTGACAGTTATTTATGAGTTATTTTACCACCACCTCTTATACTTAAGAGGAGTTTATGGGTAAGATTTTCGTTAATCAGTTGCTGAGCAGCTTCTAAAATGTCTGTGTTGATTGGTTCTTGATATGATTACAATACAATTGAAGTAGTCAATCAAATGGTATAAGTACCGAAGGGAAATAAAAATATGCGAATTAAGTCAAGGAAGTTATTTAAATTCTATCAGAGACTGAGTTTTGGTATTTTGGTCTAGAAACGCACAAAGCCCGCTCCTTGTTATTCAAAATGCATTAGAGTATTAAGCAGGATGACTTATATTGAAGAAAAAACGCAATAAATAAACTTGTGATGAGCAATCTGGGGCCTGATTTATATTTGCATTAGTTAAGGGGCTATCCAAATGAAGTTCGGTAAGTCGCTCATGTATTAACATATTTTTAAGACATAAATTAACTGAATTTACTCACGACAAATCTGAATTATATAAATCTCAAGTAAGAATTATGAATTAATGATATGGAAAGGAATAGTGTAATAAGGGAACGTTGTGGTTTGAAAGTGTGGTATTTTTGCAACACTAAAGGTGCTACAGATGCGCTGCTACTCTTAAGGGAGATCGGAACCTTGTCACAATGCCGGAACACAACACAAGGTTGTTAAGGCGGCATATTCTAGACCAGGGCTGGTCGCCATCTAGTCGAGCACATGCCCTACCACCTGGCTGTGGGTTGTTTTGTCGCCTCTTACGACAGGCCGCCCGGCCGCAGGAAGTTGTATTATTTCTCCGTTCCTGCACGGATAAAATTAATGTATATTATATGAGTGTATTAATGTTTTGCAATAATGAATTTAGTTGCTAATAAAAGTCAGTCTTGGTCGAGCTTGTTTTTATTCAGAACAGAAAGATGTTATAGTAAAAATTGAAAAGGAATGTTAAGGTGGTTTGGGCAGTAGAGAATGGATGAAAATAGAATCACAAAACAAGTGTATGACAGCATTGTGAATTTTAGAGTTGGTACCGGTAGACCGTGACACCATGATCAAATAGCAGACGTGTTAAAAAGAGTCAGATAAAAAATATCTCAAATAAACGAGCATGTATGAAGAGGTTATTGAAAGTAGATGAAGTGAAACTGGTTTGTTAGGATAACTGTAAGTGGAGACCCATAATTTCTGCCTACCCCAATGGGAAACAGGCGTGATAATGTGTGTGTGTATATAAGAAGAGACAAAACATTACTTTCAACAAATAGTTAGAAAAGATCCATTTTATATGGTTTTTTGAAATGGCCTTTGGCCAATACCTGAATGCCCAAGGTAGCAATAATCAAATGACCTATAAAGAATAGTTTGAGTTAAAGTTATCTTATATATATCGGGGATTGATTGTTGGTATGCTTGACTATATATGAAAGCACATAAGTAATACATTTACACCGCAGTGGTTGATATACTGATTTCTACTGGAACCTTTATTACTGGTTTTTGGAACTGACACGCACTTGGCCGATTTTTTGTTTGTTAATATCGTTGATGCGTGCATGTCCTCAAAAGTCTAGTTCATATTGAGATGGTCTATTGAATAAAATATTTTTCTTGACGCCAAGTTACTCAACCTCCACGAGGTATATTATCGAATTCACTGCATATACTTACAGCATATAGTTAGACAACTTTCTTGAAAATATTTTGATGTAAATTCCAACTTGTTACGTACCTGAAACAGAAAATCAATTATTTAGGTAGATAGATAACGGTTTATTGCTCGTGAAAATAATAGACACAATATACTACAATATTTTTAGGGGGAAAAATAGGCAGCCTTATCGCTTAAACCGATCTCTTTCAAGCAACATTTATTTCACTTATAGGATATTCTTAGCTAATCTAGGGTTGTCAGTCAGTGTCAGTGGTTATCAATTTAGATACTATAATTTTTGTATGTTGTTTTTGAGATACTATAATTTTTGTATTTTTGTTGTATACTTTTTGTACTATAGTGTTTGTCTTATTTATATGTTTATTATACTTGCCATTTCATTTTTTTTATATATATACTTTTTTATTCTAGTTATATTGCAAAAGAAAAAAAATGTGTAAAATGAGAGATCTTACACAATTTTTTTCTAATCCATCCTAAGGTTGTCTGGAAAAAATTGCTTTTAGTGAGATAAGATCGCCTATTAATTTTCATGTTACAATAAAATGTATGTTGACCAGTGTAATTGATGACGATTGTATTGAAGTTAGCCCCATTGTGGCAAAAGTTAGTAAATAACAAATTGCAAAATCACGGTATTCCCTTGGTGATACCTGTACCTGTTGTGTTAACGACATTACGTGTGTATAGAAAGCGAATGCACACAGTGACGCAATGGCCGCACGCAGATGAGAAGGCCGCGCCCAATTCATAATACAACGCCCAAATTGATGCTTTGGGTTCGATGGACTTTAGCCCTTTTGTGTAATCTGTTTCACAGTGTATCAACAAGGAATATCAATATTTCTTTAGCGTTTATCTATGGAATTAGGACTGGTGAATAATTTTTATCTCCACAAGTGTTTCCTCGATGAATGAAGAAATGACTATACTATTGTTCACCAAAAATTAAAACTATGTTCTTAAAACATGGTAAAATAAATGTTGAACAAAGGGCGACCTTATCGCTTAAAACGATCTCTTCCAGGAAACCAACTAAAGTAAGGAAATTATTAAACATGACAGTGGCGATGAAAACAAAATAAACAATATGAAACATTCAAAATAAATAAATAACTAATAGACTCTGTATACTACACAAACATATCATAATCCATATAAATTAAGCAGCACTATTTTCTAATTATATTTTCTATATGTTCAAAACACAGTACTGTCTTGTAATAGCCCACCTTCCTTCCTTGGATAGGAAGTATTGAAGAATACTTTCAATACTTTCTATACCATCTCTTTGAAGTATTTAAAAAAATATAAACGATGGAGAACACGACGTATTTTTTTATATTTCTTGTCTGTTTCGGGATTCATGTATAAACAACTGGGCCGATTTCGATGCGGTTTTCACTGATCGACAGCAAATTCTTAGATTTGAAATTTGCGCTACTTTTATCATTCTTACTGGGAATTATGTAAAATGGCCACATTAAAAAATATCGAATTCCAATGTGATTTTTTACTGATGATACCAAATTTTATGTAATAATAAGTGTGATATTTTCTATCTCGGGAATCCCGCGGTAATTTACCCAGGAGTGGTTTATAGTTGCCCGGATACCTATATAAAAATTAGCGTATTCTGACACAGTTTTCACTAAAACGGTAGCTGCGGTGCTTTGTGTCCCGGGAATCCCGCGAGAATTTCAAGTCAAGCCTAGACGAAGTCACGAACATATCCTAGTGAGTAATATATAACGGAGCAATTCTCAGGTTAATTCAACTCGCCCAGACGGGGATCACGAATTGATTAATGGTCGACCTGTCAAAGGTAAAATAAACCGTTGTACGGAGTATAGAGCTCACAGCGACCGCAGTGTTCCGTGAGCCGTTCCACATGGCGACCACGACTGTTAAGGAAAACGTCACTCTAGTAAAGCAAGTCACTCTAATAAATCTCCGTTCCAATGTACTGGGCAAAACAATCATTAAAGCCTTACATTTAATACATTATTGTGACAAAGTCACCGAACAGTATTCACTTGATCTTATGAGTAAATAATTAATGTATGTATTACAAAGACGAAACTTGCGCAATTTGGTTATAGTCACAAAGCCTATAGATACTCATAAGATAAAGTAAATATTTGAAAGAAAATATTAATTAGTATTCAGGCGGCAAATCCTAATGACATCAGGCCTAGGGCTAGTTTGCCTAATTGAGTTCAATTGTAACTGTATGAACTGAATGCACAATACATCAATAATGCAACATACATGTATTTGCATACCTATGAGTAAGCACAGTACTTTTGATTTAGGAAAATTAAATAATGGAGCACTAATATTAATTGATTATTATTATTATGACTTATGAAGTAGTGTTTTAATACACAATCAGAACAAAACCAGTCTGGTCTGTACGCGATGAACCAGCGCATCGGCATTACCTTCCAATGAAACAATACATCCAGCGCTTTGGGATTTTTTATATATAGTTTTCTAAGTAGATTGTAATGTATGTCTTTCAAGACCACGGTCCATAAAAATGGTCCGGACTTTTGGAGGGCTTGCGAGGGGCCATGGGGAGGCCAACACATAGAGGCCCCTTGACAAATTTAATCTAAATCTGACTGACGATTATCCTTATCTACACCATATAATAATGCACCCATAATAATAATGCGGACAAGCCCCGGCCAGTGTAGGACTATTGTGGGAAATGAGAAGAGAAAGTACCAGGCTATTGGGGTGAACTGTTAGTGGTACTAACGGTCTGGGAATATGGGGACTATGGCGTCTGCCCGTCGCAATGTTCAGGGAACATGGAAAAATGGGCCGACGGTGGCTCGCCACTCCCTGCATGGGCCCCTAAAAATGCCATAAAAGACAGGGGCAACATGGGTGTGAGTGGCTAAGGGGTGTAGAGAGGTGGGCTGCAGGTTCACCGAAGCTACTTCTGATATACATACATACAAAACGCCAGGTCCCTTGCGGGGTAGGTACGAACAACAGAGCGCCATACAGGCCTATTCTTACACACCACACTTGCTTCTTTGACATTCATAGCTCTTGTCATGCACGCTCGTCTGTTCTTAAGGCTCCTGACATCACCTTCTGCTAGTACACGATCAATTTGATCATGGAAGGTGTGTCGTGGCCTTCCGCGACTTCTGCATCTATCCACTTTTGCATTGTATATCTGTTTCGTCATTCTTTCATCATACATTCTTTCCACATGCCCGAACCACCGGAGCATTCCTTTCCTTACCTTCACCCCGACACTCTCTTTTAGACCAACTCTCTTTCTTACTTCGGTATTACGAACGCAGTCCGCGAGCGTCACTCCGCAGATTTTGCGCAGTGCTCGCATCTCGACCGCGTTTACTCTACTTTCATGCTCTCTATTCCAAACCCAACACTCGCTTCCATACGTTAGCGTTACTTCTGACGTGATGCCATTTATCACTTCCACCCCTGGAGCTTGAGTCTTAGCTCTAGCGATCTTCACTCCGTGCTGGCTGGTTAAGGCAAGTACAGAGGCGGGGGCCTTGTCTGGGCCCCCGGAGTCAGGTACGAGGTGTCGCTTCTCACCTAAGGCTTCGCCACAAAGCCCCCCTGCGGGTTAGTAGTAGTAGTAACTAGATTTATTATTTATTATACTTTGTAAGTACAGTTTTATTGATTATGTAATTGGGATTGTTCCTTAAATACATTCTAAGTGCTATTTAGGAGGAATGTACAAACATCCAAAGAAATATTTATACATTTATATATAATATTATGAATTATATAGATGCCCGGATATTATACCCGCATCCTATCGCCTTTAAAGTCCTCGTGGCACCATTAACGTAACTGGCTTACCCATACCCGTCGCAATACACTCAAGCTTATGATGTCAATAAGGTAATCAGGCCTTTAAAGATATCTAGTAAACATTACAGAATAAACATGGTTAAAAAAATTGGGCAAGTGTGTCACAGTATGCGACAATGAATGTATAATTTTATTATTATTATTTTTACGACAAACGACGACGAAACGAACGGATACGGAATCTTGCCGGACAATTCAACTAGTTTATTCATGCGATTGACATTTTTAATTTCCTCATTAATCTCATTCTGTGAATTACTTTTATTTGGTGATTGAAAAATTGTCCCTAAATAGTATATTTGATGATTTTTTAGATATTATTTTCATAAATTATAGGGGGTCGGGTGCACCACAATTTTCATGACGTTATGAATAAATAAAAATATAATAACAGCCCATCTATATCCCAATACTGGGCTCGGACCTGCCATTATAGGGGAACGGACAATATACCCGCCACGCATGTCCAATGCGTTTAGCAGGTTTGGTACATCGGTTATCTCGATGTTATACCGTGCCGTTGTGAGCATGTGGTGATTGTAACAATATGCACATCAAGTCAAAAAACAGCTTGAGTAGTCCATGCGTTCCGGCCATGATCGAACCAGCGTCTTTTGAGTTTGAGACGCGTGCGATGTATAAGATGATTAATTTGTAATCTAGAAGTGAAGGTAAAAATTATCAATATTCCAATTGAATTTCTACAAAGTCTAACAAGATGTTTTCGAAGCTCAATTTAGTATGATTACAAGGTGTGATTGTGAAAGTTGGACGTGATAGCTCCGACCATAATTGACGTGACATAATAATACGCAACTGTAATTTAATTTGGAGTAACCAGTATTTTGAATTGACCTGACATTAATTGCGCATATTTATTTACATTTTAGGGTTCCATACATGTGAGAGGAAAAGCTACGCACCTTGCATAAAAGAGAACCGGACAGTTAAATCATCTGAGGTAGTTTTTATCAACTTACAGAACATCGCATCCTAATAGATTTTATTTGTGCGTATCTATAATCCACAAGAGTTAACTTGAGACCTGAGCGGAATGCGCGCTCACCTCCCGACCACCGCCTTCTTACCGCTCTCGCTATCGACGCGTCAGTACCTTGTGCTTACGTCATCCGAGCGAAGTCTCAAGTTAACTCTTGCGGGTTGTACTTATGGCGAACGGAACAAGATCCTAAGATATCATTATATTAATATGTGAAGCAAACACTTGGTACCCCTTTTTACGAAAATTGTGCGGACTGAGGAGTGAAATTTCGCACACTTATGCATAAAAAATACATGAAATCAATAAAATAAACATACATACACTACCATGTATTTGACACACACAAAGTCAAATTTACAGTGAAGCCTTGACAAAATCTGTTGTTATAGAAGTTATAATCTTTGACAACAGAACCTTAATAATGTTCAAACTTATAATTTAAATAAATTATGGTAGAATTTCGACCACTGGGCAACCACTAGTATACATAGTTATGGTAAAAATATTGTCTGCTGTTGCTGAGGAGTTTCTTGCCGCTTCTTCTCCTTTAAGCAGCGATAACGCGTTGCGAAGCGATGTATACATAGAATTAAGTAGATTTAAATTTTGACTTACATGTATGACCTTCAAAAAGTATTCTCCACTGTAACTTCTTTTGAATAAAAACATTTGAATTTAACGTCATAAGTAGGTCATACAAGTAAAAAGAGTCAATAGGACGTCAATTATAATTTAAAAAGTAATTTATATAATAGTCATATTCAATAATAAGAAAAGTAAATATAGCTAAAGCGACACCTCGGACCTGACTCCGGGGGCCAAGGAAAGTGGTTATGTTACGGTAGATAGAAAGGCGATAACGTCTAAGAACACTTTCAACACTGAAGGTGCTACTAATGTGCTTCCGCTCTCTAAAGGGAGACTGGAACGTCGCCACTAATGCCGGAACACTACTGAAGGTTGTTATTGCCGCATACTCTAGACCAGGGGGACCACCTGACGAACATGTCTATTAAATAGAAGTTTAAACAGAATTAAAACATATTGCCATAGTTTTATGCGCGGGCGCAGATTGCGTTCGTAGTGTCAATCAGTTTAACAGTTTTCACCCGTTTTAGCTGTTACACGTTAATTTTATAACGCAATTCGGTTTGTAAGCCCTACGTGAGATTGCTTAAGCTACATAACATGAATGGTTTATGTAAGTCAACGAATGAATGTAGATCACTATAGCAACTACTTCACCAACTGCTTAATCAATTTGGGATATGACTGCGCTAATGACTTGAATACCAATGCATTTTTGTGTAGTTTCTTTGTGAAATATAAAGAAGAATATCTATCTGTACATACTGAATTTATATAGTTATTACTAGAATGTAAGAAATTGTACTATGTATTATGTATATCACCATCGTCATTGTAATCTCAATTCATTCCTGGGACTGTCCGAAAGAGATCGCTTTTTAGCTTTAAGACCGCTCTTTGTGCATAAGAGATATTTTTATCTCTGTAAGTTCTTTTGTATTGGTGTACAATATATATGATTGATTGATAAATTTTCGGCGATATAATTATTGATCAGTCAGATCAACGAAAAGTTGCTTCTTTTGCACCCTAATTTCGACCTTTGGAACCAACACGGACTTTAAGCAGTTTTCTGACTTAATGAGCATATTGTTAAAATAACTTCATGGTAACGGTAAACGTCATGACGGAACCTGCATATAGAGATAACCGATATGTCGATCGAAAGATAACACGTACATATTTTGTGAACATATACAAGTTTAGGATGGAATGATTCATTATTCAAGAGATTAGAACTCAGATTATTCAAGAACTTATTCAAGGGTTGAAACTCTGGGTCCGTGGGGTTCTTAACGCTCTAAAATTATCGAGAGGTCTCCGAACTTTAAGTAGAGCTCTCACGCGACCAAAAGGCTGGTATCTATTTTTTCAGAATTAGGGAACGTTCCCGGTAAGTGACAGTGGTTTGAGACCAATATTTTATATATAATTATGCCCTCTTTTTTAAGAATACATTTTAATAAATTTTGTACTTAGTAGATATGATAATAAAATGTTATAAAACCGACTTAAAAAATCTAAAAACTAAAATGTATAAAATAACTTATTTCTAAAGCTATTATTATTAATATATATTATCTAAAACATCTTAAAGTCGGTTTACATTTTAGTTTTTTAGTTTTTGAAGTCGGTTTTATTAAACGAAATTTTTATTTTTTATTTGTTACTTTTTAGTATGTATGGGTGGAACACCCATACTACTATACTACTATATAAAGTCAAATTAAGAGTGTAGCCTTGGCGAATCTGAAATTAAAGAAGTATATATAGTCTTTGACAACAGAACCTTAACAATGTTCAAAAGTATCATTTAAATTAATTTTGGTCAAATTTCGACCACTAGTTTAAATAGATAGTGAGTTAGTTTACATACTTGCAGTAATTTTTTAGCGCTGGTTTTTTTTTTAAATCGAAGGACCACAAGAAAATTTGTAGCGTTTGCCGCAAGCTACTGGTGTCTTCACTAAAAGAAATCTGGTTTTTATAACTTTATAAGAGTTCAGTCATTTTAGACTTGGCACTTTTTTGCATTAAGCCGATATTACACGATTCATTTTTGTCTTTGAATATTTTTTTATTTTATGGCAGGAGTTGAACAGACAGGCAGACGGCCCACTTGATGGAAAGCAGTTACTATCGCCTATAGACATTTGCAACACCAAAGGTGCTACAAATGCGCTGTTGCTCTCTTAAGGGAGACTGGTCGCAAATGCCGGAACACAACAGAAGATTGCTAGACTAGGGATGGTCGCAATCCAGTTGAGTGAGCCAGGTGATCCATCTGGCTGTGGGATGTTTTGTGAAAAATAAATAAAAATAATTTCATCTTTTTATCATTTATTCATCTCGCCAGCAATAGCGAGTTAATGTTTGTAACGTTTAACACATGACTGACTGGTTCGAAGCCATAAGGAATTAAAAAATAATTGCTGGTAAGCTCAAAAGCATACATTAAAGTCTTAATGAGCTTCTATTTGGTATGCGCATTTCACAATGTATGGAAGCCGGCACACTCGTCCGGAATGCAATAGTATTTAAACAGAAGCGCGGTAAACGTTTCGCAAAACGACGTGCGCTTTCACGGACTCACCTTGAAACTAAGATAGTTTAAAGATGAGTTTAATGAGTTAGTTTTGTAAGCCGAAACATGAATGGTTTTAAATAATGAGACCATTTTCCAGAATGATATTAAAGCGTATAAGATATAACGTATTTTTTCGTTATTACGTTCCGAAAGAGTAGTCTGTTACTACCGCACTCATAATTGGGATTGTTCACTTTTTTCAATCTAGCTACTTCAAACACCATTTTGAGAAATAGTGTCCCTAATCATTTCTGTCTAGTTAAAATTCCAAAAACGTACGATCTTCTTGTATTTTGTAAGAAATGTGTTTGACCTTTATTTGACCTTACTAAATGCAAACAGGCGGGCCGTCTGCCTGTTTGCCTGCTTCAGGAGTAAAAAAAATCTAGCTGTACATTATTTGATTTAAGTTCTATAACATGGATTTTTTCCCCATAGATCACTTTAAAAAATTTAACGATAACTTTAGAAAATAGTAATGGTTGAACACGAAAAATTATAAGCCTAGCGACAAAAAACACAAAAATGATCATGATACCTAATGAGCAATGATAGTGACATTTAAATAGTAGTAGCACAGATTACTATGATTAGTAAGTTTTATTATTTTTGTTTTCTAGGCAAAGAAATCAATATAAACTTGTCCCTTATGACGTCATCGGAGAAATATTTTTAAAATCGAATTATAAAACAACTAACGCTTAAAATGCAGAAATATTCCAATAAATATCTTAAAATACCCTATTTTACGTAATATAAGTATAAAATCAGAGGGTATTTTTTGTGAACAATCCCCATTGGCTAATTGGTCTGTTAAACTTATATAGTGCTGATTGGAGTTTATATCTTGTTATAAATCAAATTATTATTACGTGCTAGCGGGGGTACCTACACACTTCCAACCACACGATTTTTCCCTGTAGGGTTACCCCTCCTGTGCAACTAATGACGCACTGCCCCGATAAAGCGATGTTTACTCATAATACTGTCGCCGATATCGCAGAGCACCTCCTGCTACTGCGGTGCTGACTTCCGAATTTACCGCGCGTAGCTCGCTTCTGGGTCTCCTACACTTAACTCCTCCTTCTGCTGAACTTCCCAGTAAACTCTATAGTCACTGTCTTTTATTCCAACTCTCTCGTATCGTACTTGTCGCTTCGTTATCTCCAAATGAAATCCCCGTTAGGTGTGCCTTACGCTATTTATATACCAGATGAAACTTCTGCAATCCGTTTTTTGTTATTTTTTATTTACTGTCTGTCCCTTTCTAAATATCTATCCATCTCTATCTTTTCCTACCTGAAACTTCTAATCTAGAATTTCGATGTTATCTCTTTCTTTAATGTATCTGTCCTTGTATTTTCTTCTAGAATCTTCTAAATTTTGCTGAAACTCCTAAAATGAACAAGACTGTTCCACCATCGTTCGCCAAGCTATTGTTTTGACCTAAGTCATAGATGTTTTTTTAACTGATTTTTTAAATATCAAAACGTCATAAGGTGAGAGTATTATAACTTTTGCATCATCTTGTCACGTAAGATTTAAGATCTTTTCTACAGCCCAAAATGTTGTGATTCATGAATTATATTCATGTTTCTCACTGAATCATTAGTGATCAAATTTTGTATTCATATTGGTTTCAAAATTAACTCCGGAATATTAACACCACTTCGTATTTTGTTCAGATAAAGATCCTTTCAGCAATTACTTACAACCACAACGTATTTTTATGTCAAACAAAAGACTTCGTAACGAATCAGCAAAAATAGGCTTAATTATGTGACCACTGTTGCGTT
This sequence comes from Dendrolimus punctatus, assembly GCA_012273795.1. Taxonomy (NCBI): domain Eukaryota; kingdom Metazoa; phylum Arthropoda; class Insecta; order Lepidoptera; family Lasiocampidae; genus Dendrolimus; species Dendrolimus punctatus. The sequence continues at coordinate 2,069,524 of CM022532.1, read as the reverse complement.
TCAAACCGCAGCAGGCGACGTCGACCACGGTTGAGTGCTTTCTATCACTTATTATATTAGACGAATAATAATCTCTAAAAATGTAGGTCTTCAAAGAAAGTTACAAGATAAAAAAAAATTTATCGTTCATCACATACACATATAATAAATTTACAGTCATTTCATGTAAAGGCAGGAATAAAGGGGCGGTTTTATCGCTTTAGAGGAGTGTTTTTCAAGCAGTGGGTCGCAACCCCTAGGGGGTCGCAGAACCTTGCTTGGGGCTCGCCGGCAAAAGGGAAAAGGCTATTTAAATGTATACCTCGTACTTTGTCACTTTCTATGCTCAGCAGCTTTTTATAAAGTGTGGGTCCTAATAATAAATATAGGTAACAAAATAGAGAAAAACATAAACGTTATTTATTAAATTACTAAATTTTTGTCTGTCATGACCCAAGCGGGCCGTCAAAATTTTCCAACCTGTAAAAGGGTCGCATATTCAAAAATATTGAAAAGCATTCATTGCTTTAAAGCGATCTCTTCCAGACAACCCGGGTTGTGGATTGTGCGAAAGGAATCGAAAGTGTAAGACGGTGGTATGAAAATTAAATAGAATACATACATATTACACAGTACATATAACTAGAATAAATCAAGTTGATATGTATTTAGCAATAGCAAATTAAACATAGAAAGTCACACTAATCGAGTACTATACTCACTATATTCAGAAGCTTATTCATAAATATACAGGCTAAAACGGAAACCTAAGACACTTATTGCGAAAAGTACTCAATAGAGTCTCGGGGTAGAGTTTGATGAAAAGAGTTATCATTTATTATTTAAAATGTCTTAAACTTATATGATAATAAGCTAATACAATAAAAGAGAACTTAATTGATTTGTATATATTCTACACATAGTCCCTTAAGGTTATAAGTAGACTACTGAGCCTAGATTACTGTCTTCTATAGGTAAGGTGTTCAGAAGGTTGGCTACGTTTCCTCACTGGATCGCCATATTGCTTACCTCGGGTAACGACCCGAGGTAAGCACCATCCTTCTGATCACCTGAAGAGTCAATGAGTCGTTTTGATAAATTTTGGTAGAGGCCATGACCTCAGACCTCATTCTCTGAACAAAAATAGAATTTCAATCCGTGTGTCTGTTACTTTATAAAAGTAAATAAATAAAAGTCTCAAGCAGTGTTCTGAAGTTTTCAATTAAAGAAGTATGCTTTCACACATCGAAATTCAACAAAAAAACATACTGTATTATTACAGCAACTGATAGATTAAATTCTGTGAAGTAATATCAAATCCAAAAAAAGCATAAGGTTTCACTTTTAATAAAATGTTCTATTATTATTATTCATATGCCTGTATAAGCCGTAATGACACTTTTACATCGTAAGCATGTAATCTCGTTATTATATAATTATAAGTATTCAACTTTATTACATGTTAACAAAAGACCACTAACATTAAATTTAAAAGCATGTCTCTGTTCCTGTAATCAACTTGTCAGAGGTTAGTTGAAATACTGATTGGGTATCCGGGTCCAGCACCAAATACTTACCTGTGCCATTCTGAAGAAGAAACAAGTGTATGTACGCCTGTCACATTTTAACGGTGTAGGTAAACTTGGGGAATATTCGTAAATTTAAAAACATTTACAATCTTAATTCACTTCGATATGAAAGGTTGACTTGTATTTTTTCTTAGGTGTACTAATTGGCAAGTGTTTACTATCGTCTACGGACATTTGCAAAACCCAAGACCCATTTCTGCTATTATCTACTATCTCATTAAAATCGTTGGACATTATCATCTCAATCATAGATTTGCTTTCAGTATTATATTAATTCTAATGGCATATCCGTAGTAAGCCACTCTATTTTTCAAAACATTTAGAAGCGAAAACTTGCGAAATACTTCTCCAAATCTTTACCTTCTCAATATTTATTTCAGCTAACGCCATTCGGTTGTTATTATGCCACCAGGAGGATACTGAGAAGATATTATGAAATTAGTAGAATACGATTTTTTCACAGTATAGCAATGGAATCGTACTTTGAATATCTTTGCAATGAAGATCTTTAAAATCCAGGCCTCGTAGTTGGTATCCACAGGAAAGTATTGCACCTTCATCTGTACTAATAATAAGTTCTCGTAATGCACTACCGCGCGATCGGCTTCCTATTTCAAAATCAGCTTCCTTAGTCGGCTTCACGAGAGGTCGGAGCTCGCTCTACCTATTTAGTTCTTCTGAGGTTGAAAGGGACAAAAATGAAAAGAAACATTCAATTTGATGGTTACATGAATCACTTTGGTTGCTTCCAAATTGAAAGACAGAAGTGACCCGTGTTATATGTATGAGCTTTAAATTATAACTAGAGGCTATTTCGATTAAATACTAATAACGTTTCCTTGTATCATATTCTTCACTTGACTTTATCCGCTCATCGTATTTAGCAATCGGGACCAGTTTCTTATAATGTCAAAGTTGATTTTACAAGTGTCTCGACCTCGGCAAAGGTTATATCTATTTCCATAATTACTAACACATTATTTTCAACTCTATTACTTTGAAGTTACAGTTTAAAATCAAGGGTATAGCACCTATAATTCATATCAATCGATGACGAACATTTCAATGCGATTATTATCATAAAATTTTAATGCTACTATATTGTAAAGTACTACATCATCATATGAGTGATAAAATATAACTACCTACTTATTTTGGAAAGGTTAATTAGGTTTTTAAATGATATGTGTATGTCAAAATTGGTCAGTTAGCAAAAGGCCTATACTCTTAAATAGGTTTTTCAAGGCGAACTACTTTTGTCTTGTGGTATTTCCGAAAGAGGATTCTCATCACGACAATTAAATGAATATGTAATCGATTTACTTCAAAAGATGGTTTTAAGAAATAATTAAAACCAAAAGTTATATTTATGTCCTATTAAAAAGACTGCATAAAAATGATTACATCTTAATGTTGAGTATGCGAATAGGTGGTAGCGTAATGGCTAGAGCACGCGTCCCAAACTCAAAGGGCGCGGTTTTGATCCTGGACGGAACGCATGCACCACTTAGGCAGTTTTCTGATCTAATGTGCATATTGTTATAATTACCACGTGCTAACAACGTAAAGTTTTTTTGAATTAAAGTTTTTAATTAAAAAAAATTTAAGTAAAGTTTTTTTTAGTGATACGATACTTTATATTCCGAGAATCTCGTGTGAAAGGTGGAAGAAGTCGCAGGCAAATCCTAGTATCAAATAAAATTGTCAAATTAAACATGTTTAAAGAAAACTTAAGTTAACATTTGACATGTTGGAATTTAAGTTGACAAATAAAACGAAATGTGGTAGAACTTGTTGAAAGGCACGCGGTCAAGACATTCTAAAATTCTAATTTAAATGTCTAAGGTCTAAATCACACGAAGTGACTTTGACTTTTAACAGCCACTGAAAACATTCTTTGGTATAAATCTACACCTGTCACCAATAGCTTAAGCGGTGCCTGCTAGAAACGCCGTAGGCTGCGTATGGCATGACGCTGTACACGACCGGTGAATTATTTTTTTATATTTCGAAGCAAAGAATTTTTATCCGTGCAGGAACGAAGAAAGAATACATTTTCTTGTGTCCGGCCGGTCTGTCGTAAGAGGCGACAAAAACAATCCACAGCCAGTTGGTAGGGTATTTGCCCGACTAGATGATCACCCCCCTGGTCTAGAGTATGCCACCATACCAACCTTGAGTTGCGTACAACATTCACATCTTGGCTTAGTGCAGACGTTTGTGGTTTATCACTTTAGTGGCCTAACATTCGGACAGTGTAGCATCGCTGGACGTATGACAGATGTATATATTTGACCTTTAATTTCAGGGGCATTAGTTTGTCGCATGTCACACTGGTTACTTGTCTCCACTTTTACCATGGTATTTTTATTCTTATCCTTACACCCTTCTCAATATCACAACTATTTTGCAGTAGTGAACCGAGGTATCGGAATTCCGCGTTGCGTGGTAGTGTGGCTGATTGTAGTTTAAGAGGCACAGCATTAGAGGTCCCGTTGAAATCGCAAAACAGGTATTCGTTTTTGGTTTTCATTTTCAACCCAAAGTCCTCTAATGCTTGCCACAGCCTGTCTGTGTTTAAGTGCCACAACGTCTTCATTTACCAGGACAATATCACCTGCATAGAGCATGCACCAGGGGGCCTCATTCTGTACCACTAAAACTGGTGCAAACCTACCTTCACAGAGAACTTGTTCGTGATTCCCACTGCAGAACGGACTTGTGCACTAACATTCTCATATATGCTTTCCACAATCTTACATAATTCTCTGGCACAGCTTTCGCTTCGAGGACCCACCACAGAACTTTCCGCCGGACGAAGTCGTATGCTTTCTCAAGATCTATGAAGGCCATGTTGAGTTTTTTTATATCTGTCTATAGCTAGTTAGCGTATTAAAATTATGAAATCAGTTGTGCTACGACCAGGCATAAACCCGGACTGGGATAGCTTCACCTCTGTTTCCTTCCGTAGTCGGACCTCAATCACTTGTCCAAATATTTTCATTATATGTGACAGCAGCTTTATTCCCCTATGGTTGTTACAATCTTGTATATCACCAGATATGATTGGCGCCACTCCTAGGGTTTAGTCTCCTCGATCATCAACTTAATAAATAATAAAACTAGCCACATCCTTCCAGCCTCACCCCACATCTTCCATTCTTCGAAAGGGATGCACTTCATCTTATTGCATTCACTAGCCCCATATCTCCTTCCAGTCTTGTATTTCATGTTGCCACCCTGTTTCTATAATATATATAGGTATATCTATTTTATACGTAGTATTATATTAAAGTAGGTAATGTAATAAATTGACAATATAAATATACAATCTTAACCAAATTTTTATTAAAATATTTATCTCTCATAAAAAAATACAAGTTATACCCAATACACGTTTTACAGGTGTGAATAAAATATCTATAAATGTCTTAGAAATCGTGTAACAAAATAGACGATGTCGCAAAATTCTTAGCGTAAAGTGAAAGAAATCCGCGTGGATTCGTACACGGGGCACGTTGCACTTTCACGTATGATACGTACTCCATATAAATGTCATTGCGAAAAATAGATAAATTAGAAAATATTTAGCTGTAGGTCCTATGAATCGTAAGTCAAGTAAAGTGATCCTGATGACTACAAACGTCTCCACTCTACTGAGATTAAAACGTTAAGATAAATGTGTGGTGCTACTAAAATGGCAGTGAAAAATGAGCACATAAGCGGATCTTTGAAAGTTGCAACTGCGTCTGAATTTTTATTCTTATTTGTTTATTGCAGAGTTCAGCAAACAGACGACCCACCTGATGAAAAGCGGTTACCACCGCCTAAAGAAATTTTCAAGATCAAAGACCTGCAAACGCGCTACTCTAAAGGAAGACTGGAGCCTGGACACTAATGCCGGAACACAACTCAAGGTTGTTATGGCGGCATACACTAGACCAGGGCCGGCAGCTATCCAAACGGCATTCAGGCGTTTACAGATGGAATATTATATTATTTTTAATAAAATGAAGTATTATTTAAAAAACTAAATAACTTTAAAAAAACTGATAATGGCTTTTATTTTTCCTTCCACCATTTTAATATTATATAAAAAATTTAGAACTAGGCATGTTTGCTGAAAAGTTTCTTGCGCCGCCGCGCCGCTTCTTCTTTTCAAGCCACAACATTTTGTGAAGCGGTGGTAAATTAGATTAGGCTCCCATAGAGTAAATAATAACCATTAACAAAATTAAAGTAGCTTATTAAAATAAACAAGTTGGCGGTAGGCTAAATAAAACTTTAACAATACACGTTGGACAAATGTCATCTTTGTCGTCCGTGACCAATGCCACTGAAAAGCGGCCGAAACGTCGGATAAACCAAAATGAAATAAATTTCCGCGCTTAAAACCGTTAAAACGAAGTTTTATTAAATATTTATCTCTCTTTTATAAATATGTAGACATTTGTTATCCTATTTTAATAAAAGTTGTAGGAGTAAAATGGTTTCATGTCAATAATTTGAAGGTAGCTATTTCACGCGGACGAAGTCACGGGCAGAGGCTAGTAAATTATAACCTGACTCACTCAACTCAACTGCTTTTTTCATGCAACTGTAATTTGTAATTTATTCATGTATTTTATTCGATGAATAACTTTTAACTGACTATTGAAAAATCAGCCCTTAGTTAAGTTTACAAAATGAATTTCTGATTTGCCAAAACTTATTTATTCCGTTAGTCAAAAATGGAATTAAAAACAATTATCTATCTCATTTATCAATCAATCTTAACACTATTTATAGATGCTGGTACCAATTTTACTGGCAAATAAAGTTTTATCTTAGTATATAATATAATACTAAACTTACAGTCAAGTTAAATGCACTATGTATTACATTCAAAGCAGTTAGTTTGTCCGTCATGTAGAACAAAATAATCATGAAGGAAGTCAACCGTTAAAATGTTGTTATGAAACTACTTTCTTGCGTCGCAGCTCAATAATGCGGCAGTGGACGAATGCACTTCAATTACTGCCAGTTCTTTATAAATATACTTAGCAATAGCAGAATTTAATTTACAAGTACACAATAAGATTCGCTTTTTTGAATTTTTCATTTAAATTTATTTTTAATTATTAAATCCATCACTTCGTGATTTTGAGGTCCCGTGTTTGGCTGAGGCCAAAAATTCGTGGTCTCTTGCCTGCCCGAATCAAAATTTACCCGTAAACATAAAGCGCCAGAATCTTTGGGACGAGCCGCTCAGCCTTATAACGTACCAGAAATTGTTTTCTTCTTGTAACGGAGAGGCTGAGCGCGCTCGCCTCTTAGCTGTCTCACGTTGGGAGTCAGGTCTTTGGCTACAGGCATTGCCCTCGGCGAATCTTGGCACACTTTTGGATGACGCGACCTTCAGAATCTGTGCCAGCATTCGCCTGTTAGCAGCCTGTGTGGTCCCACACCTCTGTCATTGCGGGGACAGGGTTGGACGTTTGGGGCATCACGGACTATCCTGCAGCAGAAGTGCCGGTAGAACTTCCCGACATGCGGCACTCAACGATATCATCCGCCGGGCTCTCGTCACCGCCGGGGTACCTTCCATTTTGGAACCGAACGGCTTATGCCGCGACGATGGCAAGAGACCGGATGGGATGACGCTGATTCCCTGGAAGTTGGGCCGCCCCTTAGTGTGGGATGCTACTTGCGTTGACACTCTGGCGGCGTCCCATCTTTTAGGTACGTGCACCACCGCCGGTTCTGCTGCAGCCGAAGAGGAGGCCCTCGAGCGTCGCAAATATGCCACCATCGGAAATGGTTACATATTTGCGGCATTTGGGGTGGAAGCTTTGGGTCCGTGGGGTCCTAGTGCCCTAAAGGTCTACCGAGACGTTGCCAAACGTCTCGTAGACGTCACACGCGACCAGAAGGCTGGCGTCTATTTTGCGCAAAGACTAGGCATTGCCATACAACGTGGTAACGCCGCCAGCCTTTTGGGAACGTTCCAGGTACATGACAGTGGTTTGGAACCATTAATTAATGTTTAGGCACTTCCCCCCTCCCCCCTTTTTTATTTAGTTTTAGTTTTTATATAGTTCATAGTATAGTTTGTAGTTCATATTTAGTTTTATATTTAGGTTAATCTATTTTTAATAAAATTGTAGAGGTCGAATTTATGTACAATAAAAAAAAAATGTTTTTAATTAGATTTGTGCAAATCACAAATTTGATATAAGCTCTGTTAAACGCGCCACGTCGCCTCAATGAAAATTGTTTTATGTGATCGATCACTAGATGGCGCTGTTCGCTAATGTAAGGCGATAATGTTTTAATTGTGCTGTTTAATCTATTATACTAAAGGTTTGTATCGAATGAAGACTCCAATATACGGGTCATGAGTAAAGGTTTTTTATTCACCTCACTATACCCTGAAAGTACCCGGGAGTCGTCCAAGCTCCCTTATTAAAAAATTACAAATATACCTTATAGTATTTTTTTAAAATTTGTTTTCTAGCCCAGTAACTTTGGGCGTTCTATCTTGGTATAAATAATACATTAACTACCAGTATAATACATTACATAGTGAAATAATTAATATTTGCCACATAATTAAGTTAAAAAACTGGGATTCGAGATTGAACTTGTGTTTTGGCATGTATAGCTGAGCGTACCACACTCTAACCCAAAAACGGTTCAACGTAAATAAAATGGTTCTACACGAAATTTGTAGAGAATTTTGCTGTACAACTTTTATAATAAATGCAAAAACGATTTGAGGTTAAAAAGAGATATTTCATAATTTATTAGAGAACTGAATTTTGTGACTTATGATCTTTAATATTTCAGGTGCCTTACATTTAACCTTCTGTGACCTTTGAGATAATAGAATGTCAAAATAAAGGTTTGTGTAAATATTCAGAAATTTAACACATTTTTTGCCTTAATTGACCCGACTATTCCCGAGTTTGTTTGCTGTCGGCGGTGGCATTTTTGGTCGAGCACCGCCAGTACTGAGTAGGGTGTCCATGATAGTTTTCAAGTTAGCAAAATGTCCCTAGACACCTTCAAAAGTGTTGTTAAACTATAACCATCGCCTCGTGCGTTATGACAACTATGGTAACACCTTTCGCTCAGTGAGAGCCATTTGTGAACACCACTCATTAGATTACGTGTCCCGTGCGATTATTACATGTTTACAATTTTGTGAATGAAAGCGCTGTGAACATTATGTTTTACTAATAAGTGTATTAAAGTTGCATTTGGGAAGGAAGTAATAAAGACACTGTTGTTACAAAATGGCTTAGGTATTGAAATATTTTCATAATTTCGTCATTGTTCGCGACTGAAACTGACATGATGTTATCGTCGGATGTAGTATGCTGACTTTCATTATTTTCTTAATTTCTACCTAGATTAATTATTAAAATTGCATCGTTATAAGATGCGACGTACAATGTAGTAGGAAGATAGTAGAAGGTAATTATTTACTCGAGATTTAAGCGCGCGTGTAGACGATACTGCCGCTGCGTGGTTTGACTGTCTAGACGGTATTGAAGATGCGAAGAAGAAGTATTTTTACTATAAATATGATTCAAAGTTAATTAAAAAATTGTTCTAACTTTGACTTATATTTAATGTTTTTTATAGTCTGCAATAACACCAATGTCTACGAAGAATAATATTGATGAAACATGGTAAGACCACAACTATCAAAACTCCAAGAAAGCTTCTAGAAATTTATAAAATAACACAAATGCAACGTACTGATTGTGACAAACTGTTCAATAGAATACTTACTTTAAATCATAAAGGTTTATAATATAGAAATTAAATTAAGCAAGTTGTGACGAAATTAACTTCTATGAATATGATGAGAAATGATAGTGTAATTTTGCACTTACAAGTTATAAAATTAATTATTATATTATATTTATTATTACATGGGACCAACTAAACTAAACTATACTTCATTCAACGCAAAAAGTATGGATCAAAATCGGTTCATAAACAAAAAAGTTAAAGAACATACATAATAAAGATATACTCCTTTTTTTAAGTCAGTGAAAATGATATAGGTTCACTGAATACAATAAAATTGGTAAGGGGTCTACGAGACAAAATAGTTTAGGAACCATTGGTTTAAATCGATTTATAACGTAATCGACAAACTGCGTAATGTGTTACAGAACCTCAGAAGAATGAAACTTGTCACCCAGGTTACAAAAATGTTATTAATAAACAATTTCGTTATGACATTATGCGGTTTGGGGCTATGTAACCTGAGTAGTCAGGTAGCAAATCTAGTGCTTTTGTGGTCTGTTATACACATAAGTATTTAAGAAATGATTTTTATGTTTTATTATCAGACAAGAAACAAACAAGCATCGAAAACAATTTTATACGTAACTTTCCGCCATTACATTTGCGTCGGAGACATTATAATCATCTCTTCAGAATCCGGCAACATATCGAAATGAAACATATACGACAATTTTGAAATCACAGACCGAAAAGTGGTTACGAGGGCTGTCCGGCTATCTGCTGAACTCATAGAATAAATTTTAAAAATCTATAATATATCTACCTAATATTTTCTTAAGCTTTCGCGACTTGTATACATAAAACTACGTTTTATTATGACCACGGCCACTGAAAAGCGGCCGAAACGTCGGATGAACCAAAACTTAATAAATTACCCCGCTTAAAACCGTTAAAACGTAGTTTTATTATATATATCTACTTAGTTTAGAAATCTTTATAATTCTGTGTTATATACTAAGAAGTACTAGTAAGTAAGAGGAGCATGGAGAAGAATAATTATATTTAAAAACCAGTCGTAATTAGCGATATTACTCAACGTCGCAGTTAATATTTAAATTAACGTACATAGTTCGAGTATTTGGGACATAAACATTACATTAATGTTTGACTTTTAAAATTTAATATGTAATATTGACACCTGGTTAAGCAATTTGATGAATATTACGTTTGCTTGTGGTATTTAAGAATAAACCGGTTCGAGGATTGTGTTTAACACGAGGTCGTAAGACAAAGCTAACTTTTTTCCCAATCTTTTTCTTACACAGACATAACTTGTGTTTAAAAATGTTATAAATATAAGCTTTTGAGATCCTGGATATCATGTAGCACCAGAGTGCTAGCCAACAAGTAAAACGAGCCCAAACACGATGGGTCTGTCTTGTTTAGTACAGGAGTTCCTACGGTCACCTTCCGACTCCATCATCAGATCCACCCCATGGTACCATATTATTGCATTGGCACGCGATATACATATTCGTGCAAAATTTCAGTTCAATCGGAAACCGGGAAGTTGGTCAAATTTAATTTGCCAGATTCCACCCGAACTTACGTACATACATCCATTGCAAGTTAAATAAAAGCTTGTAAAACGAGCTTTTAGGGTCGATTGAAAATAAATTCATCCAAAACATTGATTAAAAATAAGTTCAATGGGCGAACATTATTTGTAGGTCATACATATATATAAGTTGAAATTTCAAATATATAAGTTGAAATTTCAATTTACTTCTGAAAGATATCACTAGACAGTATTTAGGGCTTTTTAATAAAACAACAACTGCTCGTATATCGTATATACATGATTTTTGTATCTACCTACTTTTTATAATATATTTGGTTTACATACATAACAACTTCCTATTCCATGCACACCACTTTGGAACTGTTTAAGAAGAAGCAGTAAGTAACTCCCAGCACCTCGTGTAGCTAAAATTGTTTTTCTTCATTTTTATCTAACTTAGGTTCTTTAGGTATTTTCTTAAGTTTTCGAGACTATTACACATAATATAAACTAGGTAGTAACGGTTTTAAGCGGGGTATTTTATTTGGTTTGAAATCCGATGTTTTGGCTACTTTTGTGTGTTTGTGTTTACGGAAGATAAAGATGTCAATCAGTAATGTTAAATATTTTATTTAGTCTACTGCTAACCTGTTAATTTTAATTATTTACTTTTAATTTTTGTTTATGGTTATTTTTTGCTCTCTATGAGAGCTTAATCTTTTCGCAACATGTTGCGGCTTTCAGAGGAGAAGCGGCGCGAGAAACACTTCAAGCTCTTTTTCTAAGAAATACAGACGTTATACAAATAATATTTTTTGGAAAATTTATGGAGTTTTGACAAACAGTGTATACTTAATCATGAACAAACAAAAGTACAAAATCAATTATTCATTTGTAATTTAATATAGATAGACTTATTTTCCAGCTAAATACTAAAGTAACAGATAAAAAAAATTATGGTCATTGACCTCAATTATATAAGAGAAGCAATTCCTAGATCAAAATCTTTGAGGGCTATAATAATTCCTTTGTTAAATAACGTTACCCAAATATTTGTTTTTCAAAAAGGTCATCAACATACCACCAACTAACTTCCTTCAAACGCTCCGATAAAATAAACAATAGACAATAAGCGTTATCGTATGAGAAGTTACAATGAATGGTCCACTTAGAACCTTGTTCTGACAAAGCAATGGAAGTGCATAATTACATAGAAACGTTCAATTTTGCAGCCTAGAATATTCTGTGTTATTAATTTGTGTTTTAATGTTATTGATTTAAATAAATATAAGCAATTGGTAAATAAATATCAATTATAATGGGGATTATTCACAAAAAATTACCCTCTCATTTTATATTTTTATTACGTACAATAGGTTATTTTAAGATACTAATTTGAATATTTTTGTATTTTAAGCTTTAGTTTTTTTATAATCGATTTTAAAATTATTTCTCCGATGACGTCATAAGGGACGAGCTTCATTGATTTCTTTGCCTAGAAAACAAAAATAACAAAAGTATGTTTTATCTATATATAATCATAGTAATCTGTGCTACTATTTAATTGTCACTGTCATTACTCATAACGTATCGTGATCATTTTAGTGTTTTTTGTCGCTAGGCTTATAATTTTTCGTGTTCAACCATTATTATTTTCTATAGTTATCGTAAAAAAATTTAAAGTCATCTTTAGGGAAAAATCCGTGTTACAGAACTTAAATCAAATAATGTACAGCTAGAATTTTTTTATACCTAAAGCAGGCAAACAGGCAGACGGCCCACCTAATTGGATTTAGTAAGGTCAAATAAAGGTCAAACGCATTTCTTACAAAATACACGTTTTTTGGAATTTTAACTAGACAGAAATTATTAGGGACACTATTCCTAAAAATGGTTTTTCAAATAGCTAGATTGAAAAAAGTGAACAATCCCAATTGAGTATTGTTTACAACTTATTAATATAAGCAATATAATTTCACATACTTTATATTTTTTTGTTTTTCGATCAAACTGAAGGCGACATTATTAATAGGACATGGTCAAATATGTATACACATACTTAATCGCTTATTTGCTGCAATAATAATATACATAAGTTGATAAATCATTTTTGAAGTGAAACTTCTTTAGAATCGTTGTGATTTGAAACTAGTTAAACGAAAAAGCGACACTAAAAAAGGATAAACGCATAAATCTACTAAATACTCAATAAATTGACTAGATGCCAATCACTGGATGGGATACCAACAATAGTATAGGTGACCCTATAAATAATTTCTACCCAATATAATGGAAAACATATTTTTATATAAACTCAACTACGTGCTCAGCGATAGTTAAGTCATAGCGCCGCGGTGAGGGTCAGAGGTGAGGCGAAAGTGACCGGACGGCCAGACGAGTTGCAACCATTTTTCAATGCATACATCTATCATACACAGCATAAACACATGCATAGAGGTATCAATCGTTGATAGACTCTGCAGTGCGTGGATCACGCGACGTTCACTCGTTGACCACGCGAGGTTATCTAGGTCGGGGGCTTTATGTAGCTGTTCCCTTAAACAGGAATAATTTGTTGGGTTTTTATTACTGTCAGAGAGGCATTACTACATCATACAATTAACTTTTTAATATAAATTAATAAATAATTAATTAATTATAATTAAAAATAAACTAAGTTCTAAATAAATTAATATATATTAAAATTAAACTATACCATATATATAACTATTTTTGCAAAATAACAATTTAAAGTAAAAAATAGATTCCAGGTCGCCGTCGGCGGGGATGGTGGCCGGATTTCCATGTTGGATGACAATGCATATGCGTTGCCCTAAGTGCAAGCCAGTCTTTTGGTCAAACGAGACCTTAATTTAGAGGCGTTGAGAAGTCTGTTACTGTTTGTATTTTTTAGAAATTGAAGATAATTATTTCATCAATATGTCAATAAAATCAATTATGTATACAAATTAAAATTAAACGTTAAAAAATATAATAATGAAAATTACATATAATATATCATTCCAAATCGCCACAAGATGGGAACGATCCCAAAATGCTAGCCGCATTTGTTTTTCGTTAAATGGCAACGCTAATACGCTGCCCTAAATACAGGCCAGCCACGTAGGTTTTCATAATTACAATATCTATAAAGGGTTCAGATTTATGAATATAAATAAATATTTGAATATAGAACGAAGCTGTGGTCATAGACAATTTAAAAAAATATTAATGTGTGTGCAGTTCACATGTAGTAGAAGTGAAACAATTGGGGTGGGAGGAATTCTAAACTTCATGCCGTCACATTTCATATATTATATCGTTATATATTTAAACTTAAAAATACGAAATTTGAAGTATTAACGAAAAACTTCCAAACGTTTCCAATTCTATCTGTATGAAGCAATAGTAGTAGTAGTAGTCTGTAGTGCTAAAATATTATGTATTCTGTCTCATTCTCTCGCAGGTTTAGTTGTAATTTATGTGTTTATCTCGTTTAGTGACGCTTTTTCGTTACATATAACTTTCAAATGACAACGATTCTAAAAAAGTTTCACATCAATAAGCATTTTTTCAAAATCATTTTAGGTTTTAGCATCGCAATTTTGTTATGAATGAATGAATGAATGAAACTCTTTATTGTTCACCATAAACTTAAATCTAGACAATTGATATGGATAATTTTGTTTTAGAACAATGGGCGGCCTTATCGCTTATAGCGATCTCTTCCAGGCAACCCGGTGTCAGGAGATTTGAACGAAATTTAAATATAAGATTTTTGGTGGTGTATTATAAAAAAAACAAAATTTAAATAAAGTACTATATACTTTATTTAAATTTTGTTGTTATTTATATTATTTATAAAATACGGACAAAATAGCGGGCGCGCCTTAGTAATTGGCTAGAAATCATCTAGTACATTCATCCGGATATGTTTCCTACGTTCAACATAATCACCGGTTAGCTAAACACAATTAATTACAAAATTCCGCAAGGAAATAATATATTTGTAGAAAGTGTGTTGTTTGCCTTCATGTCTTCACTAACTGAAATATTTATGGATAAAACTATAAAATAAAGAAAACCTTGCTTAATAAATAATTAAACAACGTTTTAACGGTTTTAAGCGCGGTAATTTATTATACCGAGAATCAAATCCGGAGCCTCTGCGTTGCAGTGACGTAAGCCGGCAAAGGCTTAGCCCGTTCAACCACAAACACCGTCTCTATGGATGACCACTTAATTAGCTCTGGGTATAACACAAACCGCATATTAATCAAAGGTTCTTCAAAGTTATTATGAAGGTAAGCATATACTCAACAAACCAGTTTTGTATAACCAAAGACGTAAGTAATCAATCAAAGCGTTCAAAATTGATTATCTCTGGCGTTATTGCTTATGGAGAGAGTTCAGAACATGCTAGCTTCTTTTTAATATAAGGTCATTCAACTTACACACAAGTAGATAGCACTATAATTATCAAAGGAGCTATATAAGTTATATAGCATGCTTATAATTTAGGCTCAAAATTGAAAAGGTTTATAAGTAGGTATTGTGTGTCTTTTATTGTACTTTTTAATAATTAACCTTTTAAACGAATCAATAAAATGTGTGCTGGGACACATTAGAAGTGAAACTTCAACGTACAAGTTGAAAAACGAATCGCAACGGACAAGTGGAAAAACGAATCGCAACGTACAAGTGGAAAAACTTCTATTGACAAGTGACAAAATGAATCGCAACAAAATTTTAAGTTGAAGTTTTACGGGTAGATTCTTAATGTCCTTGTCCAATTTGAAAACCAGTCCGTAAAACTTCAACTTGTACGTTATCGCTGCTCATAGCCCTATCTTCTCTACTTACTTCTATGCTGAGGCGTGATAATATACATGTATATACAATATTTGATATTTAAAATCGATAGTGACGTTTAGCCTTAATTATAGACGAGAAATGCATTTCACAAGTGTCAAAAGCTTAGTTTAAAAAAGTCTATGTCCAAATTAAACATCAATTCAGAGACGTGAGCTACATTTTTCCAGCCTATTTCTTTACAAACTATTAATAGCGTGTAATAGGTTTTTCTTATATAATTTTTATTATTTTTCAGTGAAGTAGGCTAGCCACAGTAAAGTTCAGCCGTTGCATCATCAGATCCGTTTGTAAAGAGTTGATAACAGCTACGTAAACGACGCACTTTATGTCTGCAACTAGAAATTTTAGATTAATATAATTGGGTGGTAAATAACCACGTATTAATTACAAGTAAAACTATTTAAATTGTATACGTTGCCCGCTTGATGACAATTTTGAATGAAGACTTAAGTAAATATACGACGAAATTGATAATATTTTTATGAAGTTAGACACATTTAGGACGTAGTGAGTCTTTAACTTGAGTAATTTTAATTTTTCGTTTCGCCCTATACATTAATGAAATTCATAATGAACAAAACAAGGGCCAATTGGGACTAGTACATTGAGTTAGTGCAGGACCTTTTAACTATATTCTTGGTGTCATCACTTTTTCGACAAAATTGTTACATATATATGTTTACATCATAATTTTGTCAAAAAAAATATCAAAAAAAAAATAGTAACAAGGTCCTGCACTAACATCCACAAAATATATAAAAGTTCATTTAAGAAATATAGCAGAAAAAGAATGTAAATTATTGCACTCCAGTTTCTTCTATAATTTACATAAAAAGTTTATCGAATGTTATTAAATTGTATGTAGTGTGAGATACGTCTTAAATGAATAATAAATCGTGATTGAAAAGTGATGGGTTAAGAACCTAGGTATTTGTTGTTCAATGTCAAATGTTAATTGTTAAAAAATGGCATACTTTTGATATTTCGATAAAAAGCGACATTTTAAAACTATTTCTCAATAATGGAAATTCGTTATTAGGGAGATCACGACCCAATGGCTACTGTAAAGTAGTGGATATCGATCAGGACGGTAGCGGTCTTAGGATGTGAGAAACATACCAATCGCCTGAAGCCTAGGTCTTGCAAGGACCTTGCAACAACAGAATATAAAAGCTCCACAAAGGCCAAGTGCCACACAAAGATCTACCTCCTGAGGCTTCGTTATATCTGAGGCTGCCTTTGGATCAAGAATTTAGCAACATAGACATATAAGTGTGCATACATAACATATTGTATGTATGTGGCAATTATATAATATTATGATGTATATTCTGGAATATCATATTATATCCATATGAACACTGATACTTGAAATACTAGGACAAGTCTAAATTAAATAGTATTTTCAATTGTATGAAGCGTCACAGGATCGAAATAAATTTCTTTAATTTATAATATGCTCGACTAGTGTTCTAGAAGTATACGCTGTACTTAGAATCAACAGTGACTACTGAAAAATAGATTAGATTAGATAACACTTTATTGCTCATTAAAATAAACATTTACTACAAAAACAAAATAAATAATTACAATACTTCTTGGCAAAACAACAGGCGGCCTTATCGCTAAAAGGAATCTCTTCCAAGCAACCTAGTTAAAAGAAATTCTTAACTAATCTGACGATGTAAGTAAAGCAGAGAAAACATAGGATTGTACAATTTAAATATACATACTTACACTAATTTATAAATTTAAAACATACATAAATCCAGACACATTTAAAGAATACCATATATACGAAATTATCTAAATGAATATATTTATTAACATTATACATGACAAGCATTTAATAATTTAATAGCATATATAGTAAATGTTTATTCCACTAGACATATTTATTTAAAGACAAATAGTATTTCTAAGTGAGTCCCAAAAAGTAGGTGATGTTTTGGCCTCTCTAACAGTAAGATAGAAGATAGCTACGAGTACGGTAGATTAAAAAAGAACATTAAAAACGCGCTTAAAATTGTTAAAGTTAATAGTCATGTTTTATAGAGATTTTTTGTTTCTAAACACTGTTTCAGAGTTAAAATCGACGTGTTTCTGAAACATTTGAAACTATTGTCGTAAACATTTCGTGAGAATTATTGACGAAAAATGTCTGTTTCTGTATACATTTAGG
Organism: Dendrolimus punctatus; assembly: GCA_012273795.1. Lineage (NCBI taxonomy): Eukaryota > Metazoa > Arthropoda > Insecta > Lepidoptera > Lasiocampidae > Dendrolimus > Dendrolimus punctatus. The sequence goes on along the minus strand of CM022532.1, from coordinate 2,051,595 downwards.
TGTTGTTTTAAAATAATTACTGTACAGTTTCAAATTTCCCTAAGTATCACAAAAAAATTAAGAACTTCAACGATATGTTATTACATAGTGTTCTAATTAGCTTATTGGGAGCAATGCCAAATTTTGATACAGTTTTAACATGTTAGCAAAAGTGGATGGATGCAGAAGTCGCGGAAGGCCACGACACACCTTCCATGATCAAATTGATCGTGTACTAGCAGAAGGTGATGTCAGGAGCCTAAAGAACAGACGAGCGTGCATGACAAGAGTTATGCATGTCAAAGAAGCAAGTGAGGTGTGTAAGAATAAGACTGTATGGCGCTCTGTTGTTCGTGCCTACCCCGCAAGGGACCTGGCGTGAAGTTATGTATGTATGTATGTTTAACATGTTATAGCAAAGATGATATTGTTACGAGTTAGCGGGACTCGAATTAAAATACCATTAGAATTATTACAGAGTTTATTAGAACTAAATAAACAACAAATCCAAATGCAATGCAGAAGGTCGTAATTCAATAAAACGCGCAAAGTCCGTCACTATTAGATTCCTGAATCAACACGTCACGCCCGTATCGTAGTCGTAGTTCAACTGACTCCTCTCTTCATATAGAGAGCGGCCATCGTTTTGTGCTCCATAAATGCAAATGTGCCCACCCGGCAACGTCGCCACAGTTTCCTAGAATTAGCTTGTAACACCTGGCTAATGATGCTAATGAGCGAGTACAATACGACAATAGGCTGTTCTCCACTAGAAATGTATGCCAATAAATAAGTGAAAAGAAGAGGATCATAAAAAGGATTACAATCAGTTCAAATACCGACAGGTAATACAATGTTCTTCTACAGATCTGAATCAAAATTTGTTTTTGTAGGGGCCTAGGTTGTAACAATACATACAGAAAGGTTCATTTAAAAACAATAATCATTTACGAGGTTTTGAAATATTACAGCTGTACCGTTTGTCCGAAACATTATTTCTCAATTAATCAAAAAATGTCTCATGTAAATCAAAAAATAATCAAACCTTAATTTAATTAATATTCAAAATCGACAGGAAATGCTTTTAATTATCGTCAAAAAAAATTTAATGAAGCGTTCACAGTGAAATTCCTTCACGAGTAAATCTTAATAGTGGTTGGCATTGTGCGAAGGTCGTAGCTGATACCCTTCTATTAAAATTGTTTGCGTAATAGCACATATTTCTTGAGATATAAAATCACAAGCTTTTTCCCGTGGCTTCACTTGCGTTATTGTAGGGATCATCAATCATAAACATTATTGATGAATGCTCTTTAAAATATTTTTGACCAAAAACAAGACCGCTCTAAAAGATTCTCGGTAAGCTCTATTGTAGAAATAATTTATTCATATTACATAATATCCACTGAGGTATCCCAATGATTTTTTATACTAGCAGGAACGGAGAAAGAATACATTTTCCTGTGGCGGGGAAGCCTTTCGTAAGAGGCGACAAAACGACCCACAGCCAGGTGATAGGGCATTTGCCAGACTGAATGGCTACCACCCCTGGTCTAAAGCATGTCGCCATGCCATAACAACCTTGTGTTCCGGCATTAATGACGAGGTCCCTCTTTCTTAAGAGAGCAGCAGCGCATTTGTAGCACCCTTGGTGTTGCAAATGTTCATAGGCGATGGACATTTGCAAATAAAATTTTATTTATAACTAGCTGTCCGCAGACGTCGTCCTGCCGGTAAAAAAAATAGGGTTGATCGTAAAGGTTGAAATTGAGGATTGTATGTATTTTTGTATGTTGTATCATAAAAAATAGAAATAAAAAGTTGCCTAAAAAAAAAAAAAAATTTAGGGTGACTACCCTAACATTTAGGGGATGAAAAATAGATGTTGGCTGATTCTCATAGATACCGGATAAGCACAAAAAATTCATCAAAATCGTCAAGCCGTTCAGAGAGTATGGCAACGAAAACTGTGACACGAGAATTTATATATTAAGATTATTTATTTGGAAATAAAATAATGCCTGCTGAATTATCACCTATATAGTATATGTATATATACTATATAGTACTATATAGTATAGTATATCTCTCTCTCGGAGAAGGGCCTCGTTCTCGTGATATGTTCTTTATAGATTGCAGGTCTAGTGGGCGTCATCAGGATAAAATGCGAGCATAAAGATTCGATCAACATTTTGACATAGTTTAGACCGAGCAGCGGGTTCAGGCCACCGCTCATATTTCTAACTTAACGCTTTCTTTAAAATTCTCAATGGTCCAACTCGACCTATTGCCATCAACCAAATGTGCCACAAAAACTTCTCCGTCTACCGAAGTAGATACTACTAAAGTCTAATAGAGGGCGTCTGACCCCGCTCCATAGCCATATGCTCTGCTCTGATTGGTCGTTTATTAAATTACATTATACATAACTTTTATTAGGTTAGAACGATCTTTAAGTTATAGAAACATTTAACAAATCAAATAAAATTAAACTAAGAATTTTAAAAGTAGTTAAAATGTAAACAAATAATATTGTGTGTTATACATCCAAACAATCAATCCGATTCATAGCTTCCCTCCGACATATATATATATATATATATATATATATATATATATATATATATATATATATATAAGAAACTAAAAATAATATAAAATAAATACACAGATATTCATAATATATACATTTTATATATTTATATACGGCTTGACGCTGTACGCAGCTTACGACCTATAACCTACCCCCTATAACTATAACTCATAAAATACCGCTGCCTAAGCTACCACATTCTTTTACACTCGTTGGCATTCAGTAATATTTATTCAATGAGGAAACGTAGTGTTTGGCAAAAAGTGACACAGTTCCACTCAAACTGCACCGACTCGTGTAGGCAATGCAGTTCAGTTTCGCAACTGCATTGTAAACTTGTACCACTTAGGTCTGGTAACCGGTTACTTGGATTTGGTTTCAAAAACTCGTACCAAAAATGTTGATGTCGTTTTAATTGAATTCTGTTGTGTTTAATGATTTATCCATTATCTTTAAACTCGCAATCAAATTGCTATTTAAGCCTCTAGTATGTATACTAGTCAAAAATTTATTTACTCGTTTATAGTGATGGGTCTATCTCTAATTAATTAAATGAAATGAAATTCACTAGCATGTAAGTAAGTAGTACATGGTTCATATAAAATTACTAAAATACAGAGAACATATATTTTCTTAAATTTTCGCGACTTGTACAGATAATAAAACTATGTTTTAACGGTTTTAGCCACACACACGTTTTAGTTTCACAACATGTTGTGAAGCGGTGGTAAAATTAGATTGGCTTCCATAGAGTAAATAATATCTATAAACAAAATTAAAACTAAATAATTAAAATGAACAAGTTGGCGGTAGGCTGAATAAAAACTTTGACAATACACGTTAGACAAATGTCACCTTTGTCTTCCGTGACCACGGCCACTGAAAAGCGGCCGAAACGTCGGATAAAGCAAAATAAAATAAATTACCACGCTTACAACCGTTAAAGCATAGTTTTATTATACAGAGAATAGTACAAATGGCGTCCTAAAAGAGACTCTATTTCCTGAGCTGGCTCTCCTTTTAGCCTATGTGGCGGGCCGCATTCATTGCTGATTCTTCTTCTTCTGCAGCCGATCTCAGTCCACTGCTGGACGTAGGCCTCCCCAAGACATATCCCGGTCTCCTGTCTTCCTCATCCTCATCACTGTAGGATTCGCTTCAGTCATATAATTCACATCATTGCTGATAGTACATTAATGCAATGTCTTTGTGTAGTGAAAATTTATATATATAAATAATATTCTATTGTTAAATTAAAAATTATAATACAAGTAAATATCCATATTAAACTAGAAACTAAACTAGTATATAGTAATTTATAATACTATTTGTAAATAAAACAATAAATCAAAACAAAAAAGAAAAGAAAAGTTAGTAACCAAACCATTCTTACCGGGAACTTTTCCGAAATATCGATAACGATGCCGCGTTGTATGGCAATGCTTATTTGTTGGTTTGTTTTCGCACCCAGTATTTGGCAGTCTGGATGAAATTTAACTAATCTTAATTTCTTTTCAGATAGTTCATAGAATAAAAGTATTAAATGGAAAAAATAAAAATTACACGAACAATAAAACAGCTGAATGGTTTCACTCCTTTTATTCCAACAGGTTATAGTTTATTCTACTAATAGCTCTTATCTGATGCTTGAAAAATCTGCCCTAACTTAATTAAATGCTAGTAGTTAATAATAGTTAGTCCGCTAACTCCTCCAATAAATAGTTGGCTAATAGATAGATACCAATACAAACATGAACTTAAAGACTAAAATTATATCTAGTTATGTACAAAGGGCGGTCATATCGCTAAAAAGCGATCACTTCCAGACAACTCCATGAATTAATATATATGAATAAAATAAAATCCACTTATATTCAAACTAAATAACAGAACTTATCGTTTCTTCTAATCTCGAACAAAATACGTGATTTAATATCCTCCTTCCTATATATAGGAAGTAAAATGTATGATGATACAATTTACTTCATCTATATTGAAATCAAGAAGAAACATAACTAAAATAACACTACTTTTGCTTACATAAATATTGAAAAACTTACTGGCTAAATTTTGCAATATTTTGATACAAATCAAATCCCGTTTTAATCATGTTAGAGTGCCAATAAATATTTTTTATTTCTTAAATTAACCTTATACATGCCTTAATCTAATTTCCTTAACATCCTACAAAAACCAATTAAAATCAAGGTCCGTTTAACCAAATTATGAGAACGCGTTGAACTCTTTAATGCTGCGATGTACAGGTCGCCAAACAGATGGGCAAACTGGCTACGCTGAACTCTCACTTTTGATTGCACAGCGTGTTTTTTAAAAAGCGAAAGCTTTTTTCAACCATGTCACTGGGTGTGTGTATAGGTGTATGTAATATTTAATTATTTATTACATAAATTTATTGACTACTTAGATTTAATTTTGTTATTGAAACAAGATTTATAGCGATGCTAGAAATTACATTTCGTTATGTAAATTGCTTAAATACATATTATACAAGTTTTGACATATCAATACTACACTTATTTCATGTTAGCTTGAAATTCACATACCATGTCATTGAAAATCACAAGAATTTCAATGAAGGTTATTTGGATTGTTTATGTCCTACTTACTGAACTTATTTTAATGAAAATCAATTCAAATTAAGGCCGTACTAACTCCATATTAATGCAAATTTTGCAACAACTTAATACCTTGTAATAACTTAATACCTTACTTATTCCATTGAATATCGATTGTTTTTGGAAGTTTATTCCATTTTTAATGGTTTCAAATATACCGACTGTCATTAATTATGTTATTTATACTTCCATTAATGTATATACGTTTAAATGGAATATAAGATACTTTTTATACAAGTAGTTTACTCGGCCTGAGACCTAATTCTGATATTGATGTCAATGTTAAGGTTTTATTTAGGCTACCCCCCAACTTGTTCATTTTAATTATTTAGATTTAATCTTGTTTATGATTGTTATTTACTCTATGGGAGCCTTATCTAAAATTATATTAAAACTAGCTGCGCCCGCAGTTTCACCCGCGTGGTGATGGAAAATCGTTATATTTTGGATAATTCACACTATATCTTCATAAATAATAGCCTATGTGTTAATCTAATGTGTAAGCTATATAAAGTTTCATCATTATCTATTCAGTAGTTTTTGCGTGAAAGAGTAACAAACATACATCTATATATCCATCCATACATCCATTCTTACAAACTTTCGCGTTTATAATATTATAGAGAATAAAACTAAATAATTTAACTGAACAAGTTGGCGGTAGCCTAAATAAAACAATACTCATTGACATCTAACATCATTAGCTTCCGTGATCACAGCTACTGCAAAGTGGCCGAAACGTTGGAATAATAAAAATCAAATAAATCACCGCGCTTAAAATCGTTATAACGTAGTTTTATTATGTATACTAGTCGCGAAAACTTAAGAAAATATGAAACAACTTGCTCTTTACATTTAGCCAAGCACTATTAATAGCTACAGTAAGTTATTCCGCATGTACGTAGCGAAGAGCCGGAATCCATTGGTCGGGGAATGTGCGCAGGCGCAGCCAAGGACATGACACCAGTACGCGGGTAAACCAATATGACACAATACTTATAGATTGTATGTACGTAAATGAATATATTGGATATTTTCTTAATAATCAGTGTTGTTTCGGATATAATTCCGGCACAGCAATATGCTGAGTGTAAACATTGTTTGCTGAAATGTATAAGGAATGTAATTACGTCGATATTTCTTCAAATAAAGTCTTTCTTTCTTTCATAATATTCGAGGTACATATATAATAATACTTAACTTTTATTTTTTATTGCAGGAGTTCAGCAGACAGGCAGACGGCTCATTTGTTGGTAAGCGGTTACCGTCCCCTATGAACATTTGCAACACCGAAGGTGCTACAAATGCACTTCTGCTTCTTAAAGGAAACTGGAACCTGGTCACTAACGCTGGAGGTTGTTATGGCGACATACTCTAGACCAGAGGTGGTAGCTATCGAGTCAGGCAAATGTTCTATCACCTGGCAAACATTGACAGTTAACATCTTTGTCTTCTTGATTAAAGTACTTACTGGATTGTGGTCAAAAACTATCATAATTATTATAAAATTGTAAAAGTGTGGGCATTTGTTTTTAACTTTTTTGTGTTTGTCTGTTTCAATGGGTTTCATATAAAAACTAATTGACCGATTTCGATGCGGTTTTCACTTATCGACAGCAAGTGCCCGGCCTAAAAATTTGCAGTGCTTTATATCCCGGGAATCTTTGAAAATTTTTGATAAGACAACTTTGATCTCTGTCAACGTGCACGAAGTCGCAGGCAAATACTAGTAACGAAATAAAAATCAAATAAAATGCAATGTTAACACCATCTTGTAAAATAACGGATCTAATATCCACTATCATAACATCAGGAGTAGGAGTTCCCATGTTATATGGAGTCGAAATTTAAGCGAGCAAGTGTGGAATGCTCTACTCACCCATAAAGTACAATTCTATTCACTGTGGAAAGTAAACTTTAAGATTAATTACCCACTGTTCTACAATTACGCAAATATTTTAATAAGCTTACCTAATTAATGCTAAATTGTCAGTAACATTCACGTAATGAAGTTGACTCCGTTATTTATTATTACGATATTCTACTTAATTAGAATCGGAAACATTTCTTACTCATCTATCTAACTCATAAAAAATCTCTAGAAAGGTCGAATTTTTGCATTAAATTTGAATTATTACGCTCTAAAACTTTATCGAGACGTAGCTGAATGTTTGGTAAACCACCAAAAGGTTGGCGTCTATTTTGCTCAAAGATTAAGCGTTGCTATAAAACGTGGCAACGCCGCCAGCCTTTTGGGAACGACAAGGGAGAGGTTTGAGACCAATATTTTATCTATACTTATGCCCCTTATGAGAATAAGGACTAAGTAAGCACTAGAGTCGATTGAGTGGAGAGCCAGGAGGCTGCTTGGCAACGACCAACTTTTCGATGACAAAACGCAAAGTCTCGGACATCGACGCAGGGTTGCCAGCTTGTCGGTTTTCTATAGGATTCTCTTTGCAGAGTGTGCAGCTAAGCTCTTCGATCTGATCCCGCCACATCCCTTCCATCATCGGACAACCAGACGCACCAGCATACGGCATCGATATATGGTAGATATTCCATCTATAAGAACGAAGCGCTTTGCTTCTAGTTTCATCATACGCACCGCAAAGGAGTGAAACTCATTCTCACTCACCTAGGTGTCTTCAAGGTAGCCTAGGTAAGCGTGTTCCACCCTAGCCCACATATGATAAGATTGTGGTCAAACACAAACCTATACTACAATAAAAAAGGCCTCTGCTCCGATCCTACTTATTCTTGTTAGTAGTACACAATATCGTTTATAACCAATGCCGTTCTGTTATGAATATCTTCTGAATATCTACTCGGATCGAATATCTTCCAAATGTGCGTAACAGCTACTAGAGAACGATTCTTATGAGACTGAAAATGCATATACCCAAGAACTATGACGATTTATTAATAATTATAAACTAATATCATTTGTTGTTGAGGAGAGGAAGCGGTGGTAGATTCGTGACCTTCATTAAGTAATCTATAAGATTTAATTTAAGAAAAAATACCTTTATTTCTTGTTTTCATAGTGCGTGGGTGATTTCAAATTTGTGAACCATCCATCCATACCGTTAACTTTCTCAAAAAGTCAGACCCATAAAGATACACATAGGGAATGATCATAAGAAAAATTACTATTTTTAGTTTCCTTATAACTGCTCTAAGGGCTTTTTATAAATTATTACTGACGAAGATCTTCGATCCTTTACCCTGAAGAACTCGCCATTCCAAAATTAAAAGTCAGTTAAAAATTATTCTGTGTTCCTACTCGAATTGCAAAGCTTAAACGAATATTATACAAAAAATAGATATATAATATACCTATTTTATGTCTGAACCATAAGGTTACTTATATGTATGTATAAAAGAGCCACAAACAAGACCTCGAAAATAGGACCAGTAAATAATAAAATAAATTACAAAATTATGTTAAAAAAATATCTGAGCAGATTGTTGGTGTCCTGTGACTTATATACCTATATATTATAAACTTTTACAATCAATTTTATAACCAATATATCAAGCAAAATTATAAACAATCTAAAGAAAAAACTGTTTATCAACTCAAGCGAAATCTTACTATAAAAGTTTTACATTACGTACGAAGTCAAGACTTAATTATATTAAATTAATTAATAATTAGATATACATTCTTTGTGTATAATCTATGCCAACTTTCTTTACGCAGAGATAAATAAAAAAAGTGCATATATTATAATTCAAAACTGGAACATAATGACCATAGACTAAGTAATTATTTTCTTTCAAATTATATAATTTTAATGAAGATATTATATGTATTTCCTTATGAAGTCATTTAAATATTATAATAATTCGAGATCATTCAAGTATTTGTATCACAAAGAATTCTTGTTTCAAGACCAGTTTTTATTTATGTAGATATCGTAGTTGTTTTTGCGAAGGTGATCTATATAGAGGTTTATAAAAAAAAAATCTTAGCAGTCATAATACCTAACTATACAGAATCGCAATTCTTGGCAATCTGCATCGCCACTCACTATTGTACCTTTTATGGTATAAGCCGTGAATAAATAAATTCTTTACTTCAATATTTAAATATTAAGTGTTAATAAAAAATAATTGTAAATATTTTAAAATAATATATATTAGTACTTAAAACATACCATTTTGAAATTGTGTAAACTCCACGTCCTTTCAAAATTTCCCATTCTCATTTTCAATAAAACACACAAAGAATCTCTTAAAAGTAGTCTTATTGTCTTCAATTCACATCATCACCACATCACAAAGATTAATGTATCCAATGCACTTTTTAAAAAAGGAAATTAAAAAAATGTAAAACACAGGCCGTTGACACGCGCGTTTAAAAAGTTAACGTTTGAATGTTTCGGCGGGAAACGACAATTCGCGCGGGCTGCGCGCCACAGACTGCCAAGCAAGATGGCGGCGTTTTTTGACGGTTCACACGAGTCGATTCACTTTCTACGACCTTACGTTTCATATGCGGCGTCTCGTAATTAACTAAGCGCGTTTACGTAATACAGCGATGTAACCTGTGTCAAATCAAATTTCCGCGAATGCTCGTTTTATTTTCGAGATTTGTGCCAAAAATGTTGTTCCGTGCTCATGCAATTGAGGGTAGTTAAATATTCGCTAGGGTTGACCTCAGCATATCGTCACGGATACTGACTTGCATGAAACTACTTCAGCTTTACACGTGGCTACGCTCTTCTAAATGCCCTATCCTATTTTGCAGGATAAAAGTATTTCACGGTCACATTTTTATTGGTGTGAATTTAAGATCCATATCCAATGGAAAATACCTATTATTAAAAGAACATATATAAAGAAAGAAAGAAAATTCATTTATATGGTGTTTAAACATATAGCGAGACACACTGAAAAACAAAAACAGACAGCAAAAACTTTGTACCCCTAATTACGATAATTGCGCCGAGGGAGGAGCATGAAGTTTCCCACACTTATTGTTTATATACAGAAGGAGTGTAGAATGCTAATCTGTTTTTTAAAATTATACATAAAAATAAATTAAATCAATAAACATTACACACACTACCATGTATTTAACACATACACATATATATATTCTTATGTTAAAGTCAAATTAACAGTGTAGCCTTAGCGAAATCTCTGATTATGGAAGATTATTATATTTGACAACAGAACCTTAATACTCATCATCTTCAGCCAAATTCCACTGCTGGATGTAAGCCTCCCCAAATACGCGCCACATATCCCGGTCTCCTGTCTTCCGCATCCAGCCCCTGCCGGCGATCTTGCGCAGGTCGTCAGTCCACCGGGCTGGCGGGCGTCTTACGCTACGTTTACCGAGACGTGGTCTTCAATCCAGGACTCGTTTGCTCCATCGGCCGTCGATCCTGCGGCAGACGTGACCGGCCCACTGCCACTTCAACTTGTTAATTTTGCGAGCTATGTCAGTTACCTTAGTTCTCTTACGGATGTCCTCATATCTGATTTTATCCATAAGAGAACCTAACATAGCTCGCCCCATAGCCCGTTGAGCGACTTTGAATTTTTGGACCAGTCCCGCTGTCAGTGTCCACGTCTTGGCACCGTACGTCATTATGGGTAGGACGTACTGCTCGAAGACTTTCGTCTTCAAGCATTGCGGAATGGTCGAAAAGAAGACTTGACGAAGCTTACCGAGCGTCGGCTGAAGGATGCCGCGAGCAGAGTGTCGGACATTGTCGACACGCTGGTCACGCGGGATCCGGAAGCCGAGGCATGGAAGCTCGGCAACGAGAACGCTCGTTTGCGCATAGAGGTGAATTCGTTGCGGGAGGAAAATCTTTCCTACCGTAAGGAATTTGAGGAAATGCGCAAGGCCCTTAAGGCCTCTGCTCCGGTAGCGGAGCCGGCGCCCGTCGTCGTGGCGGCGCCACCCCCCGCGCCTGTCAAGCGGAAGGCGCGGGCGGTCGCGGCGGAGGCAGCGGCGATTCCGGAATCGCCCGCTGCGCCCGTGGCGACTAAAAAATCGCGTCCGGCCCCCGCCGCGTTGGCGGGGCCAAAACCGACTTCCGCCGACGGGGCGGAGTCGGCCGCGGCGCCCGCCGACGGGGCGGGCTCGGGTTCGGGCTGCGGTCCGACAGTGGCACCCGCCGACGGGGCGGGTGCGGGTGTGGGTGCGACGTCCACCCCTCCGCTCGGGCTCAGCGGCGGCGGGTACGATGCGCTTTTGCGCGTCGTGCTCGACGCTGTTGCGCCATTAATCGACGCGAGGTTGGCCGCCATCGAGGACCGGCTGAACCCCGCGCCGACCCTCCGCCCGCCGCTTGCGGCGGACCGAGGTAAGGCGCCGGCGCCCAGACCGGCTCCTCGCGCGGCCGTCGCGCTCGCGGCCACCGCGGTGGCCACCGGACGGCCAAGACCGGCCACGGCTGCCGCCGCCGTCCGTCGAGGTATGGGGGAAGCGAGTACCCCGGCCCCGATGGAAGTGGTGGTGGCGGCCCCGGCCGCAGGGGTGGCGGGCTCCCCACAGCCGCCGCCCCCAAAACAACAAAAAAAGAAACACAGGGGAGGTGTGAGACGGACGCTCAGGAGGAAGCGGAGGGCGGAACGCGCCGCCGCCGCTGCCGCCCCTGTGGCCTCCGTCTCGGCCCCCACCCCTGTGACACCGGCTCCCAGGCGTCGGGCGGCGCCCGCGGCCGCGACACCGGTCGTCGCGGCCCCCGCCCCCCGCCCTCGAGTCGACGTCACCGTCGCGCCACCGCCGGCGCCCGTGGCCCCCGCCCCCACCCCCGCTCCCGGGGGGAGGCGTGGACCACGGTCGTCGGGCGGAAAAGGGGTAAGGGGGCGAGGGCCAACGGGCCCCCTCCCCCCCCCCAGGCACAAGCTGCTGCCCCTTCGACGGGAAGGAGGCAGCAACCGCGTAGGCAGGCTCCGAAGCCTGCCGCCGTCTACCGCGAGCCGAGTACGGCGGCAGTTGTTATCAAGCTGCTGCCGGACGCGGTCGCGAAGGGTGTCGGCTACCGCGACGTCTTCGCTAAGGCGAAGGCCTCGGGGGTGGTCGACATCACCGCCATGGGTCTCCGCGAGGGGCTGAAGGTGGTGCGGACCGCCAAGGATGGGCGCCTCCTCCAGTTCCAACCGGGACCGGAGGGCGCCGCCAAGGCGGATCGCGTCGCCGAGGCTCTTCGCGGGGCCCTTGCAGGGTTGGCCGAGGTCATCCGCCCAGTAAAGCGTGGGGAGCTTTACATATCTGGGCTGGATGACTCGGTCACTATCGATGGGTTGCGCGACGCGGTCGTGTGCGCCAGCGGATGCAGGCGCGACGACGTGCTCGCGAAGCACATCGGTGCCGGACCGGGCGGCCTGGGCGCAACATACGTGTTGTGCCCGGTCGCTGCCGCCAAGACCATCGCCGAACTGGGCTACCTCGTGGTGGGCTTCACTTCGGCGAGGGTCGAGGCAATGGAGGCTAGACCGATACGTTGTTACCGCTGTTTCAACGTCGGTCATAGCGCCCAACAGTGCCCGGATACGTGCCCGGACCGGTCCAAACTGTGCCTCCGCTGCGGTAAAAGCGGACACAGGATTCCGGACTGTAAGGCACGAAAACCCCACTGCGTGGCGTGCGCGGCGGGGGGCCTTAACGCTGCCCATCCTACGTTGGCGAGGTTCTGCCTACCTCCCTTCGTAAAGGGCAAATTCGTCCACCCGCGGACGAGACGAGGTGCGGCTGCAACTGCGGCGACGGCTGTGCAGGCAATGGACACCTCCAATGCCTAGTACACCCGCTACAGCGTTTTTTCAGGCCAACGTAAACCACTCCCCCACCGCCCAGGACTTGTGCCTGCAGGCGATGGCGGAGTGGCGAGCGAACTTGGCCGTTATCAGCGAGCCGTATTACGTTCCCCCCGCCGGCAACTGGGTTGGCGATCTCGACGACACGGTAGCGGTGGTGGCCAGGGCCGGATCTGGTACACCGCTTACGTGTCTCGAAAGAGGAAAGGGCTATGCGGTGGCGGAAAGCGGGAGTATCGTCGTCATCGGCGTTTACTTCTCGCGAAACCGCCCTCTGGCGGAGTTCGAGCTTCACTTGGACGCCGTCGGGGCTGCCGTTCGCAGATTGTCACCCAAAACGACTTTCGTGATGGGCGACTTTAATGCGAAGCACCAATCCTGGGGAAACGTCATCACGGACCCTAGGGGTCGGGCAGTTGAGGATTGGGCTCTTCAAGCCGGCCTCACAATATTGAACCAGGGGTCGGTCCAGACCTGCGTACGCGCACGGGGTGGATCGATCATCGACCTGTCATTCGCCACTCATGCGGCCGCCCGCAGAGTGACCGGATGGAGGGTGCTGGAGGAGGTGGAGTCGCTCTCTGATCATCGGTATATCAGATTTGAGCTAACGACCCCCTCCTCCGGTCCGAGCCCTGTTCAACGTCGCCCCCCTCTCCTCCCGCGTTGGGCCCTTACCAAGCTCGATCCGGAGCAGGCCGAGGAGTGGGCATGTACGGAAAGCTGGGCCTACCCAGCCGATTTCGCGAATTTGGACACGCAGGCAGAGCACATGCGCAAGACCCTGACGAGGGTTTGCGACGCTGCGATGCCACGCGTCTCCAAACGGCAGCCTTCGTGCAGGCAGGCGGTCCACTGGTGGACCGAGGAGCTCGGCGAGATGCGAAAGGCAGTTCGCATCATCAGCCGCAGGCTCAAACGCTGCAGGGCGCGCCGTCCTCCGGACTATGTCGCGGAAAATGGACTCGTGGGAGAGTTTAGGGAGGCCAGAAAGGCCCTTTCGATTGCGATATTGCAGTCGAAAGCCCGGGCTCGGGCCGAGCTCCTCGAGACGCTCGATCGGGACCCTTGGGGGCGTCCGTACCGTGGGGCCCGCAACAAGTTGCGGCCTTGCACTTCCACGGCTACGGAAACGCTCGAACCCGAGGTGCTCCGTTCGGTGATCGATGGGCTCTTCCCGGATCCGGGGAACTTCACTCCCCCCAGTATGGGTCCACCCATTCCCGACACCCCCACGGACGAGGAGCCTCACTCCATCTCCGAGGGGGAACTCGACGTTGCCCTGGACCGGCTCCGGGGCAGGAAGACGGCTCCGGGACCCGACGGGGTCCCCGGTCGCCTCCTCTTCCTGGCTGCAAAACATCTACGCAGCCAGCTGCGGGACCTCTTCGAAGCCTGTATTCGCGCAGGTAGGTTCCCGTCGCAATGGAAGGAGGGGCGTCTGTGCCTTCTTCCCAAGGGAGGTACTAAGCCTCCCGACGATCCGTCCGCCTACAGGCCCATAGTGCTGCTGAACGAGGTCGCCAAGGTCTTCGAGAAGATCTTGGCGGAGCGGCTCGTGAAGCATCTAGACACCGTGGAGCCGGGGCTATCAGATACGCAGTTCGGGTTTCGGAGGAGGCGGTCCACGATGGACGCCTTCGAGACGCTGCGAACGGTGACGGACGAAGCTGTCCAAGCGAAGGACGTCGTTCTTGCGGTGTCGCTAGACATAGCGAACGCCTTTAACAGCCTCCCTCATGAGACGATCAGGGAGGGGCTCCGTGCACACGGAGTCCCCCCGTACCTCACGAGGCTGTTGGGCGAGTACCTGCGGGATCGACACATCCTTTGGGAGGGCGGTGAGTCCGTCAATCACGAGTTAGGTCGGCGACGTGTCGCGTGCGGCGTTCCACAGGGGTCGGTCCTCGGGCCGATCCTTTGGAACGTAGGCTATGACTGGATCCTTCGGGTGACGGTCAGGCCCGGGGTAGGGCTGATCTGCTTTGCGGACGACACCCTACTCACGGCACGCGCCGCGTCATTCGCGGAGTCCGTGGACGTCGCCAACGACGGGTTGGCGATAGTCGTAGACAGAATAGCTAGGCTGGGCTTGAGGGTCTCCCCCGCGAAAACGGAGGCCATCATGTTCCATAGGAAGTTTCGTAATCCACCCCCGGATCTGTCCGTTACAGTCCAGGGGGTGGCGATCAGAGTAGGGCCCACGATGAAATATCTTGGGCTAGTCTTAGACGGGAAATGGCTGTTCAAAGCGCATTTTGAGCAGTTAGTTCCCAAACTCGTGAGTTCCGCGGGCGCACTCTCAAGGCTTCTTCCCAACGTGGGGGGGCCGGGGGGTGCGACGCGGAAACTATATTCTGGCATCCTGAGGAGTATGGCCCTTTACGGTGCCCCCGTCTGGTTCGAGTCGCTTCACCGCCACAATCGAACCCTGCTGCACCGGGCGCAGCGGGTTCTGGCCGTGAGAACCATACGTGGGTATCGTACAGTGTCTTGGACGGCGGCGACACTCTTGGCAGGCGAGCTGCCCTGGCCTCTCCAGGCAGACGTCCTGTCCAGGGTTCGTCGTACCCAGCAGGATGCCCTAGCTAGAGGACTGACCTTCTGTCAAGTTGAGATAGAGACGGTCAGGAAGCGGGAAACCGCTTCCTGCCTCGTCGACTGGTCTCGTGACCTCGAACACCCTGCGGCCGGCGGCTTTACGGTGGACGCAATCAGACCACAACTGGAGGAATGGGTTAACCGCACTAGCGGCACCCTCACCTTCAGGACGACGCAGATACTGACCGGACACGGTTGTTTCGATCAGTATCTGTTTCGCATTGTGGGCTGCTTGCCTTCTCCGGATTGCCGACAGTGTGGCGCACCCGATACGGCGTTTCATGCGCTTGTCGAATGCGCTGCCTGGGCGCCGCAGCGTTTCGAGCTCGAGACAAAGTTAGGAGCCGTCGCATCGCTCGGCGATTTGGTAACGGCCATGTTGCAGAGCGACGACCGCTGGGATGCTGCGGTTTCTTTTTGTGAGGCAGTTATGTCTCTGAAAGAGGCCGCAGAAAGGGATAGGGAGCGAAGTCCTAGGGCGCGTGCTACGGTCTCTTCTCGAGGTCGCCGGCCTTCAGCCGGCACCCGGAGAGGCAGGTACGCGCATTACTTCCCTCCCTGAGGTAGGATCCGGAACGATGGGGGCCCTTAGCTACTAGGTCAATGCAAGGGACTTAACAACTACCCCCGTTTCGTAGTGGAGTGTGTTCTCCCGGGGCACACTTCAGCACTTTATGCGCTGGATCGACTGCTGAGTAACTATGTTCTACATCTCAGTCTTTCCTTCACATCAAAGCGCAGGGCCGCGAAGGGAGGAGGGGTTTTTTAGTGGGTATTGAGGTTGCTCGCCCGTGCGGCATCGCTCGGAGTCTCCACACTCCTCTGTGTAATCCATAGCGGACGAAGCGCAAGTAGAGCATACAATTGCTAGCGTTATCGCCCCCCGTGGATTCGTGCCGTTTCCTAGTGACGGCCCAGAGAGTGCGTAAATCGGTTAGTCATTTTTACCCGCCTCAAAAAAAAAAAAAAAAAAAAAAAAAAAAATGCTGCCCAGCCTAACTGAATCCTATTGGCTTCCCCCTCGAAGTTGTGCCTGCCAACCTGTATTTTCTGAACCTTAATACTAATACTTAATAATAGATCATTTATAAATGTTTGGTATCATATATTCCTTGCGCCTTGTCCCATACAAATTATTATATTTATAATAATGTATTTACACGAGTCAGATCTCGGTCGCATGTACCTAATTAGGTCTAGTCTTCTGGACTAAGACTTCTGGCTTGTTACATTCAGTTAGTATTGAAAATTTAATCAAATATGCTCATAACTTTACAATATTTGAATAATACTTTATGTTTTGATTTAATATTCTTGGGCACTATTTGGGTTGGGTTTTTAATAAACATAACTGAAGTTTGTATATATCCATTAGATATATAGATAAAATATTGGTTCCAAAGCACTGTCAATTATTGGGAACGTGGTAGAGCAATGCTGGAATTCTTGGTTACATTCAGGGTTGGCTCGATCAATTAGATACCACGCTCTAACAGAACATCAGCGTGAAAGGATTAGCGTATGGCCTGAGTGCCCACTCTATTTGAGCTTGCAGCAAGGCGGAGCGTGCAGCGTTCGTGTCAAACACATGGAAACGCTAGCTGGTGTCCTTAGTGGCGACCGGCTGGTGCGGCGGCTCCAGCGGGGCGTGTTTACATTAAGCATACGTAGTATCCATAGTAGGTTGTGCATTGAGCGACGCGTCGTGTATATGAACACTGCACGCCCCGTTCCGCTGCACGCTTGGTTCGGGCTTGCACTGAGAGCGTGGATAAACTTATTTATTTATGGAAAACTAACAGCCAAATACATTTGACTGGATAACTATAATTAACAACAGAAAGCCCATGGTAGGTTTTCACGAATAATCAATTGGTTAAAAGTAACATGCTGACGTAAAAAAGGCACCAAGATGCTTAGTCACTGTTGAAAAATCTAAGGCTTAGAGAACGCTTGTCATATTAATCGTATTTACTTACATTATTTAAATAATTACTTGCATGCAATAGAAATGAATTTTGTCTGTAATTAGTAAAACTTAAAGGTACATTTAGTTTTATGGGTTCATTAAATTGTATACATTCGCTGGAATATTAAAGTGGACCTTACTTAGAAGATCTGGACAATTAATATCGGAGGAGATAATTTTTATAAGAAGTAAAAAGTCTGTAATACCTCGTCGGTCTTTAAGTGGCAAGAGGTGAAACTTTTTGCAAAGATCAAGATACGAATCACTAGAGATCTGGATCTTTTTCCTATAACATAAATGTCGAATAAAACTTAAATTTAAACGTATCTAAACGTTCAACCAGTTTGTGAACGATGAACGCCGAGCGGGCACTCGGTCCACTCATTTGGACGCTCTAATGCCCACAGTCCGTCCCGCTGGACGCTTTGCCACTCAGGCTTCAGGTCTTCAGCTAATCGTGTTCCATACGTAATGCGGTACCGGTAGAAGATAAGGGGACGCCGAAGAAGAAGCGAGGAGAAACTTACCGCGCAACCACTCTATTGCCACACTTCAATCGTCCCCTGGGTTCACACACCACAAGGATTTGATTTAAACGAAATTTAAGCTAATTAATTAAATTAGAAGTGGTTTTCTTTCTGTACTCTCTGGGTACAATCGTATAATGTTTAATTTGTAATTCATATATGAACATGTCAAAACGATAGGCGCGCCGATAGTTAACGGCATTCTTTGAGAATAGTTTTTGTGACAACCGGTCACTTATCTAGGTCGTACTGAAGGCTACTGTAATATTTTGTTACATGAATAGGCTTGTTGAAGTCGTAATATTTGAGTAGCTATGGCTGTCACTTCTTATTTAAAATGGTAATTGAAACAAATCGCAATAAATTCTGCAATAATTTATACAGATAAATAAAATTGAAATTTCTGTTTTCAATGTTTAAATAATAACTTTTTGCTAAATACAGATGAAAGTATATATTTTTAACTATAATTAATATGCTTTTGGAATCTTTTGTAAATTACGTCACGATTTGCATTGCTCTTACAAAATCTAGGTATCCAAAATCATGAACGTTTTATAAGTGGATATAATTTGTGGCGAATTGTACTAATATGCTTTTGGACTCGTTGCAGAAATGACGTCACAATTTGAATTGCTATTACAAAATCTAGGTTTCCAAAATCATGGACGTTTTGTAGGTGGATAAAAATTTTGGCGAATTGTACTAATATGCTATTGGACTTGTTACAGAAATTACGTCACAATTTCATTGTTCTTACAAAATCTAGGTTTCCAAAATCATGGACGTTTTGTAAGTGGATAAAAATTGTGGTGAATCGTACTACTTATAAAGAACAGTGAAAACAGACAAAAACGAAACCTTTTTCTCTGAGTAATACATTATAAAATGGATACTTTCCTAACATTATAATTCCGATCACAATATCTTTAGAGAACAAAGACAATCTGTATATCTGATTCATACGATGCCGTGATCGGAGTTCCGATGCCTTGGAAATACTTGCGATGTCGATGAACTTTTACAATTTTTACGCAAGTTTCGATTTCACGATGTACCGATTGTTTATTTAGGTTTTTTTATGTCCGTTTTACTTATTTTTATGATCCCTGCAATATTTCTTTTTTATATGGTTACTTGGATCTTCCATAAAGCTTTCACTTACCAAGCTTTAGTAGTGTATTTAGAGGGATATTCATATCTATATATTTAAAATTGAATTGAAGCAAGAATACAGCAATAACTTTGTACCCCTTTTTACGAAAATTGCGCGGACGAAGGAGTATGAAATTTCGCACATTTATAGTTTATATAACTGACGGACTCATAAACTGCATCAAAGTTCAGGATTACTTTGAAATGATTTTTTGAAATAAGTATGCAAACTTTTTAGATTAAATTATATAAATATGGAGACTCTGGCTCTTAATCTCAAAAAAAAGGAAAATTTAAAAACAGAACTTCAGTAAAACAAATAAATATAGCCGGGAAAAGAAAATTTACTTGTAGTATCAGATTTGCGTGTTATTTATAGCAAAGTTTTAAATTGATTCTCATTGATTTTTTATTCTTTTGTCAATTGAATTATTGTTACCAGCAGAATTGTTGGGTTAGTTTTTTAACTCATCGAGAGCTTTTGAACCACAATATGGATACTTCGTCCGAACAAGCGGCTCAAATTGTAGCATTGGTGCGGGAGGGCTTGGATCAACGAACGATTGGTAGAAATTTAAATTTAAACCAGTCTACGGTTTCTAGAATATACAGAAGGTTTATGGAGACAGGTTCTTACAGAAGGAGACGTGGTACAGGCAGGACTCGAGCAACCACCGGTCGTGATGACCGATTTATTGTTACAACTTCCCTGCGAAATCGTTTCCTCACGTCTGTTAACATCAAAACAGAGCTTAATGAAGTGCGTGGAGTAAACGTGAGTGCACGAACAATAAGAAGAAGGTTAAAGGAAGCGGATATCACCCCTTTTAGACCAGACCAGAAATGGTCCAAAGTTGTCTGTAGCTCACAGACAAGCTCGCTTAAGATTTGCGCGTGATCACCCGAATTGGACAGAAGAGCAATGGACCTCCGTATTGTTCACGGACGAGTGTAGGACATGTTTATATGGTGCAGATGGTCGCAGAAGAGTCTATCGTCGATGTGGGGAGCGATATGCTCAAAGTTGCATTGAGGAGCGTGTTCCGTTTGGAGGCGGTTCGTGTATGGTCTGGGGTGGCATATCTATGAACGGGCTAACAGAACTTGTGTTCATAGACATGTTCCATCAAAACGGTAATAGAGGGGGGTTTGACTGCACATCGCTACATAACAGAGATCTTAGAAGATCACGTGGTGCCTTACATGGGATTCATAGGCGAAAATTTTACTTTAATGCAGGATAATGCCCGGCCGCACGCTGCAGCACTAAGAACAACACTTTCAGAAGAATGGGACAATATTCCGCAAGATCTTTTAATAACCCTAATAAAATCTATGCGGAACCGATTAGAATCCGTAATAAGGGCACGTGGAGGTAATACACCTTATTAAAACATAAATAAACCCTTGCATAAAGTTTGTGTCTATTGTTAAAACCAATTTTTAAATTACACCAATTTTCCTTAAATTTCTGTTTTTTCTTCAAAAACGTTTTAAGGTCCTTTCCAGTACACAAACTTAAACTTAAGGATATGACCCTACGCTGTTTTAAAGTTCACGAACCAATCTAGAGGTTCCAATTTAAATCTGTATAGAAAGTTTGCATACTTGGTTAAAATATTTACTTCAAAGTCGTCTATTACTTTGATGCAGTTCATGTGTCCGTCAGTGTAGAAGGAGTTCAGAATGCTAATATTTTTAAAACATTATGCATAAAAAAGACATTAAATGAATAAAAAAATATTGCCCAAACTACCATTCATTTGACACACATGCATTGTTCTGGCTATTGCCAGACTTCAGGGTGGAGTGGTACCATCGGTGTCGTTAGCTTGCCGTGCAACTTTTATAGATTTTAAGTTGCTTTGTGTTTATTAAGACTCAGCGAGCGCACACGACATTTCGATACTTTTTTTTTTCTCTTAACCATTTTTAACGGTTTTATAACGGTTCGTTAGCCATCGCGGGATCCCCCAGTTAATCCGCTCCGATTGCGGCACTAATTATGTAGGCGCAAGAAACCAGCTCATAGAAATACAAAATTTCCTAAAGGTCAATAATGATAAGATTTCACACAGGCTAGCCACACAGCAGATCACATGGTTGCTCAATCCGCCCTCAGCGCCTTCTTTCGTCGGTCTACACAAAACAGCCGCCAATACAAATAAATATTTGCTATATCGCGTACCCGGTGAACAGCACCTCACCTTTGAGGAATCCTCAACTCTGTCAGCTTGTGTCGAGGCAGTTCTCAACTCAAGACCACTCTGCACTCTATCCCCAGACCCTGGAGATTTTGAAGTCCTCACCGCAGGCCACTTCCTTATCGCCCACTCACTGCCCTACCCGAACATTCCCATGAATCCTCTCCTCCATCCGCCCTACGACGTTTTCGCCTGGTGCAAGCATTGGCCCAGCGATTCTGGACCCTATGGTCAAGATCTTACCTGCACACCCTCTAATCTCGAACCAAGTGGACTACCGAAACCAGGCGTCCAAAACTGGTGAATTGGTACTTATAAAGGAGGAGAATTTACCACGACTCAATTGGACGATGGAAAGAACTATGAAGACCATGCCCCGGAAAGGACGACGTCGTTCGGGTCGTAGAACTCAGCACCAAGGATGGCGGTTTAACGAGACCAGTTACCAAGACTGCTCGTCTTCCCCTCGACGACACCAGCACTTAGTCAGCACTGTAAATGGGAGCCGCCACCTTTTCCCCCGGCCCCAGTATGTTCACGCCGATCCGTGACGTATCATGTCTCCCGGAGAGGGATGCACCCCGCGCACCCGCATCTCCACGACACTCCGTTTTAACCAGTGTGGGTCAGCGCTCGACAGGCGCTGTGCGCGTCGCGCGCGCAACAAAGAAGAAAAACAAAGAATAAGAAGAATGTATATTCTTGCAAAATGTATACTATGTTAGAAAGACAATTTGTGTGTCTTTGATGCCTAAATAAAAATATACGTTGATTATCGAAACACTTGTAAGTTATTTGTGTACACACCATAGATAAATCGTTTTTTCAGAGGTATTGACATCCCAACGCAGCGAATTCCATACCCCACCGCGTATCCCCCGCGGTGTGCAGTCATCTAACAACGGTTTTCGCCTCGTTAAGAAAAAGTTGATGAGGTATGTATGTGAGCAGGTGAAGAATTGAAAAAAGACGTTCCCTGAGTACGAAATATATGATATTTAAGTATATATTTCATATATTGTAAATACCTACTCACCATTTAATATAAATTAATATTCTCTTAGCATCCATGTATTGTCGGAAGTCGTCGTCTGCACTTCAAAGTATTTGAGCCACCGGAACCGGATACACTCGTTATCGATGAACATTTTATGAGTTCGTAACCTGCTTGCTTGTTTTAAATTGTTAGCAAATAGCAATCTGCTTTTTTTCAAATTGTGTATCATTATCTCACTTGTTGAATAAGTAAAAGTGTTTTATAGTTTTAGTAGTTTTTTATTCAGGTTAAATCCTGTTTGCAGAGTGTCTAACCGGAGAGAAGGCATGTGGGCGACTCGCGGACTACTGGACTGGAATACTCATTAAAACTCCTTGTTGTTCTTCCTGACTTCTATTGTCTATGTGCTGCAGAATCGTTCGCACATGCTCCTCCGGCTTCAGCGGGGTATCAGTCTATTTATCTTATTTATCATATTTTGATCACAAGATCATAGAAGGATTGTAAAAGAATACCAACAACATTTTTGCCTTTTATGTTATTATTGTAAACACCTCGATCCATATTACCAATATGACAAGTATAAAAGTGGAGTGGAACTTCATGCGATTTCCTACTCCTACCAGTATATCTAGACCTGTGTCAATTTCACTAAACGATTCTCCAAAGTGGCTTTAGTCCCCCGAAACATAACTTTAATTAAATCCTGTTAATGTATTTAACATTGACTGTATTGTATTAACAAAATCATAGAAAAAGAATATTCTTTTTCTTCATCTATAGCAAAATCAATGTTAATTGGATTAGAGATATTGAAAAAAGAAAAGGTAGTAAGAGGCTTCGTAGAGATGATGAACGTTAATTATTCAATTTTAGCCACCTAGCTACGAAATTCTAAAAATATTTAAATAACAAAATATCTCAACAAAATAGTGCAAACTAAATTGATTGATTGTTGAACAAGTTTTTAAATTCTTAAACATTTGAATCTTTAAAGAATTTTCCGCTAACTAGTTCGACATTTAGATGGGATCAAAAAATGACTTTTTTCGTCTTTGAAAGCGTTTCTCTTACAACCTATTGACTTAAAAAAGTAACAAAAATACATTATTTATATTATGAGCATTATTACTGCAGAGCTCGAACAATATAATATAATTAATAAATTAAAGAAAAAATATTACCAAATTATAATAGAGACAACGATAATTTCGTAATTAAAATGATTATACTTAATGTATTATATTATTCTTTACTACTAATTAAAGTGAAATATATACTTAAATAAACACGTAAAAGGAGAAACTAAACTAACGTTATTTAAGGTTAATAGGTTAACGGGCCATTCATCTCTGAGCGCGGCAGTTATACAATCAATACTTAATCATATTTATTGTTATATTGTATCTAATTTATATCTAATATCCTACTATCGCCATCTATCATCGTAGAACGTCACTAACAAACCAGGGTTGTAAGAATAGAAAACAGTTGTTTACATAAGCTAGTGACTAGACTAGCAACTTTTTATGTAAAAAAAATAAGTGTCAAACAAGATCGACGATAGGACGTACGCTCGTTTAGTTTTCCTCTTAATAAAAACATGAAATAACAAATAATAACTTTAATCTATTCGCTTTTATAATATTTATTGGTGTAAAGAATGATGCATAGATAAATAAGTTCTATTTTATTGTGAAACATCTCAACTCTACAAGATGGCAAAGTAAGTAAAAATCTATCTTTGGCCTAATAAAGAATGATCTTTCGCAATTCTATACCGCTGCATAGTTTACAACTTTTTGCGGTTAGTTTTACTCGGTTATTACGTTTCTAAGATGGTCTTCTGTTTAGATATTCAGTACGTTAATTAGATTTGCAGACATGGCTGTGTGTAGTTATATTTTTACAGACTGTCTAGGGATTTGGTAATGCCTACTCCTGTATGTAGCGTAATTTTATTACCTATTGGAAATTAATTAGATTAAGTGTAGATTATTTAAACTATTAGTTAAACTTTAGCTTAGTGGTCACTGAATTTGAATGGTAAATATGTTGCTGGTAAATTGTGATCGTTTGTTGATAGAAATTCGATTAATAATGCTAGCAAGCCAAAAAGCTATTTTTAGGATATTTGGTGATTATTAAGTATTAAATCGTAATTAACATGTATAGATTATATTGTTTTTACTCCATGACAAATTATTATAATATTATTAAGCCATGGTGATTCTTGAAATATAAGTAGTGAGGGGCAGAGGGAGATGAGGGAGACTTGTAAGTGTATTCCTAAACACAAATCACACATTGTTATCAATCAAAATGATATAAACTTGTGTATCTAACATGTAATTATTTTTCCCATTATTCTTCATTCATAACTTGTTTGTGGACACTAGAAACTTGTTTATTAACACAAATAACAAGTCTTGTGGCTATCTATATATAAGGCATATGTATGTATACTGCTAAACTGAAATTATCCCTAATCTCATGCCTCTCTGGGTCAATCAAAGTGCAGCCAAATTATTTAGTAATAAGATAGTTATATATTTATAATTTTTGTTAGTACAGAATTCATTATACTTTTTTTGCAATCACATAGTTGAAGTTTAAATATTTTTAATTTATTATATAACTATATTTAGTGCATGAAAATAATAAAAGTAGGTAATCATCTACACTCTTATCATATCATCACAACTCATATACTATTTATATAGATAGATAACAAATAACCAAATAAAAAATCAAATTTAACAGAAAAACAGTTTTAGTAGTAAAGCTAAAAACTTTAAGCTTGTGTTCTAAGAAAATCTAAATGTGTATATATCCCCAAGGATATGTATGCTTGGGGATATACACACTGTAAATCCCCAAGCTAAGCACTTATGTTATGGGTCAATATACAAGAAACTGTATGTTATATTTAATATTTCTTTTTAATAACACCTTTGTTCAACATTTACTGTACCTATTTTTAAGAATGTAGTTTTAATTTTTGTTGAACAATAAAGTGTTTTCATTCATTCGTTCAATGTGTACATGTCGAAGGATATGCTTAGGGATATATACATTGTATAGTCGAAGCTAAGCACTTGTGTTATGGGTTAATATATGACCAACCACTGGCATGGAATCTAGAGCCTCATTAGTATGTATCATTAGCTATTTAATATGTCTGTATAATGCATAACTTAACTAGAACTTAACTAAAACCCTCAAATTACAGATTTTATTAAGTACCTACTTTATTTCTATACTCTTTGTCAGTTAATCAGTATACCAGAAAACTTTCTGGACAGTCCGATAAGTATAGATTAATGTGTCTTTTATTACAGGGAAATGATGATTGTGTTTGTGTACGACACACAATGCTGTGTACTTGAAGAAGATGATCCCATTGATGCGGTGCTGTACTTTCACCCCGGTTGGGTATCTGACACCCAGAGGCATGCTCTCGCTGGACAGGTAATCTTGTTGTTAAGAGCTATAATTCTACATAGTATTCTAATGCCTAAAACTAAAAAAAGTAATGTTATGGTCTCTGATATCTCTTGGTGTCAGGGCTGATCATTAATTATTAGGGATTTAAGGCCTTAAATACTTATTGATTATGTTATAACAAAGTTCTGGTATCTACTAGACTATTTTCATTTATGAAACTTTTTTACACATTTAAAAACATTTTTTTAATCCAAAGCTGAGAAACAGGTTGATGACCCATCTAATGGAAAGTGGTTAATGTAGCCTGCAATATCAGGGACTAAACGAACACATTGCCAGCCTGTAGGATAAAATAGGTGGATGGAATGGGAAGGATGGTATAAAAGGCATGGAAGTGAGATAGAGGGGAATGGAACAGGCGAAGGAGGAAGTGGCCCATCATGCATTGCATGAAATATGATTACTTCAAGACTAACCATTTCACACCCATATTCTGTGAGAACTTGGTATCACACCAATGGAGGCAGCCCTGAGAGCTGTAATCGAGTAATGATCCCAGCTTGGCTGTTTATGAAAAATATAATCTCATTTAAAAAATGTTTAAAAGTAAAAATGGAGGGCTGGTGTTTATATAGGTAGCTTTAGCACCTCATATATTGTGTTGGACTGTCACATTATTATATTACAGGCTTGAGTCTCCACATTTTGGAGGAATACACCATAAAGTGTATAATGTGCATCCTCTATAATGCAGAGGTTCGAGCCCAACAGAGTGTTATTCAAAGCAGATAAGTGAGTTTCACACATTTGCAATCTTAATATGCACATTGCCTTTCAATATTGTCCAACAACTTCAATATATGGTAACTGTATAAGCATGTTAGGATAGGAAAGTGCTTAAATAGTGCATAACCAGCATTTAAGCGAAAACAAGATACCAGTGTCTAATCTACTATTAACTAGTATTTATGCATAAACTGGTTGTTGGAACCTTTCGAAAATAACTTGTCTATTTGAATTCATAATAGACATTCCATTTAGTTTAAAACTTGATTACCAAAATACCTATTAGTGATTTCCATCTATAACATGACCTCATGCAGCCTTGTGTTGACACATTCTTTTTGTTGATGTTAAAACGGATTACTATATTTTAATGATGTGATCTTGTGGGCGGTTCTATATATCTTACTATTCATACACTTGCCTTACCATTGGTTAAATTTTGGTATTAGTTGTATATAAAACTGGCTATTTGTCAATGGAGGAAGATCTAAAGTTATTATTATTATTAGATAAGATAGTAAAGTAGAAAATGTTTCAAATTAACAATATAAACATACAATTGGCCTAAAATTTTATTCATAAATTTATCTCGTAGGCAAGAAATGTGGTACCTACATATATTTTTCGTTCTTATATGAATTTTTCGTGTCAGGGCCTCACATCTAAACTATATAATATGGCCGGTTTTGACGTAAAGTGGTATAATTAGATTTTCGAAAAATCAATTGCCCTAAATCGAATCGGCTGATGTTGAAAAAGTAAACACATTATTATATCAAATCATAGTGTACTAACTTATATGAATCACTGTCTGTAAAGGAATGTCAGACGGCAAACTTAGAGCACGGATCGCATATCCGCCACGCTTGTCTATGGCGGATTGGCGGGTTTGACACATCACTTATTACAATGTCCAGGTTTCAAACCAACGTTTTACTTCACCGGTGTCATGTATTTTTTTAAATACGCGCATTAAGACAAAAAACTGCTTGTAATGCAGGCTTTCCAACCAGGATTCGAACCCGATGGTTTTTGGATTTAAACCCGCTGGCTGTTGAGTTTTGAACGCGAGTGCGCTTTCCACTAGGTTACCACGGCTTGTGACCCCCTGTTGACGAAATGAGTTTGTCCTGCTTCTCGGGGCACTCTTAAGCACTGATGCGCAGGATCAGCGTGGGCGTGGCGAACAACGTTCTAAGTCTTACGCTTTTCCTACCATAAGCGAAGGGTACATGGGAGGAGGGTGGTTGGTTGGTACCTTGCTGCGTTTCCACACATGACGGCGATTGACTCTGTTGGCTGCCCTGTCTTCATTGGTTGACTCTCATCGCTTTGAGCTAATCCTTTGCAAAGGACCGGGTAGCGTGCGTTGCATGCATTTCCAAAAAAAGGTCTGTAATCTATATTTAAAAACTCGAAGAATGTATGTGAAACTAAAGCAATTAGAAAGCAACAAGTTAAAAGTATTTGCTTAAAGTCGTATTTTTTGTGTATTCCTAAAACCTGTTCGACGACCACAAAATTATGCATGCTGGTTATAAAAACACGCATAAATTGAGATGTCTCAAAGGGAAATTTAAATAATTTGTTGCGCAATAGTTACCGTAATAAGTATATAGTCTTTAGGGCCATCAACATCATACTAAAGTGTGCAATAATTTTATTAACTTTTTACTCACCAATAAAATGAACTATAGCGAATAATGAAATTATATATAGGGTGGGTGGGAGAGGTGCAGTACATAAAATTTATTGTATACTAAATTCAAATATAATCCTGGGAATCCATGTCAAAATACCTCGCTGAAGATAAGAAATTATTCTATTGTCTTTGGTCCTTAATATGTGTATAAAATTTTAAATTAATTTCACGTTTGGAACTGGATGAAAATGACATTGAAATATTCCGTCATATATGCGCCTCGACAGAAGTTAGCTCCGTGATTTTGCGCAGGTCTTGTCAACTTTTAAAGTTGATTACAACAGACAGTGAGAAGCGTAAAGAGATGCTATGCGAGTCTGGATAGCGGACGAGTCAGAGCGCAAAACTTCTTCTATGTATTACCGCGTTTACCTTATAATTGTGTTCTGCGCAATGACTTGTACACACTTCAAGACCGCATTTAATTTTTGCGTGTACTGTACAAAAAATATACAATTGATAGAGTTAAATCTAACAACAACAAAAAATGCAAAAATCCACAATTTACGGAGAAATCGAATAACGAACATAGAAAAAAAAACAGACGAAATGAGAACCTCCTCTTTTTTGATTAAAAAGCGGTCAACATTTAAAAAGAAACAAGACGGTAGAGCTTAATAAATACTATTTTCATAAGTTTTTCCATTTATTACTTATAATTAAAACATGCGAGCACTACGCAAAATCTGCGGGGTGACGCTCGCGGACCGCGTTCGTAATACCGAAGTAAGAAAGAGAGTGTCGGGGTGAAGGTAAGGAAAAGAATGCTCCGATGGTTCGGGCATGTGGAAAGAATGTATGATGAAAGAGTGACTAAACAGATATACAATGCAAAAGTGGATGGATGCAGAAGTCGCGGAAGGCTACGACACACCTTCCATGATCAAATTGATCATGTATTAGCAGAAGGTGATATCAGAGCCTTAAGAATAGGCGAGCATGCATTACAAGAGCTATGAATGTCAAAGAATGGGCCTGTGTGGCGCTCTGTTGTTCGTGCCTACCCCGCAAGGGACCTGGTGTGAGTTATGTATGTATGTATAATTAAAACTACGTTATAGGAGTTTTAAGCGCGTCATTTTGATTTTTATTTCGACGTTTCACGTTCCGTGATCACAGTTCCTGGAAAGTTACCTAAACGTCGAAATAAAAATCAAATAAAATACTGCGCTTACAACGTAGTTTTACTTAGTAAATACTTTCCAATGAAAATTGTTTTAACAAAATCCATCGAGTAGTTCTTGAGATCATCACGGAGTATTTTCGGTGTAATATTTTTTAGTTTTCGTATGTATATAATAAAAGCAGTATACGTCTATCTTCAATATCTATGGTCCATTACGCACTTGCCAATTTTATTACATTTAATGAATGAATGTCTTTATTGCATACATATACATACGAGGGCTTAATAAGAAATGGGCGTACAGACAAAAGTGCAGTTTCACACAAGGGACAAAATTGTGAACAAAACAAAACTAGTTGATTATATAAGGCTAAAATTTGGAACACCCTTCTATTTAGGTATACTTGCATACAGGTAAGATTTTCTAAATTGTAGCATGCATAGATTTTAGTAAACAACAAAAAAATGGCATTTTTGCGTATACGCCCATTTGTTACGAAGTCCCCGATATGCAATAGGAGGTCCTATCGCCGCCGGAGATATCTTCCAGACCACCTTTACAATGATTGAATATAATTGAAAAAAATATACTTAACATAGATTTCCCTACTAATATAATAAATGTGAATGTAAGTTTGTTTGTTACGCTTTCACGCGAAAACTACTCAACCGATTATCATGAAACTTTGTACAGATATTCTTGGAGGTATTAGTAGTAACATATGATACTTTTTATGAAAAAAAAATTCCACGCAGACGAAGTCGCGGGCAGAAGCTAGTAGATTATAAAGAAGGAAAAAAATAAATGTCAAAAAAAATCTTATATTGATTGATGTGTTTATTATTATAATGCGGTTCATAACATTATGATACTTTTCTGCAATTACTTTTCATTTTTTGCCCATTTCTTAAGTATATGACAATGAAAGTACTCGAAATAATTACGTAATGTGAAAGCACCAGCATAATAAGTACTTACTCGAATAGAAAGGGATTAATTTTAATTTAAAACTTTAAATTGTACATACATTACAATTTAATAATACCTTTCAGCATTAGATGGCGAAACATCGGCTATAATTTTCTTTAGAAGAATTTTAAGTCTTTTACGATACAGTATCTATCCATTTAGGCGAATAGAAATGTAAAGGGGTTTACAACAAAAATATTGTTTCATGCCTTCGCATAAAAAATTCGCCATGAGTCAATTTGTAATTTTACTATTGTAAAAAATACCGAAAAATAGTAATATAATAAACTACATTTTAACGGTTTTAAGCGCGGTAATTTATTTGATTTTGGTTATTCCGCCGTTTCGGCTGCTTTTCACTTGCCGTGATCACGGAAGACAGAAATGACAACTATCAACGATACATTACTGCGCCTAAAACCGTTAAAACGTAAAATGTATACAAGTCGCGAAAACTTAAGAAAATATTATTAAAAATAGGTTTTTTAAAGATACTAGAAAAATACTTGAAAAGACAAAATTTGGGTGAATTATTTTTTATTTCTATACAAAATGATCGCCGTAGTAAAAAATAGAAAATGCCGCGGGGGCAGTTTCTACTTAGAAACCCTGCTTATACCCTTTGACGGTTTTCCGTTATTAATATGGTCTGAGATTGGCCTAGTGTGGTCCATTGTCTATTGCCCATAACATACACAAGCATAACCTGCTTAACTTGCAAATGAGCAAATGATTATATACGTGAAGAAACGGAGAACGAATAGTCATTTGTCTTTCTGGAAGGCTACCACCCCGGGTCTAAAGCATGCTACCAGTCTTCGTCAGATACGGCATACAAATTATATAAAAGATTATAAATAGAAGTCGTGCAATAAATAACGCTACAACCATATAATTGTATATGGTTTGGTGGGCGTTAACTAATCGTGTTAAATGACGTAGCACCTAAACAGCAGCATATTATATATACCCATGTACGAAATAAAATATAAAGAAATAGAAATTATTCAAGACAAATAAAAGATATATAAAAGATTTAAAAGAAAAGAAAACCCTCCATCTTGCCACATGATGGAGGAGAGGCCATATAAAAAAAAACAAAAGCATGCCATCACTGTAACTTCACGTTGTGTTCCGCGGCATTAGTGGTCAGGTTCCAGTCAGTCCTTTGAGGCCAGCAGCACATTCAGCAGCAGCTGGATGTGCTGCTGGCCGTGATGTGAGCAGTTCTGGTGTTTCAAATATTTATAGGTGACGGTAATCACTTTTCATCAGATGACTCTCGCTAACTCTGGCAGCAGTGCTATCAAGCCGCTTATAGCAGGCAATTAAAACAATCCTTACAATATTTGACTGTATGTCATCAAAAGGAAATTTACTCATAATCCAATGGATGTTTGTTGCAGGTTGTAGGTGCGGCTCACTGCATCAAGACTCTTTTCTCTCAACCCTTGGCTATTACTCTTCAGAGTGGCAAGTTCATAATTAGAGAATATGGTAGATATATTTGGTAAGTGTCTCCTTACAAACTATTTTTTTTCCTAGCTTCATATACACTGGATTATAGTTTCTACAAAGACATTCAACTTTCAGAGACATATTTTGGTGTACCAGCCGTATTAATATTTTCATGACTACTATATATTCTAGGACTACAGACATGTATGTAAATGTATAATGCAAAATGCAATAAAATTCGGTTTCTTCTTTGATATCATTTTCTATCTTCTGTGTTCTTTTTTATGTTTATCTATTGGTTGTGCTATTGTTTGTTCTTTGTCTATATATTTTTTGCTCTTTCTCTTTTCTCATATTTTCTCTTCATCGTCATCATTCTCATTGTTGCCTTATTGCCCGGATACAGGTGTCTTATTACCCGTTAGAATTTGATTGATCTATTGTTCGCGCTAATCTCTATTCACGCCGCCGTAAAACATCATAAAACCTTCTTTCTCTGTTGGTATTTCATGCGAATTCTTGGAAACCATTAACCTGACCATTTAAGGATTTTAAGAACCAGTGGGCGGCATTTTGCTAAGAGGCCATGTCTAATTTATGACGGTCGGTTCTGACTGCGAACGAGGCTTTACCTCGGGCAGTTTCGGACTGAGTATCTTATAACGACGATCTTTGCTCGATTTATGTGATAACAATTTTCTGCCCTACGGTTTGGTTTTGTTGTATTCGGCTATACTTGTAAGAACTGTGCATAACGTGTGTGTACTTGTAAGCACTGTGTGTGTGGTGTGTGTGTGTGTACTTCTAATTAACTTTGTGATAATTCCAACGGCATTTTCGGATTTACGTCCTACAAATCCCCTACAAATTCGTAACGTTATTGTAGTTTTATTCGAATGGTATATAAATACTACGTTTCGTAATGTTCTTTTGAGTTGTGTTGTTGATGATTCGTGAACTAAACAGGTTTTGGGTTGTAATTTACATAACTGTTTATCTTTTTTATTCTTTATGTTGATATTAATATCTAACAAAAAATTACATCGTAGTTCAATAATAAAAACAGGTAATACCGTTATGATAATTATATCGACTTTTTCTGAATAAGATTCCTTTTGCATTGTAGGCAATAGGCAGCGATCGGAACATACCAGACTGGGTACTCAAAAACAGGGCGAACCTTCTAACATCCATGCTTAAAGTGTATCATGGAGACTTGCAAACTTTGGCAGCGCAAATGGAAGATCAGAAGCGTCTTTCTGAAAAGCTGTATCAAGTGTTTGAGACATACTTACCGGTGCTGCAGTACGGGTGTCATATATTCCAAAGAGTGCCAATGTTGAGTCTTCCTAAGGTGAGTCAATTATCATGTAGGTACTTTTTGTTTGAAGCTACACAGATAAATAATATTGAAGTGTCTGTTTGCAATGTCAAAAAACTTTTTATTAAATGTATATACAAGTATAAATATATAGTTATATAGTATACTTATATCAAATAACCATTTTTTTGTTTGTCTGGAAGTTCCGACTAATCTCTGAAACGGCTCTAATGGCGGCCATGCCCAGTCATGGCAGTCGCGGTACTGAAACATATGCGAACCTCCCTCAGGCCACTGCCTGGAAGAGATTGCTTTAACCGTTAATAACTCCTTATCATATTGCCTAAAAATATGTTTTGTAATTGTATATTTTAGTGTGCAATAAAGTGTCGATTTTGACGGGATTTTCGCTGACAGATAGCTGATGTTATAAAAAGTAGCTTATGCTACTTTTGTTACGTCTTTTTAGGGTTTCGCGAAGGAAAATTCCACACGTACGATTTCACGGGTACATTTAGTATCTAATAAATAATAATATAAGAAATATGTTAGATGTTTCGAGTTTGTATAATGAATTTCAAAATCAGATACAAGTAATGAGGTCGAATTCAGATCGGTAGATTTTGAATTTGCAAGTTTTAGAATTTTTGTCTGTCTGTCTGAGCATCACGTGAAAACTACAATGGAACTCGTCACAGATCTAGCTTAGAAGATCGAGAGGCGATAGCATTTTTTGGTGCCTCCTTTGCAATTCAAATAACAAACACGTCGACATGGTCATGGCAACGCGAACAATGTTTTGCTAGCACTATTAGTTGTATACAAGTATATCCTGTTATGTTGCGGGGGCAATACATATTTACATTATTAAATTGATACCGTGCCTCTTAGATTAAATTTGAAGTGTTTATTTACTTACCTCCTGTTATCTAAGTATGTGCTCAGTGGTTACTCAAGTAATAACAATATTTAATGTAGTACCAACACCTCATTCCCAAAACCTCATTTGATAACACTGGCCCACAATAAATATAAAGTGGTACTTTTGACCAGACTGACTAAATCCGTATCTGGGGTCAGTTTGGTCCATAGACCCTGAAGACTTTGAAGGTGAATGGACCAAACTGACCTCAGATTTAGTCTCTTGAGCCATAAACCCTCCAAATTTTGAGGTTTGGAATTCCGCACACCGAAACACATAAGAATAGATATGGGTCTGATCAAAAGTACAGGCCACTTATTTTTTTGTGGGTCGGTGTAATGGTACCACACTCAACCAATCATCATCATCATCCGAGCGTTAAATCCCGGTTGCGTTCGGAGCGATCACTTCGACGCCCAGGGTCCGCTTTCCTACTTTTTCTTCTCCACTTCGCGCGATCTTCGGCATCCCTTGTGTTGAGACCGTTGGTACGCATGTCATGCCTCACAACGTCAAGCCAGCATTTCTTGGGCCTACCCCTTCGACCGGGACCTGGCGGAGGCGGCATGGCTAGACATTTGTTCCCCACGTAACTAGCCGGTTTCCGTAAAACGTGGCCGTACCAGCGCAAGCGACTCTCCTGCAGTTTGTCTGCTATGTCACGGACGTGAAGGCTGCCGCGGATGCGGGAGTTCCTGACACGATCCTTTCGCGTGACTCCACACATCCACCGAAGCATATTCATTTCCGTGACACGCAGCTCCTGCTTGTGTCGCTCAAGTACAGGCCACGCTTCACTGCCATATAAAAGAACAGGTCTAATAATGGATTTATAGACCTGTCCTTTTAGCTTAACCGACATTTTGGGGTCGCAAATGACACCTGTCACCTCACGCCACTTGGCCCAAGCTGCTGATATTCGAGCCTTGACGTCATGGTCGATGTCCCCGGACGCGCTGAGTACAGATCCCAGGTACTTAAACTGGTCCGTGCGCTCGGCCGTGTTTTCGCCTATACGCACGGACGTGGGATCCGTAACGTTGCAAGCCAAGTACTCTGTCTTCGCCACACTTAGTTTTAGACCGCCGTTCTCAAGCGACTCCTTCCACGCATTCGCACCAGGCGGGCCCTATCCGCATCTGCCAGCGCGATGTCGTCCGCATACATAAGCAACCATGGTGGTTGCTCATGTCGGTCTCTGATGTTGTTGGACACTTCGTCCAATATCACGCTGAACAGAAACGGACTGAGGACAGATCCCTGGTGCACTCCGACGGTTATAGGGAATGGTGTAGTGTCCCCAACAGCGGTCCGAACTATGGAATCGGAATCACGGTACATGTCTCGAATAATATCAATATAGGTTTCAGGCACCCCTTTGGACCTCAGTGCCCACCAGATCATCACTCGAGGAACACAGTCGAAGGCCTTCTGCAGATCCAGAAACAGGAAATGCAGAGGCGTATTCTTCGTCCTGTATTTCTCAATGATGATCCTTAGGGCAAAAACAGCGTCCATGGTGCCATGTCCAGGGCGGAACCCATATTGACATTCCGAGACAGTGCACTCCTGCCGGATCCGAGAGTCGACTATCCGCTCAAAGAGCTTCATGGTGTGGGACATTACCTTAATACCGCGGTAATTTTCGCACTCCTGCACCGATCCCTTGCCTTTGTAGACTGGAGTGATTACACTCAGCCTCCATTGGCTCGGGATATTTCCGGTGAGGAGTATACGGTTAAAAAGGTTTGTCAAAATGCCCACACCACGAGGACCCATCGCCTTCCAGGCTTCGATGGGGACTCCATCGGCTCCGACAGCTTTCCGATTCCTCATGCGGCGAAGAGCTTCTTGAACTTCTTGAGACGTTACAGGTGGCACAAGTCCTTGATTCGGAGGGAGGTCCGGTGGCTGCACCTCTTTATGCTGCTTATTTAGCAGCTCGTGGAAATAAGAGCGCCATCTCTCCTTCACCGCGTGGTCCTCGCATAGCAGGTTGCCACCAGGGTCTTTAACACAGCGGCACTTGGAAATATCCTGTGCCGCTTTGACCCTGGAACGTGCCAACTTATAAATTAGCTTCTGCCCCTCAGACGATTCCAACTTATCGTACAACGGTCGTAAGTGGTCTCGTCTGGCCCTGGCTACAGCTCTTTTAGTGGCACGTTTCGCGGCCCTGTATGCGTCGTGGTCTTCAGGAGATCTGGACGCTTGCCACTTTTTAAAGAGGGCTTTCTTCACCCTAGCCTCCCTCTGGACTGTGTCGTTCCACCACCAAGTCTCCTTGTCACACTTGCGTCCACCCTTAGACACACCCAGCACTGCCTTCGCCGTGTTAGTAATGGCTGCCTGAATCTTGTCCCAGTGGCTCTGAACTAGTTCACCATCATCTCCAATACACATCCCCACGGAGGATGAGGCGAACTCCTGGGATTTTCCTTCATCAAGCAGCCACCATCTAACTTGACGTCGGCAATGCTCGACGGGTTTGTGTTTAGGCTTCACGCAGAGGTCCATGACAAGTAGACGGTGTTGTGCAGTGAGACTCTCTCCTGGTATGACTTTGCAGTTGGCTACTTTGCCGATGTGGTGTCTCCTGGTGAGTAGGTAGTCGATTTGGGTGGCGTGCCTACCGCTCTTGTAGGTGATTAGGTGTTCCGGCTTCTTTTTGAAATACGTGTTCACGATGGCGAGGTCCGCAGCCGCACACATTCTAAGGATATCCTCCCCTTCTGTGTTGCGGCTACCATATCCAAAACCACCGTGAACACGCTCAAACTCCTCACACGTCTCACCTACATGACCGTTCAGATCACCACCCAAAACGACCCCCTGTGATAGCGGGATGCTACGAAGCACATCACCGATTTGGTTCCAAAACCTCATTCTATCAGTGTCGCTACAACCAGCCTGTGGTGCGTAGGCACTTATCAAATGGGTAACAACCCCTTCGATAAGGACCGACACGACCATAAGTCGGTCGCTGAAGCGTTTCATCTCCAGAATGTTGTTTTGGAACCCCTCGGAGAGCACTACCGCAACTCCGTTCTCCCCACCAGGAGCACCGGTGTAGATCAGCTTGTAGCCATTCCCAATTAACCGGGATCTGCTGCCTTTCCACCGAGTCTCCTGCAGGAACGCCACTGCCACCTTCCGCCTGGAGAGTACTTCGGCAAGTTCCCTAGCACGTCCGGTCAGCGTACCAATGTTCCACGATGCGAAGCGGATTTTCTTTCTCTGGGTGTGGACTCGTGTCTTTAGCCGTGCCCGTCCATGACACGGTAGCCCTTGCCCACTTATCGCAGGTGTAGGGCGATGTGCCTGCGCGTCGTTTTCCGGCGACGCCCTAGCCATACCCAGAACATTCCTATTTCTAACCATTTTTGATGCGGCTTTAGACGATTTTAGATGGAGCGGCTGCCGCCCGACCTCCACAACCCGTAAAGGGAAACCAGGATTGGGTAGGAATAGTGAAAAGGTGAGGTCTGAGGTAAGGAATAATGAGGAAGGATATTAGGAGGAGGAGAAGGGGAGGACACCACTGTCACGGAGCAAAGGGAAAGTGACAGTGGCCGCGTGGAGGACCTCGGGCTCGCGTACCCGTGTGCACTATTAAATACCGGACAGGCAATTAATAGGAGGCACCCTCTGAGGGCTAACCACACTCAACCAATGGCCGGTCTTAAAGGGTTCAAACTTACTCTAACTCTATGAATAAGACCGTAAGTCTTTACCCCGGATATAAAAGTTATTTTGAATGTACAGTAATGATAGATTATCTTTATGCATATAATGTTAGAGATTATTTGATTTCAGAGTGCCACATCGATTTATATGGAATCCATGCAAATATTGGAGCACTGTCGGCGGAGCAAAGGTGTCCTAGGCGGAGTTATACTTTACAATAATAAGTATATATTTTGAGCATTAATAAACATTCTTTCTTTCTTTCTTAAACATCACTATTTTCTCTCCAAACAATGCCAATTTTTGTGACTTCAATAACGATATTGTTACTAATTAAAAGTAATGATTAGATTTTAATGCATTAAATAATAAAAAGAATACAATTTCCTTCGACTGGGTGGTGATAAAATAACCCTCAGCCAGGTGGTAGGTCGTTTGCACCGTCTGAATGGCTACCACTCCTGGTCTAGGGTATGCTGCCATAACAATCTTCAGTTGTGTTCCGGTATTAGTGGCCAGGTTCCTGTCTCCCGGTTTATACCGGCAGCACATTATTAGCGCCTTTGTTGTTATTAATGCCCATAGGCGACGGTAACCGCTTTCCATCAGGTCAAGTCCATGAGGCCAATTAAAAACTTAGGCCTTTTTTATTTATTTATTTATTTATATATAATAATTTTCAAAGCCTAACAAGTACTCATAAGGTGAATTTCAAAATATCTTTATCCCTCTACTCCACCTGCGTTAGTATTAATGTTAGTGACAGAGTCCAAATGCGACTTACATTATTACTAAGAGTATATGAGTTACTGGTTAGAGTTTCATGTCACTAACAATGACACATCT
This sequence comes from Dendrolimus punctatus, assembly GCA_012273795.1. Classification (NCBI taxonomy): domain Eukaryota; kingdom Metazoa; phylum Arthropoda; class Insecta; order Lepidoptera; family Lasiocampidae; genus Dendrolimus; species Dendrolimus punctatus. Next base: position 2,012,884 of record CM022532.1, on the reverse strand, counting down.
CAAATAACGCATCAAAACCTTGGCTAAATGTGGGTAATGTTTTTTTATTATAATAATCGGCAGACAAACGCACACATTGTATATATACCCAAATTAACCAAGTTACGCCTGTGTTGTGGGTAATACACAACGGACTACTATGGGGCCGATCCCACACACCCAGACCATAGTAAATAACGGAGAAAATTCCGAAATTCATGGTACATATCTGGACTGTACCATGCCAAAAATCGAACCCGGAGCCTCTGTGTTTCAGTGACATAGGCTGGCAAAGGCACAATCACAAGAGCCTTCACCCGGTTTTATTAGTGAGTCAGTTACGGTATTACGGCGCAGGTGAAGCAGAGTTATTTTTGATTGAAAAATTTCTCAGTGTCATTATTCCAAACTATGCGCAATAGGCTTCCATTGTTAATTGACAATTATTATATCGCCAGGATCATATCAACGCAACTCCCACCGAGTCTAACTTCATATCTAACAGTAGTCGATCCCTATCGAATAAAATCTCCCGCCGAAGCCCTGGATACAGAAACCCCGTTACCTCTCGGAGCTCAACTACTAGTTGTATACGTGGGAAAGAAAATGTATGACAGCCTGAAGAAACAAGTTGAGAAAATACATGAGTTTAACGTCAATGGAGAAGAAATGATTGCTAAGTTCAAAAAGGTAAATCATTTTACAATTTAGAAGTACAAGATGTAGAACAATGCCAAACATTCACCTATTACTATTTCTCTAAAATATAATAAAATTCCATTGAAATAAATTCCTAACATAATAAAGTAATCCATAAACTCATTAATGGTCAAAATTAGGCTTATTTATATATCTGGCAATATTCTCTTTGAAATATCACTAATAATTGATTAAGTTCAGTTTGCCTTGAAGATTAGCTTTCTAAACAGTTCATATTATAACTAATCTTGTACTAGATTACAACTCATTTAATATTTTATGTATCAATATGAACCAACTAGAATCAGATTCTGAACTAAAATCGCAATCTACAGAACCAAGAAGCTGAACGAGAAAAAACGCGTGATTTCCCCCAAAGTGGCATGAAACGGGACAAGTCATTGCTATTCACAGCAGTGCCCGAAGAAGATCATACGATGATATCTCCACCGAATAGAGAACGTACAGACGAAGAACGGAAACCTCCCCTCATGCCCGATGTTGTCCCATTCACAAACAAGCCAAGGCAAAGACCAACAAAACTATCCCTAAGTTTCAAAACCCAACAATCATTGGACGAAGATGCTAAAGAAAACGATAAAGTCTTCACTGGCCAAACAAGTGTGTGCTCGACACCAATGGTGGAATATAAGAGACTGCATGGAAACATGCTTTCGATCTGCCAAAACCCAGATACACAGTTCCAAGAAAAACAAATCCCTGAGCCGGATGTATTGAAGAACATAGAAAACTGTGCAAAAATGAACTTGGAGAACGAAAAGCGGGATAATCAAATGGTGATTGACATGAATTGTATTGCAGACCATTATATCAACAAGCCTGAACCGATGCGGAAATTAGCCAGTGTCACAGATTTACAAGAGACCTTCAAACGGCTTTCGAATCGGGCGACGTCCAAATTCAAGTTAAAACACTCAATAGTCCCGCTTAACGATGACATGTCTCCAGAAACAGAGTTGCAGAAGAGTCACAGCACTATGACGATAAATGATCCACTGTTCCCAGTTTTTAGAAACGATGGGGTAGCGATATCTGAATCTCTTTTTAATCAATACTTAGAGCAACACTATTCTCGAATGAAACAAGACTCGAAAGACGATAACATGTTCACTTTCAATATGAAGTTGAGTGAGAAAGAGAAATTTGAGGACTTCGATTCAGAGCTGATAAGATCACCGCAGCGGACTCCAAAGAAGATTGCAAAAGGATCGACGAAAACAAACACTGACCAGTCGAGAAGGAAATCTTTGTCGTTACCCTTAAAGTCTTTATCAGAGAGTTCTGACTCGCAAATAGGCTCGGACTCTGAAGCTACGAGTTTTAAGAAGAAATTGACTGGAGTACAATTGACTCCATTGATGGAGAAATTGAGTCATTTAGCGTTTTCGGATAAGTCTAGTGGTTATAGCAGTAGAGTCATGACGCCTTTAGAGTTGAGGGAGTTCCTGACACCTGCTACTGAAAAGCAGGTTACCTTTTCTGATAGGTATGTTTCATATTTTACTATCCTATTATATTCTACACTTGAAACTTTGCATTTAAACATGGATTAAATTAATTTCTGACGAGACATGATCGCCGAAATTATCGAGCCACGTATAATCCCATGCTAAGGTCATAAGTTTTCTATCATGAAATATCTATACAAATAAGAAAAGAATCGGGGCTAATTTAATTTGTCTGACTGTCTTTTATCATCACGTGAAAACTACTGAACGCATTGAAATGATACTCGACACAGAGCTAGCTTTATATCCCAGATCAACACTTAGGATACTTTTTTTCCCAATAAATGTTTTTTTTTTGTGGGACCTGCCAAAAAGATTACGCTGCGGTGGCGTATTTTTCCATTGTAATTAGCTAACAAATAAATAATAAGTTACTTCTTTTTACTATTGTCAGAATATTTAGTATAGTAGAAGAATACTGGGAAATTAAAATGGTAATTTTGTGGTTCCCGTTCGTCGAAACGAAGCGTTTTTTTGTGGTTTTAGGCCAAAAACTCAGCGTCATGAGTCTGAAAGTGAAGACGACTCGGACTGTGACGTGGAAATTCTACCGGAATACAGCAAGCACGCGGTGAAGTGCGCGCTCTTCGTCACAGGATTACACAACATGGCGTTGTTGGCGCTTTTGGATGTCGAAGCAGCTAATGACGTGGACACTATTAATTCATTGGTATGTTTACTTGATATAATGATGCGTTATAGGAAAATAGGAATAATTTGGAACTTACTTTACTTGTTTGCTGGTTCTTATATTGTAATTTATATTTTTCACTTCAAGCGGTCGCGTAGCAAGACTATATAACATTATGACACATGCGGAAGCGCAGTTGGTTCCCATTGTGCGTCTCATTCGCGCGAGTGGTGTGGCCGACAGGACAGAGAAGGAGAGGACGATAGGAGGATATTTACTTCATTTTTTTCTTTTCGCGGCGTATATGGCCCTGCTTGTGGAGAATCGCTTAGCGAAATTAACAGGAAAAGTTCCATTTTACTTTTATACATGTCATATTCCTAATATGAATCTGCAAAATGCTAATTTAAGTCAGTTGAACTCAAATCCTTGCCTAAGATATGCATCACGTAGACAAATATTTATTCTAGTCTAATATGCATACTGCTGTATTTTAGCTCTTTGAGTTTTTAGTGTCAATCTCGGAAACATGTGTTGTCTTCTGGCACATCTTCAGTCCAAGAGATCGAATTTTATAAATCAAAAACAATTCGTGGAATTGTTGATTTATGTTGTTATAAATACTATTTAGTTAGTTTATTTTTTATGCAGTTTTCAAAAAAATTAAAAATAATATTAGTTAAAAGTGAACTAAGAGCAAAAAGTAGCTAGAAACTCCTAGGTGTAGGCACCATAAAGTTTACAATAGTATTGTAGTTTACCCTACAAAACACACACACAGTGCACAGTGCTCTTCAATAAAATCCCAGCAAAGTTGAAGAGCTTTCAGTAAATAAAATTTTCTAGACGACATCACCGAACGGTTATGCGATCGCTTCTAACGTTCTTTATTCATACAAATTACTTTGTTAAACTTTGTATTAGTTCAAAATATTTTTTTAGAAAAAGACCACAAAGTTATTATCCTCTAACAGTAATTAATATTGCATTGGAGGCGGTAATAGTCTCATGACTTTCAATAAGTAATCTGTAAGGTTCCATTTTGAAATAAATATTCATTTTCATTTTTTCAATGAATTTCAGTGGGAAACCTCATTGAACGCTCTTGGTCCAATCGAAGAGAAATGTATGGAACCCCTGGCAGCTGGTGCCGAGGCTACGGATTACAGCTACCTCACTCTAGACCCCGATTGGGGCACCGTGAAGAAGGGCGGGCCGTGGGCGGCCTTGGACATCGCCACCATGGGCCTGATTCATAACGAGTTTGGGGAAGACCCGGACCTATCAGAGTTCATATTGCGGTAAGTAAAAAAATAATAATCGGCAGACAAACACACATATTGTATATCCCCAAATTAAGCAAGTTACGCTTGTGTTATGGGTAATATACAACGGACTACTCTGGGGCCGATCCCAGACCATAATAAATAACGGAGAAAATACGTTTCCGAAATTTACTGTACCAGGAATCGAACCCGGAGCCTCTACGTTGCAGTGAGGTAGGCCGGCAAAGGCTTTGCCCGCTCAACCACAGGCCGTGATATTCGTCGATTACTAACACGCTTTTATTTATATCAGTTGTACAATTTTAGAACTTAGTGCCTTCCAACAAATTTTAATGCCCAACACAAAAAGTTACTAACTTTGATAATATACCGTTCAAAAACTACAAGCTTATTTGGAGCGATATCATATTTTAAGTGTTTATATTTTAAGAAACATATTCAGCTAATGTGTAATAAGATAAAAACTATGTCAGTTACTAGGTCTTGAAATTGCACAGCTGATATTTATCTCTGTATCATAATATTTCAACATAATGGTCACAGAATATCGGCGTATGTCATGATAATCGCATGTGATCGCATATCTTCTTTAACCCATCCTCAAGAATGAGAATACATTGGCTTCGCCCCTGATATTGTAAATGTTTGTTGAACCACGTTTCATTAAACGGGTCGTTTGCTTTTTTGTTAAAAAATACCCATTTTCAAAAATGTGATTAATTTAAAAATCAGCGCCGGCATTTCTTTTATTGAAGTGAAACTTCTATATAGACGGGGTCTCACGATTTTTCACTCACGAAAAAGCGTCACGGCCGCTTGTTCTAATACTTACATTTATAAACCCGTGAATCTTTCGAATGGGATGTCCGAATTGAATAATTCATAAAGTTATACAAAGGTATTGAATCAGTCTTGAATATGAAGTTATTTATTTTGATAAGGGTTAATACCAAGTTACAAATAAAGAGCCTTTTCTAGCGGCGGCATTTTAATTGTTTTTTTTTTTAATAAAAGAACACTTATTGTGGCATAACTATAATAGTTAGACATATGCTGTCGCGACACTTAATAAAAAATAATTGTGTTTTGCAAAGTCGTAGTAGTACATTATTTTATTCTATCATCAATACTTTTCGCAGTGCACGCCATTTTATGTATTTTTTTAAACCTTGGATTACATTATTGGATTGTTTTCCCATTCATCCGTTGCCATTCGTTTTTCCACTTGTCTGTTGAAGTTTTATTTTAAAAAGAATCGGTGCGCGTATGAGTTGCTACACGCAACATAAGACATGTTAAATTCGTTATCATTTATTAACTTTGGGGTTTAGAGGATGTGGAGACACTTAGACTTAGAGGATGACAGGAAACTTTATATATTTCATGTAAATAATATACTTGTCCGATATATACTTTACCCATTATTTGTAATAATTTTAGGAGCGACGAGAGCGTAGTGTTGGGCGTGTCATGCGGTGGCGCCCAGATATACTACCAGGAGAATGGCGCCAGGCAAGCGGGTCCGCCGGCGCCCTCCGACGCCCTGGCCGCGGCCCCACTCAGAGCCAGGAGACGGCTTCATCGGGACCACTCCACTTTACTTTTGTAATTCTTACTTTTTTTAATAATATCCTCGGCGGAATAACATCCACATTGTACATCTCTAAACTAAGCAAGTTACACTCGTGTTATGGATAATATTCAAACGACATCTTTGTTGAGGAATTATTCATTGGGAACTAGAATCATTCCCCTAAAAATAGGCAAGTCCAAGCCCAATCAGTAGGACGTTTATAGACTGTTATTATTATTTTAAATAGGATTTTTAATAGCTCACATGTTTGGATGAATAGGGCATTTTAAAAATACAGTTTTTAACCTATACAAAAATTATTTTAAATTCTTGCATCTCTCTAATTAAAATTATCATATAATTTTATGACTAAAGAGTAAGTTTGAAATAAATACATGAGATTAATAAAATATGATAATATAGTCTGGCTATGGAAAGTTGAACCTGGAATTATTTGCAAACTTTTTACATGGCAACTCTAATACGAATGTCAACGTCAATTTTGACAAACAAGATGGCGGTTTTCGTTTGGTTGTGAGTGGATTTGCCTGTGTTGATACTTTGGCGGAGTCCCATCTTCCGGACACAGCCTTGACAGCCGGAGTTGCTGCTCCACACCAGGAGGCCCTGCAAATATGTGTCCATTGGTAGTGGGTACGTATGTGGCTTTCGGGTCAAGACTAGGGGGCCGTGACGAAATCTGATTTTGATTGTAGCTGATAAAACTAAGTTTTTACCGAATATTGCAGTTTTTTTTTTTCAAAAATGTAATTACTGATTTCCTGCTATCTACCGGAATTAAAAGTAGATAGTCTATATTCTATTGTAGGTCATTCTAGATTCGAGATATAAGGGTTAGTAATAACAAGTATTCCAAATTTCATAAAATCCGTTCAGTACTTTTGGCGTGAATGAGTAACAAAAACATCTTACAAACTTTAGTATTTATAATATCGTTAGAAACGAGTATGGTGTATCTATTGTCACACATAAAATACACAACATAAATAATTAAGTAACTACCAAGTATCAAAATAGGTTAATCCTAATAATTTTGATGTTGCCATACATATATTATTTAAATTTGCCGCCATTTTCCAGGGTCAACTTTCGTTGGCCAGACTATATTTGAAAAACTAGCTTGTCGAGTTAATCTCTCCATCTATGTTCATCTTAACTGCTAAATCAACATAATCTCATAATAAAATTAGTCAATAAACATCTAGCTGCTGGGTTTTCACCACCAAATTTTAAAGGGAATGGATGGTATATCGGCCACGATTGTTCAAGCCGTTATGTGCGAGTTTCACACATGGTTAACTATGTGCAGATTTCCTCCAAATGCCTTCCTTCGCCGGCTTTCTCGCCAATGTTTAAATTTAATTGTTAAATCAATTTTTGTTTTTATTATTATTTAATAAATTCGTACACATAACGATTGTATATCCTAGACATCTTCTCCAGAGTACATAAAAGAAAGTTGGTCTATGCAATTTACTCTATTGGGAAATGAACTCGGAGGCTTCCGTTTAACTAGACAAAGTGCACCAGCACTTGACCACTAAATCACAGAGTTCATCTTATATTAGGATATTGTTTTGAGTGTGAAAAAGAGTGTTACTTTGCTTTTATTGAAAAAAAGTAATATGTTTCCTGCATGACAGTGGAATGATTTGTTGAATGATGTAATTGAATTGTAAAATTTGGTGTTCAACATTTACACAGTTTTTCAATTGTGAGACTATCAAGAATTGAGGATATCCCTCTCGAATATCCTCAGGCCTTGATAGCCAGCTTAAACTGGATGGCATTGTGAGCAATAAATTCGCATTTATTTTTCATATACTTAGGTATGATACGATAATTTTAATTCCTCACTAGCTTTGCCTGGTAGCATCAGCATAAAATACAAATTAATTCTGAAGCTTATCAAGCACTCAAATTTCAGTACCGATAGAATGATTGAATTTTTTGAGCCTGGTTATGAAGGTAGAGATCATTTCATAGGTCATTCATAAAATACTTTAATTTCTTTGGATGTTCTTTTTGTCGTAATTACACATACATGCAAAACAATAATTTCCGCACAAATCACTTTAATGGTTTTACTTATGTTTAAACTCGTAAATGCTAAAACACAAATACACAAAATTGACAAAATAATAACGACAATGTATTGGTAAAACGACATTATCATTTATATTAGTATAGTCATGTAAAAAGTTTGTGAATAATTCGAGTTTTTACTTTCGTTATTTTTTTTTCAGCTGTCTTTATGTTGTGTTTTAAGCGTCTTTCAAACATCACATAGAATATGGCTCCGTCCTTTTTTACGCTTCGATTACAAAACATGAAAATTATTATGCTGACGCTATCAATATGCCCTAAGCAGTGCTAAAATCTTTGTAATACTTGAAACAGCTGCTAGACATTATAGTGATTGAATAAAATTAGGACGATGTATAATTATAGATTTAGATACTTTTTAAGTCTGTATGGAAATTTTAATTATTATCTTTTGCCATTGGCTTTTACTACTATTTATTTAAATAGATCCTCATATATGAGGTTAAATCTAAGGCCACAAACTGACTGCCACACTCACGAGTTTGTAGGATATTTATCAATTTCAGTAAAGTACAGTTTATTTACTTATAGTGGTCAAGATGTGATATGATATGAAGTAGTTAAGAAATATCAAAACACAAATAATATCTTTTTGAATCTTACTCTATTCATTTTATAGTAATTGATGAATTAGCAAAAAAGGAAGTACTTTGCCTACTAAGTGTGGCAGTTACAATAGTAAAAAAACCGCCAGAGAAAATGTAGTATCACTTAAAAGTAGGTTTATGTGTAGATTCCGTCTTAATCGCAATTTTTGCAACATTTGCCGTCTTAAACAACTATTATCAATTTAGATGCTAACATTAGACATTCCTATATAGAAATTATTATGAATTATTCTTCTAACTGTACGGTGACGTCATTAAAATATGACACTGACAGATCTGAAAGATTTAGTCGCAAAGTTAAAAGTCATGTTCACACGATCCAAGTACACTTGGACCAAGTGCATTCATGTGAATAACTTCATACCATAATACACACACAATAATGAAGACTGCTATCTAAGAGCAGTTTTCAACGTTAATAAAGTAAAACTCTCAGTTGATTCCATTTTCCTTTCTATTAAGTCATCTTAGAACTCTTTGAACTCTAGTGCTTGTCTTTTATATTTAAGAGGCTATGTACGCCCAATTCAAATCGGCATTTCATAAAATCAACCCCGCACGTCCGATATTTACTTCGATGGAACAGCGCCAAATAAAACTTCGACCGTGGCGAAATATTGCAATTGACCATACCGACGCGCACCGCGCGCCTTGCCGACTTGATTCAATTTATTTGATTCTAAAGCCCACGAGAGCGAGACAAACTGTCCTAAAGTGAGATAGACCGTTTGTATGCGTAATTCCTATTGAAATTTTGACACAACTTCCTAAGCGTCTTTAGCCCAACGGCTTACCATGCTCAACGGTAACTAGGAGGTACGGGGTTCAAATCCTCGTCTAAGACTTTACGTTTTTTTTTCCCAAGAACTTTTTAGATAGGTAAATTTTATTAAAATTATTTCATTGTACTATGGAACACCAATGAGTTCATATTATTCCTTCCCTAGAGCCGAGCTTTGCATCTGTGCAAATGTCCATGGGCGGTAGCCATCTCTTAAGAAATTAAGAGGAACTTACTATCAAATTTTTGACTGGGTAAACGGTCGTGTCACACGATCTGGATCCTTATTAAACTACATTTATTACTAAGTTTTGGTAGAGATAGATATAGCGTAATAACAGGTCACTTTAAATATCGTTAGTCCTGTTACTGTTATACAAAAATAACAGCATTGATTATCTGCAATTACATTTACATAACATAATATTGTTATTTAGTTTTTATTCGAATGAAGTTCCTTTGCGCCGCTTGCGGTGTTGCCAAATTAGCGCTTTCAGTGTTAATTTTTTTTTCTTTACGTAAATTATTTTTCAGCGCTTAACACCTTATTTAGCGCTTTTTTAATTCTGTAACTCTTCACTGAATTATCGTCGTGTATTGCAATATTATACTTACAATATAATAATACTTCAATCTTCCAAACCAGTCATAACTAATAGGTTATTATTCAAAATTATCGTAGCACTGTCTTAGGTGAACACCCTAATTCAAATCGGTGTTTCACATCCTAAAGTGAGAGGAGTTCACATGGATAATACTTATTGAAAATTCGACATGTAACACTAAGAATGTTTAGCCTAAATGTTATTCTAATACTCTGGTAGTGAGGAGGTATAAGATTCGATCCCCATAAAATTTGTTCTTTTTTTCACTTTTTCTAACTAAATTTGATACAGTAAAAATATTTTAATGATATTAGTTTTTAGATAGGTAAATTTTATTAAAATTATTTCATTGTATTATGGAATAACAATGAATTCATATTAGCCCTTCCCTATTATCCCTATTAATATTATAAATACGAAAGAAACTGTCTGTCTGTTTATTCCGTTTTCAGGGAACAACTACTGGAACGATTTGCTGAAATTTGGGCTATTTCAGTCATTTTAGCCATTTCAGCCATTTGGACCATTAAAGCCATTTCAGCCATTTGGGCCATTTCGGCCATTAGGGCCATTTGGGCTATATCAGTCATTTCAGAAATTTCGACCATTTCAGTCATTTCAACCATTTTAGTGTTTTTGGCCATTTCGGCCATTTGGGCCATTTCAATCATTTCAGCCATTTGGGCCATATCAGTCATTTTAGTCATTTATACCATTACAGCCATTTATGCCATTACAGCCATTTCGGCCATTTGGGCCATTTCAGTCATTGCAGCCATTTCGGTCATTTGGGCCATTGCAGCCATTTCAGTCATTTCAGCCATTTAAGCCATTTCAGTCATTTAGGCCATTTCGGTCATTTCGGGCATTTCAGCCATTTCGGTCATTTCAGCCATTTGAGCCATTTCGGCCAGTTCAGCCATTTGGGTCATTTTGGCAATTTAGGCCATTTCGGTCATTTCGGCCATTTGGGCCTTTTAGGCCATTTTGGCCATTTCAGTCATTTCAACCATTTCAGCCCTTTGGGCCATTTCGGCCATTTCAGCCATTTGGGCCATTTCAGCCATTTTGGCCATTTAGGCAACTTCGGACATTTCAGTCATTTCAATCATTTGGGCCATTTTGGTCATTTCGGACATTTCGGCAGTTTCAGTCATTTCAAACATTAGGGCCATTTCAGCCACTTCAGTGAATTCAGCCATTTCGGCCATTTGGGCCATTTCAGCCATTTCGGTCATTTAGGCCATTTTGGTCATTTCGGTCATTTGGGCCATTTCAGCCATTTCACACATTTCGGCCTTTTCAGTCAATTCAGCTATTTCGGCCATTTGGGCCATTTCGGTCATTTTGGTCATTTTGGTCATTTCGGTCATTTGGACCATTTCAGCCATTGCGGTTATTTGGGCCATTCCAGACATTTCGGTCATTTGGGCCATTTCAGCCATTTCACACATTTCGGTCTTTTCAGTCAATTCAGCTGTTTCGGCCATTTGAGTCATTTTAGTCATTTCAGCCATTTGAGCCATTTCGGCCAGTTCAGCCATTTGGGTCATTTTGGCAATTTAGGCCATTTCGGTCATTTCGGCCATTTGGGCCTTTTAGGCCATTTTGGCCATTTCAGTCATTTCAACCATTTCAGCCCTTTGGGCCATTTCGGCCATTTCAGCCATTTGGGCCATTTCAGCCATTTTGGCCATTTAGGCAACTTCGGACATTTCAGTCATTTCAATCATTTGGGCCATTTTGGTTATTTCGGACATTTCGGCAGTTTCAGTCATTTCAAACATTAGGGCCATTTCAGCCACTTCAGTGAATTCAGCCATTTCGGCCATTTGGGCCATTTCAGCCATTTCGGTCATTTAGGCCATTTTGGTCATTTCGGTCATTTGGGCCATTTCAGCCATTTCACACATTTCGGCCTTTTCAGTCAATTCAGCTATTTCGGCCATTTGGGCCATTTCGGTCATTTGGGTCATTTTGGTCATTTCGGTCATTTGGACCATTTCAGCCATTGCGGTTATTTGGGCCATTCCAGACATTTCGGTCATTTGGGCCATTTCAGCCATTTCACACATTTCGGTCTTTTCAGTCAATTCAGCTGTTTCGGCCATTTGAGTCATTTTAGTCATTTCAGCCATTTGAGCCATTTCGGCCAGTTCAGCCATTTGGGTCATTTTGGCAATTTAGGCCATTTCGGCCATTTGGGCCTTTTAGGCCATTTTGGCCATTTCAGTCATTTCAACCATTTCAGCCCTTTGGGCCATTTCGGCCATTTCAGCCATTTGGGCCATTTCAGCCATTTTGGCCATTTAGGCAACTTCGGACATTTCAGTCATTTCAATCATTTGGGCCATTTTGGTTATTTCGGACATTTCGGCAGTTTCAGTCATTTCAAACATTAGGGCCATTTCAGCCACTTCAGTGAATTCAGCCATTTCGGCCATTTGGGCCATTTCAGCCATTTCGGTCATTTAGGCCATTTTGGTCATTTCGGTCATTTGGGCCATTTCAGCCATTTCACACATTTCGGCCTTTTCAGTCAATTCAGCTATTTCGGCCATTTGGGCCATTTCGGTCATTTGGGTCATTTTGGTCATTTCGGTCATTTGGACCATTTCAGCCATTGCGGTTATTTGGGCCATTCCAGACATTTCGGTCATTTGGGCCATTTCAGCCATTTCACACATTTCGGCCTTTTCAGTCAATTCAGCTGTTTCGGCCATTTGAGTCATTTTAGTCATTTCGGCCATTCGGGCCATTTCGGTCATTTGGGCCACTTCATCCATTTCGGCCATTTCAGATATTTCGGCCATTTTAGCGATTGCGGTCATTTGGGCCAATTCCAGCCATTTCAGTAATTTCGGTCAATTCGACCATTTGGGCCATTCAGCCGTTTGATCATTTAGACCCGTTCGGCTAAATATATTTTCATCTCGGAAATCTCATTTTTCGGGATAAAAAGTAGTTCTTGGCCACCCTCGGTATTAACATAACATATGTACTCAGTTTCAGCCAAATCGGTTCAATAGTCTTTCCATAAAAGGATAACAAACAGTGAGACAAATATACTTGTGGATTTTTTTTCGTGGAACCCTAAAAACGTAGCCTAAGTTACTTCTTATAACATCAGCTATCTGCCAATGAAAATTACGTCAAAATCGATCCAGCTGTGTCAGAGATTAGCCGGAACATCCAGACACACAGACAGACAGACAAAAATTCTATAAATAGCATTTTCGGAAACTCCTGGACCGATTATATTAGACTTTATTTTGAGATTTCAAACAGGCACTTCACTTTTATTTATCTGTATAGATAAGAACTATAAAATAAATAATAATAGATATATATAATAGTTTAAAAAAAAACACGCTTTCATAAAAAATCCAACTAAAAAACAGAAAATAAAATTTAATAAATTTGGTTTCTGATGAATGGGGTCTTAAAAAAAGCGTGGGGTGTATTCAATGCGCTTTTTCTTCTTCTTTAAAATCTTAAAGAGCGCCTTTTTTTAAACTATTATTTATTTTTCATTTTTAGTTGTTATTTTTTAAATGTTAATGTTTTTTTAAATTAAATTTTAAATATAAGCTTTTGAGATTCTGCATATCATGTAGCAGCAGAGTGCTAACTAAGACAAGTAAAACAAGCCCAAACACGACGCGTTTATCTTGTTTAGTAAAGGAGTTCCTATAGCCACCTTCCGAGTCCATCATCAGATCAGCTCCATGATACCATATTATTGCATTGTCACGCGATATAAACATACGAACCCAAACACGACGGGTCTATCTTGTTTAGTACAGGAGTTCCTATGGCCACCTTCCGACTCCATCATCAGATCAGCTCCATGGTACCATATTATTGCATTGTCACGCGATATAAACATACGAGCCCAAACACGACGGGTCTATCTTGTTTAGTACAGGAGTTCCTATGGCCACCTTCCGACTCCATCATCAGATCAGCTCCATGGTACCATATTATTGCATTGGCACGCGATATAAACATACGAACCTAAACACGACGCGTTTATCTTGTTTAGTACAGGAGTTCTTATAGCCACCTTCCGACTCCATCATCAGATCAGCTCCATGGTACCATATTATTGCATTGTCATCGACCTTTGACAGGTGTTCAAACTTTGAATTAAATCTGATCGTTAAAAGTAGGACAAAATCGAGCTCAAAGGGGAAGGTTACAAACATACATACATACATACAGGTGAAGCTAATAAAAGCGTGTTAAAAACATAATAGGGCTAAATAAAAAAAATTGTTAGAAAAGGAAAATGGAGCGAGCACTCAACTTGAACAACGAAACTTCATATTTCTAACTAGCCATGAGTCTACGTCATTTCTATTGAGAAACATAGATGGCGCTTTAGAATTTTAATGTTACCGGTAAGGTAAAAATTTTATTGTCAATAGCATAAAAGTCCAAAATTTTGAAAAGTATTTTTATGGCATTTTATAAAATTATTTAGGAAGAGAAAAAGAGCATTTTATCAACTTTCTTATAAAAAAAATCTTCTGGATCAAGTGAAACTAGTAGGGTTCGAACCCACACAGCTAGTGATTTAGACCAGACCTCTACCGTATAAGCCAAATAAGTATAGCGCGACCGTTTCAAAATTCTTGTTATTATTGCTCCTTCGTTTATTTAAAATTATTTTTCAATGGCGGTCGTGGAGAAGAGCAGCGCGTCCGTATTAGCCGACGCTCTAAAGCGATCTAACAAATTCCATACATTGGGACCGGCAGGCGGGATTTTTGCAGTCATTTTTAATAAAATAATTAATTACTTCCAAATTAAGTTAAGTAACCGAATAAAACTCTATAATTGTATTTGTTATAATATGATATGTTACTGTTATTTATTTTATCGATGTACGATTAACAGTAATAACAAAAACGAAGATTGAATAACTCGTTTAGAGGTTACTTTGCAATTATTTTCTATCGAGAAAATTTATCGCAAATGCGTTCCGAGTACAAAGTTTACGTCAGAAATATGATCAAGATTGACATATATTTTTTTCATCGCAATAAAGTGTGTATAACTACTGTAAAAATAATTGAGAAATCGATCTAAAAACGCATTCTGTCTCTTATAACGCTGTTAATTGCAATTTACATTGTTTGTTCTATGTATTCTTCTATTAGGCTGTTAGAATTGTCGCAAGCATACTTGGACCGTTTGAATATGACTTTACGAAAAATCTTATCGATTTTTATAACTTTTTAAATATCCATAGCATTACACATTGGTCAATTAGAATTAAGTAATTTTTTTTAACAGATTTTCTTATGAAGAATTCAAATTAATTTTAATTTATACTCTTTGTATTTGCAGGTATAACTTGAAATGTGTTGTTGCATTCACTCATTGTAAAAATGGGTATTATAATTTAAACAAAAATGGCTGAAGCTTCCAAACGTCCCTCTTCTTCCCATAGCCGTGTATAATTTTTTATTCCGCTTCTATTAATTTATTTATAAAATGTCATACTCTTGCCACTAGCAAATAAGTCAAACGGTCAATTTAAGTTAGGTTACCATAATTATATCGTTTCGCCAAAAAAACTTTGATGGCCATCTATGAATTACGACGGGGAGGGGGAAGACTCGACAAAGTGTGCCTAGGGGTGGAAGGATGTCCTACATTTTGTGACGTTCATTATCTAATATTTAGCGAATTACGGAATTGTCGTTTAAATTTAACAATATCGTGATGTTAAATTGCAAAATATGTGATCACAAGGACAGGGGACGGGAAAATCATTAAATTCATGTGACGTAATTTGTGAATGGCCCCTTGTTTGATAAACAAAACGTCTCGCTGCAAGTTTTCCCAGCTGTGCTCAGGTTTTTTACTCTCTATTTTCTTTGAAGTATTTGGTTTCAAATGTCAATAAGAACTCTAAAGTACATACAACCTGCACAAAAGCAGTTTTTTTATTAGCTACAGCTGGATGGATTTGTACGAACTATTGTGTTACAGTTGTTACCATCTTTAGCTGATTAAGAGTGGCTTTGAATTTTGGTAACTATTAATATAGATTTAGGCGACATGTAGCTATTTAAGGGTTTTTTTTGCTGAGCAATATCATTTTAATTATTATCACTTCCCGTTGGATCGTTTATTTATATATTGAGGCAGCTTATAGTGCAATATAATTTGAGGAGTGATTTAAAAAGCTTTTATTTTAGATTTTATTATGAGAGATAGTTATTTACAGGGTGTTATGTTATGTTTTTTTTAAACAGTATTATATGCTATTGTTTATTTACAGATTCCGTATGACATTCCATATGTATTTATATAGTCCCTAGCGTAAGAGTAAATGCCAATACGAAATGCGTCCAAAATTTTATTATTTATCCATTTTCGTTGCTGATTTTTCTGTTACATCTACAGTTGAATTTAGGTTTACTTCCTTTTCATATTATTGTTATTAATGTTAATAAGGTAAGAATAGTGTTACAGCGTTTACTAGCTTAAATCGGTTTATAGACCTCCCACAAATATCTTCTGTGCTGTTTAGCTATTAACTCACTTGTTTTAAAAACGGTAGAAATTCGACATTTCTTGCATGAAACTTATCGTCAAATTGTAATCATTGCTCGTAAGGCGAAAAAATAAATGAAGGGTTAGTAAGCTGAGAACCAGCGCCAATATTTATTGCGGCTCTTATTTGCCTCATGCCGACTTCCAATTTATATTTTTCTATGTCCATAAGCGTAAAGATTCTATAAACAATACACGCCGTGTATAAAATAAAAATATATCAAAGAATACTTCTTATCCACCCACAATTAGTGAGGAAGGACATCTTTGGAAGGATCAAGGCAAACAGTTCAACGCCAAAATCATTTATTTGCAGGGCTCCAAGTCCGTTATTACTAACGTACCAAAATGGTCGATCACCGGCGTCATAATGGCACTTCAGAGGTTGTTTTACCATTACGACCCGATTTTGATAGCATACTAGGGTCCAGATTAGTTGCAACGGCTAGCACAGAAACCTAGTGTTAAACCCTTGTTGCTCAGAAGAGTTTAGTTGAAACATGATATAAAAAAACTACACCATTCTTGGCACCCCAGTACAAAGACTGGCACCACATTTTATTTCGTCCAAAATATTAAGTCTTCAATAAAATTTTTGGTAGCCCCAAACAATGATAATAATAATATTGTACGGCTATAAAAAAATGTAGATTAATATAGTGAATTAATTATTTGATTTGGTGGGGTGCCAAGAATGGTTTGGTTTACTCTATATCAGTTAACACTTACAATCTTTTTCTTTGTGTACTAAATAAATTACACAATTTACAGGTTGAATACCATTATGTTAAGATAGAAATTATTTAAACAATACCTTGTCAGTTTGCGTTGATCCTTGGTGAAGAATATTAGAGCCAAAAATTACTGTAAATGCAATTAATTAAAAATTGCCATTATTTATATTAAATGTTCATATTTTTTGCGTGTTATTTGAATTTTTAATTTTATTTAAGCTATTCCAACATGCCATTTTGGAATGAGTGCCAACACAAGTGTGGTATAAACTAAGTTATAATATACATAAATAATAATAAATATTTGTTAAGAATTTTAATAAAAACTATAAATAGTCGATTCATGTTGTTTTAATATCTAAATAAGTCAACCCAACACTACTTAAATTTAAAGACTTGGAAAAATGCACCAAAGTTATATTCAAACACTTATTAAATAAACACATTTGTTAAAATTACAATAATATTCCATTAAAATTTAATAGCATAGTAAATATTCGTTCTCATTTATTATTTACTAAATATTGCCTTTCTTTTACAATTCAGTCAACTTCATTTAAAAATTAATTTACAGAAAATGTCACGAAAACAAGTAATATCCAAGAATCTTAAACAAAACTGAGAACAAATGTTTGTCTTAGAAGAAATCCTTAAGTACGATCTTATGGGAGAGCTTGGTGCAGTTTTCCGTTTAAAAAATACTATTTACTTTAAATATCAATTTGCCAACTATATACCGTGATGACCAAAACGAAACTAGATTCAAATCACAAAAAACATACTATATAAACAGACCCAAATTTAAGTAACTTTAAAGGAATCGCATAAAGTAATAGTACGCTTGTATTATTTTATTCTATTTGTCAGACTATTAGTGGCATAATTAGACCCCTTGTAAAAATCCGGCTAGAAGGACCAAACTATATGACGCGCACCGCTCCAAGTATTAATTATATAGGATAATACTCGACCGTACGAAGTAATAGCCAAATCATCAAAATCGATCTTAATGTTCGAATTGGACAACTGCGCTAAAACCAAACCACCCTCGTAATTTAATCTCCATGACCAATGAACTTCAAATGTAATTTGTTGTAGTTCCGTAAACGTGGAACCAATTGGGACTCGTTTGTCAGTTTGCCTACAAGCAAACGTATTAAATTTCTTCTGAAATTGCTTCATTTCATATTTGTGTAAAATACAACCGTACTAGAACTTTATCTTTTTCAACGAATATTTCAGAAATTATTGTTATTAAGGACTCTCTATTGAGCTCAAAAACACCAAAGCTTCAATTTTCCCACCCGTCTCTTGTTTTACACATATACAATTCGGCTATCGTATTTAATTGTGGCTAATTTTTAAATACAATTTATCATTACAAAACAACACGGGGTTTCACGTGTCTTATCACTCAAATTCTGCAATTATTCGAATTGCAAATACTATATGATAAAGACAAAATGTTTTCGAGCAGTAATGCCAAACCAGAAACTGATGTTACGTCCAGAAGCTTTGGTGTGTTTAAAATTTAGAGAGAATGTCAATTTTGAACCCCTCATCCCCCAGGAAGGATAATGGATACATAGAACAAGGAAGGACAGCAAAAAATGAGTCGAAGTACCAAAAAGTGACATAAAACTATTGTTTATTGACAAGTCGGTCACAAAACTACCTCTAAAAACGTGATAACGCCGGCAAAACAACTCCATACATAATATTATATTATACTATACATATTATTATATAATATAGTCAACTACCGATTCGAATGACTAAAGTGTCGCGTGTGATATCTTTAAGCTGGTGAATTAATTTCGATAGTCGGAAGATAAAGAATATGATCTGTGTATCGCAAGGCAAGTTTCTCAGGTTAAGGGGCGGTTCCTCTTGAAACCTTCCTCGGACTAATCTTGTGGGCTTCGCAAAAACGGGCGACTCGATCATATTCTTTGCGCTTCGACACGTCCGCCGCGCGCCGCGTGTCGCGCGTCAATGGCACGCGTCAATGCCCACGGCCCGAAACCCCTCGACACTCGTTTCGTCACTGTTTCACATTTTGCAAACATTTTCAAAACTTCAATATACAGTTTCAAGGAACTTCATCCTTTACTTCTTGTTTCAATACCTTTTCAAACAAACAAAATCAATGTTAGACTTATGTGTAAAAACCTTTATTACTAAAACTTTACATTCTAGAGGCGAATGTCCGTCGGACATTTACATACTAACTTATGACTAATAACCCTTTTAAAAGTTTATGTCTAATAATATAAAACACAATGCGAGCTTCTCCCTTGCGCTCGGTGGCACCGCGGGCAGGGCGGCAAGCCCGCCCTCTTACAAATCCATATCGAGAAATTAACAATCTTGTTTTAATAATCATATAAACTATGCAACCGGCCGAAAAACAGGTACAGTCAATATAAATGCATATAGAAGGCCAGTGGTGTCAAATGGGAGGGTGTGACGTATCAAAATCTATGCAATGTCTGTAGTGGTCAGCGTCGAGGACTTACTAATAACGACCTGCAAATTCAAAGAGCGGAGTAACCATGGTGTCGCACTGCGCCAACTACCACTCACATCATGCGCACATTACTAACTAAACCAGCCATACTCAACCTTTTCTTATAGGGGCGCATATAGTTCACGACAGCTCGACATGGCAATCGACATCTTTTTGGTGTGGAACAAAATGAGAGTAAAATTATTATCATCTTTTTATGTCAAGTATTATCTTCAAATACAGTTCTCTATCCAGTGTGTGATTGACAAGATATTTATAACAATTATTTTTATGTGTAATGTCAGAAATTTAGAATTTTTTTCTTGCTATATTGCTCGTATTTATGAATAGATTTTTGCTTTTATATCTTATGATGAAGAGGCCAATCAAAATTATTTTCAAATTTCAATATACATCATACAAGATCCAACCTCAGCAAGGTCGAAATCGATAAACACTGTAGACGCAGCAAACTCATGCGTGCAGCACTATTGGGTGCTGAGTAGGTGAGCGCTCCCCCCCTCCCAATTCTTCCACGAATCATTCCCGGTTCCTATTATCATGTCGACCTATCGCGAACTATAGTTTACCCATTTTTAATACTAGAATAAACAACAAACAGGCTAACCGGCCCAATTGTTACATCGTGTATGGAAATTTGAAACACCAGAGGTGCTAAAAGTCTATTATATTAAACAACAATGTAGTATGCCTGACGAACTACTAAGTTCTGCCAGCCACAGGTTGAGTATAGCGGAACTAAACTACAAATATATTAGGGCTTATCATGTGGCTTCGAGTAAACTTTGAATCAGTATCCCACAGGAAACATTTTATATTACAAAATAAAAAGTATCCTGTTTATTGAAAGTACATAAATATCAAACTTCATAGTAATCAGTTCATTCAATACGGAACAAACATCCAAGAATATCATCACTTTCATTTTCATATACTATAGTCCGGCCTCTCTAAGACTGTGTTTGCCTTTTTGTGCTAAACTAATTTAGTTTAATGTAAATTGTGGCGGTGATGTGAATTTTGATTAAATTTTGACTCAAGAACAAATAGAAAAACAAAACAAAATGTGTAATTTGTTCATCATTACAATGTTATTCACCCATAATTATGTTCACGAAGTTGGAAGGCATTCTAAGAGTGGCTGACCTATAATAATGATTCTAAGAGGACGAATTATCTATCCAACAGCACGCTTCAATGTAAAGCAGATGAAAAAAAAGAGAAGTAGAGACTTTAAATCAACTTATATATATTCAATCTACGCAATAGATAATTCACCCAAGTAAATAGTGAGAAACCATTTTGAAATCATTAAAAATAAAACAATGAAAACAAACTTACAGACTTAACCCCACCTTTTTAGAAAATAATGTGCCTTTCTAGCACTTGTGTCTTTGAATGAATAAATGAATGAATGATAAAAAGTTCTGATAGTGAAGGGAAATTAGTAACCAAAACTTAGTTTGGCATGTATCTATTTATGACTAGGAATGAGTTACGAAATTAATCAAAATAAAGCCTTTAAGAGGCCGATGATTCATAGTCAGGTTTAGGGAACTAGTTCGCACAGATCCAGGAGGACCAAGTACATATTTCATACAAAATCAGTCTTGTGTAGGTTATTAATAATTCTATGGCCATTAGGTTTGGTGCTGTCTATTGCTGGAGATTTACATCTTACTGTACATTATTTGCTACACTACTGATTGAAATTTGACAAACTTCACATGAATAATGCCAATTTTCTATGAACACTAAGCTAAATGTATGAACAGTAAGATAAAAACCTGACAAAGCCAGAAACATACTATTAGTACACCACAACACACGAAGCGTACCGTGCACATTATCAACGCCCGAAGACACGTCACTAGGACAATTTCTGATTTTAGACAACTAGGACAACCTTGACAATGTCAATTAATTGTCATTTAATGTGCAAAACAAGTTTTCGTCCAAATTATACTTGACATCCGACTGTTGTCCAGAAACATTACAACACTTTACCCCACAATCGTGAAAGCGTCGCGTCACATATCGTATTGGTGTGTTAATAGATGTTTCCGCCTTTAATCAGTCACAACCCGCAAGAGTTAACTCGAGACTCCGCTCGGATGACGTAAGCGCGAGGTACTGACGCGTGGTTTTTTTAAATTATGTTTATGGCTTGGCAGCTAGGCCTTTAAGCCAGATCATAGTTTATAATTTACATTTAGTTTCTTCTTTTCCTTAAGCCTATGTGTAGCACAGCTGAACTGTAGGTAATTAGCTAGTGCCATTCAATGGAGTTCTTGTGACAACTCAAAAGGTCCCATTTGACTATACAGTTCATTCATTTATCACAATAATCACTACTCAAAAACTTTCGATATCCTACAACTATTGTTCATTTTAGAGTAATTTTACACGGTTTTAGAAAATAAAACTGCACAGCACAACATCATTCAGTTCCCGCAAAAAACTCTACTGACGCGTGGATGGCGAGAGCGGTAACAAGGCGGGTGTCGGGAGGGGGAGCGAGCATTCGGCTCAGGTCTCAAGTTGACTCTTGCGGATAGCAGAGCCTCATTCGAATAATCCCATAGGTGTGGTGCGGTCTATGTTGTCTAAGGTTCTACTTACGCGGCGAGTAGGAGCGCTCCCTCTCGTAGCGGCGCCGGCGGTAGTGCGGCGACGGGGAGCGGTGCCTGTAGCTGCGGTGGTAGTAGTCGCGCTCGCGGTCACGGTATCCGCCGCCGCCGCCGCCGCCGCGGTAGTAGTAGTCGCTGCGGGATGAATATCTACGTTGGAATTAAAAATGTTATTGTTCTTCAATTATATCATCTGTTTTTTCTTACGAGATATTTTTTAAGATATTATCATAGTATAATTTGTACAATTTGATGTAAAAGTATAGGTTAGTAGAGACAGAAAGTTCAATCTAATGTAAATAATGTAATAACTGCTGTTGTTGAACTAGTTGACTGTATAGCAAATACCACCACCATCTCCAGAAATGAAAATTACTGTATATATAAAACTAGATAACAATTTATTAAACACCAAAATGAACAATTAAAAAAAAACATTTTTACAATACTTTCTAAGCAATAGAATAGGTAACATTATCACTTAAAACAATCTCTTCCAGTCAACCAAAATTAAAGGAAACTATTAGTTATTAGTTAATGTAGCAAAATAAGTGACACAGAAAAGTAAAAATATACAATAAAAAAGTATAATGTTTATTATTTATACCACGGAAAAATAATACTAAGAAATGACAATCGCCCAGTAAAAAACGTGCGTAACTCATAATACATCTTCAGAAACAGATGGTACAACCAGTCCGATCTTGTTCTCATAGAAAATCTCAATTAAAACTCTACTCAACCTATCATTTTCTTAGGTTTTCGCGACTACTGCACATAAATGTTGTTTTAACATTTTTAAGAACAGTTATTTGACTTTTATTATTCCGACATTCGGATTACAGAAGACAACGAAGGCGTGTCAATGCGTATTGTTAGTTTTTATTTGGCCTACCGCCAACTTGTTCATTTTAATTACTTAGTTTTAATTTTGTTTATGGTTATTATTTACTACTCCATAGGAACGAAACGTCGGAATAATCCACTCAAATCAATTTTCAAACTTAAATCACTGTTCTAATGAGCACCTCTTCAATTCCGTAAATATCATGAAATCAATATTTAAAGCGTAAAATTATCTCGTAAGAAAAAACAAGGGTTTAGTATATTTCTCACTCTCTGTCACGGCCGCGTCTGTCGTAGCCATTGTCACCTCGGCCGCTCACTCTGTAACAATTTCGAGACCATTCACCGACTATGAACACTAAAAAAAATAAAAAATCGGCTAAGAGCGTGTCATCACACACACACACACACACACACACACACACAAAGCAGGAAGAAAGGGTCTATAGTGGCTACAAAACAAACCTCCACTGATTACCCTATTTCACAATGGAGCCCTGTTATTAGCCAAAAATACCCCATATTATATCAAAAATGGGTAAATTACAAAGGCTCCCTTTACTCATTTATTTAGGCTACAGAATGCCTAATAACAATGTATAAAATTTATTCCCAATAGACCAGTGCAAATTACAGCCAGAACATGCAATAAAGTAATGTTGTTAAAACAGCCCTTTGATAAGCTAAAGTTTGTTAAATTAACTTATAATTTGTCTGTTTTCAACTCATTTACCAACATTTGGGTCACACATACAAATATTTATGTGAGCATTTCTGATGTTGGTATAAAGATTATTATGAAACCTAGTAATAACGAATCCAATTTCATAATGATATGGTTACACGCCCCCAAAAGTAAATGCACACCTGCAGTTTATTACCTTTTCGGCATTTGTTTTGTCTACTTTATGTTTAAAATTTGTAATTAGAAAAACAGCCTATTGTGTATTGTAATCCTTTATGGTAGCACTGGCCAGGTGTGATTCTTGGAAATGATTGTTTACGCGGTCGAGTAGAGACATGTTGTATAGTTTTAGTATAAAACAATGCCCGAACGGAGGGATGAGTCAGTCAAGCCACGATTACAATACGAGCAAGACGTGTGGGTATACATTCGATAAGCTATATAGTGAGGACTTTGCGCGTGTTATTGAATCGTGCATCACGTTTGTACTAGTTACGTCCAGTTATATTTCTACCTGTGGTGTTTGTATCGTTCTAATAAATTCTAACAATATGTTTAAACTCGAAAACTAGCCAATGCAGTGACTTGAAATGTTTACTTTGTTTATTGTGGTATATGGCTTATGTGTGACCATGATCTCGCCTGATGTTAAGTGGAGGTAATATATAGACAACCCTTTTCTAAAAGGTCTATTATTCACATAGGACTCGAAAACACCTACCTACAGTGCAGGTATCGGGAAAATAGACTGGCAATGAGTTCCATCGATGAAGATGGACGCAAAGCGCTTGATTCGTATAGATGGTATATCAGACAACAGGTAAATTTGGGTTTTAATAAAAAGTGGATTTTATATATTAGCCACTACCCACGACTTGTCCGCATCATTTACTTAGGTTCAGCTAGTAGTAATATTACTGGTAATAAACTATCCTAACGACGGAAAAATAGTAAGATTGCATAGTATACTTCTAGTTTTGATTTAATGCAAATAAAAAAATGTATTAACAGGCCTTTAGTAAGTTAGCAAAACTTGAAGCTGACTTACTCTAAAACTGTTTTACAATGATTTGACCAACTCATATTCATCAATAAAATGGAACATATTGATGCATGATATACACAATGCATTTCATAGAGTTGGTGGAAATATTAAAACAAAAACAAGATATGATAACAGAACAAAATATTCTTCTTGTATTGAATAGTGACAATCAAAACAGTCCTATTGATAAGGATTAGAGATGCCACAAATAGTAATTTGGCCAAATACCGAATATTCGGCCGCGCTGTAGGCCGAAGCGCCGCATATTATAACTATGTGCAATTCGCACATAGCAGGTTAGTATTGGAGCAATATTCGTGAAGTATTTTTTTACGTTTTCTCGAATGGTACACATATTTAAAACATGTTATAATGTAATATTTTATTAAGTTTTCGCGACTTGTATAACAATAATATAAAATTAAAATAAATTGTATAATAAAACTACGTTTGGAGGGTTTTAAGCGCGGTAATTTATTTGATTTTTTTATTATTCTAATGTTTCGGCCACTTTTCAGTGACCCTGATCACAGAAGTCAATGATGTCAAGTGTCAATTAGTATTGTTAAGTTTTATTTAGCCTACCGCCAAATTGTTCATTTTTTGTATTTAGTTTTCATAATATAATTTAATTATAAACATTTCTTCTCTTCAAGCCACAACATGTTGCGAGCAGGTGGTAAATTGGATTAGGCTCCCATAGAGTAAATAATAACCACAAACAAAATTAAAACTAAACAATTAAAATGTACATGTTGGCAGTAGGCTACATACAATTTTAACAATACTAATTGACACAAGACATCTTTATCTTCCGTGATCACAGCTTCTGAAAAGCGACCGAAAAACGTCGTGTCGAAAAATAAATTATCGTGCTTAAAACCGTTAAAACGTACTTTTATTATGTTTTAAGAGAGAGCTATTTTAAATGATTTTTTATTTGATTCAGATTTTGAAACTTGGCCAAAACATAATACTAAAATAAAAAGATAAAATCGCATTTAAAACTGTTAAAATATAGTTTATATACCAATTTTTCATGATTTTTAGTACCTGATTTTGAGTAATACGTAAAACGTTTTTCGATTTTTTTTTAGTTTCGCTTCACGATGGCATGTTCGGCGATAAATATTAATTAGTACCTACACATTACTAACTAATAACAAGAAAAAAAGTAATGAGCACTAACAAATAGTACATACATACATACATACATAACTTCACGCCAGGTCCCTTGCGGGGTAGGCACGAACAACAGAGCGCCACACAGGCCCATTCTTACACACCTCACTTGCTTCTTTGACATTCATAGCTCTTGTCATGCACGCTCGTCTGTTCTTAAGGCTCCTAACATCACCTTCTGCTAACACATGATCAATTTGATCATGGAAGGTTATATCACTAACAAATAGTGATTAAACAAAGTCGCAATGGACATGTTCCTAAATATTAATGAATAATGTGTCCATTACGTTTAATTTAGTTTAGAATATTAGAGCAAAATTAAATTACCTACTAGTCTCTAGAGGCAAAAGTACTAGACCGTACTAAATTAGTGATGTAACCAAGTGGTTAACCCTACTACTTACTTTAAACGCAAAAATAATCTAAGAATATAAAACCAAGTAAGAAGCGAAGTAATATTATGTTCTAGCAGGGCAAGACCCAAAATCTCGTGGAGTAGATTAGAAAAATAACAGACCAGTTAGAGCTACTTATATAAAGATCGTCTTTAAATAAGCTTTAGGTAATCATGTGTTTTATTTCACTGCCTAAATAGGTTTTAAACTAAACATATCTAAGCTGCTTTATATGGGGTACTCTTCCATGCTATTTAGCAGTGTTGATGAGTTACAATTATTTTAACAGAGATTCAAAAATATATAATCACGATTTTTTAATTAGAATTAATGTTAATAAAATGGTACCAATTTATGGCAAAATTTAATACTCACGTGGGTTTCCCCATGTAGATGCCAGGTGTCGGTGTGTGAGCTCTCTGTGTGATGGAATAGTCCACGCGGATGCGGCGTCCGTCTATCTCCATGCCAGTGCATTCGTTCTTTGCAACTTTAGCATCGTCCTGCGACTCGTAGTATACGAAACAGAAGCCGCGAGAACGTCCAGTCTGTTGTTTGGATTGTGGAATTATACAATTCATCTTTAAATATATATATATATATGGTCACAAAAACTATTATTTGAGTATTTCAACTAAGGAGCCATTAATAATTTACGTCACACGGTAGGGTCAACCAAGTGTGACATTGTATGACAAGAAGTGGGAAGGGTATTAAAATTTACACGTCACATTTCTAAATCTTTTTTATTGCATGAGTTCAGCTGACATGCAGACGACCCACTTGATGGGAAGCGGTTACCACCGCCTATGGACATTTGCAACACCAAAGGTGCTACAAATGCGCTGCAGCTCTCTTAAGGGAGACTGGAACCTGGTCACTAATGCCGGAACACAACTCAAGGTAGTTATGGCGGCATACTGTAGACCAGGGGTGGTAGCCATCCAGTCGGTCAAATACCCTACCACCTGGCTGTGGGTTGTTTTGTCGCCCTTTACAACAGTCCGGCCGGCCGCAGGATATTATATTCTATCTCCCGTTCCTGCACGAATGAAATCTAATATATTTAAGCTAATTACGGACCTGCTGTTTTAATGTAACAATTTCTTGATGTAAAATTGCAAAAAGTGTAACATCACTAGGGAGGAGTCTCAAGAATGTGACTTACTGTGACAACGACAGGGGAGGGGTTAAAAAGCATACAATTCGTGTGACGTAATTTATGGGTGGCCCCTAACACGGCTAATAGTAAGGTACATCTTTGGTCTGAAAAAAATCCAAAGATTGCGAGAACACGATCACAAGGACAGCTTGTGCAATACAAAATATCTCAGGGTCTTTATAGCAATAATATCTTTAATTCCATATTCAGTGTATGTATATATTTTAATTTATTTCACATCAGTCTTATTTGGTTTTGCATGTAATATTTATATTAAGATAGTGGCCGAATTACTTTATTTCAATGACAATTATTACTTTGAACATTTGTCAATAAAATTACTTTAAAAATATTTTTTAAATTAATACTTTAATAATAATTGATTATCATTATATTAATACGTGAAGCAAAATTTTTGTACCCCTTTTTACGAAAGTTGCGCGGACGGAGTATGAAATTTCGCACACTTATAGTTTATATAGAGGAGTGTAGAATGATAATTTTTTTTTACCATTATGCATAAAAATACATTACACACACTATCATGTATTTGACACACACACGCATATATACTCTTTTATATTGTAAAAGTCAAATAAATAGTGAAACCTTGGCGCGAAATCTGTGATTATAGAAGTATAGTCTTTGACAATAGAACCTTAATAATGTTTAAACTTATAATTTAAATTAATTAAGGTCGAACTTCGACTAGGCGAAATTATTACTTGTAGAAGAATATTGTATAACGATATTAATTTCTCTTACCTTAGCGTCAATAACAACTTGTACTTTCTCAACTGGCCCAAATTTAGAGAAAATTTGGGTAATTTGATGCTCGGTGGTGTATAGACTGAGACCGAAAACGCCGAGACACCGGGATGGGGTGGGGTTCTCCTGTTTGGAATCGCCAAATGTACTTGATGTTCCAAACTAAATAGATTACAGGCACAATACAATTGTTTCCATTAAAATATTGCAATGATATGACACATAAACTAAATTGATACTTACACTATACTATTAATAAACCAGGAGGCCTGACGCGGCGGCTTTCACACATTCTTACAACAAGTATGAAAATAAAATAAAATTTTGAAACCATGTCCTTGCTCTGTATATCTAGACATACTATGCTATCATGGTATGTCTAGATATACTGGTAGTACACACTAAACTTATCCCAAAGCAGCCGCTTTAGGCCCTCAGCTGTGCCTGTGATGCTGTCTCCAATGGTGTACACTAGGGCTGTATTTAATTAATTTATATATAAACAATAAAGCATCTAAAACCACTTATGATTATATACTGACAGCTACACAGTCTAATATCATGAAAAATACTAGGAATGACACAGACAGAATTTTAATAATATAATAAAAAAAATATATATATAACATTGTGACAGTTAACTTTGTTCACTATATATGAACTATATGCTATTAAAAATTCATCACAATTAAGATATACTGTGGAATGTTGATTTGGCACTAATACACTATTTAAACATGAATTAAATAAAAAATACACAAAGCATAAGTTTTAGTTTGATTTGGAGTTAAAAAAATATATTAAATAACAAAACATTGTTTTAAAGATTAAGGGCTGCTTGCATAAGAATTTATTTAAGAAACAAAACGTATTTAACACTCTGAAATACAATTAGATCTTGCACAACACAAAATTTGCCGCTAAACATGTTTAAAGAACTGTCGATACGTTTGTAAAACGTATTTAGGCAGTTTAATATGATTAACTAATTTTATAAAGGCAATCGTTATGCAAATGGCTCTTAATGTTTTCTATATTCAAACGCGAGAAAACAATATCTTGTACATCACTCTGGTTAATAGTAGAAATGTAGGGGCTTTGTTTTTCTTTATACTGGAATATTAACATTCCTAATGTTTTTCAGTAATACTAATATTATATTAAAATCTAGGTGAATTTATAAAATTATAGTTTATCTGAAACTAAATACTTCAATTGCAATACTGATTTTAAGTTTTAATCCCAAGTGCTACAATAATTAATCAAGTCTAAAGGCCTAAAGGGCAATTTACAGCAATGAATATTAAATATTTAACTTAAATCATGAACTTTTGTTAATAGCATATTTAATCTTGGTGACGTAAATGATAACAAATATTCATTGACTACAATGGTGTGGTTTTTTTCCGTCATATATTTAATCAAGCAATCGCGACCACTACTCGACAAAGTTTTCACTGTATATCCCAAACCTCCACACTTCAAAAATGCAGACCTTTAAAGATATTAGACATAGTCCAACAGGCCAAAGAGTAGCCAAAAAATATCCATGGTAACCTATTTCTTAGTCTGACAATTTTTCGGACCTCGTGTATATTCTTACAATTACAAATGTGCATTTAAAAAATTAAATTGTGAGATATTCTCCACATTGAGGTCACATCTATTTTTAAAAGGCTGAATTAAAATGAATAAATACTAATAGTCCCATGATATAGGACAGTTACTGTTGCATATAGTTTAAAGGTTTATACAATTCACTCGTTGTCTTATATTCATAGAGTCAAAGTTTGAATGTTTCTTTATGGTTCTTAAAAAAGGGTTCAATCTAAGTCTCTATGTATAAGTCCATCAGTTTTCACTTCGCTCACAGATTGTCACAAAATTTACTTGTGTGGGATTTTAGTAAAGTTACCAGTATTCCTGGTAACTTTATATACATCAAAAAGAGGGAGGTTGCAGGGCACGATTTCAAAATTTACGAGAGCAATGTAGCAAGAAAAGCTCTAATAAAGATTAAATAGTACACAAACCCCACTCATTTCAACATCTCGAATTTTTAGTTAGTTTTTAGTCTAATTTCTAACAATCTTTTCCCATAATTATTTTAATGATATTATAGAAACCATAAGCTAAAATTGCAATGTAATAGATTCCAAGATGTTTCATGGACAATTATTCAATTGTTTTTGACTATTAAATCAAGGTTGGACATTCTTACGAGATGCAAAACATGTTTCGCGGCGTAAATGAGGCATGGTAGCCTTTTGGTTAAAGCATTCACATCCCAATGATACAAGTGTTAACTAAGTAAGTTTAAGAGGCAATTTCTGACCTAATGTGCATATTGTTACAATTACCAGAGCTAACAAAACAAATACATTGTGATAACCTGCACATAGAGATAAATGTGTCTGACTTGCTAAGCAGTCTTAGACAAGTGCTATGTATACTGTCGTCGTTCCGTCAAGGGGAAGCCCCGCAGTAGGTCATTTATAGTCAGTTATTATTTTATGCAAAAAACCCGTCTTAGTTTAGCACTTAGGTTAACACACGCGTCCCAAGCTCAAAGGGCGCGTGTTCGAATACTGCCCAAAAAGCATGCACGACTTAAGCAACGTATGTATGTATGTATGGTATACTCTAAGTTCTTCTATAAAGGGAGACCCTGAACAAGTTCATAGGCTGTTATTATATTATTACTATTAAAAATGTTTCAAGGTAAGACACTCACCCTATCGCCCATGTGCCTACGTCGCGAGGACATAGGGCTGTGGAATGCGATCTGCGGTATGACCCCCTTGGGGAGTAGGAGCGAGACCGACTCCTCGAGTATCTGGCGCGGTACCCGCGGCGGGCTGAGCCTGAGCGTGAGCGCGACCTGGAGTTCGACCTAGTATTAGCAGGAGGGAGGAATATACACGTTAACAACATGCTCCAAAAACAAACAACAAACACAAAAGCTGTAAAAAACATGCAGAAAACCCACAAGTCGTAAACCGAGGCAACAATGCAGACAATGCAAATGCAATAAAAGGAACTTGCTGGTAAAACTAAATTTTTAACTTCAATAAACCTTTGTGCAGCATAATCTGAACCAATCCAGTCACCTGTTTAATTGCAACCTCCTTGCCCTATGCAAATTATGAGTCTGAGGCTTTTATAATGTTCTTGTCCTATGTAAATCATGAGTGTATGGCTTTTATAACATCCTTGCCCTATGTAAATTTTGAGTTTAAGGCTTTTATAATGTCCTTGCCCAATATAAATTATGAGTCTGGCTATAGTGTTATTTATTTAACACATCCTGACAAGCAACGATAAAATTGTTTAATTGCAAATATAATACTTACATTACATCTCAAATAAAAATTGAATTTCATATTTTGCAAATATGTACCATACTGTATTTAATATATTCTTTCGTTATATATTCTCCATTCTATAATCTAAATTGGGTGTCAATTTACTCTCTGAAGCTCTACTGTCTACTTGTGTATTATAAACTGAGAATAGACATAAGATGCATTTCATCTCGGAAAGTTGGATAGTTTTTGGGTTAAAATTAATTTATTTTACAGTGGAGAATATGTAGCACCAAGATAAAAATGTATCAATGCATATGGAAATGTGTATGCTTGCTCTCTGTATAAGCTGTTCAGGTAATATTAATTTATTAGCAATACCAATTCCTTTTTTTAAATAGATCTTAGAATATTATAGATGGATTTGTAAGAACACAACTCTGTGTTTAACTAACAATCATAGTACTAGGTTAGTTGAGCTATAGAAGCAATAAGCAATCAGTCAGCTTGTTATTTGTTTGGTATGATATAGACAGAAGAATAGATGCATACAAATGTAAAGATAGATAAAAAAATATATGGATGGATTGCTTGAAGGATGATATGATATGTGGTGTGACAGAAGATGTATGTCAGAATAGAGGGGTGTGAAAGGAAAACACATATTGTGCCGACCCCAAGTAATTGGGATATAGTGAAATAAAAGAAAAAGAGAGTATAGACAAAAATGGATGTTTTTTTTAGACTTGAATAATTTGTATCATCAGCATTTAATTTATTTAATTCATATAAAACTCCATACCAAAATAAATGAACTGGGCAAAAATTCAAATATTCAAAACTTAAAATGAATTATTGAAATCCATAAAACTACTAACTTTTATTGATATGGTGTTCATATAATTGAAGTTTCCTGTTGTGAAGTGATAAAGCGTTGCCATGCAATCAACTATTGAATTAACAACTACACATAAACTCACACTACCAAGCAACAACCAATGTTTAACAGTTTAAAACTAGCAATAGGCTTTGAAGTACAATATGTAGATTTTATAATATGTAATATACTGTTTTCTATATTTTTAAATTAATAAATGAGAATATTATATATGTACATATATTTATTATTAACTCACTGTAGCCTTAGTTATGAACTAATTTTGATGAGATTTAATACAAACTTACTATAGATAACTATGATTGGAATACATTTTATACAGGAAAATATGTAAAGCATGTTCATAGAATTTTATTTGGGGAAAATTTTATAATTCTTGCATGCTCTAGACTATGGGTGGTAGCCACCCAGACAGGAAAATACTTTATCACTTAATGTGTTGTTTTCTCTTACCCTAGGGCAGGAATTGTATTCTTTCTCTGTTCCTCCACAGAAATATTTATTGACACCAAACACATTCAATCTAGAGAATGTCTCTAATTCTGCTCAACAGAGAATTTCTGTTGAGCATTTTCTACATTTCAAGTTTCTATTTATACATGATAATAATAAAAAAAAATAAAAAAAAATTAGAAGCCTGCATTCATGGGTAATTTCAAATTTGAATCTCGAATATCAAAGAAGTCAATTAATTCCATATTAAACAAAGTCATACAGTCATTAGTAACGGTGCAAACAACACTACAAAACTATCCACATTATGTAAATACATAGCAACACCAAATTATTCTATCCTATTAAACATTACATAGGGAAAATGCTTCTTCTTGTGTATGATGTTTCTCCAAAAAGCGATTATGTATGTAAATGACATCATTGCGCAACCACCAAACAGTTAGCATCCTTGAGACGAGGTTATAATAGCATTGAGTTAAGTTACAAAAAACTTAAATAACTCTTTCATTTTTATGTCATTTTATGATTTCTTAATTAAATCTCTTACGGGCTCCTGTATTTTCTGCTGGAAGCTTTTGGCGGGGGCGGTGTTCGCGACCGGCTTCGGCTGTGGCCGCGCGACATAACTGGAGCCTTCGGCGCCGGCTCCCGTGACCCGTTTCGGGTTCTCGAGCGACTCCTCTGAAATAACCGAATTGTCCCAGCGGTGAGTAATTATATCAAATCAGCCTTCAGGGACAAAATAAAGCACGCGGCGGGAATAAATTTACAAGCACACTTAGAAGTTTAAATATATACCTCATGATCAGACATGATGATTGATGTGTTAAATGCAAAACTAAAACAAAACTAATGGAGCAATGAAATCTAATAATATACGTTTAAAAGACTAAATAAATTTTTATGAGCACACGACGCGTTCCTTAAAAACGGAAAAACAAAATGGCGCCTCCGCGGGTGACCACTCTCCATATATTCAATATACTCTTTAGTGACCACATCCGCTTTTAATAAATTCTGCTAAGTTCATTTATATATGAATATAAAATAAACACAAGAACGATATTTAAACCTATTTAATTTTAAAATATGGATTTTAAATTGTTTAATATAATTTGCTAATCTAAAATTCAGCTAAAATTAAAGAATTAACTAAATCTGGTAGCCCTGGTTACTATTCAAGTTGCCAGTAGTAAAGCTTTCTCATTTCCATGGCAGCAAGCTGGACGTTATCGATAAAACGGGCCAGTGCAAATATGCGTAGTATCCATTATATAAAGCAAATATGTGAGTAAACAAGCAAAATGACTGTGTCATTGAACAGGGTGATTGGCGAATAAAATTTATATATTTTGGCATTTAAATTAAATTGTGAAGGCATAACCAGTACAAATAAAAATTACAGAAGATTGTACCGGAAACTTGAAGCATTTTATATTGACGTGTAATTTTATTAGAATAATATCCATCACCCTTCGTTTACATTTACCCGTT
Source organism: Dendrolimus punctatus (assembly GCA_012273795.1). Taxonomy (NCBI): domain Eukaryota; kingdom Metazoa; phylum Arthropoda; class Insecta; order Lepidoptera; family Lasiocampidae; genus Dendrolimus; species Dendrolimus punctatus. The sequence continues at coordinate 1,978,363 of CM022532.1, read as the reverse complement.
TTCACAGCAGCAAGTAAGAAAGTGGGCAACGTAGATAAATACTCGGACTGCTTCGCAGCACCTTCCTGTTAGCTGCCATAGATGTATGAATTCAGTTTTTTTGCCTGTCTTTATGGTAGCAATAACAACAATGCTAACTTTTGGTATTGTCAGTTGTCACAATAATCTAATAGTCATAATATTGTCATTGTCATACGGGAAATTTAAAGAAATCTACATCAAACATTTGATTCCACATCACATCATTAATTCGTCACGGATTCAAATGTGGTGTCTCTTCCCAAATTTATAGTAAAAGTTGTTAAACATGACTGATACCGAACCTCAAAACGATGGCACTGTTGACCAGCCGCAAGAAAAGACTGCTAAACAGCTGGAGAAAGAAGCGAAGAAAGCTGCTAAGTTAGAAAAACTTAAAGCCAAGCTGGATAAAAAGAGCACCGCGCCAGCTGTGCAGAAAGATAAACCTGAGGTATGTTGGGGCTATCTTTATGTTTATATATGGGCTTAATCTTTTCTTAATTCGTTCATTTGCCATTTGTCGTAATTCAAATGCTAAGTAGCTATCAATTTTTTGAAAGGCGAGGTTATATCGTGATTTATAGTGAAAGTGATCTTGCAAATGTTTTCTGTTATTTCATCACGATATGAGTTCTTAGGACAAATTTATGAAAGGCGATAGTGGATAATTGTATTGTAATTATTTTACTTCTATTTATATAAGCAATGTAGCAATTATACTATTTAGTTCACTTGAACACAGGCATTCGTTTCAGGGCAAGAAAAAATTCAGAAGAACAAACACAATTATTTATTCTGGTCTATGGTTTTGGAATCAGGCCCAGCGTTTGACTGCAGTATATTACCTATAAGTGAAAGTTGCTTAGCTTTGTAATTTGAATTCTGGATTAATGTTACTTTTACACTGTGTAATGCAAATAAAGATTGGCATGATCTTGTCTTTTCCAGAAAAAAGTTAAAGAAACTAAAGAATCTGTGGTCTACATGGCTAACACTGCACCTGGCGATAAAAAAGACATAACTGGGTGATGCCAGATGCATACAGCCCATGCTATGTTGAAGCAGCATGGTATTCCTGGTGGGAGAAGCAAGGTTTCTTCAAACCTGAATATAAGGTATGTAACAAGGTAATTTATAGTAAAATATAATGATATCATCCATTACATCCTCTCATTAGCATATGAACAATGAATAAAAATATACTCAATCTTTTTAAGATTAAGATTAACAAAAAAAAAATTTCTTCAATGTCTTTATATAAAAATGTGAATTAAATGTATAACCACTTAAAAAGACCACATGATAAACCTACTCTCATATCTACCTCAAACTAGGAAGTTGTAGAAATTAGTCATTAGTATATACTAACAGCTAATTTCTACTAAGATTAGTATATAAACTGTACAGTTTCTGCCCGCAAAGTCTGTGGAATAGTTTAAAAATGTTTGGTCTTAGTGTGATGATATATAGCCTATAGTCTTCCTCGATAAATGGGCTATCTAACACAGACAATTTTCAAATCTGACCAGTAGTTTCTGAGATGAGCATGTTCAAGCAAACAAAAACTCTTTAGCTTTATATATCAGTATAAGATAAAGTCTACTGTGATTGAAAAGGAATTATAGGTTAAAGTTTCTTGTATATTTTGAATATTGTTTTTCTTGTGTGGAAAGATTTATTATTTCTTTTCCTCTAGAAATATTGTATCTTGATTGTCCTGTTTTGAAGTTCAAAGTCATATCTACTTTGCCCTTAGAATACCTATTATTGATGCAATTATTATTAACCATTTTACTTTAGCAGATATAGGTACATATTTAGAGATAAAATATACAGTTTGAAACAAGTTTGCCATGCCACCTCTCCTATCCTACCTAGTATACTATCTCATCCCATCTAGATGTTGCAAAAGTCTATGGGAGATGCTCTAGTGATCCTATAAAATATGTATTAAACAACAGACAAACACTGGTATGATGTCTGTTGTTTAATAATTACCAGCCTTTAGAAGGTGATAGTATGGATGGGATTATGCTGGTCCTCTTTATTTCTTTCTTTATTACACACTAAAAACAAACATGTATTTTTTACAGAGGAAATCAGTTTTAGAACATAATCCTAAAGGGACATTTACAATGATAATCCCACCACCGAATGTAACTGGTGCTTTACATCTTGGTCATGCACTCACCAATGCTGTGCAGGATGCCATTGTCAGGTGGCATAGGTGAGTGTAATCTTTATTCTATACTTTTAAATGTTAATGACATTAATTGTATGATGTCAAGCAAATGATAGATGTTTAACTTTGTACCAACCACATAACCTTGACCAACATTCCTAGTCAAATATTGAAAAAGCCCTATTCTGAGGCTAAGTAATGGAGCTTCTTAATTATAATTTTGATTGGATTTTATAAGCACTCATTAAGAAGTTTGTATGAAATATTCGTCAATTTGTACAAGCGCTACTCATGGACCTTTTAAAGAATGTTATTTCACAATTGTTTGTCTTGTTTTGATTGTTTTGTTTAATGTCATGTGTCAAAATTTTCTGTAGAGAATAAGTCTAATACAGGGTTTTTAGAAGTAAATTATGATTTTATTTATATTCACTATCTTATATTAAAAATTCGTAACAGCTATCTACTTGTGACCTTAAAAGTAGATACACTAAAAAGGGGTAAAAAAGCACATTAATATTGTTTGAAATATAATAAAATTTATTGTAATGTGTGTCCCATGTGTAGATAGATATATTACACTTTTTATGTCATCCGCTTCGCTCAGAAGGTTGAAGAATTTCCTACCTACTGCTACTAAGGTTATGCTTGCACAATCCTTGCTTCTTGCTTTACTTGATTATGCAGATGCCTGCTATCTAGTCATGACCCAGGAACAACTATAAGCTAGATCGCCTTCAAAATGTTTGTACCCGGTTCATATTTGGTTTGCATAAATATGACCATGCCTCCAATTCCGCTTTCGCCGGAATGTTCACCTACTCTCAGTTTTACACAATATCCTTTACAATCCCTGTTCTCCCCAATATTTAAAGGAACTTTTTAGTTTTCTCTACCAATCACATTCCTGCAATTTGCACTCAAATGAAAATCTTTTATTAAAAATACCTCCACACACTTTTTCCTTCATAGGAAATTCTTTTGCCGTACAGGCTGTTCGCCTGTGGAACTCCCTCCCTTTTACCAATCAGACAAGCTAAATCAATTTCTACATTTAAAAGTATGGTCACTGACCTTTATTGGTCCATTAAATAAATATTGTTGCATTCAATTAACGTATCTAATATATAGTAATTTATTTACGTACTTATACATAATATAAGTATATAGTACTTTATTTATATTTTATTTAATTTTTTATAATACACCACCAAAATTCTTTTATTTGAACCTGACACCGGGGTAGCCTGGAAGAGATCGCTATAAGCGATAAGGCCACCCATTGTTCTAATAAAAATGTATCAATATCAAATGTCTAGATTTAAGTTTATGATGAACAATAAAAAGTTTTCATTCACTCATTCATTCATTACACTTCTGCGAGAAACAATCTTAGAATATTGTTTATTTTTATTAAAAAAAAATCTTTATTGATCCAAGGGTTTGGTCTGGATTTTGCTAATTTCAAAGTTAGAAAAACCAATACTTATAATTAAATGGTTGTTATGTAGTATTATACATTTATTTAAAACTTTTATTTGTGAACAATGGAAACAATTAGTACATTACACATAAATCTTATTATGCATTAAAAACTTAAATATTTTACATAATTACTATGAAATAATGTTAATTGATTAATTTGAATTAAACTTTAATTTAATGGAACAATAATTGGGTTGTTTAATAGAATGAATGGGCGCACCACACTCTGGAATCCAGGTACCGACCACGCTGGGATTGCGACACAAGTTGTCGTTGAGAAGAAATTGTGGCGCGAAGAGAAGAAGACCAGACACGACCTTGGCCGAGAGGAGTTCATTAAACGCGTTTGGGATTGGAAGAATGAGTGAGTAAATGCAACTTCAATAAATGCATTTTGTCTCATCTAATTAATTTAATTATTTCTTATAAGCCAAACTTTTCATTTAGAACATATTGCACTATTATTGTGACATTTTTGTGTAGACTTTTTTGCTGGTGAAAACAATATTTATACTAATATTTTCTTTAAGTTTTCGCGACTTGTATACATAATGAAACTACGTTTTAACGGTTTTAAGCGCGGTAATTTAATTGATCTTGGTCATTCCGACGGCCGTTATTTCGACGATTTCCGACGATGGATTGGTAAAGCGGCCGAAACGTCGGAATAACCAAGATTAAATAAATAACCGCGCTTAAAACCGTTAAAACATAGTTTTATTAAATATTTATATTTTTGTTACACTAATCCTTGTATGCTTCCTACAATGAGTGAGAATTCCGATGGAGCAAATTACCCTGTATCATCTATCCCATACTGAATGATCTGTTTCTACCCCTAATGTTGCAAACAAACAAAAAGCAAATTTTTATAGACGACAGTAGTCATCTTGCATTATGTGGGCCATCTGACTGTTTACTAGCTTCTTAATAACAAAAAATCTTAATGAAACAAAATTTGTAGTCCAAGCCAAGTATTTATCTAAAACATTTTTTTTTTTTTTCAGAAAAGGTAATCGGATCAATGAGCAGCTCCGCTCTCTAGGTTCCTCGTATGATTGGTCCCGTGCTTTTTTCACAATGGACCCTACAGTATGTAAGGCTGTCAATGAGGTCTTCATCCGTTTACATGAAGCTGGTGATATCTACAGAGCGAACAGACTGGTGAACTGGTCCTGTACCCTTAAGAGTGCGATATCAGATATAGAAGTTGATAAGGTTGAGCTTAGTGGACGGACGCTGATGAATATACCAGGATATGAGCATAAGGTAGGTTTATAATTTTTTTGAGACTAGGGATTCGTTTTTCACTTATCCATTAAAGTTTCACTTCTACTATGTGTCCCAGCACACATTTCGATTTTTCGCAGGTTCACTGCAAATTATGACTTGGTTGGGTTAGCTACATTTTAATGAATACATTTTGAAGTGATAACTTCTTATGGGAGGGTAAGGGCGCGCTCCCACTTTGTCGTGACGACAGATAATCGTGTTGCTTTAAGTGTCGTGGCTTATATGTTTAAATGGAGGTGTTCACATATAGAACGAGACGATTTACTGTCGTCTACGAATTTTTTTGCAGTGACGACAGATTCTCATGACAGTGGGAACGGCTAGCACGACAGTCGTAAAACGATAAAATGTCGTTGCGATCCAATGCGAACAGCTATATGCGATAGTCGCTAAACGATAAAAAAATTTGACGAAAAACAGTCGTTATAATGGGAACAGCTAGAGACGATAGTCGTCCAACGATAAATTAATCTTTACGACACAGTGGGAACGCGCCCTAAACCGCTTTGTCACGTAGCGTTACGGCGCTAGAACGTCTGCCTTCCCTTTCTCTAACGCAAGTTATCACTTCTGTCGGGCGTCCCAAGACGCACAAGTTTTTTTTATTTACACATATTTTACCAAACAAAAAAACTGAATTCGATCCGGAATAAAAAAGAACATCCAGTCTACTCTAAAATTAAGCCTCTTCTCACCACGTCTACTCTATATTATGCCGCCTTTCACCACGGCCGTTAGGCTTTTTCGTGGCAGATAAAATATCTGTATAGAATTTCACTGCAAAAAGTGTTTATTGTGATATTCTATAAAATCAAAGGCGAACTGGTTTTTTGAGAGCGTTCTTTCCTTCTATTCCTTCTTCTGTGACGAAACGTATTGTAAACATCAGTACTCAAATTACTGACTTGGTGTAAGTGTGATAGTCCACGAAATTTCCAGGTGGAATTCGGTGTGTTGGTGCACTTTGCTTACAAAGCAGAGGATTCTGGTGAAGAGGTGATCGTGGCCACGACCCGCGTGGAAACTATGCTCGGGGACGTCGCCGTTGCTGTTCATCCCAATGATGCTAGGTACAGATCAACTGTTCTCTAAGCCACCTCTGTGTCTCCGACAAGGCTTTCGTTGGAAGCCTGTTGGAGGTGCTGGCGGGTTATGCCGGTGGAAATAATACACCAGTCATTATTATGGCTCACGTCTTTTATTGGAAAGATTTTACAGGGGCTATCCACAATGGACGTAGTTACGCAAAAAGGATCCAACCCACAAAATCTTACTTTTGAATTATTAAAGACTAGCCGTGCCCGCCCGCTTCGCCTGGCGAATGACATAGAATTTTTAAAAACGGATCACGGTTTGTTATAAGTGAAAATCATGTTGTTTCTAACATAGAGGTTATGTTAAATCATGTTCCTCTTTTATGAGCTAGAAAACAAATGAACCAAGGATAAATACCTGTCTTTTGTTTTATGGGAGCAAATAAATTAATAAACAAACAAACTGAGAAAACATGGCATAGGGCTCATAGAATTTGAAAAATATATAGCCTATAACCATCTACGATTAATTCCGCGTCGAATGGTTGTGGTTTCATGCTGATCGGTCCAGTAGTTTTCGAGTTTATCTCGGACAAAGAAAACAAACTTTGCTTATATATATAGATTAAAGTTTTAGCTGTATTTCCTCATTGATGCAGTTAAACCTATTTTTATAAAAAATGATACATTTACGCTTATATTTTCCTAAGAACCCATAGACACAAACAAGTACATCAATCCGAAAATACAGCTAAAACTTTAATCTTTAATCATTCAAAGGTAACATTTTTGGGTTGGATCCTTTTTGCGTAAATACGTCCAATCCCTATTAATATTATAAATGCGAAAGTAACTCTGTCTGTCTGTCTGTTTGTTTGTTATGCTTTTACGGAAAAACTACTGGACCGATTTGGCTGAAATTCGGTACGTATGTAAATTAAATACTGAGGATGGACAAGGGATAATTTTCATGTTGGCCTTTTTGGTAATTTTGGCCTATTTGGTCATTTTGGCATTTTTAGTCATTTTGGCCTATTTGGTCATTTTGGCCTATTTGGTCATTTTGGCCTATTTGGTCATTTTGGCCTTTTTGATCATTTTGACCTTTTTGGTTATTTTGGCCTATTTGGTCATTTTGGCCTATTTGGTCATTTTGGCCTATTTGGTCATTTTGGCCTTTCTGGTCATTTTGGCCTATTTGGTAATTTTTCCTTTTTGGTCATTTTGGGCTATTTGGTCATTTTGGCCTTTTTTTATCATTTTGACCTTTTTGGTCATTTTGGCCTATTTGGTCATTTTGGCCTATTTGGTCATTTTGGCCTTTTTGGTCATTTTGGCCTATTTGGTCATTTTGGCCTTTTTGATAATTTTGACCTTTTTGGTCATTTTGGCCTATTTGGTCATTTTGGCCTTTTTGGTCATTTTGGCCTTTTTGATAATTTTGACCTTTTTGGTTATTTTGGCCTATTTGGTCATTTTGGCCTATTTGGTCATTTTGGCCTATTTGGTCATTTTGGCCTTTTTGGTTATTTTGGCCTATTTGGTAATTTTTCCTTTTTGGTCATTTTGGCCTATTTAGTCATTTTGGCCTATTTGGTCATTTTGGCCTATTTGGTCATTTTGGCCTTTTTGATCATTTTGACCTTTTTGGTTATTTTGGCCTATTTGGTCATTTTGGCCTATTTGGTCATTTTGGCCTATTTGGTCACTTTGGCCTTTTTGGTCATTTTGGCCTATTTGGTAATTTTTCCTTTTTGGTCATGTTGGTCTATTTAGTCATTTTGGCCAATTTGGTCATTTTGGCCTATTTGGTCATTTTGGCCTTTTTGATCATTTTGACCTTTTTGGTCATTTTGGCCTATTTGGTCATTTTGGCCTATTTGGTCATTTTGGCCTATTTGGTCATTTTGGCATATTTGGTCATTTTGGCCTTTTTGATCATTTTGACCTTTTTGGTCATTTTGGCCTATTTGGTCATTTTGGCCTTTATGATCATTTTGACCTTTTTGGTCATTTTGGCCTATTTGGTCATTTTGGCCTTTATGATCATTTTGGCCTTTTTGGTCATTTTGGTCTATTTGGTCATTTTGGCCTTTTTGGTCATTTTGGCCTTTTTGGTCGTTTTTGCCTATTCCGTCATCCGGATTTTAGCAATGTCGGTCACTGTGGTCTTTTGGTCATTTAGACCATTTTGGCCTTTTTAGTCAAGTTTTGTAATTTATTTTGTTGACAGATAGACGAGGGTTGGTATATATAATTACCGATATAAAATGAAGTGAATATTCCGTGGGCAAATACATAAAAATGTAATATAATATAACGTGTAGCACTTGCTCTATAAACAAGAGACACGCACTAGAGGTTAACCCGCGGCGTAGCCGCGGGGTAAACTCTAGTAATGTCATAAATTTTGATGATTTTTGACTCTTGACTCCTCCCTCCCTTTTGTGACACTGACATCACATATTTAGCAATTTTACATCAAGCAACTATTAAATGAAAACAGCAGTTCCGTGAACAGTTTTATATCTATTTAAATTATTTTTAATAATTGAAATGCTGCTCATATAGTGTTGAAAATATTTTTAAGTTTTTCGTGAATAGTTCAAATTTCGTTTTTTAAACGTTAAATATATTTTGAACTTTGACGTCACGAATTCAGGACCCCCTCCCACCCCTTGTCACACTTCGTTGATCCCGTCCCCTCTCACCGTCTGTCGTGATTTATGATAACTCCGGAGTAGAAAATATTTTATATTAATCATAACTAAAGATTTATCCATAAATTTATCTTATAAGAAAAAACAAGGTTAGAATGATACCGGCTCGCAAATGTCTGAACCGCCAACTCGAATTTCTTAAATAACTTAGAATAGTATATATTCATATTGTTTTTATAAAGAGGTTGTCTATGGGAGAGTCGGAATCAAAAAATTTGAATAATGTTTGATCTCATGCTATGATTTATTAGTCTATGCTCGGCTTTACCCCCTATATATTTAGACCCGTATCAGTGTAGCTATCTCTGACCTGACTTATCTGAGAGATAATTAGTCTTTGTTATTTCCAGGTACAAACATTTGTTAGGCAAGAAACTAGTCCATCCCTTTGTGAACAGAAAACTACCGGTTATTGCTGATGATTATGTAGATATGAACTTTGGAACAGGTAATAACAAATATATTTATTTATAAATGTAGATGTAAAATTAATTTCATTGTATGTTTATTTGTTTCTAATATGACACAATAGTCAGTGAAACTCACACGAAATACGATACGAATACACAGATTGTATTCCTGAGATAATTAATTTACGCTTGTTCTCATCACAGACCAATGAAGCTGGTCTTAGCACTGAATACATGAAATATGTAAATGATGGGAAGTTTGTTTACAAAACCTACCACACTAGGAATAAAAATCGGACCTTCTGCGTTTCAGTGAGCTCGGCTAGCTCTGAAACACCCAGACCTGAGTAATTAATAGAACATTTCCAATAATACGAATTTCTGAATCGCTAGCGCGACACTCGCACCGCCGCTGCTGCGACGCGAAATTGTATAGATAAAGTTTGACCGCATCGCCGCCACACTTTGATTATCTTATACATAGAAATTAATAGAAAAGAAAGATATGAGTCTCTTATATTATGGATTTAATTCAAAAGGTGCCGTAAAAATAACTCCTGCGCACGACCCCAACGATTATGATATTGGAAAACGACACAACTTGCAATGCATCAATATCTTCTCGGACGATGGCAAGATTCTTGACAACTGCGGACAGTTTGCGGTAGGTAAATTATATTTTGTTTTCTAATTCCAGAGGCCAAACTGACATATTGCAAATGTCAGTTATTTTTTTTTATAAATGAAGTATTTATTTATTTATATTTAAAGAAATATTAGGTTGATTTTGTAATATTTTGTTTCTCAGGGCATGAAACGTTTCGACGCGCGTCGTGAAGTTATTAAGAAGTTGGAAGAACTGAAACTGTATAAGGAGACAAAAGATAATGCTATGGTTGTTCCGCTTTGTAGCAGGTCCAAAGATGTTGTCGAACCTATGCTCAAACCACAGTGGTGAGTTTTACCTTAAGTCTAGTTTTGCATTATTATTGCGTTAAAGAATTTCATTTCGCATATAACAATGTTTACAATTCATTCAACTATGAGAACATTAAAACTTTGGTAAAAATTTATTAAATATGTTGGTAAAATATCTGTATGTATAAAAAATGTGTTTTTGACCGCGATGAACTCGGAAACTACTTAAACGATTTTGATGTTATTTTTCATTTTGCTGGGTTTGTTCCAAATTAGGACATAAGATAGGTTACATTTTAATTTATAATAAAAATAAACTTTTTTTATCCCACTCTTTTTCTTTCACGATTGAAGCCGGTAGGTGGCACAAGAATCGGATTCTAGATTGTTATATTCTCAGGGCAGGACGTCTGCCGGGATCGCTAGTATAAATATATATTAATGCTAGCATCTGCCAGCAAATCTTTATTCGTGTTTCCGTAACTTGACGTCTGTGCTAGAGGCCAGACAATTGCAGCGGCAGCGCCAAAACAAGCTACATTCTGGCAAATAAATATTTGTTTGTGATTATTATCGATAGCCGTTGTCGTGTATTGCCATATATGATTGAAATGCATTGTCAGTTTATTTTAAATCCTTATCTTCTTGAAATACTTATTTAGCTGACTGAGCATTAAAATAATATTTTTCTGTCTGTATTTTTGAAGATACTCATTGAAGTAGGAAACCAGACTCTGGGCGTCGAAACGATCGCTCCAAACGCAACCGGCAGATAACGCTCGACTGATGATGATGACAATGACACATTGAAGATAGAAAATATCTTGGCTGTCAAAAGAGCTGTTTTTTCTTCAATTACAAACATACAAATTTTATAATCAAAATAATTATTACTACATATGTATGAATTATGGCAGATTCTAGTTCTATGTTATGAAGGTTTTTTAATATTTGCGTTCACGAAATAACATCATTAATCTATGACAAGGTACATACGCTGTGACAAGATGGCGGCCGACGCCATTACAGCTGTCAAAACGGGAGAGCTTAAGATAATCCCTGATGTCCACGAAAAGATCTGGTTCCACTGGATGGAGAATATTAGGGATTGGTGTATATCCAGACAGTTGTGGTGGGGACACAGGATACCTGCCTACAGGGTTATATTGCCGAAGCAAGAGGTAAGATATTTTAGATTTACCATTTGTGTTCAACTTTATGACCGTTTTAGTTTTATCAGCCACCTGATCATCAAATTTGTTTTCGAATGTAAAGATAAATATTTGTGTAACGAAAAATAATTTTTAGTGTGATATTTAGTTTTATATACAATACTGTGCTTAAGAATCGGTTTAGAATTTAGAAATGGGCTTTAATATGGTTAATCTTTTTCAAAATATTTGTACTTGGTGGCACTACAAAGTGACACTATAAGAAAAAAATACATTGAAAGATTTAAGAAATTGAGGATTAGCAAAATAATATTTGACAGGTAGGTGCTGATTATCTTCTGTAATTTAATCTAGTACATAAGAAAACTCTTTGTGTTATAAAAAAATGACTAGTAATAAACTGAAAATAAATAAATACAAAGAAACCTAAAAAATACGTACTAGTAACGAAAAATAATAAAGAGACCCTAAATTAGATTTAAATTCAATATGTCGCACACATCTACCAGTAGAATATAGAAGTATTAAATAACTTATTGTAACATATTCAACTGTATCTTCCCTACTTGCACAATAAAATAAAATTTATTATTATTATTATTAAGTACTTTAGTATAATAGTTAAATACTACGTTTGTGGTAATTGGGCAAAGGAGCCCGAAGCCCCGTCGATAGTGGGCAGCAAGACGATCCCCCGCCGCCGGCGCACCCGCTCCGGCCGCAAAAAGAGCCGTCGCATCCGCGCCAGAGCGACGCAGCTCGCCGACATAAAAACATCCGACAGCGGTACTAGTGTATGTTACTGACGTTAATACGCATCGGTCGTGTTTCATTTGCGAGTTTGAGCATGGCTTTGCCTTTTCCGTTTGTATATTGTTGCGTGATTTTTGTTAGAGACCAATGCATCGCTTATCTGTCATTCCTGTGACAGCAGTTGTCAGTGACAGTAGTGCAGAGACTATGTGAGTTTTTGCTGTAATTATTCACGGGTCTCTATTATTATACCCCGTTTACGATATCTTGACACGCAGGGTTACCAATAGCAAAAATATTAAGTCCCCAAATTAAAGTCAAAAACATCTAAATTCGCCACAACTACTTGTAAACTCTCCCAAAGAACAAATAACTTTTTGCAATATTAATTATTTATAAGCTGTTTGATTACTTAAATACATATTATCATGTCTGTTTCCCATAAGGGTAGGCTGAGACCATAGATCAACAATTGCTACGATCTTGACATGTATATTTTGCTCAATCTACTTTCATTAGTTTCTTTGTACATATACGCCTTTATTATATGTACTTTTTACCTATAAGATATAAAGTAACGTCAATTTTTGGTGGTTGGGAACCCTGCATGTCAAGTTATCGTGAACATGGAGTACCACGAGACTGGCTGTTATATATAAATGAGAAGTATATTTTTGTGACAAATTGAAGCCCACTCGCGGCAGTCTCAGGAACTAACATAGGTATTAGCATAGGTAACTTTTTAGTTCACTGGGACTGTCGCAATCAGCTTCTTGACTATTAGCACCAAAATGGCGCCAATCAAACAGGCACACAACTAAAATGACAGCAACCTGTCCAATGGTAATAATAGAGGTATGCAAGTATCTTTATTGCAATAATATTAATTTAATAATGAATTATCCAAATAATTTGCAACACCTCAATCATGTTAAAGTTGTATTAATATGGGATTTTATGTGTTGTCTTAATAGTTAATTCTACTTTGTTTGGAAGACGTCACCAACACCGACTCATCTTGTTTTTAAGTGCGTTAAATATACGATACTTTAGTGATTTAGTTCAGATACTCTCTTTAAAAAGACTTTAAAGAGAAACTAATTAAGGCTTTCAACTTTTTCTTTGTCTGATTTAAAAAACTGTATCTATGTTTTAAATAATAAAAAAACTTGTCTCTGAGCAATAGCAGTAAGAAATATAGTATTTGGAGGCTTGAGTTAGGTTTTTACTCAACGGCTAATTATTATTCCCAGTATTTTTTGTACTAATTCAATAACTAATCTTGTTGATAGTTGCATTCGGTTTCGTGATAATATTTGAATTAAACTGCATATCTGAATGTTTTTGTTATTATTTATTTACGATAAGATAAATAATCTAAGTAAATTTACTATTTGTTCTTCGCTAGATATTAACTGTCACTTTGGCTACGTTCCATTAGAAACTCGCAACGACCACGTCCACGCCCGCGATTTTCACCGTTCCACTTGCTTTCTGGCGTTACAATCGTAAACCCAAGTGGAACAGTTATTCGCTCTTGACATGGGTCGTTGTGAGCGTTGTGTGATCGATAATGATGACGCTTTCGTCACAACCTCAACGACCACGGTCGCCTTGTGGAACGGCTAACGGAGCGTTTTGGGCGTTGAGAGCTACTAATGAAAAACGCTGATTGTCATGTGTTTCACTGTCATTATTTGACACTCGATGAGTGAGATGTCAATAACAGCTGTCACAGGCGTGACAATACACTTCACAAGTAATAGGCAGAGACACATTTATTCTTTGAAGTATTTTTGCATTCGCACCATAACTGTCCCAAATGTGTTCATTCCTAGACTGCACTTCTTCCTTGGAAAATCTTAATTGATCTAGATCAGAACTACCCAATTTGAAATCACCATTTGAGACTTAAACTTTTTGTAGTTGGATAATTTGCATTCAATTTTTACATGGTTGTTTTGTTTCTTGATTATTATTCCTATTTTAGATACTTGATCCTTATATAAAGAGAAGATGATACGGAAATAAATATCTATGTCAGGGAGATGATCAATGATGATGAGTTACAGGTGTGTGAGCCTGCCTTAAGACAATTAATTATCTCCAGTGTAGTCTTGTCATTGCCCAATAAATCTCACTTATTTTTGTACCAAAAAGAACAACACTGACAATTTAAATATTTATAATTTACAGCAAAACGAAGAACTCTGGGTATCAGCACATAATGAAGAAGAAGCATTAGCTAAGGCAGCAAAGAAGTACAATGTGCCAAGTGAAGACGTGAAACTGGAGATGGATGTGGATGTCCTGGATACTTGGTTCTCTGCTGGTATATTACCGTTCGCTATATTTGGATGGCCTAATGAAACTGATGATTTAAAAGTAAGTATTTTCCCCACTCAATCACTTATCCAAAAATGAAAATTTGTATAAGCATTTGTCGATTTCTTAGCTGGTGTATTCACCTCAACCGATTGGTGTCCATGATGAGCTCAGTGACGTCATTCTAAATCCCATATGTCAGACGGTCCAAGATGGCTGACTAGTTTTTTTTTAATGTTTGCATACAAGCAAACTGGCCAACGAGTTCGCTTGATTGCAAGTGGCTACCATCGTCCATGGACATCTGCAACACTAAGGGAGCCGATGCATTTTTGTACATTCCCATGATACGAATATCAAATTAAAGGGTTTGCTCAAAAGAATATGAATAACTAAAAAATAAAATAAAAAAACATTTTAAAATTAAGCTTTTGTGTACAGCTTTAAAAAAATAAAGTGAACGTTCTCTATAAACCAAACTTATCATTTAATTACATTACCCAACTTATCACTACATAGTATAAAACAAAGTCGCCTTTTCTGTCCCTATATCCCTATGTGCGCTTAAATCTTTAAAACTACCCAACGAATTTTGATGTGGTTTTTTCCAATAGATAGAGTGATTCAAGAGGAAGGTTTATATGTATAATACAAGTTTTTCTGTAGTGTATTTAATTTTGTATCAGCATTGCACCCGTGCGAAGCCGGGGCGGGTCGTATGATATAAAAGCTTTTGGCGAGTTTTGATATCGAACATTTTTGTGGAAACCCAAAACTTCTAAACAACTTAATAAATAATAAAACTACGTTTCAAAGGTTTTAACCGCGGTAATTAATTTAATTTTTATAATTCAGACGTTTCGCCCGCTTTTCATTACCCGTGATCACGGAAGACAAAGATGTCAAGTGTCAATGAGTGTATTGAAAGTGTTATTTTGCCTTAGCTTAATTTGGTGGTAGGCTAAAAAAAGTAAGATCTATTGACTGTTGACATCTTTGTCTTCCGTGATCACGGCTACTGAAAAGCGACCGAAACGTCTGAATAATAAACGTAAAATAAATTAAAAATTATAGTCGCGATAACTTAAGAAAATATTCTAAATGAAAGAAAAAACGTTTGATGACTTCTTCTTCATGTGCACCAAATTTTAAATGTAGCCTTGTTAATGTAACATACAGACAGGCAGACACCCGAGATTGTTAGGGTTTCTTTTTACCTTTAAGTATCGAAACTAATGATCATGATTTGACTTGTCTGTTTGTAGGCCTTCTATCCTGGTTCACTTCTGGAAACTGGACATGATATCCTCTTCTTTTGGGTTGCCAGAATGGTGTTCCTTGGGAAGAGACTGATGGGAAAAGTTCCGTTTAAGTAAGTTGAAGTATTATAATATTGGTGAAAGTTGAATTTGATTCATTATTAAGAGAGTATGAGAGAAGAGAGGTGTTTATTTTTTTATAAGTGTTTTTTTATTGTTTACTCCTTCTGACTATCAATATTGTCAGATATGTTTTTATGTACAGTTTCCCTATTTCCACTTTTAATTATATGTAATCTCGTCACGGCCATATAAGCTCTAGTAGGTTTTAATCATCGGAATCCATCATGATATGGCATGAATATTTGTGTATATTCATGAAATTATTATAACGGGTGGTTAAATTGTAAGGGCCGATGTTGAATGTGAACCACACCTAAACGCCAAGTTTTTTTCCGAATTTTATTTGACATTTCTCTATTTTAGACTTACTCAATTTGAACCATGGAGAGATACACAATCCAACAACGTGTTAAAGTTATCCAGACTTATTATGAAAATGGGCGTTCAAATCAAAATGCATATCGTGCACTTCGTGATTTTTTTGGTCAATTTGATCGTCCAAATGTGCGTACAATCGCAAAAATCGTGGAAAAATTCGAGCAAACCGGGTCTGTAGAAGATGTGAGAACACCAGTGCATGCTCGTACAGCTCGTACTGCAGAAAATATTGCTGCTGTTCGCGATAGTGTGGCTGAAGAGCCGTCCACCTCAACTCGTCGTCGTGCCCAACAATTGCACCTCTCACGCTCGTCGTTGATGAACATTATGCATAAAGACTTGCATTTACACGCTTACAAGGTGCAATTGGCTCAAGAACTAAAGCCTCTTGACCATTCCAAACGTCGTGAATGGGCAGAATGGTGGCAAGAAATGGCAACAGTGGATGATCAATTTTCGAAGAAAATCATCTTCAGTGATGAGGCACATTTTCACCTCAGTGGATTCGTCAATAAACAGAATTGCCGCATTTGGGCGAATGAGAATCCAAGAGTGATTGTCGAAAAACCAATGCACCCACAAAGAGTGACTGTTTGGTGCGGTTTATGGGCTGGCGGCATCATCGGGCCGTATTTTTTCCAAACTGAGGCCGGTCAGGCAGTTACTGTGAATGGTGTTCGCTATCGTGAGATGATAACGAACTTTTTATGGCCCGAATTGGAAGATATGGATGTAAACGATATGTGGTTTCAGCAGGACGGTGCCACTTGCCACACAGCTAACGAAACAATGGCTCTTTTGCGCAACAAATTCAATGGCCGTGTTATCTCACGTAATGGCGATGTCAATTGGCCGCCAAGATCATGTGATTTGACACCGTTGGACTTTTTTCTTTGGGGTTATTTAAAAGAAAAGGTGTACGTCGATAAGCCAGCAACAATTCAAGAGCTAAAGGATGAGATAATTCGGCACATTAACGGCATAGAACCTCCATTATGCCTCAGGGTCATCGAAAATTTGGACCATCGGATGGAGGTGTGCCGCCGTGGTCGCGGCGCCCATTTGGCCGATATTTTATTCCATACATAATTGAGTAACACCAATATATCATAATAAAATAAAATTACAATAATTTCCTAAATAGTTTGTATTTTATTCAAAATCAACATCGGCCCTTGAAATTTAACCACCCGTTATTTAGGAAACTATCGTCGAATTTCGACCACTTGGCGACCACTAGTATAATAGAATTGGACTAAATATAAAAATATTGTATAGTATATGTCAACGCGGCAGCCCAGTAATAGGTGCTGAACGCGTATCCAAAATGGCGGTGGTAGGAATGCTGGTACGGATGAGAAAGGAGACTAACCTGCGTGCCTCTGGGCTGCACTAACTATGCATGCTGATCACCAAGTCGTGAGCCTTGCAGCAAATCTTCTGGTTTGTCTTCTTCTTGCGGCCTTCGATAAATTGTACACACGCGGCGCGGTATAACTGCATATGCAAGTTGTGGCGGAAGGATATGCGGGTTGCCGTATGAGACGCGACAGCAGCCTACGTTTGACGAGGGTCAACAGCAGACTGACTCGTAAAGACCAGCAGTAATTAGTAGCAGCGGTAAGTACGACAAGGATAGTCGTATGGAAGGGAAGATGGCGGCTGGGAAAAGGTGATTGGATAACGCGGTTAGGAAAGCGGGTAGTTGTGAAAATAGTTTGGATGGGAGAGGATTTTAAATAAGCGGCGCGAACAGTATATATATTTATATATACTATACAATATTTTTATATTAAAGTTGTTGATTAAAATGGTTTCAAATGTGCTCGAGAAAAGCCTGTGACTTCCCAAAGTAGGAAGTTTTATATAATTTTTACAAATATTTCGAAAATGTGTGCAATAGCATTCCGAGAAGTATTATAACTCCCGCTCAATTAGTTCCCACAGCAACCGGAATATCATTGACTTCCATCGGAAAGGTACTGTCAGAGAGCAAATGTCATTCATCATAACCAACAATTTAGTGTCAAATTATTAATATTTATTATTAGTACCTGCCTATAAAAACATATGAAATAGTCTGTCCGTTTGTACAGAGAAATATACCTCCATCCCATGGTACGTGATGCACACGGCCGTAAGATGTCCAAATCCCTCGGCAATGTGATCGATCCGGTCGACGTAGTGCGCGGTGTCACATTAGAGGAATTGCATTCGCAGTTAGCGGATTCGAACCTGGACCCGAGGGAGATAGAGAAGGCCAAGCAGGGTCAGAAGCAGGACTATCCTAACGGGATACCGGAGTGTGGTACTGATGCTCTACGGTAAGTCTTAATAAATCTGTATTAAGTTATGTCCTATGTTATGCCCTGCACCACCTACATCGCCAGATTAATTTATAATATTCCTTAAGCTAGGTTGCCTCGAAGAAATTGCTTCCAAGTAATAAGGCCGCCTATTGTTTTTACCATGACAATATTGTAATCGCGGAAGGCCACGACACACCTTCCATGATCAAATTGATCATGTACTAGGGGAAGGTGGTGTCAGGAGCCTTAAGAACAGACGAGCGTGCATGACGAGCTATGTCAAAGAAGCAAGTGAGGTGTGTAAGAATGGGCCTGTGTTGCGCTCTGTTGTTCGTGCCTACCCCGCAAGGCACCTGGCGTGAAGTTATATATGTGTGTAATATTGTAATCGTACATTTTTTGTTTTTTGAAGTGATAACTTTTTATGGGGGGGCTGTGCGTACGCTTCGTTACGTAAGGCGTTACGGCGCCAGTCTCTCTGGATTCCCTTTCGCTTACGCAAGTTATCGCTTTTGACGGGCGTCCCTAGACGCACACGTTTTTTTAAATTGTGTATTTGGCGAACAATTATGTGTTGTCTATCTATCTAAACATCGAGGGCCATTAGTCAGTCTGCTGTATGTACTCCAGTAATAAAAATTCTACATACATACATAACTTCACGCCAGGTCCCTTGCGGGGTAGGCATGAACAACAGAGCGCCATTTAGGCTTATTCTTACACACCTCACTTGCTTCTTTGACATTCATAGCTCTTGTCATGCACGCTCGTCTGTTCTTAAGGCTCCTGACATCACCTTCTGCTAGTACACAATCAATTTGATCATGGAAGGTGTGTCGTGGCCTTCCGCGACTTCTGCATCCATCCACTTTTGCATTGTATATCTGTTTAGTCATTCTTTCATCATACATTCTTTCTACATGCCCGAACCACCGGAGCATTCTTTTGTAGTGGATGCACTTACCACGTTTGGTCGTAGCTAATTTTATATTATATTTGCGTAAAATATACTATGATCCTGGTTACCATACGCTCGGGTTTCCAATTCAATTATTTGCTCATACATTTATGGTATTCCATTTTATTTCTATTGGAAACTTTCGTAATAAATAAAACTAATATTGTTTAACCTAGTTCTCATTCGTAAACAGAAGTCGGTCAAGTTCAAGGTCAATCTCTTGGCATTTGACTTTGACGTTTGACAAGTGCTACTAATAAAAAACATAGCAACAAGTTTCTTTAATATACGGTATGTTTTCCATTCATGTTTAAATCATAATTTCTAATCATAAAACAAATTACATATAAATATCTATTTCTATTTTCTTATTTTTTAATTAAATTTAATTTATCAACTACATTAATGATCTACTCTGTTATTCAATGCCTATATGCCTATGTTAGCCAGGACGTAAGGATATGCCCAACCAATGAGAGAGGTGTATAAAAGTAGCTCTCATTGGTGGGAATTCAAAAATAAAAAGAGACCGTTTTTGAATTCAGCTAGGAAGAGACCATTTTTGTACGACAGAAAGATACTTAGCAAAGTGAAAATAAAAAAGCCAGTTTAAGATTGAAGTTATATTTATTCAAGAACCTTACATCACAACAATAATATCATAGCACACTCTTCACTTTCCTTACCTTCACCCCGACACTCTCTTTCGGACCAACTCTCTTTCTTACTTCGGTATTACGAATAAAAATTCTATTTACATTATTATCATTCGATAAACCCGTTAATCCCTATTAATATTATAAATGCGAAAGTAACTCTGTCTGTCTGTCTGTTCCGTTTTCACGTAAAAACTACTGGACCGATTTGGCTGAAACTCGGTATATATATATTTTCGATACCGAGGATGAACATAGGATACTTTTTGTCCCGAAAAATGGGATAGTTTCCGGGATAAAATGATATTTGTCTGTTTGTTTGTTATGCTTTTACGGAAAAACTACTGGACCGATTTGGCTGAAATTCGGCACGTATGTAAATTAAATACTGAGGATGGACAAGGGATAATTTTCATTTTGGCCTTTTTGGTAATTTTGGCCTATTTGGTCATTTTGGTCATTTCGACCTATTTGGTAATTTTTCCTTTTTGGTCATTTTGGCCTATTTGGTCATTTTGGCCTTTTTGGTCATTTTGGTCTATTTGGTAATTTTGGCCTTTTTGATCATTTTGGCCTATTTGGTCATATTGGCCTATTTGGTCATTTTGGCCTATTTGGTCATTTTGGCCTATTTGGTCAAGTTTTGTAATTTATTTTGTTGACAGATAGACGGGGGATAGTATATATAATTAGCGATATAAAATGAAGTGAATTTTCCGTGGGCAAATACATAAAAATATTGTAATATAATATAACCTGTAGCACTTGCTCTTTAAACAAGAGACACGCACCAGAGGTTAACCCGCGGCGTAGCCGCGGGGTAAAATCTAGTATTAAATTAAAAGTCACGATTAAAACTCTCAAAATAATTTTAATTTAATTTATTAATTTATTATTCGATAGCCGTCTGTGGAAACTATATAAAGGAATATATTTTTAGGTTTGGATTATGTGCAATGACACAAGGTCGCGATCTTAACCTCGACATCTTACGCGTCCAAGGATACCGGTTCTTCTGCAACAAACTATGGAATGCGACCAAATTCGCCCTTATGTACTTCCCTAAGGATACCACCTATGAGGTAATATTTTTTCTTTTTAATATATAAAATGTGGTTACGCTTTCCAAGAATTTGTGATGTATTACTGTGTTAGTAAACGACTTGATGGCACAGTTGGAGGAAACTCTCTGCTTTAATGTACGGTAGTTAAGTAAAGCTAACATTAAATAATAAAATATCATAACGTACAGGTAAATAAGCTTCGATACGTTTTTGCTTTTGTTAGTACGTAAATAAATAAACTAATACTTATCATATATATTTTATTGGTAGGTACTTAATATGAAAATAATAATATTAAATGCAATAGTAAATATTAATATTAAACATTTAATGCTAAATTGTAGGTCCCGGTTTTTATGAATGACATTTGCTCTCTGACAGTACCTTTCCGGTGGAAGTCAATGATATTCCGGTTGATGTGGGAACTAATTGAGCGGGAGTTATAATACTGCTCGGAATGCTATTGCACTCATTTTCGAAATATTTTTAGAAATTATATAAAACTTCTTAGTTTGGGAAGTCAAAGGCTTTTCTCGAGCACGTTAGAAACTATTTTAATCAACAACTTTAGTATCAAATAACTACAATTAGCAATAAATATTAACACTGAACAACAATAAAATCAATAAATTAATTAATTATCAATCTTAAACCAAATAGTCAGACTTCACAATCATTATCAATGTAAATAATAATTATTTATTTGACTTTCACCATTGACTTTTGATTATAAATATATTCTGTTCTTCAAAATGTAATGAACCGCTTTTTGCTGATTGTACAACGAATTTTAAATTTCTAGTTTAGAGTTCTTTTAAATATACAAATTCTACTACAAACGCAAAAACTTCTCGAAGCTTATTTACATATAGCTGCATAATTAACTAATAGATTTTGAGTATATATTTTTCTGTTTCAGTCTCATACACCATCTCTTCCGGGGGATCTGTCTAAAATGGACCGATGGATGCTCTCTCGTCTCTCCCTCGCTGTGGAAAAAGTGAACTCGGGCTTTGTGAACTACGACTTCCCATCAGCGACTACTCACTGCTACAACCTTTGGTTGTATGATCTGTGCGACGTTTATTTGGTAAGTTATATCCTAAGCCCCAAAAGTCATTAGAGTGTACTACGTTTTCTTTCTCTTCTTTCACCTTCTTCCAATTATTTGGGGTCTAATATATCTTTTCCTTCCACACTCCTGTATTCAGACATATATCCTTTGTCACACAATGAATCATCATATCATCCTTCAAACAGTCCATCCATCTCTTTGATCTACCTTTACATTTGTATCCATCAATCTTGCAGTTTGACATTATTTTTGTCACGTGACTTTCATCTCTCCTCATTAGATGGTCATACCACATTAATCTTGCTCCTCTCAATTTTTCAGTCATGGGTGCAAGTTTCAAAGATCCCCTTATGTATTAATTTCTCACCTTATCCATTCTTGTAACACCACACATCCATCTCAACATTCTCATCTCAGCTGAGTGTATGGAGAGGTTTGTCGTCTATCACTTTAGTGGCCCAACATTCGGATCCATATAAATATACTGTGTTTCACAGTTAATTAAAAAAAAAATTGCACGTAATAGAAGGTTTGCCAGGTGGTAGGGCATTTTCCCGACTAGATGGCTACCACCCCTGGTCTACAGTATGTCACCATAACAACCTTGAGTTATGTTCCGTCATTAGTGGTCAGGTGAGAGCAGCAACGCATTTGTAGCACCTTTGGTGTTGCAAATGTCCATAGGCGATGGTAACCGCTTTCCATCAAGTGGGCCGTCTGCCTGTCTGCTAAACTCCTGGAATAAAAAAGAAAAAATGTTATTTTTAAAAAATATTTATAATTATTTTGCATTTAGTTCAAGCGTTAGCCGTTTGTAGCCTAATTTGAAATTGCCTTTTGAAGTCAGTGTAGTCTAAATTTCTGTAGTATGTAATTTCTTTTTGTATAATACTCATAACCAGCTTGTTAGTCTACAGTGAATCTATTTTATTTCCAGGAATACCTGAAACCAGTGTTCGCGCATGGTAGTGATGCTGAAAAGGAAGCAGCAAGACGTACTCTGTACACAAGTTTAGAGTTTGGCTTGAAGTTGTTGAGCCCGTTCATGCCGTTTGTTACCGAGGAATTATATCAACGGTTGCCAAGAAAAGATACTATCTGCCCATCAATATGTGTTGCTAGTTATCCAACGGTGAATTATGTTTTTTTACATTGATTTCAGAGAACTGTTAACCCTCTAAAGCCGGAACCACCACAAATTTGTGGACAAATACACATAATTGAAATGAACGTTGAACTCGTGCTTTCTCCCTCTAACAACATCGAATTTGTATCAGAGTAAAAGAGACAATATAATTCACTTGGTTTTGTGAATGAATTTATCCATGTTATTTTAATTTTGAACTAAGTCTAAAATCCACCAAAAATATATGAATTCAGTTATAACAAGTTTCACATGAGCAGTGATTTTTAAAGCTTACCAAGGATTTTTAACGAAATTTAAAGCGAAATCTTTTCGGCATAAATTGACTATACAAATTATAGTCATTATTAAAGTTAACATCATAGGCTATGTTGACAAAATGTGTATGTCGTAAATAAAGCAACTTGACACTTGTACTATGTTTTACCCAATACTAAAAATTGGTACTAAATATCAAAATTACTCATGACATAACATTGGAGTTGTTAGTTTAGACAAAGCGAAAGTGGCGCCCCTATTAATATAATTAAATATTTATTAAATTAATTAAAACAATTTAATACTTATTTCAAATGTTTCCCAAAGGATGCCGATACACCCTGGCGCTCCCAAGACCTAGAATCAGCCGTTGACACAGTACTAAAGATGATCCACTTAATCCGGTCGACTCGGTCAGAGTACAATCTAACGAACAAACAGAAAACGACAGTTCATCTGATAATATCTCCCGAATTGGAGGTTGAAGAGTTGAGGGGTTTGTTCAGGAGTGTCCAGTCTTTGGCCAATAGCGAGTTGTCGGATGAAAAACCTGAAATCGGATGCTCTATTTTGACTGTTTCGGACAAGATTGAAGTCCATATGGTTTTGAAGGTCAGTAATTTATATTAAAAAAAATTATTGCAGGAGTCCAGTATACGGTCCACTTGATGGAAAGCAGTTACCATCGCCTATGAACATTTGCAACACCAAAGGTGTTACAAATGAGCTGCTGCTCTCACCTGGCCACTAATGCCGGAACATAACTCAAGGTTGTTATGGCGACATACCTTAGACCAGGGGTGGTAGCCATACATTCGGGCATAGGACCTACCACCTGGCAATAATTTGTCGGGTTTTGTGACATCGAGGGTTCAACACGTAATGTTTTAATTTAAGCCAATATTAAAAGGTTAATTTCTGTTTCTCAATGTAGATGAAGCAATTAAAGTAATTTACATAAATATAAAATTGAGTCATTCAGTGTTGTCAAAACGCCATCTAGTTGTTAGAATCTTGAACAATACTTTAACGTTCGTAAACCAGCGAAAGATGGCGCTACAGAACTTGAAAGCTTGATGCACTGACAGCGTCGTCACATATTATCCCCGCAAATTGCTATTGCACCTAGCCGTCATTTTGGTGACGTAACCGTAGCCGAGCACTCAGTACCGTTAGCATCACTGGCCGGCGAGTACGCGTACATATCGAATTGCGGATGACGTCACGTGAATGTTTATTTGTCAAGGTTCTAGCGCATTAGCAATTTGAGGGGATAATAATAGCGCACATACAGCGCGTTCCACTAGTAGCTCACAACGCCCAAAATGCTCCGTGAGCCGTTCCACAAGGAAACTGCGGTCGTGGTCGTGGCAAAAAGTCACTAATGTCGTCATCATTTTACAACCCTCACAACGACCCATGTCAAGAGGTGGGTGGAATAGCACTTGGGTTTACGATTGTGACGCCGGCAAGCAAGTGGAACAGGAAAAATCGCGGTCGTGAACGTGGTCATTGTGAGCTACTAATGGAACGCGCTAGTAGTGATAACTATTAATAACCTTTTTGATATATTAAAGATAAATTATCAAGCTCTTGGATATACTTATTAATAATTTGTCATCCGATAAATCACGGCACGCTGTTTCATACCGCTATACCGCCGGTAGCCCACACGCATACAAATGTCATTGAAATATCTCAAAAACAACTTAACAGATATTTTTCATGCCAGTTTTCTGTTGAATGTACTTTTGAAGCTCTATATCCTCAATGTTTTTAAGGGAAATATTTTTATTATTATTTAGGTTTATGGCTTGGCAGCTAGCCCTTTAAGCCAGATCGTAGTTTAAAATATAATTTCTTTATTTTCTTAAGATTATGTGAAGTACAGCTGAACTGTAGGTAATCAGCGAGTGCCATTCAACGGAGTTCTTGTGACAACTCAAAAGACCACATTTGACTATACAGTTCACATTTCTCGTAAAACATAATCACTACTCAAAAACTATCAATATACAATAAATATACTATCACAATACAATATACTATCAATATCCTACAACTATTGTTCATTTTAGAGTAATTTTACACATTTTTAGAAAATAACTCTACACAGCACAACATCTCCTTTCACTTCCCACCAAAAACTCGAAATATTTTATTTATTAATACTAGTCGGCAGATAAACACACATTGTATATCCCCAAGCTGAGCAAGTCACGGGTGATGTATACAAAGGACCACTTTAGGACAGGTCCCAGACGCCGAGACTTTAGTAAGGGGCCATACATAAATTACGTCACACCTAAGTCTCGTGACGTCACATTTCAAAATCTAATATTTATATCTAAACTATTTGTGGAACTGCTGTTTTAATGTAATAATTTCTTGAATAAAAAAAATCAAAATTATAATTTCTCAAATGTGATCAGCTGTGATAAGGGCATCGTGGAAGGAACAGGAACAAGGAAATTCGTGTGTCGAAATTTGTGGATTGCCCCTAAATAACGGAAATGTTGTTTCCGAACGAAATTTACCATGCCTTTATATACGTTTTAAATATCAAATTTCGGTTGAAAGTTTAATGATGTTTTTATATATACAAACGTAAAAGAGAAATGAGTTATCGTGCTCTCTAGAAATGTATTTACTTAATGTATGTACTTTACTTGTGATCAGGGTCTCATCGATCCACAAAAAGAAATGGCAAAACTCGAAAAGAAGAAGGAGACATTATCACAAACGATCATCAAGTTGCAGCAAGCAATGGCGGCGGGAGACTACGCGACCAAAGTGCCTATAGAAGTCCAAAAGACTAATACTGAAAAATTGAGCCAATCTCAAGGAGAGATCGAGAGATTGCAAGCTGCTATAGAAACGTTGAAACTTATGTAAATGAAATATAATAAATTAGGCATTGCTCACGGCTTCGCTCTCGTTAATGTAGGTTTTGTCAATCAATTTGAGTTTTTATGTATCAGTTCATTTTGGGGAAAAAAACCATCACGAAAAAACGTGTTGTTTTGGCTACGTCACGTGACGCGGTGACGAGTTTATTAGTGAATTATCAATAAATGCGATTGCAGCGCCACCTATATTGCTAATTTGTATGTTCCATGGAAACGATTTAATTTATTGGGATAAATAATATCCTAAATGTTAACTTGGGATATAAGCCACGTCTGTGTCGAAATTCGTATACTTTCAGTAGTTTTCTAAAAATATGCGAGCGCAGCGCCATCTTTTTCACTATTTTCGTCTATCACACAGAAACTACGTCATTTATCGGGATACAAAGTATCCTAAGTTACGCTCGGGATATAAACAAGCTCCGTGTCGAGTTTAATTTCAATCTGTTCAATAGTTTTCACGTGATGCTTTAACAAATAAACAAAAAAAATTCTAAGTTACATTTTCGGAATGGACCCTTTTATTACGTAAATGGCTTCATAACTAATGCAAATATGAATTAATCTTTACTGAAGTAACTCTTTTGTGTGATTTTACTGTAATAGAATAAATACAAAAAACAAAGCAATACTTGTTACCTGCATGTTAGAGATATGAAAATTATATTTGCTATTAAAATAATATTTAAAAAGGTTCAAGATAAATCGGATGTATTATTTTGTTGTACCTAGTAATTTTAAGACCATTTTATGTACATAAATGAAATAATACCTCTTACACGATTACCTATTTATTTGTTTTTATTGCATTAAAATTAAGCTTTGTAAAGTTTCTGCGTTTTATTTTATACTTCGAATCATTGTACGCACCGGGGAAATTATTCCTTCCAAGAATACAAAATAATATCCTGTTATTCATTTATTATAGTGTGAATTAAATAACCCATGCTTCCAGATTGATATACGGAATTTGTTTTCCCCACTTTGCTGGGTTTCCGACGTCCCTTTTTTGGGACACATTAATCATGGTTTTTGCCTTTGCAAGTGTTAAATGTCCTTATTTTACGATATCAGGACTCGGAAGACTCGTAGACTGTGGAAATGTCAATAGCACAGAGTACTTTATATATACTGGTAAGTTTAACCATGTTTCTTCGAGATTTTATAATTTTTTTTGCTAACTTAGGTTACGAATTATTTCTAAACTAAACGAGGACTGTCAAAATCAGCTGTGTTGTAAACTGTCAGTAATTTTTTGGCAAGTCACAAATTCAAAATATTATTATAACCTATTATAGTAAGTGTAAATAATTTTAATTTGTTGCTATACAGTCTAAAAAGTAAAAATATAAAGAAAATTATAGTTCACCGTAACCACCGCAGTCTGTGATTGTAGATCTTATAAAGAAAAAGTAAATAAGTATGGAGTTTCCAACTCTTGGCGAGAACTGCAAATTCGAAGGTTGCAATCAAATAGATTTTCTCCCCTTGCAATGCAAATGTGCAAAAGTATTCTGCCGTGAGCATTTTAATATCCACTGCTTGTCTGGAGAATGTGAGTTGGCGCCAAAACCTAAAGAAGTTAACCTCAAAAATGATGACCAAATTTTCAAGTGTTCCGAAAAGGGTTGTAAAAAAGGAAATCTCCATGAGATGCTGTGTGAAAAGTGCAACAAGCATTATTGTATCGAACATAGGTTTCATCCGTAAGTATATTTCTGTTTACATTCATTGTATTTTAAAATGTGTTTCGTGTGATATGAAATTCTCTTTAAGTATTTCTTGGAATTTTTGGTATGAACGTGAAAGTTGCTGTTTGACTACTCTAACCAGTGCCAAATATTAATAAATAAGTATTCAAATTTTATAATAATCTTCCAACAAACATGTACCAGATAATAGCCATGCTATATTTATTATACCTTACAATTTAAAGTTAACAATAGTAAAAAAACTTCTAAATAAATATAATTATTTCCAGTTAGTACAAATGGTGCTTATATTATATAAGATAATATATCAAAATTTGTAATGTTAATAGATATAAATTTAGTTTTATTAAGAATAGAGATTAATGGACCCACTGCCCTGAAATGTGATAGGCGTAGTGAAATTAAATAAGGAAATAACCTTAACTTAGCATCAACACCAAATACAGGTCTTTGCTTGAAACAAGGCAATGGAGTTTTGGTTTTTTAAAAATTATACCTGAGCTCTACTTATATGCATAAAATCTGGTAGTCTGAAAATCCAACTTCTAGACATAACATTGTCATTATGTACATGTGTATATTCTTATGCTAATTACCTATTTCAGATCATGTCCTGAAATAGATGATAAAACAATGGCTCTAAAAATAGAACAATTTGAAGCTCCAAGGAAACAATTTCAAGAAGCCAACAAACATTTACAAGAAAAGGTTGTTGAATATAACATATTCATTATATCTATTATACTGCTTAATCTTCATGCCTACCCCGCAAGGGACCTGGTGTGAAGTTACATATGTATGTATTATACTGCTTATAATTGTTATTATCGAATCATGTATAAATAGCTAAAATATTGAAATAATATGCTATAAACACATAGCCAGCATAACACATATGTTAGAACAGAAAAGAATACCATTTATTGTGTTTATTCCTATGCTAATTTTCTTAATAACAATAAACAATTTTGAGGCTGATGTAGACATCCAGATCAGAGTTAATAACAGGTTTATGAAATTCTCTCTATCAGATACTAAGCCTGGGATCTCTGTGTTCCATTGAACTAGACTACTTAGACCACAGAGGCAATTGATCATCAATTCAATCACATGTGAACTGTCAGTGCATATAATTCTAAGTAAATCTATATTGCACATTACTTACACATGATCACCCTGGTGTTAAATCCTAGTTGTGTAGTATCTGCTTTGCGGCCTGGGGTCCACTTTTCTACTTTTTTTATGCTCATGTGGCTTTTAGCATCCTTAACTGTTAGACCATTAGCACATGTTATGATGGTATGCCAGCAGTGCTGGAGACAATTTTTTTTATGAGGACCTTATGGATGTGGGATGTCTAAACATAATATTCTCCAAATAAATCACTGATTGTAAAACATACCAATGTAGACAGCTGTTTTGCAATTTTTCATTTACTTGGCATTACATACTTTAGAGGTTTTGTTTATTAATTTTTCAGATAACAGAAAATATCCGCAAAGCCCTCCAATCATCAGCAAAAGTGAAAACTGCATCAAAAGTTCATCTAATGCGCATAAAGCAAAAAGCTGTAGGACCAAAATCCATCCCTACATCAGATAGAGTATACTTTGCCATCAAAAAACCTATTGACTTCACATCAAAATCAGTCAAACTAATTAAAGATATAGAGAATTTAACATACATTGAGTCACTACATTTAGACCCTGATTTAAAAGATACAATTCCTGTTTTTATTAGTACAAAATGGAGTATAGGAAGAGCAATTGATAGTATATGTGATTCATGTAATATCAAGAATGATAATAACAAAGTTGGTGATGTGAAGTTAAGGTTGTTCAGACAACTGGATGGTTATTGCATAAGTCCACTTAGATTGGACATAGAAGTATCCGAGTTGATGAAAGAGGAAGTGTTATTGGAGGGGGACAAGTTAGTTGTGGAATACATTGATTGCAAGGTATTAATTGGATTAGATGAGACTGCTCAAATATTTCTCTGCTAGATTTAGAGCAATTTATAAAATCATTCATTATAAAACAAGATTAAATGATAAATCATTAATTAGATCATTATTTTCATTTCTTCCTTATTTAACACACTCAAAGTGAGTTTTAATTATTTTTAACGTCTATGTGGAGATATATTCCTACAGCATGTATAAACAGATTGTTAATTATTAATGAAAGCAGATGATGTAAAGGGGAGGGGAAGCAAGATTGAAGCTCGTGGAAAAATTGTCTTTATCATCATCATCATCATCCGAGGGTTAAATCCCGGTTGTGTTCACTCCGACGCTCAGGGCCCGCTTTCCTACTTTTTATACTCTACTTCGCGCGGTCTTTAGCTTCTCCTGTTACGCATGTCATCGTTCACAACGTCAAGCCAACATTTTTTGCGCCTTCCCCTTCGACTGGGATCTGGTGGAGGCGGCATGGCTAGACATTTGTTCCCGACATAATTAGCCTGTCTCCGTAAAACTTGGTCATACCAGCGTAGGCTACACTCTTACAGTTTGTCTGCTACGTCATGGACATGAAGACTATCGTGGATACAGGAGTCGTGTCAAACATTTTCTTCATCTACTTCTATTAAAAGCGGGTAACATAGAATGTATGCATTATATTATTTATATTATTTATATTTTTATAATTTTATATTATTTACATTATATTATTATTTGAATGCATAGTTAAAATTGTAATGTCTGTTGCTTTTAAAAATAAAATGTTAAAGTATGTTCGACCATATTAATCTCCTGTACATTTTTGAACATGAAAATGAGTATCTCGGTGTATTTTAAATCCCAAAGATAAACTTCAGCAATAAGGCTGCCTATTGCACTTCTACATAGTTTTCCTTTCGTATTTTTCTTGGTCTGATGTACGAGATAGAATTTTTATTCTCAAGGTGATTGAAATTAAAACACAAAAATCTAATAAATACGTGTATAATCATAATATCATTAAACTACAACTAACTATATAACACAGTCACTATTGTCCTTGCTCACTTGCGATTGACTTCTCTGATAGTCCACTAATGGCACCAAATGCGCCGGGGCCGAGGGATTAGTATTCGCTGTGGGAGGAGGAGTTGCTGCTAACTTATACTTTTCGACCAACCAATTACATCTCCCACTCCTAGCTATTAATGTTATAAAGTCTTTTCTATACTGCTTTGTTAATATAGCATACAGGAATGGATTCGCACAAGCATTAAGGGGGTAAAAGAACACGAGTAACACTTTCCCATGACTCACGTCGACTAGTGGTGCACCTGCTAATGCAGTCACACCGAAAAACGCTACTGGCGCCCAACAAAGTAAATCTGTGCCGATAAGTAAAGCCATTTTGTTAGCAATACGCCTCTCTGCTGCCGCTGCAGCGCCTCTTCCTCCGTAATTCTCTCCACCTCCCCCTAGAGATCTATATATTTGTACATAGCACACAACTATCGTCACCCAAGCTATCGCGTTAGTCAAGAATAAAGACCCTTGGTATACTGCGTCTCCTATATCTTTACTTTCAACTGGCAGGCATATTGAGGTAGATGAGTAATCAGAAACTCCGGCAAGTGGTAGTCCAGCCATAAGTATCGAGAACATCCATCCTCCGACCATTATTTTCGCTGATGTGCCAAGAGAGATTCGTCTTTCTAAGTAAATCGCATACGTTATTGCAAACCACCGTTCTAAAGTGACTATCGTCAATGTAAACACGGACAGTTGACCAGAAAATACGGAGAAGAAACCGGCAATTTTGCAACCGACTCCATACTGCCAGTTGTAGGCATAGTTGAAGAACTCTCCGTAAGAACGCAAATCGACTACGGCAAGCATTAAGAGGTATAATCCAGTACATAGATCGGAGAAAGCCAGATGGCACATCAGGAATCTGGGTACGGTAAGTTCCGTGTGATTTGTGAGTAAGACTAGAAGAACTGCAATGTTCCCGACGACTGCTGCTGCGATGACGAACCAGACGCTCGCTCGTAACCAAGTCCAACCCATCACGTCTTCACAGGGGTTGAGGGCATCTGGTAATGGCGTGCACTCCACTGTGCGTCGATTGCTGAAACAAGATTTAGTTTTACTTGAGATGGTTGTTTAATATTATTCCTTATGGTATAAGTCTACTCTTGTTTTACCTGTTATATTTGACATCTAAGCTCTAGGGCTGTAATTGCGTGACTCAGTCACAAGCATTAACATTTTCCCAGTGTAGCAGGGGCATAATACTAAAACACGAAAAAAAGTGCCGATATTTCTATTCAGCGACTTAAAAGATCAAGAGCGTTTGAGTTTTCCGTATCAATTAAATGGGGTAGTGATCTTAAGGTCAGTAAATTATTTATTTTTATATTGGGTTTTGTAGCGAGATTAACATATTTTTTATCAATTAGGTATATGTAGTTTGAAGAGTTAACGGTTACATTTTTCTCTATGAAATTCTTATTGGGCAATGTAAACGCATGTTATCTAAATAGTTAAGTTAGATTTAACTACTGGCTAGCTAGCTATAGCTTCATCTAATTTAAGCAAATTATTTTTCAGTGCGTTTGAGGTTACTTGGATTTTATTTTCGAAATAAAACAAATTAGTTGTAGTAATATATATAATACATAATTATACCAACCATATTTATAAATAATACAGTTACGACCGACAAACACCAATTCACACCTGCAGTTTATTGCCTTTCGGCATTTGGACTTCTATTGTTCAATTTGTGTTTAAAATGTGTAATTAGAAAAACAGCCTATTGTGTATTGTAATCTTTTATGTAGTCATTAGCCAGGTGTCATTCTAAGGAATTCAGTCTGCGCGGCCGAGAGACATGTTGTAATCGTGCAGTATAAAGCTATGCCCCAATGGAGAGACTGGTAGTCAAGCGATAACCACAACCGAGGCAAGACGTGTGTACATTCGATAATCTATATAGTGACGGCCTTTGCGCGTGTTATTGAATCGTGCATTACGTTTGTATTGGTTGTGTTCAGTCATACCTGTGTTATACTTGTTGCATGGTTCTAATAAATTCTATAGTAATTTAAGAATACTAACTAATGTCACACTAGTAATAACAATTAGGTAATACTTAGTGCTTGTCACACAGCCTGGTGATATTTGCCTATCTGGACGGTCCTCTCCCCTGGTATAGAGTATGCCGCCTTGACAACTTTGAGTTGTGTTCCGGGATTAGTGGCCAGGTTCCAGTCTCCCTTTAGATAGCAGCAGCGCATTTGTAGCACCTTTGATATTACTTACAAATGTCCATAGGCGATGGTAACCGCTTCCCATCAGGTGAACTGTCGGCCTGTCTGCTGAACTTTAAAAAAACTTAGTTAAATCACTGATAAACTTTGTAACATTCTACTTGCTTATATGGAAATAATATATTTTTTGTTTCAAAATGTGAAAGAAATCGCAAGACACGAATTCCTGGAGTATTATTAAATTCTAATATTTTTTTTTATCTTACGTGATACTGAAATTTCCACATTCAGCGGAAATGGTGACTTGGCCGAGGGTATTGTTGACTGGTTCATGAAACTGGCCTTGGTCATCGTCGTCTTCAAAGCTCCCTGAATCCGAAAAATAATCTTCAAAGTTACCATCGTACTCTTCGCTCGTTGTTGCTGTGGAGATATCGTCCTCTAGGGGGCTGAAAATTGAGAAGAAACAGTAATTGCCCTCTGTTATATGTTGTTTCAATAACTTAAACTCCTAGCAAATGTAGTATAGATATTGACAAAGTATTTTTAGGATAGATAGTGATAGGTTATTCTTAAAAACTTAAAGATAATCCAGAACATTCGTCATCACTGTAGTACAAAATTAAATATGCGAGCAAAAAAGTGGAAGTAAAATTTCTTAACGTGCCGAATGGGCAGAAACATATGAAATCCATTATTGAGGTGCTGTTTTAATATTATACCCTATGCCCTTGTTATACCTGCTATATTAGCTACATCTAAGCCCCAGAGCTGTAATTGCGTGACACAGTCACAAGCACTAACATTATCCCAGGTGTAGCAGGGGCATAATGCTAAAAGAAGAAAAAAATCTGCATGTTCACAAAATCTTACTGGCCACTTTTTTCTGAACAGTAATTTAAAAAAAATTAAACAGTTTTTATTTTTATTTTGATCGTATGTGTGTATCACTCGCAAAGAGTACATTGTGATCACTTGGAAGAAAGTGTGGTTCCAAGTTGGGCGGAAATAATCGGGTAATTTCTACCCCTTTTTTCTTTTATTTAGGGTTTTGCCGTTTAGCAAGCATCGCTTTGGTGAACAATGAGGTAACATATACAAACAACGCTTTTTACCTTGACGTCCAACTATTGCCTTGGTCATTTGTAGTGCTCTTTGTCCGCAAGGATCTTCTTTTTTATTTGCTGCTATCTCTGCATTCTTAGCACATTTCTGTAATGAAAAATTATAAAATTATAATAATAATAATAATCGGCAGACAAACACACACATTGTATATCCCCAAATTAAGCAAGTTACGCTTGTGGTATGGGTAATATACAACGGACCACTCTGGGGCCGATCCCAGACACCCAGACCATGGTAAATAACGGAGAAAATACATTTCCGAAATTTACTATACCGGGAATCGAACCCGGAGCCTCCGCGTTGCAGTGAGGTAGGCCGGTCAATCTATTTCTATTCTATTTTTGGATTAATGGCTCCAACGCAACAGCATTGATTTTGCCAATGTCACAGTAGGGTAAAAATGTCAGGTGGATTTTAAGAAAAAAAAATTTCGTTACAATAAAAAAAGGATTTGGTCGGTACTCTTAACGTTTTCTGTGATCCTGTGGACAATACAGACATATGTTAGTACATTATATTATAAATAAATATTATTGTTGGATAGAAATTTACTTAGTACATATATATGATCTTTGTTAATTAAAGTTAGAAGGAAGTTCAAGTTAAGGGGACGGGGGAATTTTTTAGGTAACATGTCATATAGGGGATATACAATGTTAGGACAATCAAAGAAAATATGGTGCAATGTGCCTTCGGCTAAACCACATTCACATAATGAATGGTCTCGAATTCTAATTTTTGCCAGAAAGACCGGTGAAGTACAATGACCAAGTCGAAGTCGAATTATGGTTGATATTACCTTCTTAGGTAGATTGCGGTAGGTGAAGTACCAAGGTTTAGACTGGAGAGTCGGCTGGAGAAATCCATAGTGCTTGCCTACGGTCTGTCGAGATTTTTGCCAGGAATCTTCCCATGATTGGAACATCTGAGGTCTAGCCAGGGCACGTAGGTCATGAGGGAAATTCTTATTGTATTTGTTCACTCCTGCATAGATAGCTTCTTTGGCGCAGTTATCGGCAAACTCGTTTCCCCTAATACCTGAATGGCTCGGAATCCAAACCAGGATTATTTCAAGGCCCGCAGACAGGCACCGGAAGAGAGCTTCTCTGATTTGTAGGGTGATATGGAAATTCTGTTTAGAATGGAAAGGGAGCTTTTTAATATCCTGAAGGCAGCTTAAGGAGTCCGAAGCAATGATAGAATTCCTAATATTATGAGATTCAATGTACAGAATGGCTTCTAGAAGCGCAACGGATTCGCCTGTAAAAATGGAACAGGTGGGAGGGATTTTGAAATTTAAGATAATTTTATATTTCGGAATCCAAACTGCAGCTCCAACCGGTTGGTCCTGAGTAATTTTGGATGCGTCAGTAAATAATTGTATGTGATTTGGCCAACGATTATGCACGATAGAGCAAAACTGTTGATTTGCTGAAGGAGAATTTTTAGAGATGCCTAAATCAGTGATGACCTTAGGAGAGAACACAAGACTATCGAATTTGGATAGGAATAGGGGAAGCATATTTGTTTGATAAATACCAGAAGGAAGGTTAACTGTTTTTCTATAAGAATGAATAAGGAGGGGAAGGGGTTTATGGGTCCAATAATTAGAAGAAATTAAGTGTGACAGATGATCTAGCGACATTAAAAGAGGGTGATTAGACAGTTCCATCACCTTACAAAGGAATCTGTCCGAGAGGAGTTGTCTGCGTAAAGCGAGCGGAGGCTCAACGCACTCCACCTGAAGTGCATTAGAGGGGGAAGACTTCATGGAGCCAGTAATGATTCGTAGACATTTGGCTTGAATTTTATTCAGATTAGAAAGGCCTGCCTTACTGCATGGTTCAAATAGGAAACATCCGTAATCCAGATGGCTCCTAACAATTGCATTGTAAAGGAGTTGTTGGGAGTACGGATGTGATCCCCACCTTACACCGGATAAAGCTCTAATGATGTTTATATTCTTTTCGGCCTTTTGACAGACATAGTTTAGGTGGGAGACAGCTGAAAGTTTACTGTCCAGAAAGACTCCTAGAAACTTTACACTATCCAATATTTGAATAGGCTGATTGAGTACATGGATGTCGAGATCAGGGATTATTCTTTTACGAGAAAATATAACTGCCGAGCTTTTAGGAGCTGACAAGGACAAACCGTGCTCAGATAGCCATGAATGTAAATAGTATAAAGCAGAATTGATGCGAGACGAGGCATCGCAGAAAGAATGTGAAGAGGCATAGAGAGCGATATCATCGGCATATTGGAGAATCCTGCAGAAGCAGTTTACCGTCGAGTCGATGGAGGCAGTGTATATATTATACAGTAAGGGACTTAGGACTGAGCCCTGCGGCAAACCTTTCCATACCAGACGAGGTGGCAGAACTTTTCCCATAAAGCGAATAGAGATTGATCTTTCTATCAACATATTATGGATAATGTCTATTATCTTTGAGGGTATACTCAGCTTGAGCATTTTCTCTCTAAGAATATGGAGATCAACATTGTCATATGCTGCTGTAATGTCTAGAAATACCCCTATGACATGTTCATTTCGAGAGAAAGCAAGACGGATATCTGTTGTGAGAAGGCTCAAGCTGTCTGTAGTTCCCATGCCTCTTCTGAAACCAAATTGACTCCTAGAAAGGAGGCCTCTGCTTTCCACAAGCCATTCCAATCTATTTTTAATTAAGTGCTCCATAATTTTGGCGATAACTGAAGACAGAGCAATTGGTCTGTAAGAGCTGGGATCTGTAGCATCTTTACCAGGTTTCAAGATTGGTATTACGATTTGGCTTTTCCAGGAGTCTGGTACTACACTATATAAAAATATATTATTCAAGAGAGCGAGAAGTAAAGATTTTGAGGATTCAGAGGACTTGATAATGAAAGAGTAAGGGATACCATCTGCGCCGGGGGAGGAATCCTTGAGATGATCCAGGGCACAAAGAAGTTCCTCAAAAGAGAATGGGGAGTTCATGGGATCAGAATTTGCAGTCGCAGAATGATAAATGGGGGGATATGGGTCAGGGGGAACAAAAATAGGAGAGAGCTTGTTTGCAAAAGCATGAAGCCAAGAAGAGGGATTATTTGAGGTTACATTATTGTCAATTTGGGATTTACGGAAAGCTTTAATTTTTTTCCAAACTAGAGAAGAGGGAGATCGGGGGGCAAGTGATTCGCAAAAAATGTGCCAGCCTTTGCGTTTTTTTTGACGTAAAAGTCTTTTACAGGCCGCTGAGACTTTTTGATACTCCAGGTAATTTTCTAATGACAGCACTCTTGCAAACATTTTTTCCGCTCTTTTACGTTCCTTGACTATAGCGGAGCATTCCGAATCCCACCAAGCTGGGGAAGAGATTTTATTAATGGCACTGTTTTTGAGCGGGATCGATTCTTCGGCTGAAGAAGATAGTGCAGATATGAACTGAGAGTATAGTGAGAGACAGTTTGAGTTTGTGATAGGAGGAAAAGACTGTAATTTGTTTTGGACTAGGTCTGAGAACTTTTGCCAGTTTGCCTGCTCCAGTCTAAATTTAAGGAGTGGGGTGGGACAAATAGGAGGGGGAGAAGAGTCAGGTAAGGAGGAAAGAATTGGGAGGTGATCACTGCCATGAGAGTTAGAGAGAACACGCCAAGACAGAGAACTGGCTAGAGATGAGGAAGATAAGGTGAGGTCGGGAGCACTTGGGTTTTGTGTGGGGGACACTCTTCGGGTAGGGGTTCCGTCATTAATGACGCACAAGTCCAGTTCATCAAGCATATTAAGGAATACTGAGGAGATTGAGTCACAAGAGACTGAACCCCATAGAGTATGCTGAATATTTAAGTCTCCAAGAATGATAACAGGGGACGGAAGAGGAAGTAGAAGGGAATGAAGTTCCTGGGTGACAGAGATGTTAGGGTGTGGGATATAAATAGATACAAAAGAAATGTTAAAGACTCGGGCAGCAACAATATTAATATTATGGGAGTGATGAGGGACAGGGATTTGAGAGAATGCGGCGTCTCTTCTGATTAGAAGAGCACAGCCGGCCCAACCATCCTCTCTGTCATCCCGGAGGCACGAGAATCCAGGCACTCTGAAGAGGGAACCCGGCCTAAGCCATGTCTCCGAAATGGCAAAGACGATAGGCTTGAATTGATTAATCAAATGGATTATTTCATGTTTCTTGTTGTTAACGCTGCGACTGTTCCATTGGATTATGTTCATAATTTTTGTTTAGAAAAGAGTTGATTAATAAAGTGATTACAGATCTGATTATTTCCATGACATTGTTCGGTGAGTTTATTCCAAATTTAGAAAACACGTTAATTAAAGTAGTAGAAAGAACTTCTGCGAGGTTATCAGTAAGAGGAGAGGGGCCTGGGGTATTATCACCAAGGGCACATCCATTAGGTAGAGTTGACGGAGGAGTAGCTGTGATATTGGAGTGGGCATATCGGTCAAATGATTTACCCAGTTCTTGTCTGGGACGTTTCTCGATAAAAACCGTTTTTTTATAAGAAGTGTATGGATGAGGATGGGAAGATAGTTGGGAAGCATGAGGCAGTGATTGTGGGACAGGCGTGGAGGGCATAGGATTTGGGGAGGGGGTATTCCAAGAGGTAGGTTTTTGTGACTGGGGTCTACTGGTTATGTCTGCATAAGAGGATCGTGTTAAACGATATTTACGAGCAGCCTCTAAGTAGCTAATATTTTCGTTGGACATTATTCGTTTAATTGTTCTTTGACGATCATGTTCTGGACAACGAAAATCTGTTGCTGAATGATTTCCAGAGCAAAACAAACATGTGCTACTGTCATCTGGAATTTTGCAGGTTTTACTTTCATGTGCACCGGAACAACGTGAGCAACGAGGGTTGGAACGACACTGATCACGTATATGACCAAAACGGCAACATTTTAAGCACTGGATAGTTGGCAGTGTATAAACGTTTACAGGGAGAGAAACATGACAACAGTAAACATAAGATGGCAAATTTTGTCCAAGGAAAGTAAGTACCACCGTTCCTGTTGGTTCCCAACTGATTTTCCCATCTATAATTTTTTTTTTATTTAGCCTCCTAGCTTTAATGACCAGTTCTGGAGTAGGATGACACTCAATCCAGGAGACAAGATCCTCTAATGTCCAATCAAGGGGGATCTGATGGATAACCCCCATACGGGTAACTTGGAATCTGGGTATGGCAGCAGTTAAGTTGTTAGATGCAAGTGCCGGGTTGGAAAGAAAAGCATTGGCGTCAGCGGGGGTTTTAAAGAAAACAGAAACTTTATTTCTACCCTCATTTTTTATTTCGTTAATGCCGGATACATTGCTGTTATAAATGGATTGAGCTATTTTTAACGAACGCATATTTGCGGAGATGTTGGTTGCCTCAGCATCTTGGCGTGAAACATAAACTACAAATGGACCAGCATCAGTCTCGTTGTATTGCAAATCCGAGTCATAACCAGGACGGGTATAAGAATGTTGTGTAGATGCTGCGGCAGGTAAATTGGGCGCTCTTTTTTCAGGAATATGTTCGGGGGAACAGACTCTGATGCGTTTGGAGCTTACTTTTAGGGGGGATTGACTTGCCATTTCGAAGTCTAACGGATTCCTTCCCCTGTCGGGAGGAACATTTTCACCCACAGATCGCGCCATTTATATAATAAATAAAGTACTTACCAATACTAGGAGTTATTTAGTAACCACCACCAACATAAATAGAACAAAACAAGACAAGGAAAACAGAAAAGCTGAGAAAAACCGAAAGAAATTTGCCAAATACGTGTTCACTCCGCGATCACACCTGTCACTTTCGGCCGGTCAATCACAGAGGCCGTCAATTAAATAGTATATTTAAAATTATTAATTTAATTATATTCTCTCTATATATCTCTTTATCTATTGGAAATAAATATATTGTTTCTTCTTTTTTTCTATTATAAATTATGTGTAAAATTGTATAGTATGTTTTAGTATATTTGTTCTTTGTCTAGTTACAATAACTAGACAAAGAACAAATATACTAAAATTCAAAGTTTAAATAAAATGAGTGATTCTCAAATTTCTTGGTCTATTGTATGTAAATATGGTCTAATTTTGTAATTGTATGTTTTGGTCAGCAATAAAGAGTTATCTCTCACTCTCTCTCTATCACCTTCTCTGTCTTGACTATGATTTAAGAAATATTTTTTGTTACTTGCCTTCGCGATTACACCATACAACGCCATAGTCAGAAAAACTAAAGTAACAAACTCATGGTGAAGTAATAAACCTTCAGAGAATATATTATATTGTAAAAGTCTTTACAACGTAATAAATTCTTTGAAAATAATGATAACAATTGAATGAAAGTAGTTACTGTGATACCATTGGGACAAGCAATTTTCGCTACACCCCAATTTGTAATGTTTTTGTCGTTTCTTAATTAAATTTACTTACTTTTTATGTTTTTTTATTGCTTATTAATAATTTGATAAGTTGTGAAGTCACCAAAACCAAATATCCTTGTGATATAACCTTTGTGATTAATGGGCTATTGTTTAATCTCTTGCAAATGTGTAACACCGACAACATTACTATGGGCAAAGATAATTCTAATAAACGCTCTAATAATTAAGCCACAAATGATACGATAATAATGTAAAATAAAATAATTATAGTATTATGTTTTGGAAAATCTGAGCATTTATTTCGCATTACATCGGATACAACGGAGCTCAAAGGTGACCCTATTTAGTAAAAAAAAACTCTAGAGGTGTCGAGAGACACCTGGATGGAACGAAGTTCCTTTTGATTAATTAGTGAACGAATTGTATTTTTTTTAAGTTATAATAATATTTTTATTATTATTAACAAATATAATGTAACATAAATTTAATCAGTAGGCTCAATTTTAGTAATAATGAGAGACAGACAGAGAAACACGCGCACGCCGCACGGCTTACAACTATAGCTAAAAGTGTCGTTACAACTTTTGGTCTTAATTTTTTCCGTCTAGCCCCCTTTCGCAACGCGCGATAAGGAATTTCGTTCCAATATATTATACTACATAGTGTTTGTATGTGGTTCGTGTTATTGAACGTACATACCTCTGGTAAGGCCGCAGCAAGCTGTTAGTTGCAAAGAAAGCAAATATATAAAAAGCACGTGAACCTATCTAGGCGATATTAATTTTATATGATAACTTAAGATGACTATATTAATATGTTATAACAGTTAACTAGTACAGTGAAGGAAACTTAACTCGTATTGTATTTTCCTATAATCTCTAAAGACTATAGGTACAATACAGAGCCTAGGTCATTGAAGTAGATATATAATTATTCATGTTTTTTATATGTTTAAGTTAGACAGTTGCAAAATAACGAATTCATTTTTAGTAAATCAAGAAGAGTTTTAAAAGACAATACGATATTAATATCTTTAGCGCGGAAGAAAAACAAGTAAGAAACATAAGGAACTGATTATACACTTTTTCATTATTATTATTTTGTTTTTGAATTAAATCACTCATAAATCAGAAGTATTAATTAGCTCCTTTTCAATTTGATGAAATTCTTTGAATGTACAAAGAAAAGGAGCTGTTTAGGACTTTCAATTTTACTATATCATTTACTAGGTACCTATGCCCGCGATTTCGTTCTTGCTTGACTTGTAATTCCCGCCGTATTTCCGGGACACAAAGTGCCGTTACGTAGTAGCATTAGAAAAGAATATAAACTATCGATGTAGTGAAAACTGTGTCGGAATAAGCTGATTTTTGTGTATCTGAACAACTACAAACCGCCTCCTGGAAAATTCCTGCGGGATTCCCGGATTGAAAAATTCCACACATTTAATTACTTAAAATTTTCTATCGATCAGTGAAAAAATCACATTGAAATTCGTGTTTTTTAATCTGGCCATCTTAAATAATTCTCAAAAAAATCTCGCTGGATTTCCAAGGTGAAGAATAGCGCAGATTTAAAGTCTAAGAATTTGCTGTCGATCAGCGAATACCGTATCGAAATCAGTCCATTAGTTTTTATGTGAACCCCAAACAAACGGACAAGCCGAAAAATAGATAAGAGTTTTACATTAAGTAAAATAATAATTCTAACACAATTATAAAATTACATACTATTGAATACAATGTAAGAAAACTTATTTGAATTGTATTCTACCCATAGTCCCTCAAGACTATAAGTAGAATACTGAGCCCAGATCACCGTCTTCTATAGGTAAGTAGGGTATGGTATAAGAGTTATATAAAAATGCATCCTGTTCCCATCGTTTATATAGTCGATTCCAGTTTTTTTTAATAGCTCCAATGTACACACGGCATTTTTAGAATTTTATAATATTACAAGAATTCCGGAAGATTCCGTAAACTCGGAATAAGTAATGTTACTAAGGGCATACAAAATTACAATTATTTTACTAAAGATTTTATCGATCAGTGAAAATTTCTCATGGGAGTAAATTTTTTTTCGAGCTGTCCAATTTTAATCTCTCAAGAAAATTCCCGTAAGGTTCTCGGGATATAAAATACCACAGATTTTAAGTAAGGTGTTTTTATGTGAATCCGGAACAAACAAAAAAACTATAAGAAACAAAAGACTACAATTTTATAATATTACAGATAGATAATCTTATTATAATTTCAATGAGCGTTACCTGTTGCATAAGAGCGATTTGCGTTTCATACAGTTTGTGCCTCGCCGGGTTGTGTCTCTCGGGGAATGCGAAGGCGCAGCAATGGAAGTGATGAGTCAGGAAAGCTTTTTCTAATTGCTGCAACAGAATTAATACATACAATGTAAAAAGTTACACAACATACATACATATTCACATTCACACTTATTGACTTATATACCACAAGTTATACTTTCACTATAGGTACTATTATGCATAGCGCAGCAGTGCCCGACATAATCATCGCTCGGACGGCGTCGCTGCTGGCCCGCACCCGGCGCACCAGGGACGCGCACTGCTTCCTAATGGGGGTTTATAAACATAATTCAAATAATATCAGTAAAATATTTTTATAGCGCTTCAGTCTATTTAGTATTTATTCAAAATAATTTATTAATCAAAAAGAGTATTTCACAAACAGTCCATAAACTTCCCACAGTTGGGCTCGGGCATCCAAATTTTTAGGGATACTGACGGTATAACCACTACGCTTTACAAGGCTGCTTCAATATGCTTAGGTCAGAAAAGTGTTCAAGGAGTATGGCCTTTCCGGCCAGGATTCGCGCCGGCACTAATTAACACGCAAGTTTGCGACGCGATTGCATTAATATGACGTAAAGTACAAAACAACTGTGGTTGCTAACTTAACTTTGCCTTCCTATGCCACACAAAGCTCCGGGTTCGATTCCTGGCATGGTTAAATTTCGGAAAAGAACTTTTCGTTATTTACTAGGGTTTGGGTTATTGGAACCGGCCCTAGAGTGGTCCCTTGTGTATTACCCATAACACAAGCGTCACTTGCTTAATTTGGAGATATACAAACTGTGTTTGTTTGACGTTTAAAAAAATAAGATTCCCTTATAAATACTCAACAATTTATTATGATTCCGTTCTTACCTGAAATTCATATATCGATGGGATATATTTAAGCGAAGGCGTCTTTTCAATTCTAAGTATTTCTAATTTTTCCAATCCTTTCGTTGGCAATGAGGTAATAGCGGTACTACTTAAGTCTCTGCAAATGGAAATCATAATTACAATTAAATCACTATGTACCATGTGGCAAACTGGTATCTTAATTTATTGATTGAAGACACGTGTGGATGAAAGGAATATTTAAATAATGGGCAACATGTTTTTATTCATTTGCTTTTGTACATAACTCCTTTACCCACTAACATCTTCAATTTTTTAAAGTTGCGTAATACACACATTGGACTATTAAAATATTGAAATACTGCACTGAGGTTGGTATTTGTTTAATGCTGATATTACTCAAATTTCATATATAGGTCATACATATATAACCGAAATGAATTTGGTTGAAAAGCA
This sequence comes from Dendrolimus punctatus, assembly GCA_012273795.1. Lineage (NCBI taxonomy): Eukaryota > Metazoa > Arthropoda > Insecta > Lepidoptera > Lasiocampidae > Dendrolimus > Dendrolimus punctatus. Next base: position 1,933,865 of record CM022532.1, on the reverse strand, counting down.
CGGAATTGAAAGGGTACGACGTTATCTAATGACATTGTATTATTCAAGTTTGTGGTTCTATGGATAACTTTGGTTGATTCAATCCAAAAACATTCATAAACCGTCTAATATAGGTTTAAGGATTTGCTTTTTTATGCTCGTTCGATTTTTTCAAAACCCGATAAGATTATTGCTACAGTAAAAAAAATATGATTCAGGAAGCTGGATTAACTTACAACTGTCTTAATAATAAGTTTCCGGCAAAAGCGTGTTCGTCCAATCTTCTTAATTTGTTGTTCCCTCTGAAGCTTCTGTGACAGAAACATATTCGTATATTAAAATTCAGTAAACATCTATATGCTATCAATGATGTCGCGTAATTTGGTTTGTAGAAACTGTTATTACTTGTATTGATAACCATCAGGAAGTAGATGTTATCTATACGTACTTCAGTAAGGTTTTTGATAAAGTCATATTTGTACGAAATTAGTTCAAGTGTATCCCAGGGATCCCATTTGGTCCAATTCTTTTCAATATATTTGTCAACGACCTACCTAACTATATTAAATACTCTACTCCATTTATGTTTGCCGACGACTCTAAATCTAATAAGAATAATTAATTATGCAGAAGACGTCTTTTTACTTCAGCAAGACTTAAACGGTTTGGGTGGTGCGTATTGAACGGAATGGGTTCAAATACTTCAAAGTGCATGCACATTAGGTTTTTGCGAAAAAGTAATAGGTAATATACCTGCACAATACGCAATGAATTGCAACAAGGCTATTGAAACTAACTGTGTGAAAGACTTGGGGGTACTTATTGATAGCAAAGTTACATTTGATGACCACGAGAATATAAGTACTGAAAAAGGGTGTTAACATGTCAGGATTTATGTTTTAACATGTTATACGTAACGAGAGGGTATTTAATAAAACTAGAACCAAAATAACATTATTTAATAGCTATGTCAGAAGTTTACTGGAACCTCAACTCATTCTAGATACGAATTCGTCCAAAAACGTGTGTATGTTTTTATATAAATTAATACGTGATAAAATAGATTGTCCTCAACTACTATATAGGTTTTATGTAAATTCAGTGTGCCTGCTAACCACTGCTAACTATACCCGCTCACGCATCACTATCTTTAGTCTGCCTTTGTGCAAGACAGTCTTATGCAGCACTACACCCATTCCACGAATCAAATTAAACTAGATCATAATTGTAGCTCCACTTTAGATATTTTTGCTAATTCACTACCTCAGATTCGTCGAATATTGCACAATATGCTTCCATCTGATACTTTATATCGTTACTAACTTTTCGTTTGAATAATCCTCATTTAAGCTATGTGTGCTTGTGGTTGTGTATTTATATAAATGTATAGGGTATGTTTTTTTGTTTTTAATCTAAGGCAAGGTTTATGATCTTCATAAGTTACACACTAATCTTAGTATTGTACTTTTTAATGTTATGGTGCAGTAACTGTAAACAAACCAAATAAATAAATAAAAGTACCTAATTAAAAAATAGAGCTAAATAAAACTTACAATTTGGATATTTGAGCATTTTTAAATGCGAACGCAGGCACCTCCTCGATCAAGTTGTAGTTTAATGACCTGGAATGTGAAACTCATAAAATTCTTCAAACACGCTTTAAAACATTGTTAAAATATTATTGATAATAATAGTAATAAAGCGAAAATAATAAAATAAGTCTTTGATCGAGCAACACAATGGAAAACACCGAAGAATTCTTTTAAACTCCACAAATATCTAACTTTATAAATTGTTATTTGTACTATGAGAATCAGCTCTGCTTTATGAAATCAGCTACATTAGCAAAGAATGTTTTAATCGTATAATATCACAATACCACATTATCTACTCGTAGTAATAGTCGGTTAACACTAAAGGCAGTAAGTACCTACTTATGAGTACTAATGAAAATGAATAAATTGAAATTGAAAAAGTGTTTCCAAGCAAGGTTTTCAAATAAATTAATATATTCTTTTTAAATCTCTTGTAGCAATTTTTCGAATAAACGTAGTCTGTTGATAGCTCGCAGAAGTAGTAACACATCTGATTCTATATGTATATACAAGAAAAATCCCTGCCACAGTGTTTGACCGCAATTAACTCAGAAAATATTCCACCGGTTTTGATGATTTTTTATTCGTTTTGCTGGATTTGTTCCAAATTAGGACATAGGATAGTTTCATTTTAATTTATAATAAAAAATCTTATTATTTAGATACAAGCGATTGCAGCTTTGTATTAATTATTTGGCTCTTGTAAGGGGCTAGCTACCGCCATATCAACCATATCAAAGATAAGGGGCCCCGAAAATGAGTAAAAAAGAATGTTCCCAAAATGTTATCCACAATCTTTTATAGTTACGGCTATCAGATTTGTCTTTATTGTCTATAGAGATAGAAAAACTGAAATCGTCTTCAGCTATAGATGATTTGATAAATAAGCTTGCCGAAAAAAGTCTAGAAAAGTGTATCTTTGATTTGAAATGTTTGTCTAACTTATTCCTAGAAATATGAAGTATAAATATTAAATTATAATCAATATGTAATTATTGTCATGCAAGTCGAGCATTTTAGTGTTTCGTTTATAAAAAAACTTTACCCTTCCTTTGGGCCCCAACACTTTATGATACAGGGCCCATCTAAGGCAAGTTACGCCACTGGTCTTATAGCTCCACGCCCTAATCAATTCGACCGAAAAGATATAAAGATAGGATATACATAATATCTCCTATACTTAATATAAGAGCCCAAAAGCTTTTCTTTATATGTATATTTAAAAAACAGTTTACTTCTGTTATAACATCCCGCTTTATGTGGCTGACGCAATACGTATTTGTTACTAAAATAAATATAAAATAGCACAATTCGGTATATACCTAGGGACTTACACTTGATCGGCGCGCACTCGCAGCGCGTGCGCAGAGAGGTGTTTTATGTGGTTGCCCTCCAAGTCACTGAAACAAATATTCTTATTTTGATAAATTATTATTTTGTACTTTGTTTTCGCAACTAGTACCCGCGGTTTTGCCAGAGCGCTACAATAATGCGCTTCAAAAAGGGTGTGAACAGATATCTAAAGTCTCAACGAGGTAGGCAACGCATCGGCTCCTCTTGGGTTGCAGATGGGCGACGGTAACCACCTATCACCAGGTGGTCTGTTTGCCAGTTTGCCTACTAGGAAACATTGAAGAAAACTATAACTAGATTCTAACGGTTTTACACACGGCATTTTCTTTCAAAAATTTTTTTATGCAAAATAAGTTTCACTGGAGAACACACCGCTTTGAAACGAGTGACTGCTGCTAAGGAGCAAAAGCGGCAAGAAACTCCCCAACAACACGTCTAGCTAATTTGTTATTTTATTTATTTCTTATTCTATTTATATCTCACGGTTTTTTATAAGTTTTATGTTACAATTTGATAATAATAAAAAATAATGGGCGAGAGATGGCGCTGCATGGCGAATTCCGCACGTGTGTGTAATTATTTACGCTGGAGAGTCGAGAATCCTCCCTATGTAGGAGGGGCTCTATAAGAGCGACTGCCGTCAAGGCCATTGGATGTCTTTGGTTCCCGAGGTCCTGACCTACGCCATCATTATGGAACAAAGAGGTGGTTTAGTTGGTAGGTCCGAGCATGCAATCGTAAGACCAACACTACCCTATCGGAGTCCCCGAAGAGTAGGGTAATGACGGATTACACCTAGGGAAAAGAAGGTAGGTCAAATAATAAATTAAACATTACTCATTGTCACATGACATCTTTGTGTTGCAATGTCCATAGGCGATGGTAACCGCTTTCCATCAAGCGCCTGCCTGTCTGTTGAATTAATGTAAAAATTAAAGTGCAGATATACATGTTTGTATGTTTTCTTCCGATGATTACATAATTAATGCGATAAAATGACTTACATAGCTTGTAAATAAGACAACGATACATTTGCCTTTTTGCTATCGTGAACATGACTTAGGTTTGGTACATCCAGCAGGCCTGAAGTTGTAATCATACTGTAAAGAAAGTACACTTAATAATATTTGTCTCGTGTCGGCATTCTGCAAAATAACTGCACCAGATAAAGAATGACTAGAAAATGACAAAACAGCACAAATATTTATTGTTGGTTTATGATTGGAGCTTGTGTTGTGGATACGATTGCATACATTTTCAATTTAAATTTCACAGAAGTATGACCATCTTCTTTTTGAAAGATGTGGAAAGTACATAATTATAAGTATATAGTAGACATCGTCTATGTAAGCAAGCGAGTAAACTTGCAAGTTGCAGTTGACTAGACACAAATGAGACTCACATGTGTTTGTCTAGTCTAGATAAGACACAATTTTGTATGTCATACCTACTTATTGAGAGACTAGATTTCAAAAATAGTTGTATTTATTTACTAATTATTTAAGGGCTTACTTTGTAATGAAAGTTATGTATATCCTGCAGTGTAAAAATTGTTCCCCAACAAATCGTAAACGAATTAGAGTTTCGTAAATACTGTCACAAATTTGTGGGATTTGAATTTAAAATGCCCTTAGAATTGTCACAAACTATATTAGAAGTTTTAAGTCCTGATAGCGTAATGGTTAGCACACGCGTCCCAAACCCAAAGTGCGCGGGCTCGATCCTGCATGCGTATGCATAAGGCATTTTCCTGACCTAATGTGCATATTGTTACAATTACCACGTGTTAACAACGGTGAAGGTTAAACATCGTGATGCAACCTGCACATCGAGATACCCGAAGTGTCTAATCTGCCAAACCGCCTTGGACATGCGTGGCGGGTATACTGTCCATTCCCCTTAGTGGGAGGCCCGAGCCCAGCAGTGGGACATTTATGGGCTGATATTATATATTATATTTAGTTACAGTGTTGGAATCGTAAGCCGATATTATTATTTGGGTAAAACCAAAGCGATCCATATAAAATAAAATTGAATCATTAATAATGTCATTGTAATGTCTTTTCAATCTGTGCATATCAATAAAATCAACTTCTAAGATCCGTCTAAGGGCGGCATATTATTTCGTACATGCTCCTACTAATTTCTGACATCTGTTAGAGGTTAAGTCATTGAGGTAACAATAAATTATTGCTACATCAATGGGTTAAGTAGATTCAAGTAATAAATGAAAAAACATACATACGTACAATGTGCGTAGCTCAGGCAGCGTTGGTAGCTGGTTTAATTTGTGTAGCATTGGTGCTTGTGTTATGAAACTGAAATAATATTTATTTCTTTTTAATTGTTTGCCTTTTGGCACCCCATCTAATGATAATTATATGAATAATATTTTTTTTTTGTTGGCATACAATAACATTAATAATATAATTGTCTTGTATAGCTATAAAAAATGTTATGATTTTTTAATGTTTTGAATAAAATAGGGTGCTAACATATAGTTTATCCTATTATTATTCTGTTCGATACATTAAGCTGCTGCGATATACATCAAGATTTTTTTATCCTAGGAACAAACTGATTACACTTTAAATGATCTATTTTCTATACTAGTAACATTAAAGTATATATAGTCGTGCTGGTTAACTGGTTAAGGTTGATGATGATGACCCTCCCGCTTCTACCGCGACCCACGGTCGTCTAGTTTTTACAACTATTTAGACAAGCCCCGGTCCCAGTCGTAGGAAGCGGGAGTGGTGATCATGGGCAAACCTTCTTCGCAAGACTTATACGTGTATGTTTCATTTGGATATTGTGCCCCTGTAAATTCATGTATTCAGGGTTCAGAAGATAAAGAAATTCTAAATTGGTCAACGTCTAAATTGGTCTTTATGTATTGAACGAATAAGAATACTTGTGGGCGGGCTGCTGTCTTTAGAGGTAACAAAACAATGTATAGCCAGATAGGACATTTGGTCGTTTACATTGGCTATCGCTCCTGGGCCCCCAATTCTGCTATTACGACAGTGCCAGAAAGGTCGCATAATGATTGCTTTTGTATGAAAAAGCAACCATTATGACGCCAGAGTTCGATCATTCTGACACTATTGTAATAGCATAACTGGAACTCTGGTCCAGAATATGCCATTCGACGTCACTAGTACATTGGTAGCAGTTTTGGTATTGCAAAGGAACTCAGCGACGGTAATCACTTTCTTCAAGTAAGCCATCCGCCTGTCTGCTGTATTTTATCAATGATAAAATCCAGCAAGAAAAAAGTGACTACGACAGCTCCTTTTTCATAAAATTACTTACAAAATACTCACAATGATTTCAGATTAGGCATCTTGGTCAGATCTTCGACGGCGACGAACTCCAATTTCGGCGCGTCTATTATTGACCTGAAAAGTTATACGAGATTATTTATAGGCTGGTCAAAGCCCCCCTCCTGAGTTCTTTTAGTTTTGTTTATAACCACCTTTCAATGTAACCCACATTGAACAGAGAGCTGTGGTGTAATATTTAGTAAATAGTGTCACAACCCATCAAGATACAGTCTGTGTTCTGGAATGTGTTATCGTAGACTGATAGGCAACCATAAATCACGTAGGATTTAGGATCTTTCGAGTATTTTTGCAGAACGGAACCATTAAATTCTCAATCATTGAATTGTCAACAGTAGCAGTGAAGCCACTGACATTCACTTTGACTCTAAAAATTAATTTTATAAAAAGATTCGTTTAGCCCAACAGGACACTAATTTGACAGACTGACGGACAGACTAATTTCATTACCTTACATAATTTGGTTATATTATTATTAGAATCTAAGTAAATAATAGTGAAGAAATTATACTGCAAGTTGGGTTCACCTATAAATAGTTTTTACATCGCATTGTAAACCTTAGTCATAAGTCTAGTAACTGTTTACAAAAATGTTGCTGATCCTTATCAAAATAAACTAAATAAAATTATGTTTTCTGTCAAATATATCGGTCTTAGCACATGGTCAATGTTCTTAGAAACTTCTTTAAATCCATAGGTCGCTAGTCCATTCGGTTCGGGGGACCAAAAAGAATATCTCTTCTCTATATAAATATTATAAACGCGGAAGTTCGTAAGAATGGGTGTATGGATGTAAGTTTGTTACTCTTTCACGCAAAACTAATGAATGGATTTGGATGAAACTTTCCAATAATATAGCTTACACATCAGAATAATACAAGCTATAATTTATAAAGATATAGCGTGAATTATCCAAAATGTAACGATTTTAACTGACAGTTTTGAGAAAAAGCCGTTTTTATTAAAATTTTGCAAATAAATATTTAGAATATTACACATGCTAATGTACAATATTCTAAATTTTTTTTCCAAAATATAGATTCATTATTTGTATGCCAAATTTTATAAAAACGGCTTTTTCTCAAAACATCATTATGTGGGTTGGTTCATTTTGCATAAGTAGGTCCAAATACAATATGCCTGTAGACTGAAGTTCTAATAATCACACTTGGCTAATGACTACCATAAAGATTGCATAAAATACATAATGGCTTATTTTTCCAATAACAAATTTTAAATACAAAGTAAACAACAGACGTTCATAAAAGCGTTCCAATTTTATTAGCTGAAACCCCGACGGGTAATAAATGTGCTTTGTCTACAAATATGCAGGTGGCCCAAATTATAACAATAGGCTACCAAAGGCGCCCGCACAACGTCAATGGACACATACATTCCGTCGAACGGTTCGCTGCATTTGATGGTCCTGCTTTATTGTGGAATGAATGGAACGAACAATCATTGTCCTCTTTCAGGGCCGTGTTTACGCGGCTTTATATAATACGTACAAATGTTCAATCCGATGCAAATGGTATCCTGCTGCGTGTATCGCCCTCGCTGTCAGCCTTGTGATGTTAGTTTGATGAAGGATAACTGAAATACCTTCACTCATCGTATGACATTTGACCGGTCTTCTTACTGTAACAAAATTACCTAAATTAATTTATGTTGCACAGACGTATTTCACGTCCTGAGTTCTGTGTCTATTTCAAATAACTGCATAAACTACAAAGGTTCTATATTGCTCCACATATACATGTGCAGGAATGGAGAAAGAGTAATAATTCTTGCTAACGAGCGACGTGTCGTAAGGAGTGACAAAACAACCGCCAGCGAGGTGGTGGTACGTCATTTGTTCGTCTGAATGGCTACTATCACTAGTGTAATGCATATCGTCATAACAACCCTCGGTTGTGTTCTGGATTTGTGGCCAGTCTTCAATTCCCGCTTCGAGGCCGGTAGCACGTTAGCAGCACTTCTAGTGTTAAGTGGGTTTGATCTCCGTTAGTGTTAAAAAATAAGGCAGTTTCACGCAGATATTGCGACGGGCTTAAGACGTTATTTGAGATGCGACTTTGTTAATTACGTTAAATATTGACAGATAACGTAATTGTACATACACTTATATAGTTATGTATTATCGTTGTTATTTTAACGCTTTAGATAAGACACATTTAGCCACAGGCTTAATATTTAAGACTAACGCAGATGAAGCCTCACCATTAAAAGAACTAAACGGAGATTGTATCCGAGCTATTCAAAGTTAATGGACCTTGGCTATCCAAGTCTGAGTATGGAAGTAGCGAATAAATACAAATTAAATATTAAGTAGTATAAGTAATAGTAATGTAAAACAGCACAATTGACACTATAGATATATAGTCGTAATATATTTTCATAGCGTCACCATTAATGTTTTGAATAACAAATATAATATATATAATATAATATAATATAATAATTTATTTATTTACTTCCCATAAAAAGAAAACAAAATTATAGAGTACAAAATTTTGACAAACTTAATTAAATGGGAAGGACAGGAGCCCAAACTAGGTAAAACCCTGTATGATGGTACTCCTGGCCCTCACCTCCCATTAAGCACTAGTTCTATAATAACCGCCACCAAAGATAACTACAATGAAAGAAAAAAATAAAATAAAAACGAAATAAAAGAATAGAGAGATGTGTGCGTGTGTGTGTCTGTTGAGAGTGTGAGTATGTGTGTACGCGGGTGCATGCGTGCGTGTGTGGGTGAGTGTGTAATAATGGTTACAAGAGTGTTTGTGTGTAGGAAAATCAATGTTTGTAAAATAAATTACTAATAAAAATATTCTTACTAAGAAAGAATAAATTGTTACATATATAAGGATAGGATATTAGATGTACTCGGCTTTGATATATAAATAAAAAAATTGTAGAAAAGTTGCTTATGTAAGAAATCATACATACATATATACATACATCATACATACATAACTTCACGCTAGGTCCCTTGCGGGGTAGGCACGAACAACAGAGCGCCACACAGGCCCATTCTTACATCATGTTCTTTGCATTCATATCATGCATTCTTTCCAACATGCCCGAAACCACCGGAGCATTCCTTTCCTTACCTTCACCCCGACACTCTCTTTCAGACCGACTGTAAGAAATCAGATTATTCTAAATTATTATATAGTATCAGTAAAAATATTATATTCTAGATCCATAGTTCCCTCTTTCCTGAACCATGAAAGAGTTACATGGAAAAATGTTTGAGTATAGTACATATTAATAAAATAAAAAGGAACGGGTCTGATTGTATTGGTGGGCTGATAATTCGCCCCCACTCCCGGCCGCTATCCCACTACTGCCCGATACGGGGACTTTTGGCTGCTGGATTTCTCCCCTGGCCCGGTTCGCCCCTCCTTAGTGAACCTGCATCCCCAGACTCCTCTGGAGGATCCATATTAATACCAGGCTTAGTGCGGACGTCCAGTCAACATGAGAACGCACCGCCAGTGAATCCCGACCTCAAACCATCCTCCGTGCCCGACCTCCGAGTAGCCGGATTACAGGAGACGCCACGCTCCCAGTCGAATGAACGTACGAATTTTTTGAATTGTATCTTCTATTAAGTACTGAATTCAAAACCTAACTTATTTTTTTATTTATGCTTATAATTTTTTTTTAATAGTTTTAGTATAATATAAAATGTATCTAAAGTATACCTATATATTAATACGTATAAGTAAAAACTTTGCACGCCTTTTTGCGAAAATTGCGCCGACGGACGAATATGAAATTTCACAATTTCATGAATGCTAATATTTTCATAAAATATATACATATAATAAAATTGTAGAGGTCAAATTTCTGTACAAAGAAAAAAATGCTAAAAACCGAGTCAGGGGGATGTAAGAAGTAAAATAGAACTAATTCAGATTTTTTCAAATTTTTTGTTTCTCTGTTTATCTGTCTGTTTGTACCAGCTAATCTCCGAAACGACTGGAACGATTTACATGAAATTTTGTATGGTGGTAGCTTATATCCCTGGTCAACATATAGGATACTTTTGATTCCGAAAAGTTAGAGAGTTCCCGTGGGATAGTTTAAAAACCGCGCCACGCAGACGAAGTCGCGGGACGAAGCTAGCTATGAATAAAAATATATTAAATTAATAAAAAAAACATTACACACACTACCATGTATTTGACACACACACACGCATATATACTCTTTTGTTTATTGTTGCCTTGGCGAAATCTGTAATTATAGAAGTATAAGTAAAGTCTGACATTACTAATTATGGTCAAATTTCGACCACGGGCGACCACTAGTATTAAGAAATTCATCTAAAATGACATTTAAATGTAATAATAAAATATGTTTTCTTAGAGATGGCGTTAATAGTAACGACGTAGTTGATAAATATTAGACTATTATTAGATATTATTTATGTTTATTTCCCATCAGAAGTGTCACAATAATATCGACAGATTTGTTAAGAATTTAAGTGTATTTAACTTATGTGTTCATCTGTCTTCGTATCTCACAGCCATTTAATTTGTAAATTTAATTTGTAAGACATGAATTTAAATTATAATGCGAAATTAAAAATCTAGCTAGAGGTCTGATATTTTTTTCGTAAAGTGTAACACAAATATGTATCTACAGTTCATGGAATAGTGATAGGACTTGCTTCGCTCTCCCTTATAAATAAGCCGAAAAATTATAAAAACCGAGTAAGATAGTTGATTATACCATAATTAATCTTTTGACGGTTTTAAGCGCGGGGTTTTATTTATTTGATTTTTATTTCGCCGTTTCGGCCACTTTTCAGTAGCTATCAATGTCAATGAGTGATGTTATAGTTATTTTACCTAGCCTCAACTTGTTCATATAAATTATTTATTTTTTGTTTATCGTTGTTATTTAGTCTGGGGAGCCTAATCTAACTTACCACCGCTTCGCAAGATGTTATGGCTTGAAGAGAAGCGGCGCAAGAAACCCTTTAGCAACATGCCTAGTTTTTAATTTTTAAATAATATTAAAAGAGCTGGACTGCAAAATAAGGAAAAAATTTATGCGTCTTAAAACAATAATTCCTTACTCATACGAAATTATGTTTCAATTTCGGCTATCAACATTCGCGGTTACTATTACAGGGAAACACTGCACCGCTGGCCGGAGACAGTAGTGAGTTAGGTCTAGTCTTTTTAACTAATACTTCTGGTTTGTATTCATTACAATCAGTTAGTATTAAAAAAATTACCTTGTCAAATATACTCATAAGTCATAACATTGAATTTTTTAAATGTATTCCAGGGCCTCCGTCATAGGTTAAGACAGAGATTCTTTTCTTTATTATTTATACAATAAGTCAATTTCTACAGCATATAAAAACGTATCTAAATTTTGCTACTACTTGTTATTTTATACATCATTTTCTACGGTAATGGATCTAAATTTTGCTACTACTTGTCGTGTTTCCTCAGGGTAAATAAATTGTTGCCTAGGTAATCGGATGGGCAAGGTTATAATTGGATAGGTAAATGGATTTGGTACGTGGTTGGTTGGTAATGGTAAGTAGGAAGGGTATGAGTGGGAGTTTGGTTTAGGTTGGGAGTTGGTTGGATGCGCTTTTATGTATTATTCTTTTCTATATCTATTACAGTTGCTTTCTTATATATAAGTATTACATTTTCAGTTCTTACATATCTAATTTTACATAGTCACATTAAAATATTTGAATAATTATTTATAATTATTTGTCTTTATTAGTCTTTATAGGTATTAGCTTAGATTACATAAACGATATAAATCCCATTTTATCGTTGATCTTGTGAAACAAAATGTACCCACTAACGTTTGAAAGACATTTATATACAACGCTCTTGCTGTAAACATTTAATGAAACAAGTAATTGATGTTTTGGCTAGGTGCCCATCGACAGGAAGCTGGTGATTACATATTTTGTAATTGAGGATTAGTACCACAGTTTAAATATATTACAGTTTAACACGAATCATCAAACAATTTAATTTCAAGCAAATTGTTGTTTTAAAAAAAATATAACTGTTCCCAGAATCGTCCGGATACGCAAGGTATTAATTACAGAATTTTTCACTACCAATAATATAAATGACTAGTGTAAATATAACGGGAATAGTGAAATCGATATAAGTGATTATAAGCAATATACGTATGTAATTTCTGTTAAGTAGATTCGCCTCTGAACTCCTTACTTGCTACATCAGATGAACATAAATATTACGATTATATCTCCAAATAGTCTACTCCTTAATACGATATGGATAGTAGATAATTAGAAAGATATAAATGAATTACTTTTTTTTTTTTTATTGCAGGAGGTCAGCAGACAGGCAGACGGCCCACTTGATGGAGAGCGGTTACCATCGCCTATGGACATTTGCAACACCAAAGATGCTACAAATGCGCTGCTGCCCTCTTAAAGGAGACTGGAACCTGGTCCACTAATGCTGGAACACAACTCAAGGTTGTTATGGCGACATACTTTAGACCAGGGGTGGTAGCCATCCAGTCGGGCAAATGCCCTACCACCTGGCTGTGGTTGTTTTGTCGCCTCTTACGACAGGCCGCCCGGCCGCAGGAAATTGTATTCTTTCTCCGTTCCTGCACGGAGAAGAGAACTTGATAACTGTTACATAAATGTAAATCGGAATTTGAAAAATAGCTTGGATTGTTTCGAATATTTTAATCCCAAGGGGATTAAAATATTTCTTGACGGTTAAAATAAAGGAGGAAACGAATTTAACGACTTATTGTAACACCTTAATTTTATATCTCTCCTATATTTCTAACAAAATTATTTTATTTATAATAAAAGGGAAATTGGGGTGGACAATGTACATTTGTATGATAGTTATACTGTGGTAATAATGAATGAAATGCGTGGTAAATATAATTCATTCATTGAATATGCTTTAATGACCGAGCGTACATAATTTTCTATCGCCTATAATAGTAAATAATATTTTATTATTAGAGTTACATAAATATATAATATAACTAAATTACGAATTATCCTACATAAATATACTTGTAATATATATATATATATATATATATAAAATTATTTAATTTATAAGAAAAAATATAACGCCAAATCAACATCGGTTGTAACACAACATCAAGTTACGTCACGACTATTTGTCATCGGAGTAGGTTGTAAAAATTTAGTTATTTCATCGTGTTTCGTTTTTGATAGGCGTGGATATGCAACGATCTACATTATTGCGAAAAGTACCCTACTTTAGCAGGCAGATAATTCACCTGATGTAAAGTGTTCACATCGGCTTATGGATGTCTACAACTCCAGAGACCATACTAATGCGTGTGTGGCCTCGAAGAATTTTAATATTTACGCCCATTTTACATAAACACTAGTCATAGTGTAAAGGTCAAACTTCAGCAAGATATGCTTATTCCTAATGCAGTAGGTATATAATGAATTAGTATATATAAATATACTGAGGATGATAATTCCATTTCTTTAATGTTATTCCTTGATGATTAGTTCACACCAACTTAGTAGACTTGAGCTAATCCTGTTTCGAGCAAGGGTGAGTAAGTGTTCCGGTGGTCCACTTTTAGGAATGGAATCATCCCTCTTATTGCCCCACATTGTCCCCCCCCCTAGCTACGGCCGTGTATATATGTATATATATATATATATATATATATATACAATACACATATACCATAATATATTTCAAAATACTTACGTTATTATAATAAATAAGATGAGATTCGGATACAACACTATTCCTACGTAGAAATACTTACATAAAACGCGTTCAACGCATGCAGTTTGTTATGTAGGCGGCATGTATTTCAATAGTTTATCTGTGTGAAAGCACTAAAATTCACTTTGTATATTATGATCATAACCGCTTATCACGGCGCCAGACATTGAGCAACGTTTTATAGTATTAGTTCTTCTGAGTTATTATTGCGAGTCATATTTGGCAATTATGGAATTTGATGTGCGGTGTGTATAATATCCATTGCTGGAATCGGGCTTGCTTATTTAAAGGGAGGGTCTTATACCCGTAACGGTTATCCTAGACGAAACGTCAGGGTTGATGCAATAAATTCAATGTGTAGGTTTAACTTCATCTTTTTTCTATACCTAACTTCGTCGTAAAACGTGCACTGCACACAGGCGGCACGTCCAGAGGCAGAAAATCGTGTAATCTGTCACGTTTCAGTCATTCAAAAGTTCTATTCAAATATAAATATTACAAAAAACAACTTAAGATCAAAACGAACAAAGATTAAATAGTTTATCCGTAGTTTCAATTACCATGAAATGTTAAAGATATTGGATGACAGAAAAATGATGGCATTGAAGAAAAAAGAGTTCAATTTCTGTGGAAATATATCCCCGATTCTTCATTTCACATCAAGCGAGATAACTGTCAAACGTGAACTATAGTTAAAAAATATGTTTAGTTTAAGGTAACTCCTTTCTTTCTGAAAAACTAAGTGGAGTATTAAATAGGGAGCAGCATCTTAGGGAATTTATTCTAAGACTGCAGGCAACTTAATCGGTGTTTCAGATGGGCATTCCAAGAGCTAGAGCCGCGAGCTTGCTGACAGCCATTCCAACAGTTAGAGCGGCAAGCTAAGTACTAAGTATAAAATGCTCCTTACAAAAAATTTGAACCCACGTCATTACAAAGAGATATTAATTACAAATTTACGTGTAATGCACACAGCATTATAAGTGAATACAATATATCAAATTAACTTCAAACTTAAAACGTAACTGCGTCACGTGTTTGAATAAATTCAATAGTCTATTTACAAAAGCAACGTTAATTGACATGACTTGTTTTATTTCGTTACAAATTTCTTTTATAGAATATAAATTCCAAAACACTAATAAATGCGAAAGTGGGTCTGCGTATTTCTCTCTTCATTATATTAGATAGTTAATTTATATTTTTTGTAACTTTAAATGGTTTGTATATCATTATTTAATAAAATGCAAAACCTATGTTGACAATGTTGAAAATAAACTCATTTTAGCATATAAATAAACACCTTACACACACATTTTCCTATAGTCGTGACAGCATGTTGACTGAACAGATTAGAGTAAAACGTGATACTCCTATTATTCTTGGCTTATTAAATCGAAGAGACCTGGAGGGTCCTTGGAATATTCTTAAAAGTTCATTTATTTATATTTCAATATTTATTGCCTTATTTTTCTTCAGAATAACTGATGGCGGAACACGGTGCAAAGTTGTTATGGCGGTATACTCTAGACCAGGGTGGTAGCCAAGTTGGGCAAATGCCCTACCACCTGGCTGTGGGCTGTTTTGTCGCCTCTTACAACAAGCCGCAGGAGCTAGTATTATTTTCCTTTCTTACAGGAGATTTAAATTTAAATCAGTTCTACATAAATTATATTAAAACATAATTACAACTTATCATAAATAAATATATGTGTGTGTGTGTGTGCAGTTCACACGCAGTAGAAGTGAAACTTCAGAAAATATAGTTATATCTATAAGTAGGGAACATAATTATATCTATGTGGCTTAGTAGACGAGTATGAAATGCACACACACATTTTTGCATTTCTATTTTATTATAGACGTATTTATTCTTAGGTATTTTGACCCTTATTCACAATAATTCATTCTATATTACAATTTAAATTATTATTCAAAATTCAATGCACTGTTACGCACATATGTGTATCTACGCATCTACTTGATCTACGTATAAAAGAATATCTGCCTTAAATATATATAGATAGAGCTAAAAAATAGAATTGAATTTTATGTGTTTATTCTTTTTAGTGACCCGTTCGCATCTCGCTTTTTCGTTTCATCGAATTTTAAATCACAACGATTGTAAAGAAGTTTAACTTCTGAAAATTTAATTACAAATTACAAATTTAATTACAATCAATATACGAGTCCCAAACCACCGTTACTTGAAAAGGTCCCAAAACGCTGAGCGCATTTCCTCGGTGCAACTTGCAATTTATAATAGATTAGCTGTGCCCGCGACGTCGTCCGCGTGAAAATTGTTTTCAAAACACCCCGATTTTGAAACATTATTCATTGGTGCTCCGCTCCTATTGGTCTTAGCGTGATGATATATAGCCTATGGCCTTCCTCGATAAATGGGCTATCCAAATCGGACTAGCGGTTCCTGAGATTGGCGCGTTCAAACAAACAAACTTCAGCTTTATAATATTAGTATAGATTTCAGTCTTAAAATTATTTTAGAAATTTTAATTCAGTTTTTCTATATAAAAAAGAACACACTGGTGGCGCCAACTGTGATTGTAAAGTATGTTACGAGTTACACGTTTCCTAGATCCTTGTATTTTGGTCTTCCATGATTTTATCACGAGTATTTCCCTCTGTTCTCGATAATTTTCGGAGATGAATGACAACGTATATTTAAGCAACCGTTTAAGGAATTCGTTGTAGAAAACGATAACACGACAGGCATGCTCGGCCTCGTTATCGCGTCGCATCGACACGTCACTGATAGCGGTGTTTATAATCGACAATATGATGTTTGCTAATGACAGACATGAAACACAAACCCTGTCTATATACTTAACACTAACCCGTGCATTGCGGCCTAGTACTATCCGGAAAGCGTTAACTTGAGACCTGGCTTCTTACCGCTCTCGCCATCGACACGGTAGTACCTCGCCCTTACGTCATCTGTGCGAAGTCTCAAGTTAAATCTTGCGGGATGTACTGTAAAAGATACGTCAATACTATCCAAGAGGAGTTTTATACCAGAAACTCTGTTTTGTCTGTGCAGGCCTTGTAGACAGTGGCATTGGTGTTAAACGAATAAAAGGTAAATGTATTTTTTTTTGCATTATTTAGTTCAGCAGACAGGCAGACGCCTCACTTCATGGAAAGCGGTTACAATTGCCTATGGACATTTGCAACATCAAACAAATGCGTTGCTGCTCTCTTCAGAGACTGGACCCTGCTCACTAATATCGGAACACAAATCAAGGTAGTTAAGGTGGCATACTCTAGACCAGCGGTGGTAGCCATCCAGTCAGGCAAATAGCCTACCGCCTGGCTGTGGGTAGTTTTGTTGCCTCTTACGTCAGGCCGCCCGGCCGCGAGAAATTGTATCTTCCTCCGTTCCTGCACGGATAGTCATGAATGGGAATGACATATACTTAGCGTAACCATATGTCATTCTCATACATTTCCTATTCTATTTGTTTAGTTCTAATGACACTTTTCTAAAGGGCCAGAGCAGAGATAGAATAAGTACATTTAATTATATTTAGAATTAGGCATAATTATTGATTGTAGAAGTATAATCTTTGACAACAGAACCTTAATGATGTTCAAACTCAACTCAATATTCAATTTATATTAATTATTATGGTCGAATTTCCACCACTGGCGAACACTAATTACAAAGTACGTTCGCCGAGTTTGAAAGAAAACAGTTCAGAAAATATTCTAGGACAAAAGTTCTTACCTACTTTACATATCTTTTTTAAATTTAATCAATTGTCATTAAAAAAATAATAGGCTTAAAATAAAGAAGGTCGAATCGTATCGCGATGCGCCGATATCGTTCATATCAAGAATTTAATCATCAATACACTTGTTGTTTTTCATATTAAAGATAAAACAATTATGGATTGATACCGATTTATTTATTAATAACCGCATGGAAATTTCCAGTCGTCTAGATTAAGTATCGGAATTAGCATTTTGTTTGTAGTTATTTTAATAGGGTATTTTAATGTTTTTTTTGACAGTTGACGCATTCTACAATATATTCTTTACTATCTCACTTTAATTTTTTATGGGTATGGCTTGACAACTAGACCTTTAAGCAAAGCGCAGTTATATTGTAGGCTGCAATCGACGTCATTCAACGGAGTTCTTGTGAAAACTCAAAAGGCCTCATTTGGGCTATACACTTCACAGTTCTCACAAAAACACATAATTACTACTCAAAAACTATCAACGACTGTTAATTTTAGAGTAATTTTACTCATTTTTAAAAAACACAGCACAACGTCTGCTTTCAGTTCCCACCAAAAACTCTCATTTATAATAATTATACGAGGTTTACAGGGTAGTTAATAAAGGGTTTATGATAACTGCATTATGAATACGATGATGCAAAACATACATACAATTACATTACATACAATTAACACTTTCTTAATATGGGAATAATTCTGTAATATATAACAAATTAATAATACCCCCAATTACGAAAATTAGCTTATTTATGAAGTCGGTTAACAAAAGGCTTTTGTAGCTTAATGTTCAACACACGCGTCCCAAACTCAAAAGGCGCGGATTCGAACCCGACCCGAAAGCATGCATCACTAAAGTAGGTGATCTGATCTAATGTTCCAATTATTACAATTACCACATGCTAAAGGTGAAAGAAAACATCGCGATGAAACCTGTATATCGAGATAACTTATGTGTCAAACCTGCCGCTTTAGACAAGCGTGGTGGGTGTGTTTCCCTATAATGGGAGGCCCGAGTCCAGCAGTGGGATGCTAATGGGCTTATTATAAGTAATGCTCATAGATATATTGCATTCAGCTTATATGCATACTGAACCTAGGTCATCGAATTAAAATAAGTAAAGTTAATAAAACTACGTTTTAACGGTTTTAAGCGCGATATTTTATTTGACTTTTTCCTACGTTTCTGCCACTTTTCACGGAAGACAAAAATGTCAACTGTAAATAAGTAATGTTAAAGTTTTTATTCAGCCTACCGCCAACTTGATCATTTTAATTGTTTAGTTTTAAGTAAATCATAATTTTGAATATATAATTTGTTATTATCTCTTTTATATTTGAGTTTATCTATGCTTCGGTGTACAATTAAGAGTTATCTATCTATAATTTAAATAACTGAAAAATATCTACATAAGTTACCGTAATATCGTAGTAAAAGTACATAATACCGTAGAATGTGGGGACAATACAATCGCGATAAAAAACTAAAGAAAATAAAATTTTCCAGTAGGTATCTAAAACCATCCGATTGACGTCACAAAACCTTTTTAAATGTCGTTGACACAGTGAATCTTTGTAAATATCTCAACAAATATAACGGACGCCAATATCTCCCAATTGTGCCTTGTTTTGCGTCTACGACAGATATAAAAGAGATTGATTCGAAACAAGGGGCTTGAATAATATCGGGTTAAAGAAGTTTATTTCTTATAAAAGACTTTAACAAATCACTTAAACTATAAGAACATTGACAAGCATTGAAAAATAAGTTGTAATTTGTAATGAGAAAGAGGGCACAAATATTATACATGCAGGTAGTTTTATTTTGTACATGCAAATTAAATAAAAGTTCCTTCGATCCAAATGAAACAAAGATCTAGATTTCGTGGAAGTGTCATTATGTAACTTGTTAGTTTTATTTTATTTATTTTTATAATGTATATGTATATAAAGCTCAAAATTATGTACATTAAATAATAATTTAATAAAACAAACAATTAATAATTTTTATTACAGTGTTTGCCGCGATTCAACAGTGGCTGTAAAAAATTTGGAACATGAGTCCTACGTATTATCTATGGTGCACAGAGAAAACCGTCTCTCCGATCACAGGGATGAAAACAGTGCTATTTTCATCCCATTAGGCACCTCCAAGCGTATTTTCAGAATATAAGAAATGAAAATGTATTTATACATCCCTAATGGGCTGTGTTATTTATTTACTTATGTTATTTAGGTTTATGGCTTGGCAGCTAGGCCTTTAAGGCTATATAAGCCAATATAGTTTCTTCATTTTCTTAAGCCTGTAGGTAATCAGCTAGTGGCAGTCAACGGAGTTCTTGTGACAACTCAAAAGGCCACATTTGACTATACAGTTCACATTTCTCACAAAACACATAACTACTACTCAAAAACTTTCAATATCCTACAACTATTGTTCGTTTTAGAGTAATTTTACACATTTTAGAAAATAACATAGACATTGCTGGGGTTATATTGATATTGAAATAATAAGCAGCAGTGCTGCTCAGAAGTAGGGTGTTTGATAGATTTTTTTAAAGTTGGCAAATAAGATTATGAACTAAGTGTTTATTTAATGTAATTTCTGGCTGAAGTAGTTATAAATAGATGCATTAAAAATTAATTGGTTTACAAGTGGTAGTAAACACAGTTTTATTTGAAAGCCGAAATTGTATTGGGAAATCCTGGTGTAATTATTGCTACCGCCTACGTGTTTAATTTGATTTGCGGGACTTTCTACTCAGTACGTAACATATACTGTATGTACTTTATGGTTAAATGACATATTTTTAAGGCAAGAAGATTGGATGCTTATCAACTCCGAATGTTTTGGCACTAGTGTATGTTTTAAACGAGAGGAAACCCGATCGAGGGCCAGCGCAGATGGGGAAAATCGCGGCTGGTGTGTGGAATTCGCCAGGTCGGGGAGGCACTAGTGGCACTAACGGTGGATGAAAGTATTCCCCGGAAGTTGATGAGGCCGTTGGGCCACCGCCTGTCAGGGTTAGTGGAGAGGCCAGCTCATGTACCCCGAGCCCTGACATAAGACGAAGGGCGGAACACCCAGGGGTTTTAGTGGGTGGCCCTAACTGAGGAATAGCAAGATAGATAGAAGATAGAAAAGTAGTTATTGTTTACCACATACACATATAGTAAACTTACAGTCATTTCAAGTTGAGGCAGGAATAAAAGAGTCGTCTATCTCTTCAAGACAACCCGGGTTATCGATTGTGAGAAAGGAATCAAAATGTTTATGACAGTGGTGTGCAAATTAATTTCATGAAAATACATATATAAATATTACACAATACATATAACTAGAAAACATAATGAGAAAAAAATTGTCGCTAACACATATTAACATGATAATATATATACAAATATACTTTTGTTATTATTCAATTTTGCCTCTGTATGTCACTAAAACGACTCTAGCGGAAGATCAGCGCTGGATGACAACCAGCAATCTGCTGAACCAAAGTCTAACTAGAACGAGATATTCATAGTTTTTTATACCAACTAAAAGGCGATTATTGTGCCCTTGTGAAATTCATATGAGTACTTCTTAGGTACCTACTAGAATAAACCCTATTTAGGTCGTTTGAGTATCATTGAGTCGATAAGAGCACTTCGTTGATTCAAGTGGATTAAAAGTTATCGTGCTAGTTTTGGTTCTGGAAAACACCTGAACCACTTTTTTAGTATTTTATTTTTTACCCATTATCCATATAAATAGCAAGAAAAAAACCTAGTAATAAAACCAGAAGAGAGAACAGAGATTTAACAATTGTCATTTTTTGTTATTGCAGTATTTCAGCAGACAAGCAGACGGCCCATTTGATGGAAAGCGGTTACTATCGCCTATGGACATTTGCAACACCAGAGGTACTACAAATGCGTTGCTGCTTTCTTAAGGGGGACTGGAACCGAGCTGGTTCCACCCTCACCATTCTACCACCGGACAAGCAGACGGACGCACTTACGCCACCGTTATATGGTGGAAATACCGACGAAGCGGTCGACACGCTATGCTTCTACATTCATCGTACGCACCGCTGAAGAATGGAACTCTTTACCTTCGTCTGTTTTTCCCGAAAAATACAATCTAAGTGTCTTTAAGTCTCGCGTGAACAGGTATCTTCTAGGTAAGCGTGCTCCACCTTAGACTGCATTTCCGCCTGAGACATGGTGCAATGTCGGTCAAAGGCGAACCTATTCATTATAAAAAAAAAAAAAAAAAACCTGGTCACTAATACCGGAACAGAACTCATGGTTGTTATAACGACATACTCTACCGGGGATGGTAGCCATCCAGACGTGCAAATACCCTATCACCTGGCTGTGGGTTGCCCTACAATAGGCCACCCGGCCACAGGAAATAGAATTCTTTCTCCGTTCCTACACGGATGAAATCTATAATATTTGCTGTAACATAGGCGTAAGTGCATGTATATTTAAATGTACACGTGGTGCTAAAAATCTTCTAAACACTTAACAGCTCTGTTAGTACCACATAAACCTCTAACAGAAGCGGTAAAATATCAACACATTTGCAAGTTTGTTGCTTGATATTTACTTTGGCAATTATTACAGAGTTAGCGATAATATCGACAACCGGATTTAGGTGTGTGCAAAATCTATTAAGCGATTGCTTAAATATTTTTTATGTTTGTAAATCACGTAGGATTTATTAGACAACATTTTCTTCTCTTTAGGGTTCCGTAACTATTTTGTAAATAATGAAACCATTAGAGATACCTGTTATACTCCCATATATTAAAAAATATACACATCTAACTTCTGGACTATGATGTGGAAAGTTCTGGAAAATGAAGGTAGTATTGCTTAAAATTACTGTCAATGTTAATTTGCCTTTAATGGTTTTTGACATGTGGTGTATTTCTAATTTAATCATACTTCAGTGGATTTAATTTAACTTTTTATGGTTCCATAGACAAATGAGGATAGCGGGAGAAGTTTGTCTTCTATAGAGCAACTTACATAGTCCTGGATTGGCACGATCGTGTCACGATTTTTTTTAAATATCAACAAGTGAAATACTATTTAAGTGACATTTTTATAATATTTGACATATGTGTTCCTCCCGAAGGTAGGCAGAGACAATGGATCTCCACTGCGACTATTATGACAAACAATTATGTGAACTCTCTCACAAAATGTCGTTGTTATACAAATAATTTTTCACCCCTCGATATGATTCTGCACGGTTTGTGATCTAGGCAGTTTCAAATATTATATGTGTGAATATTTACATTGGGTTCAAATTGGTTTGGACAAAAGCCGTTGAATAGTTTTTGAGGTAGGTGTCTCGAAATTTCTATTAAACGCTTTTTAGTGCTCCGTTATCAAATATCAAAAATTAAAGAGTTGATGTTCATCTCATCTACAGAACCCTTCGTGATTTGACACGCTCATGGGTGATGTATTTGTGTCGTATTTTTTTAATAGTCCTGTTTGTGCTAGCAATTTCAACTAGTTATTGAAATAACATTTTTCAAGTGGCCCCAAGAACTCAGTTATTTAGTATCAGACAAAGACTTAATTTAAATAACACTGGATTTTGCGAAGGGGCCGGTCCCTCATTCCTTTCGCCTGATACCATAAACTTGAAAGTAACTAATACTTGATACTAATCAGGTCCAAATATCGTACGAAGCGATAAGAAAACTAGCATGTTTGTGCCTCTCCAGTGCTCTAAAAATATGACCGCAAATATAATAAAACGGCAACTCATTTTAAATGTACAATAAGTATAGTGAGCATTTATTGCACACAACGTGTCTATAACATTTGAATAAATATTTAACTAATGTCTTCCTTCTTCTTTTAAATATGATTCTGTGTATGTGTTGTAGGGAAACGATAAAACTGGGATTTGATCAAATCTCTACGCGAGATTATCAATTCACGTGAGATGTTACAATGACTAAGCTCCGTGGGAGATTTAACAGAAGAAAGTTTTCAAAAAATTTCAACTGTTTTAGTGAAATGACTAAATGGACAAATCAAGACTCGCACAGATCTATATTTCGCTTATTGTCACTTCCCTTCACCTCACTACCCGCTCCAGCAACCGTGTCAGCCGGCCTCGCGTTTTTAACGTGACAAAGATCACGATCAGTGACCAGAACAGTGAGTTAGGTAAGGTTAGGTACAGACTGTTCCCCTAGGGAAAGGGCTCCCTATCCGCTTTATGCCGTCGAGATGGGAGCGCGTATTCCGCACGCGCTCTCTCCTCCTGTGGGGCGAGTTACAAACCGCCTCACACAGTGAGAGTAAGAAGATGCCAGTAAGCCCCAGCAGTGCAGAAGGCCTAAGGTATAATAGATGATTTCAACGGGAAGACAGGTCGTTGCGAAGCAGCGTACGTAGAAAAGGAAGTAAATCTAAATTTTGTCTTATATCTTATACCTTCAAAAAAAAATTCCAGTGGTACTTATTTTGAATATAGTTTTTTTTAAATTTACAGCTAGAATATATAGTTCTGTGGATCTTTTCAGCTCATTCATCTGAGCATCTACAGTGAAGTCTTATTAGCATAAAATAATTTGTTCGATCACCAGACAGACCTTCAACTCCATGTATTGGCAAAGTAATGTAATAGAATATGTGCACATATATTATGAATTATCATAGTATATGTGAATATAAATCAACTGTATAATAAAAAACATATTACGTTATCTAGAAGGTATTCATGAATATAAAATGCAGATAGACGTACCTGTGTTGAAGGATTGTCTTATAGATGAAAAACTCAAGTCGCCTCCACGTAGGAATAAGCAACTTTAAGACTAACTCTTCAAAACTACAAGACGATGTTAGTGGTATAGATTATTCATTTTTCTGCTTCAATTTCCATAGAAATAGGCAACAGAGATAAGAAAACTAAAATAACTTAATTTTTACAATATTACTACCATACGACAAACACCGCACAGCTGCATGTCGTAAAAAACGAATTCTTTTATTTACTTCGTGTTAAACTTTAAAAACATCTACTGTTATCGTATTTATTTTATGGCTGTAATTAGTGTCGATCTACTTAATCCTTGTTTTTATTGCATTGCTAAGCTTGCCAGATGAGCAAATTACTATTTCTCGGAAATTTACTGATGTTTCCGGTGCCGAGCGGTGCATTGGCACGTGGTAGATTTTTTTTTGTACTCTATAGTTAGTATAAAACAATGCCCGAACGGAGGGGTGGGTCAGTCAATCGACGACTACGATACGATTAAAAGGTACTTACGATTAGCGACATAGTGACGGACTTTGCGCGTGTTGAAGTGTATTGAATCGTGCAGTGTGAACTGGTTACAGTCAGTTTTATTTTGTACTTGTTTTATACGTGTTTGTACAGTTCTAATAAACTCTATAGTAATTCCAAAGGGATTTATGTTAATTCGAGTCCTGTAGCTCGTAACAATATATTTATATATATATATATATATATATATATATATATATATATATATATATCCTTCGTCTTTTTCTGAATTCCGTCCAATTTCCATTCTTCCTTTTCTTTCCAAAGTATTAGAACGATTAGTCCACAAACAATTTAGCACTTTCCTTTCTCAAAATTCATTAATGAATCCCTTCCAATCCGGGTTTCGTCCAGGCCACAGTACAGTCACAGCACTGGTCAAGATCACGGATGACATTAGGCATGGGATGGAGAATGGTCTGTTGACTGTACTATCACTGTTGGACTTTAGCAGCGCCTTCAATAATGTTGATTACGACTTATTGCTGGGTATTCTTCGCACTCTTAACATATCTCCATCAGTAATCGACTGGTTTCACAGTTACCTGCATGGGCGCCGGCAGAGAATTCGTATTGATGAGGCACACTCATCCTGGTGTGATTTAACTGCCGGTGTTCCTCAGGGCGGCGTTTTATCTCCTCTTTTATTTGCTGTTTTTATAAATTCTATCTCCGACAAATTGACTTCTTCCTACCACCTATATGCAGACGATTTACAAATTTACACACAAAGTCAAACTGATGCACTACATATTACAATTAACAAAATCAACTCTGACCTGGATCACATACTAAGATGGAGCAAAAAGTTTGGTCTTGCCGTAAATCCTCAGAAAACTCAATTGATAATCGTCGGTAGCCCTAGGATGAATGCTAAAGTTAACTGGTCCTCCTTACCACAGGTTCTTTTTGATGGCACACATATACCTCTTAGCGACACTGTCAAAAACCTTGGCATAATCATCGATAGGGAGCTGTCTTGGCGGCCTCACATCACTGATTTAAGTCGCAGAGTCTTCTTATCTTCTAGATCCCTCAGAAGATTTAGAAACTTCTTGCCTACTGCTACCAAGATTACGCTTGCTGAGTCTCTCTTACTTCCCGTACTTAATTACGCTGACGCCTGCTATCTGGATTTAACCCAAGAACAGCTGAATAAGCTTGAGCGGCTTCAGAACTTTTGTATCAGGTTCATATTTGGCTTGCGAAAATATGACCATGTTTCCGAATATCGTAAAAGACTCAAGTGGCTTCCTATTCATTTTCGCCGGAGTACTCACATTCTCACTCTCCTGTATAATATATTATTTACTCCTAATAGTCCCCAGTACCTTAAGGAACGTTTTAAATTCCTTCGCCTATCCACTGCTCACAATTTGCGCTCTGATACGTATCGAAAACTTATGACACCTGCACACACTTCATCCTATTATGATAATTCTTTTACAGTGCAGGCTGTCAAACTTTGGAATATGCTGCCTCTTACTGTCAGAGAGGCCAAATCCTTACCAACATTTAGAAATTTACTCAGAAAACACTATTTATCCATAATAGCTATGTCTGATTAACACAATATAATCATGCTAATACATTTATTATAATAACATATGTGTTTTGTAATATATTATTGTATACGTATATTATTGTATATTATATTTATAACTATGTATATATGTATGTATTTGTATATTTATTTGTTAAATTAGTTTGAGTATTTATGTGTCCATTGCTTTTTTCCTGCACCACCTACATCGCCTGATTCAAATTTGTTTTTCATTTAGGTTGCCTGGAAGAGATCGCTTTGAGCGATAAGGCCGCCTATTGTATCGCCTAGAAAATATTGTAAATATTGTCTGTTTTGTAATTGTATGTTTTGGTGTGCAATAAAGAGTTATCTATCTATCTATCTATCTATAATAATCTCGTTAAGAAACGGAGACTATAATTATCTTAAGTAAGAGAATCTTAATACCCTTATCAATGAATATCTTTTTTCACTTGTAAACGTGTATTACCTGTTGTTTATCTAAGAGGGCCACAGATAAACGATATTTGCATGATAAGTTGCTGAGAAGTTTCTTAAAATTTAAGAAACGATTATAAGGCCATTTATGTTTAGATAAGCAATTAAACGACACTTATGGACAATACTGTAATGATCTATCTTGTTTATTATCTTTAGGTACTTTTTGCTCCATTTGTATCAAAATTAATAGTGATCCCATGCAATTTTGGCTTTAACTTCACTTCCGCGGAAGGGAGGAGGAAAGTGGCGAGGGAAATATGCAACGCGTATGAATAAACACATCTCGGGGACATAGTATAGGGGAGAGCGGGGCTAAAAGTTCCGTTTTTGTAATCAACCTCAAAACTAGTTACGTCACTTAGTTGTAAGCATTAGGATTTTTTGTTTTACTAATGTCGCCAGCCCGGAACGTGATCCCAACATTGCCGGAGCACCGTCAGTACAGAGGCCAACGAGTTTATCCCACCTGAGATTATGTTTCTCAAAATACTCCGATATTGAGTTCATGACGTCGATACCTTACCTTTACCTTTTGATGTTGTTTCTAGTTCCCGTGAAATCAATAATTCTTCTTTAATTATGTTGTCGTCGTCTAAAAAGCGAACAAATACAAGTAGTTGACAACAGTTCGAAGTGTCGGTCGATTCATCACACTGCAAAGCAAAAAATGGTGACTTTTTGATTCTGCAAATATCGTTTCCATACTCAAATATTATTATTCAAAGTCTTACTAAACTATTTCTTTATACACCCCTCATCTGTCCATCAGGAAAATAAAGCACACGCCAATTACATTGAACATTTGTTTACATCGTTAATACGGTTAAAATATTTACACCATTCATCTAACGCGTATAGTACATATAGTAGTGTTTTTTTTATTAACAAGTCTACTGACTGGAGTTCCGTACCCTTTTTACAACTTAATTACTATGAAAGTTTTTTGATTTCATACACGTTTATTGTTTATTTTTATTACTGTGTGTGACATTAATTTTATGATTTTTATCTTGTGTTGTGTGTACCTTAAGAATAACATATAATAAAAAAAACTAATTTTAATACTAAACTTATACTAATGTAGAGTGTATCTGTTACATGGTGGTGTTATGAGGAAGTACATGTGCAGTGTGTGCCTTATGTCTATATATATATTATCTTACTTAGTGTCATGTGTGTTGTTTTTTCTTTCTGTGCCTAGGTTATTAATTTTTAGGCTCTTTGTATCTTGGTTTGTTTGTGAAGTGTGCATGTAATGCAATGAAGTGGTAGTGCGCGTTGGTGTGAGTAAGTGTATAAGTTTTGTTGTTAGTTGTTTGTTTGTGACTTTGTGTGGTGTTATAGTTTATTGTTTCATTGTTGTGACATGAAAAATTTAGGAGTTTAGGAGGGGGATTATTGACCGTCCATTAGACGTTGGACCATCGCCATGTCTCCCATGCATATAGTAGTGTTATTCTCTTTCTATTTAAACATTTAGGATTTTTGAAATAGAGATTAAATTGTTTATCTGTAAAACAAAAGTTGTATTTAATACGGTATTCTTTCGACATTTAACTTATCAAAAACTTATAGTTATTACATCACAAGAACGTTAATTACCTGTAAGACAAAAGAAACAACATTTGATTCCCTTATTTCGGGCATTGATTTTAACGAAGTTTGTGTGTTGTAATTTAAATATTCTTTACAGCAAATCTTATACTATATCCTTTACGCGCTTCTTTATCTTATCTTCTTTATCTTTTACAACTGTCAATTATCAGTATCCGCTTATGCTGTCAGTTGTAGTATCTCTAGTATACAAGACAGGAGCGATAAATTAAATTCTAAATAAAATAAAATCGCTTCTATAATTTTCTTTACATACAGATAAATAAAATTGAAGTGTCTGTTAATAATATTAATACACAAATATTAAAAATATCAGGTTGGATAATTTGGACCAAGAGATTCCGAAAAAAGCAATTTTTAGAATTTTGTTTGTTTGCCTGTTCCGAGTAATATCTGGACCGATTTCTACAAAAGTTTTACTGGTAGATAGCTAATTTTATAAGAAGTAACTAAGGCTAAACATGCTCTTTATTCTATCTAACCTATCTCACCTCCTTATCGCATCCATTTATATAGTTTGTGCTATCTCATTCTTAAGGATGGCAACGCATTGGCTCTTGCTGTTGCAAACGTCCCACGACGACGGTAACCTCTTCCCATAGGTGAGCTATTTGCCTGTTTGCCAGCTTCACGTGTTAAAAAACCTTTTGCATAGCTGTAACTCGAATAATAGGTATTTGAAAATGCTAAACGATATTCTCATATCGTTAACAAAAATGTGTCTTCGTCAAAATCTGCATGAAATATACTTAGTACAAGTTAAAAATGAACTTATCTTATGCAGTGGTCTGCTACAAACGTCATATGCTGCGTACGACGTGACGCTGTACGCAACCGACAAACGCTCATTTTCTAGTGCATATAAAAGGCACTAGAAGGGCCTCCCTCATTATACAGAGTGTTTTATAAACCAATTAGTAATAGGCTATGGCACCGACTATACCAGAATCCATGTTTGTGAATGTTCACATAACCTGTCATTACTGACTTATTGAAATACATAACTTCACGCCAGGTCCCTTGCGGGGTAGGCCCGAACAACGGAGCGCCATTCAGGTTTATTCTTACACACCTTAGTTGCTTCTTTGACATTCATAGCTCTTGTCATGCACGCTCGTCTGTTCTTAAGGCTCCTGACATCACCTTCTGCCAGTACATGATCAACAAATACACAACAAATTTAAGTAAAACTTATATCTTTTATTTTAAAGTTTTAAATAGAACATAGGGTATGTATATAAAATACTAGCTGTGCATGCGGCCTATAGCCTTCCTCAATAAATGGGCTATCTAACACTGAAATAATTTTTCTAATCAGATCAGTAGTTCCTCAGATTAGTGCGTTCAAACAAACAAAGTAACGAACAAACTCTTCAGCTTTATATATTAGTATAAGATTAGTATGTACATTATAAACTCAATAGATACAGTTTAAGAATGAAAAATGCTGGTATATTTGTACTTAAAGGAGTCAAATGCTAAAAGCGACACGAGTAAATATACAAAAGGCAAAGCAGAGATTAAGTTAATTCCGTCGCGTGATCCAGAAAACAAATCGTAAAAACATTCGCAGTTCGTTTAAATATTTGTCATAATTTATTTTTGTAATGTTAATAATAGTGATGTAACTGAAGCAAAAGGTAGGATAATAAACAGTTCTGTGCCACTGTACGAAGATTTAATTTGTTTATCTTTGGTCAAAAACGTCTTTTGATATCGTTGTTGTGAAGTTAAAGATGAAAGAATTTCCCGAGATATTTTAAAAACAGGAAACGATTAAAGATGTTAAGGTATCAGAGTAGTCGTTTCGAAACTATCCTAGACAAGATTTCAGACCGAGACACAGACAACATTGCTAAAGTACAAAATTTATGATTAGTTTTTCAGCTTCTTAAACACGTTGCAAAGTTAGACATAAAGTAGAAAATAGAGTTTATTTTTAATTTATATATTGACCTTCACGACATATTCTACAATGGAACTTAGTTTGAATACTTTGAACATTTGAATTAAAGCATCGTGCAAATAATAATTGCGTACAGTGGGCGAGAGTTTCGGTGGCCGCTCCACTCTATCCCATCTCCCCCACCTCTCTTACTTACTTCTCCAAATTCAAGTTTTGCTTCAAACTAAATTCGACTGGAGAACATTTTTGAAGCTCGTAAATATAAATTATAATTTAATAAATTTCCTATTATATGTGCCGCTTGGCAATGTGGTAACGCTCTTAAAAATTTCCCAGCAGATAAGAGAAGACACACGTCTAGCTAAAAATTCTTTTACTTCATATTTATATACATAAATATAATAGACATAGGTCAAGCTCTTTTTTTAAATAAATACAGAAGTATGCTATACAATTACTTTTTGAAAATTAGTGGGATTGCTGTAAATAGTGCTCCTTTCTCATCCCCTCTATCCCTTTCCTTCTGTTTCATCCCATGAGTTGACAAAGTTTTAAATGTCGCCCCTGGTGATACAAGTGGGTTGTCTCCCTTATCTACGTTACACAATAAAATTAAATGAAGACTTCCAATTTTATTAGATTTTTACTATAAAGTTAATAGAATATTTGTCTGTATATCTGAAAGTTGGTTTCGAATAGGCTTTGAAACAACTCAACGGAGTTCAATACAAATTTTAGAAACTAAAATAGCAATTTTATTTTATGTTTCCGTGTACGTTTCGTTTCGATATTTTACAGAGTTAAGAATTTAAAAATGAAAAACATAGTATTCTTTTTCCATGGTATTATGGAACTTAAAATTGTGTAATCCTGCGTGAACAATCGCGAGCATACGCAAATTAGATAAGAATATTTTTTTATAGCGGAGATTATCTGCTGAAACTTCTCTTGACAACTCAAACGCGAGTAAAATAGATTAATGTAAGTATAACAACCTTAATTTGTGTAATTAAGATAATAATATAAAGGTAATAATACACAGGTGGTAATTATATTGGGCTATAAACATTTTATAGAATGCTGTATCTGAAAACAGCGGAACGTTTAACAATTAATAATGAATGCATAAAAAAATACTAGTTATTACTCGCCTTATCGGTCATGAATTATATTATTGTACACTAATAAACTGATAAATAATTTGGCACATAGCTTAAATGTCTTTGAAGTTTCGTTCCTATACATGGATTCAATGGCGTGTACAGATAGACAAAGACAGACAGTGTGTATCCTCAAGCTAAGTAAGTTATACTTGATGTGATATAAAGCGGATTACTGTAAAGCCAATCACAGACACCCAGACACAGTAAATAAAGGAAAGTTCGAAGTACGTAATTACCATGCCTGGAATCTAATCAGGAGCCTCTCGCGCCAGTGACCTAAGCCGGCAAAGATTTAGCCCACTCAATCACAGAGGCTGATGATGATGGGAATATTGTAAATAGTACTATAATGTGTATGACAATATCGTTAAGTTATTTAAATAAGTGGTCGCCCGTGGTCGAAATTCGACCATTATAATTTGTTGACAAAGACTGTATATTGTTCTATAATCACAGATTTTGCCAAGGCTACACTGAGTGACTTCAAGAATAAACAAAACAGTAGCTATATATATGCGTGTGTGTGTCATATACGTGGTAGCATGTGTAATTTTTTTTTGTTGATTTAATGTATTTTATACGCATAATTTTTAAAAATATTAGCATTCATCGCTTTCTCTCTATATAAACTATAAGTGTGCTAAATTTCATACTTCCTTGCCTGCGCAATTTTCTAAAAAGGGTACAAAGTTTTTGCTTCGCGTATTAATATATAG
This sequence comes from Dendrolimus punctatus, assembly GCA_012273795.1. Classification (NCBI taxonomy): domain Eukaryota; kingdom Metazoa; phylum Arthropoda; class Insecta; order Lepidoptera; family Lasiocampidae; genus Dendrolimus; species Dendrolimus punctatus. The sequence goes on along the minus strand of CM022532.1, from coordinate 1,901,327 downwards.
ATAACATAGTGTAGAGAAATTTGTAAATGCGTACAAAGTATAAACTACTTTATATTTGCCTTTTATTATACATACATACATATTGTCACGCCTGTTTCCCATTGGGGTAGGCAGAGACAATGGATCTCCACTTGTTACGATCTTGACAAACACTTTTCGCTTCATCAACTTTCACTAATCTTCTCATACATACATACACGCTTATTTAAACTACTTTTTATCTGAACTTTCTTTCTTTCTTTCTGTTTTATTATAAAACAGATTAATCACAAAAGTTCTTTAGCAATAGGATTTCAAAACAAAGTTTTCATGAGTCACTTAAATATCGTAAATACCACATGCTATCTTGATAGTAACATGTTCATTAATGATCACGTACATGATCATCATGACTATAACGCATGATTTAATTTGATAAATACACATACATTGCTCTTTACATGATGTAGTGAATAACTTTGAACATTGATATCCAAGGTGGATATCAACATCATATCGAGTCATGAAAATTCTTTTTATACTTATATCGATATAGCGGATGTGCATACTTAAATTATTTTAAAAAGGACTGACGAATGAAGCTCGTCTAATGGTCGGTTTTTTTGTAATTGTCTTACGCGCGGTTAAAATTTTACATAAGCTCCATACATGTAATTTCAAATTTCTACCGATGGTAAGCAGGTGAATGAACAACAAGATGTAGGAACCGTTCATAGCTTACAACCCTGCTACAGGATGTAACAGTTAGCTGCAGAAACCACTCTATTTACTTAATTAAATATAGACAATAAATAACGCTTTATTGATCATTAAAAAAACTAACTAATTCCGTTGGCTCAGCGACCCAAAATGTGTCTTGCCTCCGAAACGAGAACACGCCATCTGTTCCTGTCCTGTGCGATTTCTTGAGCTCTCACAAGTCATCCTCCACTCTGTCCTCCACCGGTACTTGGGGCGACCGACCGGACGTCGCCCATCCGATCGTCCCAAATAAGCTCTCTTCCCGCTTCGATCCTCTTTCATCCGTTCGACGTTGGCGAGTCAACGGAGGTGGTAAGATTTTATCTCTCCTAGTATGTTAGCTCGGCCACGAGGTTTTGGGCGTGATTATTAAAATTAACAATTATTTTGGTTTAAATATTCTAAGCTACCACAAGGAACTGTAGTTGATGTTAGAGATAAATTTGGATTTAAATAGATTTTAAAAAACGTCTTATCATATCAAACACACGTACAGGAGATGATTGTAATAGCAAACTTTAAAACGAGATGTATAATAATAAGTTTCCACAAAGTGATAAATGACATAACGTCAGAAGTAGCTTCGGTAAACCTGCAGCTCACAGCTGTACACCTCTTAGCCACCCACACCCATGTTGCCCCTGTCTTCTATGACATTTTTTGGGGCCCATGCAGGGAGTGGCCGTCTGCCTATTTTTCCATGTTACTTGCGCCATGGTCCTAGTACAACTAGCAGTTCACCCCAATAGCCGGTACTTTTTGCTCTCCTTAAAATTTCTACATTGCCCGGGATTGTCGTAGAGTGCATCATTGGATGGTGTAGACAGGGATAATCGTCGGTCAGGGTCACGTCACATTTACATTAAATTTTTCAGGGGCCTTTGCCTATTGGTATTCCTATGGCCCCACTCAAACTCTCCAAAAGTCCGGCCATTTTTTAGGCCCGTAGTCTTCAATGTTTCCACAGACGTTACAATATTCCATATACTTTTTACAAAGAATTAGCACCATCAAGGCAGCAACCCTAGCCTGAACCATCAAAACAACACATACTGAGATCACCTTTCCCAGTATTCTTTTTCAATGCTATTGCGTTGTACTAACTTTTAAAATCTTAAAGTTGTAAAAGAAGTCTTAAATATAACACTTTAATAATATTATGTACTTATACAGAGTGCTCAACTGGTCTACAAATTGAGTTAATAGAGAGCGAATCCAACAATAATTTGAATCGTTTGTGAATATTGCCTATATTTATATTATAAACTAATGAAAATACAGACGGCTATACTTTCTGATATGACGAAAAGGAAAGAAAGAAGTTTATATACTTACTGATATCACTAACTCTGTCAATACAAATAAAGTCAAACTTGAAACAAATATAAACATGACCCGAGAAGTAGGTTAGCTAAATAAGGCTTCACTCAGCTCCAAATTGTGTGCTCAATCATCACTTCAAATGAAGGTAATATTTCCTGAGTGTCCCTAACATTTAAGGTAAAAGAGGTTGTTATTGTCACTGTCCGAAGATACCTATAGATATTTTTATTTTTGATTCCAATGCTTTCTTTCTTTCAATAAGAAACCATTATAATATTTAATCAATATAGCGATCTAATAGATTTCTTAAAATCATCACACTTTCAAGACAAGTTGTGCATTTTGAGTTTGTCGCTTTAAAGTTGAAGCGGTGTAAAAAGTCTCCAGCACTTTGGAATATACTTACATAGTTTTTTACTGAAAAGTGACTGAAATATTCGGTTCAATTACAAAAATAAAGTAAAATCCCGAACAAAATCATTTAAACTATTTTAATTGTGCACATTGACGAAAATTTAAGTGAGAACACTAAGGAAAATCTTCAATTTTTTTTTGCTCTTCAAGTGTTTATTTTTTAACATATTCTAAAATTATTTTAAAAATTCAATTACACTTAAAAAAGAAACCAAAAATTAATTACTAGAACTAAATAAAAAAGGGCATAATTATAGAATAAAATAATGTCCCAAACCACTGTCACTTGTCGGGAACGTTCCCAAAAGACTGGTGGCGTTACCGTAATGGATAGCAATGCTTTGAGCAAAATAGACGCCAGCCTGTTATAATCTTATTTTTATTTTGTATTTATTTTTGTTCAACAATATTCTAAGAATACACAATGGAAATCATTATTTAATACTTGCTTCTGATTAAATTCGTCTATTATTTTATTGGCACTAATAATTATGTAGCCTAGACATTCATTTCCTTCATTGAATGATAATAAATACGACTTCGTGATCTTCACAGGATATACAGAAATTAGAGAATATAGAACAATATGAATGTGGAAACCTGTAAAGTGGAGAGAAAAATTGCAAATCAGACCCTAAGCTTCATAGTTAACGAGGGTATAATGCCAGGGTCATGTTAGAATCATAAGATTTCTAGCAACCAATAATATTATGTCGTGTATGTAAGCATAGACTAATAGAAATATATTACAAAAAATGCATTAATTATTATAACGTAATACATATATGAACTGGTAGCTTTACCCCACCGACAATGTTTATATATTTAGTTAGAAGAATTATGAGCAAATAGTTACCGCCTGTAGTTTTATTATATTTATGTAACGACGTATTGATATTAGTAGAGTTCAGTAAGTCTGTAAGTTGTATGTTTATACATATCGATACATGATGGTTAAAATCTACAGTCTTATTTATTGTAGATTTATGACCTAGATTTATTGCTTTTGTTTTCTATACAGTTTAGGCAATAGCAGTACTTTAGTTCTTGGCATTGTTCTAGGTGTGGTTTCATCTGCGATTGCATTACAGATATGGGCCGTTTCACGCAGGTATTACGATAGGTTTAATGCGTTATTTGACATGCGACATTGTTAATGACGTTAAATAACATCTATTCATGTAATAAAATTGTAGAGGTCGAATTTATGTACAATGAAAAAAAATGCTAAAAACCGAGTCGGGGATGTTAGAAATGAAATAGAACTAATTTAGATTTTTTCAAATTTTTTGTTTGTCTGTCTGTTTGTACCGGCTAATCTCCGAAACGACGGGACCGATTTAAATGAAATTTCGATGAGGGTAGCTTATATATCATCATATAGGTTATAGGTGTTACATGTCAACATATAGGATACTTTTGATCCCGAAAAATTAAAGAGTTCCGTGGGATAGTTAAAAAAACTTTTCACGCGGACGTAGTCGCGAGCGGAAGGTAGTAATTAATAATTTTCCTATGCGTTAAGGGCGTTATTGATTAACGCTTTAAATAACATGCATTCGGTCAGTGTACATTTTAACACTAACGCAGATGCGGCCGCAGCATGAAAACTACTCAACGGGTATTGTTAAAACAATTTTCGTTGAAAGTATTAATGTGATTGTAGTAGACTTTCCACTTAACATTTCTAAAATTAGCGGGCGACACAATTCTCGTGACTTTGAGAGCTACTATTCCGACACATACAGCCTTAAAAAAATGTGTTTTTCCAAGATCCGACTACCGATACCATATACCTACAACAATAAACACAGAAAAAAACTTTAAATCATTTATGGTTACACTTACACTCTTATATAAATATTCATTCAATATTAGAAAGAGTTTCTAGATAATTTCTTTTTAAGGTTCCATATTTGATTGAGAGCTTCAGGTTTTGAAGCAACATTGCCAGCCCCTAACTCATTGGAAGATGTGACGGAATAAGTAACATACACCATCCTCTTGCCATCGTCGCGTACTAAAAAAATAATAATAAGGCCCCACCCCCGTGCTTGCCTTAAACAGTCGGCATGGAGTGAAATCGCAAGAGCTAGACGCTGAAGCTCCAGGGGTGGAAGTGATAAATGGCATAACGTCGGAAGTAGCTTCGGTGAACCTGCAGCCCACTCTCTACATCCCTTAGCTACACATACCCATGTTGCCCCTCGCTAATTTGTACGGCATTTTCTGGGGATCATTAAGGGAGAGACTAGTTAGTCACCGTCTGCCCATATTCCCCGAACATTGCGACGGGCAGAGGTTATAGTTCCCGATCTATAACTCAACTAACCGTTCATCTCAACAGCCCGGTACCTTTTGTTCTCATTCCCTACATTAAATTTGTCAAAGGGCCTCTACGTGTTGGCCTTCTCATGGCCCCACGCAAGCCCTCCAAAAGTACAGGCCTTTGTTATGGCCCATGGTCTCTGGAGACATACAATAAATACATAATGTTAAGATAGTAATAGTAATATTAATAGTTATCTATTCGAGAACTGTCTAATAAAGATGTCGGTCTACATTTAAGATATAATAACTAGTTAGTCACGGATAGACGGAACTTTAAATTTACATGTCGCCTACATGCTAAATGTTCAGAGATAGTGCAAATGTATTCGTTATTAAAAGATCACGATCCTAGATATAATTGCGTACAATTTATTTGCAGATTTCAATATTGTCATTGCAAAAATAGAGTATATACGTGACAGTTACAGCAAATATTGTAAAGTGCTATTAAAACTATTAAATAAAATATACCTAACCAACTTTAGGTTCGTGGGGTCCATCGGCAACGGGTTTCTTCAAAGAAATTTGTAAGAAACTCTGATGCCACGCGTGATCAGAAGGCTGGTTCGCATTTCGCGGAACGAATAAGCATTGCCATACAGCGTGGCAATGCAGTCAGCCTTCTGAGCACGCTTCCCTCTGGCAGCGATTTGTTACATTCTTCATATTAATTTATTTATAATTTAGTTTATTTTTAAGTATTTAGTTACTTTATTTAACCTAACCTAACCTAAATAGAAATAAATCTGAAATTATAAATTAGAAGCGAAAACTCCAATTCTGCTGTTAAAACATCGGCGGAATGGTAGACCACTAGGATAATAACAAGTGTTTTTCATACAAAAGTAACCATAATAAACGCCAGTGGTCGGTCATTTTGACGATTTTGTAATAGAAAAGATTAGAACGCGTGTACACGATACCGCCGCCAACTGTAGAATCGGTCCGGGCGCGCAGTCACCGCATCGCCGCTGCGCGCTCCACTTTAGCTCGTTTATATAAATTCTCATAAAGAACGGTCGTGGTTCAGCAGCTTCGGGTGGCGGTGTGGCAGCGACGTGGTGGGCGTGGCGGCGGCGTGTTGGCGTTGGCTTACATAAGCGCATACGGTCAATATAATGATTATAGGTAAATAATTTTATTTACAAAACCAACGGATGTTATGAACACAATTTACCTTTTTTATTATGTTTAAATACGACAAACAACATCAAATGGTGGTGAGGCATGTAGGCGTTGCGTGGGAAGCCAGCAAATGCGTTACATTACTTCTAAGTGACTTCGTGCCTCGGCATGGTAGTGTCGAATTGCAAAGATACTGTATCTAGACATTCATTCACGTTTGCTTACAAGATGCGTTATATTTGTCAGAAGACATCGCAAATGAATTAAACATCACTTATTCCTACTGAAATAATTTCAGTTTATTTAAAGGTAGGCGATTAAGAGATTAAACTAATGATATAATTCGGACGACGGTTATGACGATATCGAGTAGTAACAATAATAAGTACACTTATTTAGATATATTAAAATAATTATTATTGATGCATTTAAGCAGCGCAAATATGCAACCCTCAGTGAGAGTTATATGTTTGTGCCGTTTGCTGTCGAGACGCTTGGACCGTGGGGTCCTGAGGCCATGAGCCTCTACCTAAATTATAGAAGACGGTGATCGAGGCTTCTTTTATTGTATTAAATACCATAGATAATCTATTTATGGTATTGTTTATATAATAATGATTTTCATTGGTCCACAATTTAAATGGTTATTTAAAATTTCAATGGTCTTAGACACCAAAGACCGCCCGAAGTGGAGAAGAAAAGTAGAAAAACGAACTACGGATTTCGAAACGGACATTCCAATGTCGACATTTAATACTCGCATATTAATAATGAAGATGTATATTGACAATAATTTTCTTATTGTTCACCATCAGTTAAAAGGCTAACCTAATGGGAAAGTGATTATCCTATTTTAAACGACCCCCATGTTATATGTAGCATAAAGTAAAAACCACTGGGTAGTTGCTGAAAGAAATGAGTTAAAACATTCCGACTGTTGGCATCAGATCACTCAGTTCATTGTATAGACAGTAAAAAGACATTCTCTTCGTAGGATGAATGATTCTAAGTAATCTCCTGACGTAAAGCGGCCGCTTTTGGAGAAGATGGATTCGAGACGCTCGCACTGTGTGATACTTTATGTACCTACGCAACACATACAACTTGCGCTTTGTCAAGTTGTTGACGCAGACAACAAAATAAATGTTAATTTTTCCTATCTTAATTTTTTATGATAAGCCGATATTAGGTATTATTAGATTAGAATTTTAGTATGAAAGTAAGTATTGAATTCGATAAAACTCAAGTAACTAATCTTACCGTATATTTTTCAGCCGCAAACATTAGGTACATATTTATAATATTTCTAGAAACTTAAGTTTATTTATGCCTATGTCTTTCCATGATGTGAAATCATAATATATGCCCATGAATGTTCCACTACTGAGTTTATTACTTGAGAATTGATAAATTATAAACTGTTTATTGTCGAAAAACCAGATTACTTACATTAACACATAACAACAAAGAAAAAGTATTGACTATCTATAGACCAATAAATAAAAACAAAATGTTGCAAAAATCAAGTCCAAACTGTTACACGATGTCGTCATAAATGACTATTTTTGATTTTCTTTCAGCTTGCTGTCTGAAAATTTATTCCGAATAAGATATGGCAATATTCAATGGCTTCCAGTGATAAGGGAATAAAATAGGCGGTTTAAATATTTAAAATTCGTTTATGTTTTATTCAACTGTCTTTGATAACACTACGGACTTAGACCATACTATATTCAGTCACAATTTCTATTATTGTAACACATGCTAGTATGATTTTATTGTCTTTGTATCTTAATTTTCATATTGATTTATTTACATTTTACTCACCTAACTAATTAATATTTTTAGGATCAGTAATGTCTAGTTTAATTATGTGAACAATAAGAGTTTTCATTCATTCATTCATTCATTCATTCATTCATTCATTCATTCATTCATTCAAGTAATATGAAAGATTCAAATCCTATGCAAAAAAGAAGCGGTCTCACCTACTACTTATTAATAAACGTTGATCACTTTAAACTAGCATTCCTCACAAATTTGCATAGCGAATGGCCTCTATTTTGTTTACCTCAATAAATAAATTAAGAATTTTACGATTATTATCCATAAATATGCAATGAACCGTGATGAACGCTTCAAATAATAGAAAACACTATTTTAAACGTTTTATGTATTATTAAGAATACATAAATAAGCTAATATAAAATAATAAATGAGACATAAAATAGATTAATCTGTTGCCTTAAATTTGTTGAATATAAAAATCTAAAAATACAATATATTTTTGGTTACGCTATTAAAATGGTGTGTGCTCTACGCGGCTTATTTTTGGCAGAATGAAGCATTCACCTTCACCATGATTAGGTTTATTGAGCATGAAAATAAAGATGTTAATATCGGAGATCTTATTTAAAGAAAGCATGCCGTGACTCACTGTATAATGTCTGAACACAAAAACTACCCTATTCATTCTAGTAGGTGTATTTAATTGATAAATTTCTTCAATAAATAGAAATACATGAGAATACTTAAAAATAAAATAAAGAATGTAACAAATCGCTGTCCAGAAGTCTGGCTGCATTGCCACGCTGTATGTCAATGCCGATTCGTTGCGCGAAATACGAACTAGCCTTCTGATCACGCGTGGCATCAAAGAGTTTCTTACAATTTTTTTTGAAGAAACCCTTTGCCGATGGACCCCACGGACCTAAATTTCAACTCCAAACGGCATCAATATGTAATCGCTTCTAGGGTTCCATATTGGCCCCGTTTGAAATCTTCAGCTGTTGAAGCAGCGTTGCCAGCCCCTGACATACTGGAATATGAGATGCCGCCAGAGTGTCAACGCATGTCGCATCCCAAACAAGCGGTCTTTCACATCCTCCAAGGAATAAGTGACATTCCATCCGGCCTCTTGCCATCGTCGCGCACAAAGTAGTAGCGATTTTAGTACACTTAGGCCGATTGCATTCCATTAGTTACTCTAACGTTACTCGTATCAAGGCAACTGGTACTCCGAACTCACTCGGACAGGATTTACTAACCACGCTTTCTTTTTTAGGCTCTACTACGATCACTTTATAATTACCTACTTGCACTCACGTATGACACAAATAATATTTCCAGAAGGTCCTTAGGTCAATTGACTAATTACTGGTCATTCCACTCCCAAGAGATGAATTGATCAACACAATTTATTTCAAAAACGGCAACGCATAGCTAATTAGCAAACCTTTTATTTTTCTTATAAAATACAAATATCACATAGTAATAACAGTTATTACACATTAACCGTTTTTCATTGTGTTGTTTCTATGATGAAATAATATGGTTTCTAAAAGAAAGAATAGCTGCCGTGATAATTGGCTGAAGCTGGTTATACGAAATATTGTGTTTATGACAATGAACGTCATATTAAACCTGTACAAATTGTTTTCCTTTATTTCCTTTGACGCATATAGAAAAGTTGAAAAAGTTGATTTGAAGAATTAACGTTGCCTACATATGTCTTTAAAAAATCATTATTGAGAATTGTACGCTGCATTTTCAGCATTTACGCAACTTATTGTTGTACCGAAATTTTTTGGCGGATTTTCAATGCAATCCTTCCTTTTGACCAAAGATACCAAAAGGACTAATATTTTTTTACTTTAATATAATTTTAAAACTATTATAAACATACGAAAAGAAGTTACTTATTATGAGGGTGCTGTATCTATATTGTATAAAAAAATCACTTATGAATTAAGGAAAAAATGTTGCCATGAGCGAATCCGATGGCCACTTGTTTTTGATTATTTTAAAGAATAGTTCCTTAGTTACAGTTTTAAATATATCTAATTGTAGAGCAATGGACGTGCAAATGACGTTGACTGAGAGCCCGCACAATAAATCGTAACCACGTTAGCGGCACCGCAAACAATGTTTTGATGGATTGCGCATTAATAACACGCGCCTTCATAATCTATTCATAAACATCAAACTTTATACATCCAAGCTTATAAATACAGCAGGATTTCATGCAAAATTGTTTCGTACATAAACTAAGCAGCGGTTGAAAAATTATGGAACTCTCAAAAGACAAGGATTTGATACAAGGTTTTTTTTTTATAAAGGATGATATTCAAAATGTTTAATTCTTTAAGTGGAGTTATTTTATGTACATTTTCCAGAGCGTGTATATGAAGGCGTTTCCCCCTGGCAATATCGTGAGATTAGGCTCAACCCATTCCCCCATCCCAACACGTGAGATTTTTCAAATTGTGAGTTTCTAGTGGAAATGCATTGAATTTATTCTAAAAAATATAATTTACTAAAATGTCTACTTAGTCTTGAGGGATTATAGATAGAATACAATAAAAATAAGTTAAGTTTTCTTTTATTGTAGTCGATTAATTATAAGGTTTTGTTATCAAAACAAATTACCTACCCGGGTAAAAAAAATTATTAAAACTTTCGAAATTTTTAATAAGTAGAAATCTCCATCAATAGTTCAATAAAAACTTAACTGACTTAAAAAAAACCATTATATGTTCAAAATAAAATAAATCAGTTAATATAAAGTATATAACAAAAAAATAAACTAGCAGAGTCCTTATTAATACCTACCCTTGAAATGATTATGCTGACGCTATCTAAATTTAACCCAAGAACTTGAGATAGATAATAGATAATTCAAATATAAATTAACAAAATATTCATAATATATAATTATTCGTTTATAAAGATCAAATATGAGCATTTATTTGAATACTATTCTAACTTTCTGCCCTATGATGCATAATTGTTGTGTTAATTAATTAGTAATACAACGATTTGTCACCAATGATCCTCATTGGACATTATTATTTTTACAGAGATATAAAAAAATACTTGTTTTATTGCAAATAAAATACTGTAAAATGAATAGACCAGGACAATGAAGGAAACTTAACTTAGGTATGTTATATTCTATACCACTTATAAATAATTTATATAAGTCATATATTGAGCCTAGGTCATCGAAGTTACTTGGTAAACTTCCCAGAAGGTTTACTCGTTACCTGACTTTTATTAAAGTATTTTAGTAGAAGTTGTATAAAAATCTATGTAATTCAGAATATACGAGGAATGAATGAGTGAATAACTTTATTGCACATACATTAAAATACAATGGGCTTTTCCTAGCATCAGCCACACTCCTACGGCAAACTACCTCATAAAATCTACCTCTAAGAATTTTATATTCAAGTCATTAGTAAACTTATTAATAAGATTGAAAAGGAATGTGGTGTTTGTATTTAGACTTAATAATTTAATTTAGTTGTGTTTAGTTTTCCCGTCAGAAGTTTCACAGTATTAAACATATTGAGTTATTTATTTTAGTGCAGTGTAACACACTATTCATTTCTGTTCCTTTTTCTAGATTATAAGCATCCAGTTTTGGTTTATATTTATTGTTGTGTATTGTTAGCCTTAAATTATGGATAATCTGTCGGATACTTTTCAATAATATGACGGCCTCTGTGGTTGAGCGGGCTAAGCCTTTGCCGGCCTACCTCACTGCAACGCGGAGGCTCCGGGTTCGATTCCCGATATAGTAAATTTCGGAATCGTATTTTCTCCATTATTTACCATGGTCTGGGTGTCTGGGATCGGCCACAGATTGGACCGTTGTATATTACCCATAACACAAGCGTAACTTGCTTAATTTGGGGATATACAATGTGTGTGTTTGTCTGCCAATTTAAAAAAAAATTTTAAAAAAATTAGAAGCTTTATTCTAATCTCCGAAGTTGTTTGGATATAGGAACTAGATTAGGTAGTGAAATAAGTCCCCATAACAATCACCAGGTAGTAAATAGCCAAAGGTTAGTAAGAAAGTAATTACGTTAATGTAACAAGGTAAAAGTAAATGTTTACTTTCGTCGATTAGTTTCTAACGAGATATTATCCAGATAATAACAGCTGACCATCAAAACAATAACAATGCTAGTTAATTGGTTTTGCAACATAAAATAATTATAGTATTAGGCTGTATACCTACTTCCTTCGTCCGGTTCTGTATACCTTACATATCGCACCAATATAATGTGCAACAGATTTTGTATTAAAAATGTCTATACACAGAGAACTATATATTATACTCGATCCAATCGATCGATACACTCATAGTGTAGATTTATCGGCCTCTGTGGTTGAGGGTGAGGTCTTACGTTGCCACTGCAACGCAGAGGCTCCGGGTTCGATTCCTGTTATGGTAAATATCAGAAACGATTTTTCTCCATTGTTGGGTATGGTCTGGGTGTCTGGTCTCAGCCTCAAATTAGTCCGTTGCATATTATCCATACACAGGGTACATACATAATTCACGCCAGGTCCCTTGCGGGGAAGGCACGAACAACAGAGCGCCAATCAGGCTTATTCTTACACACCTCACTTGCTTCTTTGTCATTCATAACTCTTGTCATGCACGCTCGTCTATTCATAAGGCTCCTGACATCACCTTCTGCTAGTACACGATCAATTTTATCATGGAAGGTGTGTCGTGGCCTTCCGCGACTTCTGCATCCATCCACTTTTGCATTGTATATCTGTTTAGTCATTCTTTCATCATACAATCTTTCCACATGCCCGAACCACCGGAGCATTCCTTTCCTTACCTTCACCCCAACACAAGCGTAACTTTCTTAATTTGATATGCATATTTTTGTCTGCTGATTATCTATATTATTATTAGATTACGCTTCTAAACAGCCAGATAGCCTACATATTCTCTTTTTTTGTTGCGAATTTGGCATACAGGCAGACGGCTCCACGTACTTACTGTCACACCTACAGAGGTACCGTCACACTGGGAAGTAGTTACCGTTGCCTATAGACGTTTGCAACACCAGTGGCGAATCCAACGTGCTACCAGTCTTGAGGATGGAAGGGATGAGATAGAAGGAATGAGATAAAGGGGGTTGAATAGAGGGATCAAACGGGATAATTGGCGTAGAGGGGATATAATAGGGGAACGGAATAGCGGGGTGGAACAGGAAAGATAAGGAGAGGGGGAAGTGGGCTATCGGAGCTCTCACTCATTACTACCTTCTTGTCTTCTGTCTTATCCGTGCAAGAACGGAGAAAGAATACGACTTCCTACGACCGGCGCCAACTTCGGACTCCTAGAGAGGGAAGGCGCCAGTGCATCGACACAGGTAACGTCCCACACAAGTGGCCTTCCCAAAACTCCAGGGAATTAAAGGTTAACCGTTGGACCTCTTTCAATTGAAATAGTCTTCATATGTGACTAGCTGTTACCCGCGATATAGTCCGCATTATTTTTTTACTTTCTGAAGGAAGTCAAAACATACGTACTACGCTGGAATACATATTTCTTTAAAAAACATGTGCATCTCGGTACGCCCGACAGAAGTGACAACTTGCCTGAGAGAAAGGGAAGGCAGACAGTCTGGCGCCGTAACGCGTTACGTAACGAATCGGTTTACCCTCTCTTAAGAAGTTATCAAATAAAAAGCTCCCATATGAATTGGAGAAACTATGGATGTTGACCATACTAATTTTTATTCCCTGTTCATATTTCCCTTTTCAAAATTATTTTTTTCGATAAAGGTGGTTTATATCTTCCCGCGAATACTTTCTATCACTGATAAATTTCTATATGATTCTTTTAGCCATTTAGTCGTGAAGAGAATATATTGATATATTGATATTCAAAATAGACTAGGACTTTTTTAGGATTTTTGATGATATAGAAAAATGCCCAACCTTTTCGGCAGTTCTAACACCAATAACTATTATCTGTATATAGATAGCATCACGTTCGTGCATTGACCATAGTCTAACTGTGCTAAATTATATTATACACCAACAATAGATTGGTGGCTGAAACGAGACGTAACGACTTGATTTGAATTCTTGAATGAAAATTGGGGATTAAAATTTATATTACTAACCATATTTTTTATCTATGTATGTAAATTAAAATTACGTCTAGGCGTTTGGTGAGAAATAAAAATATACTCTGAAGAGAATTTTACTAACTGATATATTGTTAAATAATTTAAATATACTAGTGGTCGCCCGTGGTCGAAATGCGATCATAATAATTATTTTTATTAGTTTAAACATTATTAAGGTTCTGTTGCAAAGACTATACTTCTATAATCACAGATTTCGCCAAGGCTACACTGTTAATTTGACTTTAACAATAAACAAAAGAGTATATATGCGTGTGTATGTCAAATACATGGTTATGCATAATTTTTAATAAAATATTAGCATTCTTCGCTTCTTCTCTGTATAAACTATAAGTATGCGAAATTTCATACTCCTCCGCCCGCGCAATTTTCGTAAAAAGGGGTACAAAGGTTTTGTTGTTTTTGCTTTACGCATTAATATACAGAAGATGATGCATAAATATTCATTTATGTAATTTGTAATAATTTTAGTATTTAAATAGATCTCATATCATTTTCTCAACTACCTACATCGCCAGATTTGTTAAGCCTTTAAGATGGTTGCTTGGAAGAGATTGCCCTAAGCGAAAAAATACACGACGAATTGAGAACCTTCTCCTTTTTTAAGTCTCTTAATAAATTCAGACAAAGTACCCGTTACTAGTAAGTAGTAGTGTTTTCAATTAATATAAATCGATGAATGCCTCGTTTATCTTAGGCCCACTTTTATGGCAACAAGCACGAAAGGCGAGGGAAATGGGCAGCGCGAGTATGTAAACACGACTTATTCGAACATATGTTGCTTTCGTAGAACTGGGCCTAAGATAAACGCGGCATGCTTTGTCATAATATCTATTGTACAAATTAAATAACTTAAGTTGTTTTGGTTCAGTGGCAAATGTACCGGCATCACATTCCAATGACGCAGGTTCGAATTGTAATAAAAAGGATTCCAGCAATGTGGAGACGGCCAGCAGTAAAACATTTATGAGCTGAAACTATAATAGGTATAATATTTTTTCTACTTACCTAATAATAACAGAAATGCGGCGAAAACACAAGCTTTCCAACACATTTTTTAAAGTCAACTTTCACTTCTTAAAAAAATCTATCGAATATCTATGGCCATTGTTTGATTTAAAAATAGAATATGAATATATAATCACATCTTGATTTTTCGTAACAAAACTTTTTATTGAATTTATTGATATTTTTACTACTTGCTTATTAAATTATTTAGATAACATTTTATTGACCAAAGCTATTAGAATTCACGTTTAGATTTCCACGATATGTAACGTGTATTATCTGTTAACGGAAAACACGTGCGTACACGGCTAAATGTGGTACTGAACTGATCGCTGAAGGCCTTTTCATTATAAGATTTCAGTAAACAACTTTGACCGCCGATTTTCGTCCATTAGGGAGTACGGATATTAAGTTGATAAGTTAAAATACAAATAAACTTATAGATATACGTCAGAGAGCACTAGACGAAATTATTGGAAATTAAAAATCTAGCTAGGACCGTCTTAGGCATATTCTGCGCCTTAAGCTCCTATTACCAACAATAAAAAATAGCTTTTAATTTGTATGTTGCTTCGTTTTTAAGGTTTTATAGTTTTTTTACTACAGGAGTTCAGCAGACAGGCAGACGGCCCACTTGATGGAAAGCGGTTACCATTGCGTATGGGTGCTACAAATGCGCTGCTGCTCTCTTAAGAGAGACTGGAAATAAACATAAACATAGTACATACATATAAGTACAAAAATATAAATATATATACATATGTATACACACATACACATATGTATACTTATGACAATTTAAACATACATATACGCCTATAAATATAATAATACCTACTGTAGAGGTCGAGTTTCTGGACAATTAAAAAAATGCTAAAAACCTAGTCCGGGGGATGTATGAAATGAAATAGAACTAATTTATACTTTTGAAAGAAAGAAAGAAAAAAATATTTATTAGAACAATAAAACAAAGTTAGTTAAATAGAGAAAAAAAAAATAAGTCTAAATTGACCAGCCTCAGCATAATGCTAGCCAAAAAGGACTAGCGCTGTTCTTCCGTCTGGACCATAAAGTGAATTACGGTGAACAATACAACATAACAACAATATATAGTGTAATGCATTTCATTAATAAATTCACACTAAAAAAATATATGTATATAAAAGCAATAATTTAAAATCGTAACACAAACATAATATAAAATAACTGCAGCTGCAACGAAACAAATTACATATATCTATTTATAAATTGACCATATTATAATAAATTAAATAAATAAATTCATCAAATCATATAGCACTCGTGTCATGCTAAGATCACATTTTTCATTTTTTTGTTTCTCTATTTGTACGGGCTAATCTCCGAAATGAGGGAATTTTGTATATTGGTAGCATATATCCCTTGTCAATACATAGTATATACTCTTAATCCCTAAAAATTAAAGAGTTCCCGTGGGATAGTATTAAAAAACTTTACACGCGGACGAAGTTCCGGGCAGAAGCTAGATATAATAGCTTTAAGAATTATTATACACAATAGAAACGTAATGCTTCTGAACCTCATTTTTAAAGCACGGTTAGGGCTTAGCTTGTCTTATGGCAATAGGTAACTCATTCCAGAGACGCACAGCATGGACGGTGAATGAGTTATTATTAAAACAGGATGTGTGTGCTGGTGTGTTTATTCTGTATTTACTGCAGGGGTGTAAATTATGGGAACTAGATACATAGAGAAATTCGAAACGTTCCTGAAGGTAACGAGTAGGGGTAGAAACAATAAACTATAAAGTGTATAAAGAAGAGTGAAAATGTGAGTATTCCGGTGAAGATTGATGATGATGGTGAGTGATGGGCAACTGAGTTTTTTACGAAATTCAAAGACATGGTCATATTTAGTCACCTTTTAAAGACATACCTACTATTGAGGTATACAGGAGCTAATAAAATAACAGCTATTACTTTACTAATAAATTACATATAGTCTTATTTTATTATTATTATTATCAATCATTTGGCCAGTCTACTGCTAAACATACATCACAGCTAACAAATATAGCGGGTAGTATAGCTAATTATTATTATTCATAATTAAACAACAATGATAGATAAGATACACTCTTTATTTAATTAATAAACGATAAAATGTATATAATAAACTCTTTGAACACAGACATATTTGCCAATTCAGCTTCTAAATTTAAATTCCTTGTTCACAAAACACTAACAACACAACACTAATTCCATTTCTGTTATCTCCTTGCTCTTCTTCTTCTTTTACTAACTTTCTTTTCCTTTCTTGTATCAATAAGTATATACATATTTAATATTAAAGCCTAGCGATTAGAAAAAAATACCAAAATCTATTTAATAATATATTTATATTTTAATCTGTGACAGCGCTGTGGGCTGCATTCTTGATTAATATTTCATTTAGTTGTAATTTTGTGTTTAATTTTAATAATGTAGCTGTTTGTTGTTCCAATAAAATAAAATAGATAATACACATCTGTTTGTATTGACTAGCATTGCATTTGACTAGCTGACCCGGCAAACTTCGTACTGCCTCAGAATCAATAAATAAAAAACATTGATTTCTGAATGACGGGAAGAACATCAAACATTTGACATTCAAAACTAAAAAAATGAAATAAACCTCTTTTAAATTTAATTTGTTTTTTAACGACTTTTAAATTTAATTTATTTCTAAATGACGGGACGAACTTCAAAATTGTTTGCGAAATTGTTGTTTTTACTATATTTTAAACAATTGTTTTTCATATTTACTCACCTTTTAAACCTTCCCTGGACTTCCACAAATAATTCAAACCCAAAATTAACTAAATCAGTCCAGACGTTCTCTAGTTTTAGCGAGACTAACGAACAACAATTGATTTTTATATATATGGCTAGATTCGTTACCCATTTGTTTAGCGTTTAATGCGTTTAATATTCAAACATGCAGTTGTTTGATAGATGCACATTGTATCTCCTACTACAACTTATTCTACTTATCTATGTCTTTGATTGTATCAAATACGAGAAAAAGCAATTTTAAAATATCAAATATTTTCCCATGGGCTACTCTAAAAATCTCTATAAAATTTTAAACCATAAATCATTATTGGGAACTGTTATTTGAATAAGTTATTCAATAAACCAGAGAATTTGGATCATACCCAACTTTTTATATATAAGTGTATGTACATATATTTTGCTCATAGGAGTTTATAGAATGAAATATTTTTATAGATTTTATGGGGATTCCTCGCTCGTAACTCACTTGAAAGAACTGAAGCAGTTCCACAAATATTAATGTACGATGTACATTATCCCTACATACTGTTTGTGATGGTCCATATTCGTCAAAGTTTCAATAAATATTTTTTTATTTAGTTTATATTCTACAATTATAAAAATTGTAGTTATCTCTAGATTTACAAACATTCATAGGTGTACATACTTAAAATAATGAAAATGTAACCTAACCAAATATAATTAAACTAGTAAACTATAACAATGCAGTGTCTGAGATTTCAAATACATATAATACATAACTTCACGCAGTTGCGGTAGCATGAACAAAGAGCGCATTAGGCTATCTTACAACTCACTTGCTTCTTGGACATCATAGTTTTTATGCACGCTCGTCTGTTTAAGCTCTGACATCACTTCTGCGAATACATATCAATTTGATCATGGAAGGTGTGTGGCTTCGCGATTTCTGCATCCATTTTACATTGTATATTTTTAGTATTCTTTCATCATACATTCTTTCACATGCGCGAACCACGGAGCATTCCTTCCTACTTCACCCGACACTCTTTTCAGACAACTCTTTCATTATATTTTAAATCATTTCGACTTCAAAATAAATGCCAAAATTTAAAAAAAATCCGTATAGGAATGGAGACAAAATACCTCTGCCTACAGTCGGTGGCCTGTCGTAAGAAGCGACTAAACAACCCACAGACAGGTGGTCTTGTCTAGAGTATGCCGTCATAACAACCTTCAGTTTTGTTCCGGCATCAGTGCCCAGGTTCCTGTCTCCCTTAAGAGAGCAGCAGCGTATTTGTAGCATCTTTGGTGTTACAAATGTCTATAGGCGATGGTAACCGCTTTCCACCAGGTGGGCCCTCTGCCTGTCTGCTAACTCTGCAATAAAAAATATAAAATAAATAAAAAGTAATCTTTAGGGACTCCTCACACCACCCGGTACGGATTCGGCGAATAAAAGCCACAAAGAACTTTACGTCATAAGAACGTCCGTAATATCGTTGTATAGTGCCAAGAAAAACCTGATTGATATATTTATTAATTTTGTATTTAATGTCTTACACAATTAATTATTAAAAGTTTCCCAAATAAATAAAATTATAGAATGCTGACGCTCTTATGTCGCAGGTGTAACGCTCTTTTTGCCTTGTATAATATTTCTCGAAATCGCGCTGAATAATATGACGACCGCCTGCCAGCCCGGTGGTCTGACGACCTACGCAAGATCACCGGCAGGGGCTGGATGAGGAAGACAGGAAACCGGGAAATGTGGCGCGTACTTGGGGAGGCTTACGTCCAGCAGTGGACTGAGATTGGCTGAACAAGGAGTATGATGACTCCCTAAATGCTTTATTCATGCAGTATCTGAGAATATCATTAATTCTTGCCACCAGTAAAACAGCAACAGTCAGATAATAGGTGATCTGCTTGTCTAAATAATCACCACCCCTGGCATAAAGCATGCCGCTTCAAGAACCTCGCGTTTTGTTTTAGCATTAATGACATAATATTATGGTGTTTGTTTTAAGTATTGTACCTACTATTAATTCGCATTCAGCAAAATAAACTTTCCTTATCTTTTATACACCACGCACCGCAATGCTGATTTTCTTTGAACTCAAAGAAACTTGTTCACTACCAAAAACAATACCTAAGCCATTATGAAATATACCTAATTAAAATAATCTACACTCTATACTAAATTATACCTATTACACACGATGACAGGTCGTAAATAAAAGCATCGACAAACAGCTTAATTGAACTATGATAACATACTAAAACATTATAAAAGACTTACGTTTGTAAATGAATTTACGATTTGTTTCTAACGCATGTACTTTATACCTAATAATGTAAACAACAAATTCATATGCTCAGATTTTAATGAAGACAAAGAAAGAAAGTAAATTAATTTATTTGAAGAAATAGCGACGCAATTGCTTACGTATTTTATGATTCTAGGGGTCGCCCAGTGGTCGAAATTCGACTAATGTAATTTAAATTACAGATTTGAACATTATTAAGGATCTGTTGTCAAAGACATATGTACTTCTATAATCACAGATTTAGCCAGGGCTACAACTGTTAACTTGACTTTAACAATGCGGATTGTTCACAAAAAATTACCCTCTGGTTTTATATTTTTGTTACGTAAAATAGGGTATTTTAAGATACTAATTTGAATATTTTTGTATTTAAAGCGTTAGTTTTTTTATAATTTGATTTTAAAGTTATTTCTCCGATGACGTCATAAGGCACAAGTTTAGATTGATTTCTTTGCCTAGAAAACAAAAATAATAAAAGCAAGTTTTATCTATATCTAATCATAGTAATCTGTGCTACTTATTTAAATATCACTGTCACTACTCATTACGTATCGTGATCATTTTAGTGTATTTTGACGCTAGGCTTATAATTTTTCGTGTTCAACCATTATTATTTTCTATAGTTATCGTTAAATTTTTAAAGTGGTCTTTAGGGAAAATCCATGTTACATAACTTAAATCAAATAATGTACAGCTAGATTTTTTTTACACCTGAAGCAGGCAAACAGCCAGACGGCCGCACTTGTTGGATTAGTAAGGTCAAATAAAGGTCAAACGCATTTCTTACAAAATACAAGAAGATCGTACGTTTTTTGGAATTTTAACTAGACAGAAATGATTAGGGACACTGTTCTTCGAAATGGTTTTTCAAATAGCCAGATTGAAAAAAAGTGAACAATCCCCATTAATAAAAGAATATATATGCGTGTATATGTCAAATATATGGTATGTAATGTATAGTGTATGTAATGTTTTTCTATTGATTTAATATACTTTTTATGCATAATTCAAAAAAAAAATATTTGCACTCTTCTGCTCTATATAAACTATACATGTGCGAAATTTCACACTCCTCCGTATGCGCAATTTTCGTAAAAAGGGGTAGAAAGGTTTTGCTTCAAATATTAATATAGTGATAAATAGTATAGAAAATGTCAAGTTTTCTCAATTTGCACGCCGCATTTTCAGCAAACAAGCTTTGCACTCAGCTTATTGCTGTGCCAGAATTATATCCGATACAACGCAGATTTTCAGTGTAAAACTTTCCTATGGTGTGATACCAGAAATAACACGAATATATCTATAAATGTAAATGTATATGCAACTAATTTAATTAATAAACGATAAAATTACACCCACTTCCACGGCATCAAGCAGGGAAGTACAAAGGGTGATCGGCAGCGCGATTTTTTTATAGCGGGAGTACAGCAAACGGACTATCAGTCCACCTGTAGAGTTATTCACAAACTTCAGGAAAGTTCCCGTGTCTGAATAGGAAGCTCCCGAAGATCAATTTGCAATGCGCCGGAGTGTGAAACGCTATTTACAAATCCTGTCAGAATTAAAGGTTTCAGAAAATGCCGGAGGACAAAAAGTAGTCCCCTGGCAGTGGATGCAGTGGATGAGGCCGCTGGGTCACCGCCTGTCAGGGCCAGCGGAAGGGTTGAGCCATATAATCGTGGTTCAGTGGGAATCCTTAACTGTGGTATGGCACTAGCATCTTTCTGCTTAGAGGTGCCAGTGCCATCCGGTCTGGCGAATCCTACACACCCTCTGACAGCCCTCAATGCATTTTCTCTCGTTAAAAAAAGGGGGTTATGTACAAAGGACCACTTTGGGACCTATCCCAGACAACCAGACCACAGTAAATAACGAAAAATTTGTTTTACGAAATTTACCAAGCTAGGAAGAGAACTCGGAGCCTATGGCCCGTTACTCCGCGAACATCACATTTCCTCAAATTCTTTACCCCCTCCCTTGTCACATTATGTTACACTTTACACTAAGCAAACGTCGTCCCTGTATACGAACTTATTTAATTAAGGGCGTCTAATAGAAAAACATGTTTATAAAAAATGATGTTACTTCTAAGAGCTACAGATGATTTAAAAAATATCATTAGCTAATATTACTAGTCTAAAAATTTGTTTAACTGAATAACAGTTTTATTAAAAGCTTTCGTACGTATTTAGTTCACTTTAATACTGATGAACAGTTCAAAGCCGCCAGTGGCAGACAGTTGAGCTTTTAACTGAAATATAACGCTGCCAACAAAAACACTGGCGAACAAATGTAAGATTTCAAAACAATAATTAATTTGCATACAGTTAATGTAGCTGCATGAGTCGTGGTAGTTTACTGACATCCCAAACAAAAAGGGTTCGGGTTCGAACCTGAGAACAAACCACACACAAGTGCACGACTTTGTGTGGTTTGTTTGAGAAGCTTTCCCGATGACAACCCTTACCACCTCCCACAACCGCAGCCTGCGGTTGTCTAGCTCTTAGTATTACTTAGACAAGCCCCGGTCCAAGTCGTAGGAAGCGGTATGGGCGACCATCAGCAAACATTCTACGCTTATACTTTGGCAGGTTTTAATCTAATATGCATAATGTTATATTTGCCACCTTCTAAGAATGAAGGACAACCAACGGGATGAAACCTGCATATCGAAACAAATAATGTGTCGAACGCTCCTGTCTGTCAGTTCACCTATAAAACGGGAGGCACGAACCCAGCAATGGGAGCGTTATGGGCTGTTATTACATATTTTATACATAACGTAGGTACAGCGAGAGGATGAAAAAGGATATTTTTAAGGTTTTAACGCCTAAAGGTTGAAAGAAACCATTGTCTAACTTTGCTGCAGCAACTGTTCCGGAAACCAAGACAAATACAAGAAGTCCCTTATTGGTTCTAGTAAGAAAGAAGAATGATGGAAGGATGACAAACGCCCAATAACAAAGTCGTGGCACTGCAATTGGTGCCACTATGCCATTCTTTTTATATAGAAACGACCCACAGCCAGGTGGTAAGGCATTTGCCCGACTGGATGGTTACTACACCTAGTCTTAAGTATGTCGCCATAACAACCTTGAGTTGTGTTCCGACTTTAGTGACCAGGTTCCTGTCTCCCTTAGGAGATTAGCAGCGCATTTGTAGGACCTTTGGTGTTGCAAATGTCCATAGGCAATGGTAACCGCTATCCATCAAGTGGGCCGTCTGCCTGTCTGCTGAACCCCTGCAATAAAAATAAATAAATAAATAGAACTAGAGGTTCCGGCAGATTCCAGCGCCACCTACCGGGTCTAATTGTGATTCAAACCACAAATGATGATTAGGTTTCCATATGTTTAGCCATCTCGGACTATATATTTTTGATAGCTAGTTCATTGATGAAGCGTGTAGAAATGCTAAAAATATTTATTTACGTTTTATGGTCTAATTTTCAACAGGCAGTGTTGGATTGTAGCCAAATATTTATAAAGATTTCATATGAGGAAAAAACAAAGGAAATCGTTTGAATTTTATATAATACTATTTGTTACGCTGTGATGTTTTCGGTTATGATTCAATAAAATAGTCACGTTATATAATTAAGGAAGAACATTCAATATAATATTGTCTAACATACTACCATTAAGGTGCCATTCCAACCTCGGTTGCAGGCTGCAGATGCAGGCTGCGGATGCAGGTAGCACACGCATGACACGCAGCCGCTGCCTGCATTCGCAGCCGGAAGTGATTCCGAGGCTGGCTGCACGTGCTGCGGCAGGCAGCAGGTGGCGGCCAATCGCTTCCAATATTTTAGAATGTCGGACGTGCGGAATAGTCGTGAGAATAGTTTGATCTTTTATTAGAAGACGAAGAGGATGATGATGATATGTTGTCATTGTTAACAAGCCAGAGAAGAGTAGCCACACGTCCTTATATAATATGTAGACCCACTGATGGAAGTTATTCAATACTAATTAAGAAACACTTGAAGTACAATGACGATCAGTTTAGGAATTATTGTCGACTTAATAAGGTTGGAGTGACGTAACTAAGCGCGGATCGGCTTGCAGCCGCAGCACTACTGGTCTGCGATCGGCTGCGGCTGCAAGTTGCAGCAGCACTTGCACCCGAGGCTCGGCAGCACGTGCAGCCGCATTCGGAATGTTTTTCACAGAAATCTATACTACTACATAGGAAACCAGTCGTGCAGCCACAGCCGGCTTCGTGCAGCCGCATGTGCTGCCTGCATCCGCAGCCTGCAGCCGAGGTTCGAATGACACCTTTAAGGTACAAATAATACAGATTAGAGATGTACAGATTCTAACTACCAAATCATAAGCAGCGAATAAGTCCCGTTTTTGTCCAAGCGTTTGAGTATGAGAGGTAGTACTCTAGAAAATGGCTGCGTCAATGGTTTATTTTACTCATTATATCGAAATGAGTCTGATTGTTATTATTCATTTATTTATTAGTCTATCTATTTTATTAACGTAATAAAATCTGGTGATGTGTCGAGTTTGTACAATGAACTTGAAAATGACAAAAATATCATGGAGCTAATTTGGACCAGCTATTTTAAAATGCAACTTTTACACTTTTTGTCTAAGTGTATCGGTATATTAGGGGCTGATACCGCGGTATTTTGAAATGTTACCCTCAATCTTTTATAGATAATATTATGTTTATAATAACGTACCTTATATATCTTTGTCATAAGTTTGGTTAAATAAATTTGAATGATGTACTTAGTAAATAATAAATACTTATTATCTATCCAGGTTTCTATAGTGCTAGTGTGGTGGATAAGCCGCCACAACAAGCCGCAAGTGGTTCTTTGGTAAACTTTTTAATGGAGAATCAATGCTGGTGACACCTCACGAGGGACATGGATTAATTGCTCTGACGCAATCTAGAGTCAACATTGCCCTGGTTCGTGTTACTTTACTACTTTACATTGTTTTATATAAACGTAGTTTATGGTGCTCCGTTTTAGTGATCGAGGGGAATTTTGATATATGACTTTGTAGCAGCGAGGGTAGAAGGTTAAATAATATTTCCGATGGCAGAGAGTAGTATTCACTGTAGAGTTCTGGTGTGAACTGAAGTGAACTCATTTATTTTGGAAGCGGTAACCTTAGGTACAAATAAACAAGTCGTATTTCTAGTACATCGTATAGCACAGTGTGTGAGCGGGACGAATGATGTACGAGTGGGATAGAGCAACTATTAATATGTGCGCTCGCGTGTTGCGCTAGCCAGGTTTAATTTTTGCGAACCGCCGATCCCGGCCGGCCGGGATCCTTCCCCTCGGGTTTATATTACCCGTCGCCCGTTCTCAATTAGCTCATTGTGCCGCTCTATGGTGGGCATCATCAGATTCATCCCCCTCTCATGGCAACAGTCCAGTCGGTAAAACGAGGTAAAACTCCCTAGGGAGCTCCCTCGCGCAAGTTGTCCCTGGCCCCGAAAACCCCGGTAAAGTTGTGAGGTGTTCCGACCAACAACATAAAGTCAAGTCAAATAAAAAAAAGCGCTAGCCAGTAGTGCAGTAGTGCGTTGTCCGTTGCGATAACAGGACGTATGCAGCTCCCATAACTTTTTAATATTATTATGGCAGTATATATTTAAGTTTGATCATGATCTCGTCTAAAAAAGCCGTGGTAGAGTAATGGCTAGCTCACGTGTCCCAAACGCAAAGCGCGTGGGTTTGAATCCTAGCCGGGACGCATACACCTCTTAAGTAATTTTCTGACCTAACGTGCATATTACAATTATCATGAGTTTACAACGTGGAAGGAAAACATCGTGATGAAACCTGCACATAGAGATAACCGATGTGTCAAACCCGCCAATCCACCTTGGACAAGCGTAGCGGGTATGCTGTTCGTTCTCATATAGTGGGACGCCCGAGCCTAGCATTGGGACGTTTATTATTTAGTTATATTATATCATGTCACTTGATGTTGAATGGAGATAAAGACTAGGACGACGTACCCTTACCTAGATGGTACCTATTCACATGGGACCACTCAGGTTGTATGTATCGGGAAAAATAAGACTAAATATAAACAAGCGCATTTTAAATACAAAAGTTCCCAAGCCACACATAAGAAAGTGTGAAAAGCTTTCCTCATTATGTGAATAACATAATGAGGAAAGCTATACTAGATGAAAATTAAATATTGGAATATAACTAGACATAGTCTCACAGGCCTGAGCATCAATATGGGAACGGACAGTGAAATCCACTGAGATACTTTTTCATCTTAAAAAATGTTGCAGCCTCTTTTCTCGTAAGAGATTATGTATGTTCCTTGCACGTTGATTCTGTAGGAGCGTACATACTTATGACGTCTGGAGGAGTTTTTGGCGGAAACTGAAAGGAGATGTTGTGCTGTGTAGTTTTGTTTTCTAAAATGTGTATATATACTCTAAAATGAACAATATTTGTAGGGTATTGATAATTTTTGAGTAGTAATTATGTGCTTTTGTGAAAAATGTGAACTGTATAGTCAAATGTGGTCTTTTAAATTGTCACAAGAACTCCGTTGAATGGCACTAGCTGATTACTTACAGTTCAGCTGTGCTACACATAGGCCTAAGAAAATGAAGAAACTATATTGTAATCTAAGATCTGGCATAAAGGCCTAGCTGCCAAGCCATAAACCTAAATAAATAAATTATGACGCCTGCTCACGCTATGCCACAGATGATGGCAAAAAATGTTCCGGGTACATCCGATTTCTCCTTTAAGAACAATAGAAGAGCGGGGAGGGATCGGCCGCCACCCAAGACGGCGTAGTCACGCCACCTTCATTCATCATTCCTTGTTTCTCCTTTCAGCAATCAACATATACACACGCCATAATTATAAGTAATATACTGTATAATAAAAAAACTGTGTTTATATGTACCACACGTACAACGGCATAAATTTGTACAAGTAAAAAGAAACAAATACCAGTAACTAAAACTACTTTAATCATGATATTTTAAAAATAAGGTAGATAAACCGTTGATAAACAGATAACACTTTATTGTACACCAAAATAAACAAGTACAAAAATCCAAATTTACAATTTTTCTAGGCCATACAATAGACAGTCTTATCGCTTAAAGCGATCTCTGCCAGGCAACCTAAGTTACAGGAATTGCTTAGTTAGATATTATTTTAATGTTTATTTTTTGCCAATATTTTTTTATTTTTTATTGCAAGAGTTCAGCAGACAGGCAGACGGCTCACTTGATGGACAGTGGTTACCATCGCCTATGGACATTTGCGCTGCTGCTCTCTTTAGGGAGCCTGGAACCTGGTCACTAATGCCGGAACACAACACAAGTTGTTATGGTGACATACTTTAGACCAGGGGTGGTAGCCATCCAGTCGGGCAAATGCCCTACCACCTGGCATAACACTTACTTCCCGTTGGCTCGGCGACTCAAACTGAGTCTCGGCCTCCGAAACGAGAGTATGCCACTTTTCTCGGTGCTGTGCAGTTTCTTGCCAGTTACTGGCTCCTAGCTCCGACAGGTTAGCCTCTACTCTGTCCTTCGAGCGATATTTAGGACGGCCGACCGGCCGCCGACCTGCCGGCCGTCCCAAATATGCTTTCCTCACGCTGCGATCGTTTCCATCCGTTCTACGTGACCGAGCCAGCGGAGACGGTGAGCTTTGCCAATAATAGTAGAATTTATTGTAAAACGTGTCCGCACCTATTAGATACCTAAAATAGTACACAGTGCTCGCTTTTTTTAAGGTGAGTATACAAATTTTACGACATACGAAACAAGGACTCGCGTGAATAAATGCCATTAAAGTTTTAATGGCCATGGATTCTGTCTTTGATGGACTGTTTCGCTACAAACGTGATTTAGAACTTATTTATTGACGTCGAAGAGATTTCTAGTAGGTAAATTTGACTAATTGTTATTTAAGAATTGTTTTAATGCGGAGAAAACTCTTACGTAAGTATACGAAATGTAAATTTTCTTACATGTTACGAGTTACAGGACTCGAATTAAAAATGCCGTTGTAATTACTATAGAATTTATTAGAACTATACAAACACGTAGAACACAGGTGCAAATATACCTGGACACAACCAGTTCAACTGCACGATTCAATAACATGTGCAAAGTCCTCACTATATAGCTTATCGAATGTACACACGTCTTGCTCGTATCGTAATCGTCGCTTGACTGCCTCAGCCCTCCGTTCCGGCATTGTTTTATACTAAACTATACAATACAATACTCGACCGTGTGGACTAATTTTTCCAAGAATCAGACCTGACTAACGACTGTCATAAAGGATTACAATACAGGCTGCTTTTCTAATTACAAATTTTAAATACAAAGTAAGCAAAAGAAGTCCAAAAGCCGAAAAGGTAATAAACTGTAGGTGGGCATTCACTTTTGTCGGCGTGTAACAATACTCATATTATAAGTTACTGCTCATTAAGGCTCATATTATAATTTTAAATAAGTAAACTGCAGAAGGAGGCGTTTTTAAGTTGTCGCGAGTTTACCGTTCGACCTTTAGACCATTTTTCAGTCACATCACAGAAGATGAAGATTTCATTTTTCTTATTTTCTATATTGTTACGAGCCTCACAGAACTCGAATTAAAATGCCGTTGGAATTACTACAGAGTTTATTAGAACTGTACAAACACGTATAAAACAGGCACAAATATGACTGGACACAGCCAGTAGAAACTGCACGATTCAATAACACGCGCAAAGTCCCTCACTATATCGCTAATCGGAGGTACTCCACAGGTATTGCAAGTATCGTAATCGTCGCTTGACTGCTCCACCCCTCCGTTCGGGCATTGTTTTATACTAGACTGTATAATACCGACAAAGGGGCCGCGTGCACTGAGTTAATTCGCACATCTGCCAAGTTTCAACCCAATACCAATAAAAACATGGATTACTTCGACATTAATGACGGCCATAAAATAAGTGCGATAACAATAGGATGTTTTTCTTAATTGCAAATTTTAAACACGAAGTAAACAAAAGAACTCCGAATGTAGGAAAGGCAATACTGCGTAATAAGGTAATACTAAAAACTGCGTTTTACGACAGCCAGGTGTGCTTTCTTTGTCGGTATGTAACAATATTACCTAAGGCGAAAACATTTTGATATTGTGCTCATTATAAACTTCAAATTCTAAAGTTTTTTTATTTAAACAAAGTTCCACTGGAGAACATTTTTGAAGGTCATACATTTGAGTTAAAAGGGAGTCTTTTTCCTATTCTATGTAAAGTTGTATACGGCAACACGATATCGCTATTTAAGGCGAAGAATCGGCAAGAAACTCCCAAGCAACACGTCTAGCTGAAGATTCTTTTACTAGACTAAAGGAATTCAAAGGGTTTTGGTCCTTTTGAACCTTCTCATTATACCCATGATGAGTAGCGCAAACTTAAGGAGGTCATATTTAGAAATGCAATATTTAGCAAAAATAATACAGTAAGACGTGGACTCTTCATCAATCGAGCACTCACGCACACAGATTTAAAAGTATACAGCAAAATAACTGCGCATTTTACGATCATTGCGCTGGATTCGAAGCAATCATAGTGCGCAAACATTGGCCGCGCTCGAATTATCAACAAATATTTGTTAACACACATCGGGGATGTAATAATTGGTTATCTTGTCGAACGGTTTGACTGAATGTATACATTATAATATATTGTTACGAGTTGCAGGACTCGATTTAAAATGCTGTTGGAATTACATATACAATTAATTATAACTATATAAACACGTATAGCACAGGTACAAATATAACTGAATACAACCAGTACAAACGTAATGCACGATTCAATAACACACGCAAAGTCCGTCACTATATAGATTATCGGATGTACACGCGTCGTGCCACGCTTGTGGTTATCGCTTGAATTCTAATCTCTCCATTGGGGCATTGCTTTATACTGTACAGTTATAATGTCTCTCGACCGCGTAGACTGAATTTCTTAGAATCACACCTGGCTAATGACTACCATAAAATATTACAATTTATAATAGGCTATTTTCTAATTACAAATTTTAAACACAAAGTTAATAAAAGACTAAGTATAAATGCCTGTGTGAATTGGTCTTTGTCAATCGTAACTATATAATGTAATAAATATAGTCTATTTTTCTTATTTATGACATACATTTATTTATTTATGTTTTAAATTTATCATTGATATTATTTACTGTCTTCACCGTCGCTGTTATGTTTTAATAATTTCCTTAGTTTAGGCAACCTGCCCTTTCAACATTTATTATACCTAGTTTTTCAGTTTTTATTTTTTGTTGAACAATAAAGTCTTTTCATTCATTCAATAACCTGTCAGGAATGTCGAGTTTGTACAATGCATTTGAAGATGTGAAAAAACTCAAGGGGCTCTTCGGACCAGCAGATTCCGAAAACGCAACTTACAATTTCTGTCTGTCTGTTAGAACATCACGTGAACCTCAACACAGATCAAGAACTAGCTTATATCCCGATTAAACTCTTACGATACTGCTTATCCTGATAAGTGACGTCGCTTCCATGGAACCGATGAAAATACATAGCTCTGTGGTCGTGTCTTTTTTTATACCGCCGTTGGAAATACGTTGTAATCAGAAAGTTCTGAAACCATTGTCAGTGGCACCTCAGATGATCTACCACGCATGTTTGAATCCCACAACTTTTCCTAAAATTGGTAACCAAAATTAACAGTGGCACGTTTATAACAATTCAAAAAAAAATGTAGAAATAAATAGTACAATTATTGGATTACTTAACTCTGAGTGCAGCTGAGACGTAGCCTTAATCGATCTCTTGGTAGTTTACCAATAAAAGTATAATAGATAATAAGTTATATCGCAAATAATGTATTTTAAAATGTCGCCTAAATACTAATATCGCTAAAAATCGGTCAAATGGAACAAACACTCTGTTAGATGGCAATCAAATTGTAATTTACGATGTTTGTGCCGTTAAAGGGTTATAACAAAGCCGTATTGTTACGCCATAAACTTCGCCATTAAATGTGGACAAGGGTTGTACTTGAAGGTTTTAGAATGAACAAAGTAAACAACAACAGGTTGAATACCTACATAACTAAAATTAATAATTTAGGTTAAGGGCGCGTTCCTTCAGTATCTCATAACGCCTAAAATGCTCCGTCTGCCGTTCCACAAGGCTGCCGCGGTCGTTAAGATTGTGGAATGGTGGCGAAAACGTCACTAACGATGTCATCATTTCCGATCACACAACGCTCACAATGACCCTTGTCTTCTGCCTTGGTGATGCCAAGGTCTATAGATGACAGTAACCGTTTCCGTAAGCTGGACAATTTGCTTTTTTGACAGCTGCGTAATAAAGGATTATTTGATTTCGATGTTAACTCCTAAAAGGGTCACCAAAGTTAGCCCCCAAATATTGTTTTCGTTTTTCAATTTTTTTCTGTTAATTTGTTTGTTCATCATTTGTTCGCTGTTAATATTTTTTTGTTCTTCATTTATTTATTTTAAAAAAATATACCCTCTAATTAGCCCCCCAATTAAATAATTAATAATGTTTTATTATTAACATTTTATTGTACTAACAAGTCTACTTTACTACTTGGTTTGTGTTCAGCATATCAGTTTCCAAACGAAATGTTGCGATTTCCTCAAAGTTTTTAGTAATTTTATAAACAATGTTTTTAACTTTTTTTTAAAGTAATATAGAGCCTCGGGCAACGTTTTTACTTTATTAGCTTTACCCATTCAGCGAGGTTATGTGACCAGCTCCTTTCATGTGCAGTACACATGTTTTGCATACATATATCAGACTAAATAAAATAGTCAATTAAACAAACACACAAACAAACAAAAATGAGTAATTTCGAAAGAGATCAAACGTATTTTATGCACGAACAATCGAAAATAAATATTTACGAGTCATTATTGACGTAAAAGTATTAAAAATTGGAACAGGGAGGGGGGACTAACTTTTTATTTATTTTTTTAATAAATAAATGAAGAACAGAACAACCAATTATTAACAGTGAACAATTAAGGACAAACGATGAACACGAATTTATAGAAAAACAATTGAAGATAGAGATAGAAAAAAAATCGGGGCTAACTTTGGTGACCCCTCTAAAAATAGTTGTAATTCCTATTAGTGCCCTATACTAAATATAAATAATATATAAATTACAATAAAGACGATAACGCCATCAAGCGGTAAATAGCGGCATCACTCAAATAAATAAAATATAGAGCCATCTATTAGCATTAGTACTAAATTAAAATCATAAACAATAACTTAGAAAGTTAGAACCATAACTTTCTAATCTTTTATTTGTTAGTTATGAAGTACATACGGAGTTTTTGGCGGGAAATGAAACCTTGTGTTGTACAGTATTTTTCAAAAATGTGCAAAATCACTCTAAAATCATTAATAATTTTATGATATTAATAGTTTTTGAGTAGTGGTTATGCATTTTATAAACAAATGTGAACTATATAGTTAAATGTGGCCTTTGGAGTTTTCACAAGAACTCCGTTGAATGGCGTCAGTTGTAGCTTACAATTCAACTGCGCTATACGAATAATACATCAGAATTGGCTGTATGGAATAAAGATTCCTTTGCCTGCCCTTTTGGCGAATTCTACTACTACTTGAGGTACCTACTTTTTTTGGAGTTTTTAGCGGGAACTGAAAAGGGACTTTGTTTTATGCCGTTTTATTTTCTAAAAATATGTAAAATTACTTTAAAATGAGCAATAGTTGTAGGATACTTATAGTTTTTGCTAGTAATTATGTGTTTTTGTGAGAAATGTGAACTGTATAGTCAAACGTGACATTTCGAGATTTTCAAAGAGCTCCGTGGAACGGCGTCAGTTGTAGCCTACATCATTCTCTGTCTACGCCTACATCCAAGAAGCTTGTGTAAGCTTCTTGCCTACATCCAACTGCGCTATCAGGCTTTAAACATCAGAATTGCCTGTATGGACTTAGATTCCTTTGCCTGGCTTTGTGTCGAATTCTACTACTATTACTTGAAATGAAGTATTTTTTAGCGTAATTTTTAATGATCATTGTAGTAATCTTTAAATTTTATTCAGTAATACATAAATATTTAAAACTATTAAATGGAAGTTTTATTACCTAGTATTTTGTCTATGCACTGCTCTATTATTTTGCGCCTGCGCTCTTGATGGTCTACGCGACGTACCTCCAATCTTTTGTGGAAAATTTGAAGTTTGTTGTTATTAGTGACAACTTATAATTCATAATTATTTATGAAAGCTTCGTGCTAATTATCATTCCAAGCGCGGGGCAAGATTTCACAGTGGTGGTTAGCCTGGATGCGTTCAGTCAGGCACTATAATTCGAGCGGTGTACGGTAGCCATCTTGGAATCGAACAAAGCTTCAGATGTGTAGTTCGTCTGTTTATCAATAATTTTTGTGCATTTTACTGTAAATAGTTTGTATGTTTAGGATATGTACGGAACGTTCGTCCATATGTGTAAATAGCTATGGCAGCGACAAGGAAATTACAAGGTAATTTGTCATGATAACAGGTTAGAGATTGATTGACCCTTAGCGAAGTAGGTACGTGTTCCTGTGCATTATTGTCAATTGAGGGGAACTCTATCTTTTCGGGGGCTTGGAGAAACCTAGGAACCACGAGAAACACTCCTTTCATGTCATATTTATAAACTAAAAACGTAAAGAGGGTTGAGAACTCTGAATGAGCGCGACGCTGTTTACTGTTGTAGCAGATCTTTCAGGGTTTATTAATGACTACTGAATTGAATACAAGACTATTCTCAAATAAAAAAGGTGTGTTCCTCTCACAATGTTGATAAAATACGAGGTTGTTTATTACAAGGTGGGACAGAACAGGTTTTAGTGCATTAAAATTCGAAATGTGGGGGGATAGAAGACCTTTATGAAGTGAAGTGCCCGTTATATAGACATGTCTTAGCATTAAATTACGATACAGTTGTTGAGGAACAGCTGGCCTTTTTTAGTCACCTGTAATGTTAATGTTTTGTCACTAGCTGTAATGAGTTTATATCATATTCCTTATATCGCCAGCCATATGGTCTATATTATTGCGCTTCGTTCAATATTATTAATTTGGGAATAGTAGGTCCATTCAAAGAAATATAGTTTAACAGAAACTTATCTGTTGTGTTTTAATACAAATTATGGTATTTGGGATTGTTTATCATTTCTAAACATAATTTTGTCAATAATTTATAACTTCATTGCTAATGATTTAAGCTTTGGGCCTATTATTTAAATATTGCATCAAAACAATATATTTCTGGAAATAATTGAAGTGTAATCAAATAACCTTGTAAACATTTTACTTTTAGTCCTCCAAGAATTATAACCTCGCATCATATATCAGTGCCCCCGAAATATTCTAAAACTTTCCTATTTACCAGGATTAAAAGTATCAAACATTGTCACTGTTATCAGAAGTAAGACCAAAATTCAATATGTTGTTTTCCGTAGGACCTTTAAGAAGGAACTATTATCCAAACAATCACTTTCACATTTGTATATTTATTATTGTACATTAAGACAAAAAAAATACCAATCAGATTACCAACTAATTTACTTTAGTGTCATTTAGTTGTTTAAAATCATATAAAATTTTCACTCGTATTCCCCAGGAATTGCATTATGGAAGTATTTCAATTTAATTAGGAAATAAATTGCTTTCAAATTTAAAGTACCTACTTTCCTTCTGAAGTTAGAAAAAATAGCTAAAATTTCTCCTCAGAATTGTAGCTAAGAACGAGAAAGACCACTCTAAACTGCTTTTAAAAAGACAATACCTCACCATCTGTGAGTCTTTGTAGGTCTTCTCTATGTAGTTTCTTATTTGTTATCTATAGAATAATCCTGAAGACTCTTATTATATTTAATTGTGTTATTTAAGAAATATTTTAGTGTGATAAGGACAGATTAAAAATGCAAATCAAGTATTTAAAATGCTAAACAGAGTTTATAGTTAATTAGTAACTTTTAGCTCAAAGAAAGATGTTTGTCTTAGTGTTAGTTTGTCACTATTAAATTTTGTAGTTTATAGAATATTTAGTACAGTGACATACTAACACCTATTTATCTTTAAGCTAATCAAATTGTTATAGCTAAGAGACAGACCACTCTGGGTACACTTCCAGTAACTCCAGACCAGTGTAAACAAACAAAAAGTTTGAACAATAAACACACCCATGAAGACGCTCATAATTATATACTCAGAGAAATCTCTAAATTTTGAACATTGGTCACTTTTATTTATTACATTTTAATTCAATTTATACTGTAAAAGTAACTTTATCAGTTATAATTTGAATACAATTAACATGTTGTTTTGGATTACAGGTGAAATAGACAGGTGTTTAAAAAAGGTGACGGAGGGGGTGGAAACCTTTGAGGACATCTGGCAGAAGGTGCACAATGCAACAAACAGTAACCAGAAGGAGAAATACGAGGCTGACCTCAAAAAGGAGATTAAGAAACTCCAGAGGCTACGAGACCAGATCAAATCTTGGATTGCGTCTGGAGAAATTAAGGATAAGAGTACACTTTTAGAATATAGGAAACTAATTGAAACGGTGAGCATAATTTACATATGAATTTATATTTTTTATTTCATACAAGTATCCTACAGTAAATCTATAGGATTTACTGTAGGATACTTATATTTTCTTATATTGTCTTTGTCGTCCGTGACCACGGCCACTGAAAAGCGGCCAAAACGTTGGATAAACCAAAATCAAATAAATTACCGTGCTTAAAACCGTTAAAACATAGTTTTATTTAGGATACTTATACATAGGAAATAGTACAATGTTATACACCTAAATCAAAGATTGGATACTTAACAAACAATAGCAAATTGATCATACTAAATCATAATCCGATCTATTGTAGAACTATAACACTGCTGATGTAAAACCTTAAAGTAAATAAGATATTGGAAATATAAATGTTGTCCTCCTTTTGAAGCTGTTATTATCCTTCTAATTTTATAAATGCCAAAGTTTGTAAAAAAAAAGTTACTCTTTCATGCAAAAACTACTGAATGGGTTCTGATGAAACTACTATAGCTTACACATCAGAATAACACAGGATATAATTTATAAAGATATAGTGTGAATTATTCAAAATATAATGATTTCCATCACCACAAGGGTGAAACCGCGTGTGTTTTAAATAAACACATGCCTTTGTCCAGATTTAATTAAGGTTATCTTTCCAAGTAAAACAATTTATATATGAATGATAAATTTGAGTAAATTACAAATTTAATAGTCTGTAAAAAATAAGGAAATGTATAGGGTCTTTTTTGCCATAATATAGTACTCTTAATTATTTTAATTCATTATTTTTAAATAGTGGGGGTAAATAATAAATCGGCAGACAAACATGTATGTATATTCCCAAGTTAAGCAAGTTTTATTATGGTATTATATGGTTTTAATTTTAATACTGCAATGACTAGTCTGTAGAAGTTTTTTATCAGTATTAAAAATAGGATTGTATGATAATAAAAAAAAATGTAAAATTTTCATACAAAATGTATAGGATAAGTCTGCAATTCCTGATTTTTCTAGGACTTCAACCTAGGTTAGTCCTTTGGAAGTTTTTGCTCAGTATCAGAAACAAGTCGATTGGCACCAAAAAATTTCTGTATTAAATGGCCATTTTCTTACTAACTACATTTTTTTTAAAATCTGTAAATGGTGATCAACATTTCACAAAAAATTATGAATTTATTTCTTGAGACCATTTTAGTATAGTTGCAACAGTTAATAATACTTCTCCTTACTGCCCCACTGAAAGTTTCCACCTATATAATATGCTTCTCTACTAAATTTTATCCATATGACCAGTAGTTTTTGAAAAAAATTGCGGTGATGTACCAAACAGATGGACATGACGATATTATAGTATATGGTTTCGACATTTGCCTAATTATTATAGCAAAACACAACAACCCAAGCCAGGTGGTAGGGCATTTGCCAGATTGGATGACTACCACCCCTGGTGTAGAGCATGTCACCATAACAACCTTGGGTTGTGTTCCGGCATTAGTGGCCAGGTTCCAGTCTCCCTTAAGAGAGCAGCAGCACATTTGTAGCACCTTTGGTGTTGCAAATGTCCATAGGTGATGGTAACCGCTTTCCATCAAGTGGGCCGTCTGCCTGTCTGCTGAACTCATGCTATAAAAAAATATTAAACCAGATAATGCCCTAAAAACCTTTATAACTATTATCCTATGTTAGAACTAGTCACAAATGTTGCTATTTTGGTGGAATACATATTAATCATAGTACATTCTATGTGTATAGCCTATAGGCTTTAGAAACACCTAATTCTGGCTTAACTTTACAAGTTTTATCAACAATCTCTCTATGCCTTTGTGACATAATGCATTATCGCACCTTCCAGATAAACATTGTAATTTCGTACCGCTTTAAAGGGTACTTCATGACTGCTTGCTAATCTCAACGCGCGCGAAATTACTGAATTATTGTAATACCCCCAGAATAAATTGTATCTTCATGAGCATCGTAAATTCATTCCAGAATGATGGAGTCAATCGAGTCTTATAGCCTGTTCTATATTTTACTTATTCTTTTTTTTATTAAATCACTTGCATTCACTATCAGTTGAATTGTAACATTACTTGTATGAAGCGTATGTTAAATTTTAACCCATACTAAGGCAAATTAACAGACCATTATTGAACAAAGGACATTATTAAATAGTATGTAATTGTTTAAGGCCAAGTTGTGGTAGCGTAATAGCTAGGCACACGCGTCCCAAACCTGAAGGGTGCGGGCTCGATCCTCGCCGGAACGCATGCACCACTTAGGTAGTTTTCTGACCTAATGTGCATATTGTTACAACCACGTGCTAATAACGGTAAAGGAAAACATCGTGTTGCCACCTGCACGTCGAGATAACCGATGTGTCAAACCTGCCAAGCCGCCTTGGACAATAGAGATGTGTAACTCAGGAGTGATTGATTTAAAAGATGTATAATCTTTCAAAATTTGAAATCAGTCTTTAAATCTTTGATTTAAAAATACATCTTTAATGTGGAATGATGAAAACTAACAAATCAGATACTTGGATGTAGTTTGAGACAGTAGATACAGCATATTGTGAATTGAAATGAGATAATATGCGCACTCTAAGAAATACAATGATGATACACATTAAACTAGACTCTCTTGCGTTATTTTGAAGCTTAAAGCCGGTCAACTGAATGAATTATGTCATTCGAAACCAAAGATTTAAAAGAGTGATTTAAATCTTTCAAGGGAAAAGATTTATAAATCACTGATCTCATTGGTGATTTAGCTGGCGCATCGCTATTGGACAAGCGTGGCGGGTGTACTGTCCTTTCCCCAATAGTGGGGGCCCAAATTATGGTCAGTTTTAGAGGACATGGCCTGCTGTAAACGACACGGCGACATTGAATCTCTTAAAAAATATTTGGAGCAAGTAGTGGCGAAATTTCCCTTGGAAACAGTACGTAAATCCATAGATTGGTGGCCAAACACATTAAAGGCCTGTTTAAAAGCCAAAGGTGGCCATTTCGAATAGAATTTTTTTTTTTTTTCTGAGACTAATAAATTAATATGTGGGTATAAATTTTAATAATATTACATTACTTCATTAAAAAAAAATGCATTTTAATTTGTAACATAACTTATGGCTGGACTGGATATTATATGTTTAAGACCTAACTTCATCTATTTGTTAGGCCGTGGTCTGACACAGATGTTGAATGCGACCTCTATCTAGCATCAATCGAAGTTGGATGCCGCTATGGGCATCGGTTTGTTTTGACGGATATAAATATAAAACTTTAATTAACAATTTTCATTATCTTAATGTTTGCAGTAGAACATTGTTTACGTCGCATTTTTTGAAGCACGTACGCGGTTACGTAGTTTCAGAAATTCTTTTATTTTTATTCTTACACGGCATTGTACGTATTATAAGTTCTGCGATTTAAAAAATATTCAGGTATGGAAATTTTAAGATTTCTAGAACGGTATTCGGTTGTGATTCGAGATTTGAGAAAATTAATATATCATATTATCGAGTTTCAACTATAGTCATTGAGATAAGGAGAATCGATTTACAAACGCAAAGTACTACAGACTACTTCTGTTAGACCACTATGGTACTTGACATCCATCTGCTATGAGTTGTGTAAATTAAACATAGTTCTCTAAATAGTAATGCATTTCAGGCTATAAATGTACCATTGATAAATTGTTAGATAGGACACCCTAGTTGTCGTGGTCTGAACGGATGTTCTAGAATATAAACTTCAATCTTCCTTGCCAGCCAATCGGATTCTGCCGCTGGATTTCTATCCAAGTTTGCGCCACATATCAGGATCATTTACTATTTTCTGACCCGTCGATTTGCTGAGTTCAGTCCATCTGGCTTATACCACTTTACTGAAGACGCAGTTCTCTCTGTGACTCTTCTGTTGCATCAGCCTTGTGAGAGTCTTGACTGCCATTTCAACTCACTAATTTTGCCAGCTATTGTGGTAACTATGATTGTCTCACGAAACCGTCTTTATTTCATCCATAAGAGTAACACCGAAAATAGCTTGCTAAAGGACTAAGTTTACAGTTACTCTAGTATTAGAGTTCCAGTGACCTACGTTCCTTCTGCCTATACCATCCTAGAGGCTAATAACGCGTGGGCATCGCCTCTGGTATTAAATTCTATTAGATCATCTACCTAAACAGTAGAAGCCTGTCTGAAGCAGGCAAACGTCTGCTTCAGGTAATAAAAAAAGTGTTGACGTGTCGTCTATCTGCTACTAGATAGATAAATAAGATTTTTGCCAATGTTTTGTGGTTATATTGGCGTTACGGATAATGGAGATAAACATAGGATACTTTTTATCTCGGCTTGAATTTCCACAAGGTACGGCCCCGAGCTTAATACAAGTGAAGCCAGGAATAATAGCTCTGAGTATACATATAAAAATTAAAATCCATATCCAATATAATCCTGTTTTCTTCGATAATTTAGGACATGTTAATTTCTCCATGAAGCTAAATGAAACATTAAATACATTCAAGGACAACAATCAAAGTAAAAAGAAAAAGTATTCAAAACATTTAAAAAATCACGTTTTTTTACGTAACATCAAATGGTAATTTATTCAATAACAATATGTGAGAAAAGTTTGTAAACAAGCTACAGCTAATACATACGTAATGAATATATACTTTGTCATTTAGCGTATAAACATTTCCTTGTGTGGGGGTGTATTATATCTGTTGCTAGCTTCTTAGCTTTCGCTAGTCTTTACTTGAGATACAGTTCGTTTTTAAATAAATAAAATAACATTATGTGGTTATAATGCCCAGTATTAACTATTTTCTTATGTATGGTAGGTAGGTAAGTGTGGCCGGTACTAAATGAGACTAGCGTGACCTGCATGACAGGAATATGCTGCGATATGTAGGACCGTGAGCCGTAGCAACTTAGTCGTTAACGCACTCGCGTCTGAATCTCAAACATGCTAGCCGGTAAAGCATGCAGCTCGTAAGCAGTTTTCTGACATAATTTGCATATTGTTAATTATCACTTGGTCAAGGTGATACTGATGTTTCAAACTCACCAATCTGCCTTAGACAAACAAGTGTAGCGGACTAGCGGCATTTGGACGGCACGAGCCATGTACTGGGATCATGTTTATAGGCTGTTAATATTACTATATAGGATCTCGCAAAAGTTCCGCATCAAGTAGTTGCGTATCTACCGTCTTTATTTCTGTTGCATTACAGATAAACTGGATGTTTGTCTGTTTTCATGCGTGTCTATAATGATAAACAGCTAGTATTGTAGGAATCAAATGTCTAACAATATCGCCTCCACCAAGTCCCTGTTAAAAAGTAACACCAAAAATTGCTGCTTTGACTTTGCAAGAGATACCATTCATACCAACAATGTGAAAGTGTGTGATGTGCATATTCGCGCAAAGTGAAGGAGACAAAGTAGGAAAGCGCACGCCCCGTACGCAACCTTTCTTAAGGTTGTGCAGGAATATGTTTATCTTGGATGATATAAGCTTATAAAGCATATTAGGGAGGCGCAGGATGCATATCTAGATTAATACTAAGTTCCCTTTTCGCACCTCTCCAAAGATTTTGCAAACAGAAAGTTAAAATTTTATTTCAATTGGTTGTTTTCTGTTTTTCCAGCAAATGGAGAGGTTCAAAGTGGTTGAACGTGAGACGAAAACGAAGGCGTATTCAAAGGAGGGCCTCGGCGCAGCGCAGAAGATGGACCCCGCGCAGAAGGAGCGCGAGGAGATGTCCTCGTGGCTGATCTCCTCCATTGATGCGTTAAATTTACAGGTAGAATTACATTACATTTTTTAACTCGCTTTTATTAGCTTGATCTATATGTATGTTGGTATGTAACGGATTTTAGTTAACTACATAATTGCCACCAGTTTCGTAACGTTAGGTTCATTTGGAAATTTGCATAAGTGTTATGAACCGATGACAATACGAAAATTTATTATAATACTCAGAATCACCAAATAAAATTAAAGGTTACGAGAACTCTAATGGAATAATTTTATTCTAATAAATAATTAATCAATATAACAAGATCAAAAAAACTCTAACTAAAAAAGAGAAAATAATTTTTAAGTGTGTAATTTTTTTATCCCCGCACATTGCTAATGCACTGGAACCTTGTCAAATTAACATTCACGTAACGTCATCAGCAACTTGATATGTACGCGTACTCGTCGGCCAGTGATGCTAACAGTACTGAGTGTTCGGCTATGGTTAACTCACCAAAATGGCGGCCAGGTGCAATAGCTATTTGCGGGGATAACAGTGCATAAATTCAGCAGACAGGCAGACTACGCACTGATGGAAAGCGGTTACTGTAGTCTATGAACAACCAATGTACTGCTGCTCTCTCAAGGGAGGCTGGAACCTGGCCACTAATGTCTGAACACAACTCAGGGTTGTTATGGCAGTATACTTTGGACCAGGGGTGGTAGGCATACAGTTGGGCAAATAGCCTAAGTTCTTTCTACAGTGTTAGGAAGTTCGGCTAAAATTAATTTTATTCTGAAAAGCATGGTGTATTCTATTTCTACATGTTCATAATAACTCTACTTTCAAAAATTCCTATTACTGATATATTTGTACTATTTGATGTCAAACACCGTGGCATTTGGTCGGTTCAACTACCAGATGAGGCAAGCAATTTATTTCAAATCTTTGAATGCAGCTATATTTACTTTAAAAATAAGGTAATGATGAAAAATTATCACCATATTTTCAGCAAAATATGCTATCTACAATATTTAAAGTAATTCACCTCCAGGTGGCATAGCTTTGGAACACACAGTAAATACATCTACATCGTGTAAATATTATCAATTTATGCTTTTGTTATGTAAAATCTAAGAATTTCTGTGAAATACATAAAATGTGCTTTACTCTAGTGAATCTGTGTGCAAAGATTTAATAATTTTTATTTGTAAACATTTGCAGGTTGATCAATTTGAATCGGAGGTAGAGTCACTTTTAATTAGTAAGAAAAAAAGGTTGGACAAGGAGAGACAGGATCGCATGGAGGACCTCAAATCCAAATTAGAGAAGCACAGGTTTCACATAAAGAAACTCGAAACACTTCTCAGAATGTTGGACAACATGTCTGTTGAAGTTGAACAGGTCAGTCTTAGAAGTTAGATAATGGCTATTCAGTTAACCATACTTATTTTAACTTTCTAACAAAGATAATGTAATAACTTTGTTCATTTAGGAAATAACTAAACATACTATATTAGTACTAGAAAACCATGATTATACCTGTCAAGGAGAATCAGTAATACAGTTGCTAAAGTTTGGCGTTTTGTAAAGCTTTTGAAACAGAGTAATAAAGTTTATATAATTTTAACATTATACTTTTCAAATCTACTACATTTAACTAATGTTTATTCTGGTACAGTATTTTTGCTGTGGCAAACTTCATGTTGATTGCAAGTTATAATGACAACTTCAGGTCATACCTCGACATTTACTAGTGGCACTTTCT
The DNA here is from genome assembly GCA_012273795.1 of Dendrolimus punctatus. NCBI lineage: Eukaryota > Metazoa > Arthropoda > Insecta > Lepidoptera > Lasiocampidae > Dendrolimus > Dendrolimus punctatus. Next base: position 1,858,191 of record CM022532.1, on the reverse strand, counting down.
TAGCACTTATTTGATAATTTGTATAAAACTTTTCTGTCTTTATCTCTAGCAATCATAATTCAGTTCTTTTGTTTTATATTTTACATATAAGTATATGGTGTGTTCTCCATACATTCAGTGTGAGGTTTTTAGATATGTGCATGTGACACTACAACAGTCCTAATACTAATTTTTAGTAGATATTATATTGCATACAGTTATATATTTATTATGCTTAAATAGTTGCATATTATCACATAATCATATCTTGTATATATATGTATATAACTTATGTGTAAATTTGTATATATAGCATAGTTATATATTTATTATTAAAATCTAAGTAATCATACAATAATTATTACTTGCCACGGGTTGTCTGGAAGAGATCACTTTTTAGCGATAAGACGCCCTTTGTACACAATTAGAATAATACTAGTTCATAAGTTTTCTGTAATGGTGTGCAATAAAGTGTTATCTATCTATTTAATTTTATTTACACATTATTTTCAGATAAAAAAAATAAAAGAGGATGTAGAATACTACATAGACTCTTGCCTAGACCCTGGTTTCGAAGAGAATGACTACATATATGACGACATAAACGGTCTGGACGAGATCGAGCTAACGGGTGTAGGCTTACCGTCATCGGCCACAACTGACAGCAATAACAGCAACGATTCAGGGGGATCACCCACTAGCATGCTATCTGGTGAATATTTATCTTAAGTTTTCTTGTGCCCCTGCACACCTGCCACCTGCTTTAATGTTAGTGACTGTGTCCAAATGAGGTTTACTTATAGTGTTAAAAACAATGTGTTAACAATATTTTTATTATTACATGAGTTCAGCAGACAGGCAGATGGCCACCAGATGGAAAGCAGTTATCATCGCCTATGAATGTTTGTAATAACAAAGGTGCTACCAATGTCCTGCACTCTCTAAAGGGAGACTAGAATCTGGCCACTAATGCCGGAACACACATGATTGTTATCGTGGCATACTCTAGACCAGGGGTGGTAGCCATCCAGACAGGCAAAACTGTACCACTTGGCTGTGGGTTCTTTTGTCGCCTCTTACGCAAGGCTGGCCGGCCGCAGGAAATTGTATTTCTCTGTTCCTGCACTGATAGAAAGATTAGCTACATTAGTGTACATATATGAATATCTGTCAATGTTCAACATAATTAACAATGTACATAAATAGCGCATTAACCCTTGGCTACATCTACGTGAGACAGTCACTAACATTATCCCAAGATTAAAAGTAAAGTTCTTGTTGATTTATGTGTTTAATAATTTGGTGAATTAAAGTCATGTTGAAATTGACATTTTGAAACGACACTTGCAGAATACGGAAAGTGATATGGATAACCTTGAGTTGATTGTTTCTCGACCGATGATTGAGTTTGGGTGACCCCTAACTCATCCTTATTTCCATCATTAAGCTGGCAACGCCTTGGCTTCACCCCTGGGGCCCAATTCTGTTATTAATATCTCATCAAAATCGCCAGACACTATCGTCTCAATATTAGGTTTGCCTGATTTCGGTATTCTGTTAATTCCAATAACATGCTCGTGGCACGCCACTCGTATCTTTATAATTATTCATAAGCGGAAACTTGCGTAATGAATGTTTAAAACATTTGGTAACTTTTCGATGTTCATTTCGTTTAACGCCCTCTCTGCTAATGTTAATACCGATTTTTGTACTATCATTCCAGCGCGACGATATCGAGAAGATATTGTGGATTTAGTAGAATACGAATTTTTGACACTATCGCAATGTAAATCGTACTTTGACTATCTTCGCTACGCCAAGATATTGAAATAGCAGAATTGGGCCCCTGTTGTTGCAAGCGTCTATAGGTGACGGTAATCACTTTACATTAAGTAGGCTGTCTATCTGTTTGCTAACTTCATAATTTGAAAAAAAAAACACCCCATAGCATTTACTCATTGAGTCTTATACCGTTTCCAAGCATTTATTTTACTTTTGACAGCTCGATGACAGATCTATAAGTATTTTTAATCAATATAATTTATCTATATATTTTTGCCAAAAATACTATATCGCCCACATTTCAAGGAACGTATTTAAAATATTGTTACGACCTGAGCGCCGACAAAGACAAATTCACAATTGAATACCTGTAGACGTTTTATTACCAATGCGGCATTTGTACTTCTTTTGTTCACTTTGTGTTTAAGATTATTAAATAGAAAAACAGCCCATTGTGTATTGTAATCTGTATTGTGATTCTAAGAAATCCAGCCCACGCGATCGAGAGACATATTGTATTTGTGCAGTATAAAGCAATGCCCTAATAGAGAGATCGGCAGTGGAGCGATAAGCACAAGCGAAACAAGACATGTGTACTACATTCGGTAATCTATTTAGTGACGGACTTTGCTCTTTTATTATATTTGTACCTGTGTTATACAGTGTTTGTATAGCCCTAATAAATTCTATAGTAATTCCAACGGCATTTTAATTCGAGTCCTGCAACTCGTAAGAATATATTAAATTAGTAAAATAAAGCGATACTTATAATAAATACTTTTTTGAAGTAGATTTTTTTAAATTCTCAAGTCGAAATTACATACAACGTAATGTAAAGTACATCTAACGAACAGACTATTATAGTCTATGTGTTACATGACTCGCAGAACATCACTATCACGTGACCCACAACAATAAAGTATGACAATTATATCATTTGTTTCATGTGGGCTTTACTGTCAAGAAATGTGTAACTTGATAGACATGCAAACGTTAAAAGTAAAATAAACACTTTGAAACAGTATAGTAGTAAGTCACATCATGTGTCCATCGTCTTATGTTACTATTATCTTCTCTTCTAGGAACGAGTCCTGTCAGATCGCCCACGTTAGAAGTTCACAACCACTCCACGGACTCAACGGACATTGAAAAAAAGAAAAAAGAAGAGATCATCACGAAAGTAAGTGGCAAATGGATATCGTTCACTTTCAATGTAAGAATCATGAGTATCATAACACATCTTGTACCCCATTGTTTACTGCGATTTTTCAATATAAAGTTGTAGTTGTGTGGAGTTTTGATGTGGATTAATATATTACCTTGTTTATTTTTTCCAAATTATTTGCAAAATACGTTGCGATTGGTTTTGGGTTCCTTGTACGTTTTTGTTTGTTTTTGATTCATTGATCGTTGTAAAGTTGTACTTTTAATAACATTTAACGTTTCCAATGATGCAGTTTGTTAGATACAAATGATATACGATTGGGTATATGACTAATTTTACAATAAATTCTAAAATAATATTCATAAAAAAGAACGCGTGTTATCATACTTTGGGCTTTAACTCACATTTATATTATACCCACTTTCATGGCATTAAGCAGGGAAGTGAGCTACCGATGACTACTGTGGCTTCTAAAACCCAATCACAGGGAGAGTAAAGAGTCTTTGACTCTATGTCTGTCACCGCTTCGTCCCCCAACTCACCGGGGTCGATGAACTCGAGAGTGGCAGAGTAGCGGGCAGCGCGGGTGACAAATGTTCGAATAGTTGCGTTTACCTTTGGGCTAGCAGTTGGGCTACCAACCCTGGTCAAAAGTATGTCCCCATAACAACCTTGAGTTGTGTTCCGGCATTAGTGACCAGGTTCCAGGGTCCCTTAAGAGAGCAGCAGCGCATTTGTAGCACCTTCGGTGTTGCAAATATCCATAGGCGATGGTACCCGTTTTGCATCATGTGGGCCGTCTTCCTGTCTGCTAAACCATCAAAAAAGGGAATGTTGAAATAGGGAAGAGGAGTGGGCCGTCGGAGCTCTCTCACTCATCGCATGAAACACGATTAGCTCAAAACTAACAGTTTCACGCCGATATTCTGTGAGAGCATGGTATCACCGATCGAGCCGACCCAAAGAGACATACGCAAGATATAATAAAATTCTTTCTATCATGATTGAAAAGTTAAATGATAAGTTGTTTTTTTAACGCCTGTTCTTTTATATGTTAAAATATTAGCATTTATTGTAACACGTCTCCACATTCCTATTAGTCAAAGAGCTTAGAAAGATGGCTTAGATAAAGTTGCCTGGTAAAATTCTAATCTTACTTTAGTCTCCTGAGCAAGAGTCAAAAGAAAATGGATAGGTTACGAGTGCAACAAAAAATACTAAAAGATTTCTAGCTAACAAATACGTCTAAAATCGTGATTATATTAAGATGGTACAGTGCCCTAAGTCCAAGGTCTAATATACATTTATTTTCATGTATCAAAGTGTTAATTTCTGAATTGTTCATTTCATAATTTAACACAAAACACTTATAGATACTCAGGTTTCGCTTCCTGAGATTACAAAAAGGTGTCAATTTAAAAATATCAGTAAAATGGTACTGTAAGTATTTCTTTTTATATAAAATTGTATTGCAAGCTACAAACTACTTTTTGCAATACTTCGTTTGCTTATAATGTTAGCCAGATCTATGACGCTAATTGTATTCTCCTGCTTATTGATTAACTTTGGTCATTTTCGGTAAATTCTTGAGATGGATATTGGATGTCATGTATTATCAAATATTTTAATTTTTATATGAATTATGTTTCCGATTGTTAGAAAAGGAGCTAGTATTTAAAAAGACTGCTTTAAAATTAGTACTATAGTTTCAAGACTACGAATAAACGGAAAATTTTGAGATTTATAGAATTTTTCATTTCATTATTATTTAAAAAAACTGTTAGATAGGATTCAGAGAAAAATTATAAAACAGTAACGGTGGGGCCAACTGTTTTTGTTAAGCCCTATATTAGACGGTTCATTTCTATGTTTCAATTTGGATAAATCAACCAAAGTAATCCATATCAACACAAATTGAATCATTTAGTGTCGTCGAATACCGTTTCTTTTCAGTTCTGTGCTTTTTAATCAAATTCATTCAATTTAATTGATCTGTCTAATATCAGCATTGTTTTACTTTTTTATTGGGCGGTAGTTACACGGTATTCTTCGTTCATGATTAAAGTTAAAAAATATGTTTAATCAAATTTAGTTTACAAGGTTATAATAGCCCCGTATCATCGGGGTAAATACGTTTAGAAAAATACAGAAGTTTGATTTACAAAAAACTAAACAATTTGAATGTGCCCATGTGAAGTTAGCAGCGAATGGGAAGCCAAAACCAATCGGCGGGTGTCGTTGACCTCTAATGCAAAATTTCTAGTTGAAGGTGAATGATGTTGTGTCCGTTGCAGCCGGTTAAGCCACTCCCGCTGCGGGTGAACGCCAGCGCGATCACTAGTAGCGCCTCTAACGTTAGTTCCTTGCTCAATAACTCCGCGGCATCCACCAATAGGTCAGTCCCCCAATATACAATTTACGCACATTTTCTTTTTTTTGTTACATATATATATATCAAGATTTTTTTTTGTTATTAAGATCCCAAGTGTACAGTTATATACTTTTGGTGGGCATATTTTTTGGCTATTGCATATCAGAGACACGAGCTGAGGATGATTTTGATTGTGTTAAAATAAGTTTATTTTTGAAATGTCTATTCTTTCACTTTGTGATTGTGTCATTTTCGTCCAATGCAAAAAGTAGGTACATTCTCCACATTTCTAGTACATGTATGGAATAAACAATTACTGAGCTAGAACTCTGACTTCTCCAGATAAAGTGTAACTATTCCGCAATACTCATAACTATACTGTATCTGGCCGCAAGGCGGCGCCTAGCCCCCCTAACACTGTCCACTGCTGGACGTAGGCGTACTCCCAAATTTGTGCACATTTTTAATATGTATCGATATTGTTTCACTACAAGTAGACAAAAACAAATATTCATAAAAAAATCCATTGTAATTCCATAGATAATCGACGGAAGGTACCATTGATGAAAATATAAATGCGTCATGTATAATGTATAATCCTTGTTCAATTTGAAAATTAATCAAACTTCAGTAGGTACTTGGTTAAGTTGTAAGGGTCTTATTCATATTGAGTTAGAGTAATTCTGTTGGCTTCTTTAAGGTTCTTAAAGAAGCCTACAAACATACTTTAACTCGATACAACTAAGACCGTAATTCTATTGCTAAATCTAAAATTCTTCACAATACATGATCGAAGCTTATAAATAATCTGTTGAAAATGAAGTCATCCCCAGCTCTCAAATTGTAGTTAGAAAATACACAACGTTCACACACCAATGGAATGTATAATGAAATTATTGTCAGATAATTTCTATTATATTTATTCTGATTTCATTGAATGCATGCATTTCATTATCATTAAATTTACATCAATGAACCATTCAAGTATTATAATTTTTGTCTTATTATATTCGACAAGTCAGTAACAAAGGGACAAACAATTGCCTTTCTGCTAATCAATTTTATATAGATTGTTAAGGATCGTATCACGCCAGTTTTTTTAGACTGAATCGTTCTAAAATGTGATATCTCTGGTGTTTACCTAGTAATGTTATCAAGTTTGAATTTATTGGTTATTTAACTTAATCCAGACTAATTGTATCATATGCAACTATTACTTGAATGGTTTATTGTATGTTAAATATCGCTGCAGGAGAATGGAGATTTTTAATCAAAATAATATTTGTTTTAAGCTGTTTTGTTTTATGAATATTAATTATTTGAGATGTTTTTGAAAATCTTTTATTTTACATGTGTTATAAGGAGTTAACAAGCTTGTGGTGCATCTTATAAGCTCTTAATATAGACAGTATTCTGTTTAGATTTATGTTAGGATGGGTCCACATTTTAATATATCACTAGAGTTCACCCTAAAGTCTTGTTTAGACAGCAGACGTTAATACAGGTTACATTGTATTACATTTTTATGTTAATGCAATTGCCCCCGGAGGATTCATTTCATTTCGTATCGCAAACTATCCCATCTTCGGGGATAAAACTATTTATGTCCATTTTCGGTATTAAAACTTACATTTAAACAAAATTACAGCAAAACCGACCCAGTACTCCTAATAGTTTTTTCCGTGAAAGCTTAACATACAGACAGATCGAGTTTCTATTGCATTTTTTTATAGATGATAATTTTTTATATCTATAAACTTGAAAAATTATTGGTCTGCCATACAAGCTTTCATCCTCTATTTCAACCCGTTCTCGTTTCATTTATCTATCCCCCGTCTATCTGTCTGTAAACAACATAAATGACAAAATTATCCAAAATGGCGAAAATGGCAAATCACAAAAATTTACCCTAGTTTCTGGGATAACCTTTACATAAAACTATCCCAAAATATATTCCATTATCCGGGATGGAGAGTATCCATCGTCCACCATCGGTATTAAAATTATGTATATACTAGGGCTGCCAAACCCAGTATAATCAGCTTAGAAACAGGATGCAGTTATAGAGTTGCAATAGTTAAATTAATCTTTTATTTAGTGAAAATTGGCTAAATGAAATTCAAGTAATGATAATATTTTTTAATAATAAAAGTATTTGAATAAAATTATACTAGTTGAAAGTTCGACTCACGAGCCCTGTAAAAGGGGCGTGCGAATTTAAATACATGACCTTATCAGGGCGCTTTAAAACACAGGATGCTGCTTAAAAATTATCCAGGACAGCCCAGGACACTACAAAAACTAGGAGGACATGTCCTAGGAAAACAAGACGGTTGGCAACTCTAGTACATACCAAAGTTTAGCCAAATCGATTTAATGGTTTCTCCGTAAAAGCATAACAAACAGAGACACAAATATATTTTACTCCCGGAAACTATCCCTTTTTTCGGGATAAAAAGTATACTATGTTCATCCTCAGCGTCGAAAATATATATACTGAGCTTCAACCAAATCGGTCCTGTAGGTTTTCCGTGAAAGAGCAACAGACAGACAGACGGAGTTACTTTCACATTTATAATTAACAGGGATATCACCGATGAGTATCATGATGCTAGTTTGCAAGCAGATTATACGCCTGTCATGTAAGAAAATACGGCAAGTTTAGAATAGAAATATTTCGTGTTATATCCGCGCCAAATTTTCTTGTCTCGAGATTAGTTGCAGAAGGCTGCTTAATACTTGGGTTTTGTAAGAAAAAGTATCTGCTAGACAGCCATCTATAAACTAAGACCGGTAATAAGATTTGGCGCATACTATAATAAGCAATATTTTTTATTTATACCAAGTTGCCCCATCCTTGCATAGGTTACTACAGAGCTGTGATTCTTTGAACTATAGAAACTCTTACCCCAAAATGTTACAAGTGAGAACTTGTGTGATTTCTATGTATATAGCGGGATTTATATCGTTAGTTTGTATAAAGAGCGTATTATCTCAAAAAAATACTTTTTCCTACTACAAAATTTTTAATATCTCGCTAGTTAAAATTATGTTTTCGTGGTTTTAAGCATGGCATTTTATTCAATTTTTATTTCATCTTTTGACCATTTATCATGAAAGACAACCAGTTGTCTTCCATGATCACAGCCGTGATCGTGAAATTCTATGGCCGAAACCTCGAAATAAAAATCGAATAAATACCGCACTTAAAACGTACTTTTAATTACGTGAGTCACGAAAACTTAAGGGCGGGAGGGTTTATTATTAAATGATTGCAGATATTTAATTAACTCCCCGATTTCTAATACATCTCCTTAAAGTGCTGGTTTTTTTTACTTAATACTCTATTTATGTAGACCGACGATATATTGACAAGAATTGCACTGGTGGGGTGTTATGCACGGACACATTCCTGCGGCGATGTTTTCACACCTTTAGATGTCGGTATATATCGGATTTCTATACCTTATTATCCATTCTATCTTACCGTTGGTGGAAAATTGACATTTGTTTACTTTTTTTATTCATACTTTTTTACCTCTCTCTCCTTTACGTTTACTTGTTTTTCGAACTTATTTTGCTTATGCATTCTTTCTTTTTTACTTCATTCTACTATTACTTTGAATCATACATGTAATATTGTATTGTTATTTGTTAGAAATTTTGCTTACACGTTTTGTATCTATCGTAAAATTGTCTTTTTGTTCTTCGTTGTTGACTGTTTATAAGCTATGTATAAAATATGCAACTACCCGCAATTTATATACATCACACTTAATTATCTCTGTCTTTTTTGTTGACAGTATATGACTTTAAATTTTTAGATGTCCATGTCAAATTTTAACCAGTAGTAAGGCAAAAGAATGGATAGTAGCATATAAGAACCGGTCCAATAAGAGCGTGTCGGGTATACATAATGAAAGCTTGGAGACGTTTTTGCGTTTGTAGTAGTGTATATTTAAAGCGACACTGAAACCGGAATAAAGTAGTTTGCTCTACACGTGCATCTCAATTTCGCATCGGTCGCTTATGGGTATCGTACTGCGTACGTAACTATAATGGCTTTTGTATTACTACCGGACAGGCTGCTGCTACCTTTTTATTTCTGTGCTTGATTGAGTGGCGGCATTTTGGCGCTGCTAGTCAAGGAGCTGAGTGCGACAGTCTCAGTGAACTAGAAAGTTACCCGGGTATTACTATAATATAGTTCCAGAGACTGTCGTAAACGGCGCTACATATTGATATAAAAATATGCTCGTCATTTATGCAGTAGCCAATCCAGTAGTAATAACAGAGATTAGTGGCACACTACTACAATGATGAATTTCCTGAGCGCTAACTATTCGCAACCACTTTTCGATCTCGTGTTACATCATTCACTTTTGGCTACAATATCATTGGTTAGTTATCATCGAGGCAACTTGGATCGAATAAATTGTTATTCTTAAGAAGGTATAAGATTTAAAAAAAAATGTTTGTGGACAATTGTGTGCTCAGGAGATTCACCCACAGAGTCTCCAGATTGAGTTTTGGATTTTCCCCCGATTTGATGAATTTATTATTCTAGAACGTGATATTAAGAGGGCGTCAATATTAGATATATTTTTGGGGGAAGTCCCTCGATATGGAGCCCCTGGCCGTAAACGCGGAAGCGTCTCGCGAGCGGTTCTAAGTGAACGTCTTCGGGCGCGTTTAAGTTATGTTGTGCACACGTGCAGCATAAGCAGCGTCGGCGGCGCGGGCGCGTCAACGCCGGTGAAGCAGCCGCCGGCGCCGAGCCCGCCGCAGCCGCACAACCCGCACCCGCACAACGCCCACGTCCACAACAGCCAACACAGTCAACACAACCAACATACGAACCACAACGCGCACAAGCCTAACAACACCGGTGAGTACAATTTCATGTTCTTTGCAGTTATACTCGGGTTGTCTGGAAGAGATCGCTTTTTAGCGATAAGACCGCCCTTTGTACCCAATTTGTAAGTTTGTAAGTTTTCTGTAATGGTGTACAAAATGGTGTACTTTTGGCGCGTTAGGGAAAAATGATAAGAGTAAATTTTTGCGCGCGCACACCATCACGATAAACCTGACACCCTGAAGTTAGCTATAGTCAGTCAGTTTTTTAGTGTCGTTTTTTCTACAAACGTAGAATAAGGCGAAAGATAAAATTTTTGAAAAGATCTTGTTACGCCAAAAAAGTATAACTTCTAACGCTTGTACATAAGTACACACACACTTTTTTTATTGTAGGAGTGCAGCAGATAGGCAAGACGGCTCACTCAATGGAAAGCTGCTACCATCGCCTATGGACAATTGCAACAGCAAAGGTGCTACAACTGCGCTGCTGCTCTCTTAAGGTAGACTAGAACCTGGTCACTAATGCCTGAACACAACTCAAAGTTGTTAAGGCGGCATACTCTAGACCAGGGGTTGTAGGCACCCAGACGGATAAATAGTCTACCACCGGGCTGTGGGTTATTTTGTCGCCTCTCACGACAGGCCGGCCTTCCGCAGGAAATTGTATTCTTTCTCAGTTCCTGCAAGGATAATGTCAAGATCATGTACAATAGAGTAGAGGACATATCCGTCTCGTCTGCTTCATATCCTCTAATAAATAGGGATGCGGATTCACCAACTAGCATACTCACATGTCACCAACGCCAATGTATGGTAGTGAAAGGTGGATATGGCAGAAGAAGCATGAAAGTGGGATAAATGAGTTTTAAGAAGTATTATATATATGCATATATGGCCAGGTAAAAGGTACCTATAATAAACGTGTATGTAAAGAGATTAATGAATGTAGATGAAGCAAAAGATGTATGTTGACATGGTAGGGAAATCTATCGTCTCTGTCTACCTCCTATGCGAAACCGGCGTGATAAAATGTATTTTTGTACTTTGACAACAACGGCATCTTTTTCGCTGTACAGATAGAGCGACGATTATCCGGACTTATTGGGTGGGGAAATGGGTGTTTGTAAAAACGGTTTTTTCGGGTAATCGAACTGTATTGATTCGCCATACATTTTTGTGTACAGCTGAATGAAAACCTTGTTTACATATTTTTATCTATAACTAGCTGTCCCGGCAGACGTCGTCCTGCCCGGTAAAAAATAGGGGTTGATCGTAGAGGGTTGAAAATTTAGGGTTGTATGTATCTTTTAATGCTGTATCATAAAAAAATAGAAATTAAAAATTTTGTCTAAAAAATAAAATAAAAAATTTAGGGGTGGACTACCCCTAACATTTAGGGGGATGAAAAATAGATGTTGGCCGATTCTCAGACCTACCCAATATGCATACAAAATTTCATGAGAATCGGTCAAGCCGTTTCGGAGGAGTATGGCAACGAAAACTGTGACACGAGAATTTTATATATTAGATGACAAAGATAAAGAAATTAAACAAAAAAAAAGTGCCGACAGTCTTGTAATTTAACATGTACATGTTAGGTACTGTTAACACTGAAAATATCTTCAATATTTGTCTGTCGATGCAAGCCTACCTGGTCGCTTACGAGCGGCTAGATCACGGACTTTTTTAAGGACAGATATTAGATACTGGCCAATTTGAGCTTGTGTTTGAAACCAATGCAAGGCAATGTCTAAGCAAGTAAACATTTAAAATAATAAAAAACAGGACAGCTTATTCAGACGAACATATTCCGAAATAAATTTAAAATATTTGGCCGTGCGGCTACAGGAATTAGTACTTTTATCTGTTGCTGCACAGATAGAAAGTCTTTAAGCATTGTTATAACAAAGATGAAATGATTATGATGAGAACATATTTCGCCATTTTCGGGCATACAATTTTTTCTTTAAACTAATATCTTCTTAATATATATAAATTACATGTCACGCTGTTTGTCCGCTATGGACTCCTAAACTACTTAACCGATTTTAATCAAATTTGCACACCGTATGCAGTTTGATCCAACTTGAAAGATAGGATACTTTTTATACCGTTGGAACTGGTGGGTGGTGCTGAGATCGGGTTTTAGAATCCTATAACCACCGGGAGCGATTTTAGTGATTTTGTTTTTGTGTCATGAAACAAAGTCTTTTAGGCATTTAGAAAATACAATTTAAATGCTCACCAAAAATATTTTTGGTCCCTTAGACTAAGCACCAAATAAAATATATTACTTCATACAAATTTAATCCACTCTATACCGAGGTGCCTAAAAAACAATGTTTTACGTTCCAAAATAAATACACACTCATCAGAATAATTGTACGTTTTGTATTTAAATTCTTTTTGCTTATCAAAATGGATAAATGACCACCAAATATTGTTTTACTAAAACACTAACATTCAAACCGAAAATTACAATTCTAAATAGTTTAAGTGTAATCAAATTATCCAACCTGAATCCAAGAGTGGAAAAAATACATATTCAATTAATTATCGAAGTTTGAAATTCACGACAATGATCTGGTAATTTTGTCGCCGAGACGTTTTTTTTTGTTTTTTGACGGGATTTATTTAGATAGGAGACTGTATGTATCCGAAAATTTAAATATGTGGAGTTTTAAACAGTCGGTTAGGTTAGGTTATGTGTAGACCAAAGCGCACGAGCCGAGCGAGCGAAGCGAGCGTGCCGCGGCAGCGGCCGCCGATGCCAGAACCGACTGGTAACTATTCACTATTTATCTTATATATAAGTGAAATATTAGTGAAAAACAACGCAATATTATATTTGGTATTAAAAATAATTGTACGACCATTCGCTTTTTTGCCTCAGCAAAAATTACTAAATTGGAAGTGGAGAAACAAAATATTGGTAATATCGACTTAGCGATAATGTAAAATATTTGGTCTAAAATTAGTTTTAAAGGCGTTTATATATTTTTATGGCATAGGATTAAAAGGAAAATAGCTTCATTTCTACAATACTTCTGGAAACACAATTTGGTGAGCATTTATCCATTCTGGTAGGTATTTCGAATTTATTGGTAGTAAAATTGGTGCATTTCTGGTAGGCGTTTAAACACAAGCCTTTAGAAAATACGGCGATACGAAGTTCGCCGGGTCAGCTAGTATATAGATATTTTTGTATATATTGTCAGTATTAAATATACAGGTGTTTTTTTTAAATGGGCCTCCATAACACCAAATTCTAAACTTTGCGAAATAACGAAGAATACTCTAAGGCCTATATTAATGAAAACATGAACACTAAAGTACTATTATTGGATTTAAAAAAAATCAATTAACCAAGTTGTGAAAGGGACATTTTAAGGAGTCTATATACTTAAAACTATTATTATCTTATACTAATCTGTAAAGCTGAAGAGTTTGTTTGCTTGAACGCGCTAATATCGGGAGCTATAGGGATTTGAAAAATTCTTTCAGTGTTAGACAGCCCATTTATCGAGTAAGGCTATTGGCTATATATCATCACGATAAAACCAACAGAAGCGGAGCAACAATCAAGAATGTTTCAAATTCGGAGGGTATTTTTATCTGACTTTTTTTAAATATTTTCCACGCGGATGAAGTCATGGGCTGAATCTAGTATATTGTAAGGAGGCAAGATAATAATTTGATAATAATTTTTTGGTTATTAACAGTTAATAGAGTCAGTATTTATTGTTGATAATGTGGATTGTAATTTTACCATGTTACATTTAGTTTAAAACTTATCAAAGATATCATAAATAATTATTATTATGAACGCGAAATCGTATAATTAATTACAAATAACTCAATGTAATTACCACAAAACGGTTAACCGCAAATTGGTCAAGTATTTTTAGGAAAAATAATGCTTTATCGCGTAAACATTTCAAATTATTCTGTTAGCAATTGTTTTATGCCCATCTATAATATTATAAAATACCCAATATGCCGTGTTTGTACATTGAGGCTATTAAAAAAATACCACAAAAATTCGTTGCCCTGCTGAAAATACCTTTTGACTTTAAATTGTGGCAAAACTACTGTTATCTACGTTAACTGTCAAGCGTGGACAAAGTCGCAGGCAAATCCTTTTGAATGTAACTGTAGTATCCAGACTAACTATAATCATTAGAGAAAAACTACCAACAATAATCGCCTAGTCAGAAACGTATTTATGAAAAAGAGCCTCTACAGCTTTCAGAGACGGCACTTTTTGCCTTTTTAAAACTAAAAATATTAACAGACCAAATCATATTGGTAATATAATATAAAATATAATAATATTATATTTTATAATATCAGTGTATGGGCCTTGCCTTTTATCAAGAACGGAGCATTTAATACAGCGCATACAAAATGCTTGTGCCCGTTACTGTTTTGACATACCCAGAAGAAGCCATATTACTCCATATTTGAACAAAAATAACATACTGAAGATGACAGCTAGAAGAAAGTTACATTTATCTTGTATGCTATTTGGTGTGATCACTTTGCAACACCCTAAATATCTCTACAATAAAATAGACTGGAGGAGGGATAAGTCCCAATACGGTACACCTCGAGCTGTTACAAAACCACTAATAACAGCGAAGCACAAAACAGCTGCTTTCAGAGGCTGTTTCAAGTATGCTGCCACTCATTGCTGGAACGATATTCCTCCACCCATCAGAAACCTGAAATCGATAAATTCGTTTAAGTTCCATTATAAAAGACATTTACTTACCTTACAAAAAGAAGATCCAGCATATTCATTGATAAGCCTTTGAATAACTAAAGTATTTGAGGAATATGTTTGATTTAACAACTTACTTAGATATGATACAAGTCCTTGCACTGAAAACTGAGTACAGGGTAATGTAGCGTAAATCGATATACGTTTTTTATGGGAAATATTCATGTTTACAAAAATATTCATTACAACATAGACAAGTATCAGTTATATACTATATATATATTATATATGTTTATATATATATATATGTTTTTTGTTTTTTATTATTTGAATCATAACATTAACCAAATATTTATACTATTTATTCTATGTATGTATATATTATAATTTACAAAGTAAATAGTTTTTAAGTTAAATAGATTTAAATTATTCGGGTCGTATTATTATTATTATTAAGCCAAAAGAAGGTTTGCACTGAAAATCAGCGTTGTGTCGGACATTATGCCGGCACAGCACAAGCTGAGTGCAAACCTTGTTTGCGGAAAATGCGGGGTACAAATACTCAATATATGTTATTTTTAATACATGTTAGCAATGTAAGTACTTCGCTATTTCTTCAAATAGATTCATTCTTTCTTTCTTTCTATATTTCAATTATAGATTTCCAACCTTCAAAAACGTTGTCAGTCTAATAGTGATTAATTTTCTCAACACCCGAGATAGGAATGAGGTATGGTGCCCCGCTGGTATAGTACTCGTACGCACAAAACTTTTGCGCTCCGAGTAAAGTTAGTGCAGTGCTAGTTTTCGCAGATCCGATTAAATGCTTACGGTGTGTTATGCAAAAGAGATACCATGAAAGGCTGGATAGCGGCTAAACGAGAGCACAACTCGTACTACGTGTAGCGCAACTTCAGGGACGCATTAAGTTTTGCTTGTACTGTGTAGGTTTTATTAGTATTTATTTACAATATTTGTTTACTGTAAGCTTTTATTCCGTTGTGTTATTCTATGCAAGCGTACTAAGCAATGCATAATGAATATTCAGTAGAGTCGAAGTATGGTTATAATTGGTAAATGAATACTGATTTATAAGTGTCTCTTTTTTTCACCTTCTCCCCAAAGGTCGGCATAATTTCTTTTCCTTCCACACTCCTGTATACATACGTCCTCTGTCACACTACAAATCACCATATCATCCTTCATACAATCCATCCATATCTTTATTGTTAATATTGATTGACAACAGTACAGAGTAATATAAAGTTTGCTACATCCAACAATGTAGGGTGCTTTGGAAAAAAATCAATACGTATCGAAGGTTAGCAACAAAACAACACAATCAAGCAAAAGTTCAAAACACACGTCATTAGGTAATTAAAACTGACATTATCACAACGAAATGTACACACTTACGGCCACGATAACGTACTATACGTTGCATTGTTTACAAACCAAACGTCTTATCGCAATCGGTGAATGGAACACTGTCGGCCGCGGCGCTCATTATTAAAACACGAGTGCGTCTGGAACGCGGCCAATTGTGGGTACTGTGAAAATTATTGGCGCGAATCCAATACAATGACACGAGTCACGACGCTCAGTCGCCACGCTGCGTCGCTCCGGGCCTGTGCACAAAATTAGCGATAATCAAACATTAAAATGTTTATCCTTCCAAGTGCATAATACAATATGGACAATGGTAAAAGTGGTTTATTTTTCCGTGTGTTTGTGCATGTATTTTTTTCATGGGTGAATTTGTTTAAAGGTAAAATTACACGGTATGTGCGTTTCTGTAATGCGTAGTTCTAATGTTTATGTTTCAAGATCAATGTCACTTATATAATTGTTTGTTTTGATTGATTATTATCGACATATTTTCTTGCGTTTCTGGTATTGCAATCCCAGCTGTTTAGGTTTCCTTGTTTATCTTGTCGTCTCTTTCTAACACAGGAGCAATTCAGGCACAACCATATTTACGTTATTTCACTGTCCTATTTCTTTAATATTATAATTTCCTATGTCTTATCATTTATTATAGTAATGTGTATTATATTTACCACTGACCAAGTAATGTTATCTGATGATGACTTGCAAATTTCGTAATTTGTCACACTCAATGTAGGTCATAAACTCGTTATTATTCTACACCTATTACTTGTAAATTGTATTTAAAAAAACTTTAAATGTTTGCAAAACTTAATTTAGATGCAACAGTAAATTTTGAAAGATGCAACAATTTTCCTGCGGTTTTTTAAAAACAGATAATCGGGGAAGAGCGTTCATATGAAAGTAATAATTTACTTAGTATTTTCTTAAATTTTCGCGACTAGTACCTACACACAATGAAGCTTTGTAAGCGCTTCATTTTATTTGATTTTTATTCTGACGATGGCCACTTTTTAGTAGCCGTGATCACGGAAGACAAAGATGTGAGGTGTCAATGAGTAATGTTTTTGTTTAGTCTACCGACTAATTTACTTTCCATGTTTAATACAACAATAATTTTAAACTGTTTTTGCCACAATAAACAAGCTTTTTAAACCTATAGGTGTGCATTATATTGTACATTTTAAACATGATTTCTTTCGCACTTCAACAATAATTGAAAAAAAAACTTAACCTTTGTTCCTTTGGATGTAAACCACTTTTGATCAATAAGATATAGGCGTTCTTAAGGGAAAGGATACCATCATACAGACCCACACACTGTGTTCCGCCGGACACGTGTGATTGCACAGGTACTAACTACCCTTGCGCAGCAGGTTTGCCGATAGCCTTATGATGTCACGCGTCGATGGTCAGTAGGGTTGACAAAAAGGTTACATCCTCGTAAATAATTGTTGCAATTAATTTATTATTGTATATACTTAACATAAAGATATAAATAATAGTAAGTAATACAATACAATACTTGTAAGTAGTAATCGGCAAACCTGATACACTGAAGCATATGCAATGTATACTCTGTGCACCGGAGGGTGTACACTATATATACATATGATTTTGTGTGCAAATAATTTTTACATCAAATATTTTCAAACGTTTGTTTAATTTACTTTATAAATATGTTCAAGACAATGTTTATAACTTGGCTGCTTTAATAACAAATGTTGAAGTATCTAATTAGTCATTGTGAAACGTAGAATTTGATTCATAATATATTATTTTAACGTTTCAGTCAACCCTATCTTCAAATTTATACTTTTAAAGAAAAAGATTAAATAATGTAATTTCAATGATATCTACTGTATGATTCATTTGAATAAAATAGCCTGACCAGCAAAAACGTTTTCTTAGAATTACGAACCTATCGGACAGAATTCGTTGTCTAACTGGCATATTTGCGAAGAGGTCATTCGCCCTTGTCTTAGGCAGACAGACAGTACCTTCCAACACGGTGACGTTATACACCCGTTGTTGCTATGTTATTCATGTGATTCATCCAAATTTTACGATAATTAATTCAAGACGTACGTATAATTAATTTATTCGGCGATGTATTTACATATATCGGAGTCTATGCTACAGAGCTTTGAGGTCGTTCGCCCTTTCATGGATTTTATGGACTTAAATTGAGCGTAAGTTTGTTATATGCCGCTGCGGGGAAATCTTTAAAATGACATATGGAATAGTCTTGTATTTATTCGGTCATACAAGTGAATGTTCTTTTCTAGTACTATTCGGTCATTAGAAGTTTCTATCTTTGTTAACAATTAAATCACAGTGCCTAATGGTTCATGTTTATCGTTCATGAACTACACAAGACTGTCGAATCGCTGACTGACGCACTGAGCGATGACCGAATGAATTAAAGGACTGACTAACGTTTGGTAACAAGAAACGTTTCTTTTGATACAGTGTTCCCTACACTGTACTAAACACACCTACACACTGTACCTAACTAGTGCCCTACCGTTTTTTAAAAGTAGATCGATTAACGTTTGATATTGTGAAACTTTTCTTTTGATACAGTGTTACCTACACTGTACTAAACACACCTACCACACGAACACTGTATCTAACTGGTGCGCTACCAGTTTCTAAAAGTAAATCGCTTAACGTTTGGTAATGTGAAACGTTTCTTTTGATTCAGTGTTTCCTAAACTGTACTAAGCATACCTACACACTGAAACACTGTACCTAACTGGTGGTGGTGCCCTACCAGTTTCGAAAAGTAGATCGATTAACGTTTGGTAATGTGAAACGTTTCTTTTGATTCAGTGTTTCCTAAACTGTACTAAGCATACCTACACACTGAAACACTGTACCTAACTGGTGGTGGTGCCCTACCAGTTTCGAAAAGTAGATCGATTAACGTTTGGTAATGTGAAACGTTTCTTTTGATAGGTACAGTGTTTCCTCAACTGTACTAAACACACCTGCACACTGGAATACTGTACGTAACTGGTGCCCTACCACTGCCTACCAGTTTCTAAAAATAGATCGTTCATGAACTATACAAGACTAGTATGGACGTCATATCAGGCATCCAATAGAGACTAGTATGATTTCATAATTTCAGTATAAATTCATTTCTTAATGAGAGCATTTGTTGATTGCGTATAGCGTCACGCAGTACGCAGTCTATGACGTTTCTAACGGTACAACGTTTGATTGTAGAAAGAAAGGCTTTATTTAAAGAACAAGCCACGTTAAGTACGTGGCTGTTTCATTGTTTACCGATCACAAAATATTTGAGATTTTGTGTTAGTTTTAGCAAATAGGTGTGAGTTCATCTTAAGAGAATAGTTGACAGTTAATCAACTGAGTACTAATTATCTTCCTATAAAACGCCGAATTGTCGAAATTTTTTACTACCGTAGCAAGTTATTTCGTCATACATTTAAATAGTCAAATTGTTAATTATTATTGTTTAAACATTAATTAAAATTATGTTACACACGATATTTTAATATTATAATAAGATTTTTAACGCTCGTCGTTTTATATGAATTCGTCTTATTCGTATTGAGTTGGAGTAAATTTGTAGGTATCTTTAAGGTTCTTAAAAGAAGCCTAATAACTCACTTTAACTCAGTATGAATAAAACCGAAAGTACCAAACCAGCAACCGAATATACCAGCAATTTCGCGGCCGCGTGAAAATCTCTAGGTAATTCATCTATTCCATGGTAACGTCTTTATTTATTGTGAAAAATGTATCCAAGTGCTAACTCGGGTTATAAAGTCAGCACTATGTCGTGTTTTATTCATTTACGTTCAGTAGTTTCCGAAAAAAAGGTGCGATCACAGCGCCAAATTTTTCCCTATTTTCGTCTACCACAGAAACGACGTCATTTATGGGGTTAAAAAGTATTTTAAGTTACGCCCCGGGATATTAGGTAGCTCTATGTCGAGTTACATTTAAATGCGCTGAGTACTTGTAACGTGATGCCTTAGCAGACAGACAAAGGTGATAAAATTTATAGTTTCCGTATCTGCTGGTCAGGAAAAAATCAGGGTGGGTTAACGCCCTTTTTTCATATTTTTAAATGCATTCTACAAACTTGAAACATTTTCAGATTCATTGTAATATAGATAATGTATCACCTAGACAATTCTGATTATGTACAAATGTATTGAAATGCTTTTTCCTATTGTTGCAGAAGTAGTCGAGAATGGTCCAATTACGAGTACGCCCCCGCACCCCACGACGCATCTACCGCCCCCGCCGACGCAACCGCCTCCCGTGAGTATAGTGTATATTTCTTCTTTTTAAACATGGCTCAGCACCATTCGTGTGTTTAACCAATGTCAACTATTTAAGAATATTCGAGTCAAAGTCAAAATCAGTCGATATCCTACAACTATTGTTCACCTGTTACCAGTATTGCACAACAAAATTTCACCCTCGCAAGTTCTGAAAGTTGCCAGAAACTCACCTATGTTTCATAGTGATGTTTGTTCAGTTATAGTAGTAGTATAGTCTGCATCAAACTTCCTCGGCCGGTTTTAGTAGCGCGAATAATATGAGCTCTTCAAAAATGCGTAAACAGTTTCTTGAAGTCCCAACGAGGCACCCAATGCATCGGCTCTTTTCTTTTCTGACGGTACTTACGTACCACCAGGATGACCGTCTGTCAATTTTTTTACCAACAAAGAAGATATAAATATTTTTTCTTACAAAACCAAATATTGCAAAGTTCTGCAGTTAATCATATAAATTTAGAGCCAATATTTAACAACGCATGGTATACCACTACTTGCTCAAAGCGGGCTTCAATGTGCACTAAGTCCTCTGTACACAGATCATAATATTAAACACCAAAGCTTGCTGTTTACGCATTAGCATGATAATTCTACATTGTTTAACAAAAATGCACAAAAACACAGCATGTGAATGTTGTTACTGGACCGGGATCGTTTCAGGACTGTGTGCAAAAAAAAATTACATAATATTCTCTTATAAGTCAGTGGGCATTTACATGTTGGTCCAACGCGTGCATTGGGTATTGAAAATTTTATTTCATTCACTAACGTTTTCTTCGCGGCTACACCGCCTGAAAACCTCTAGGTAGGAGCTCTGCATTACGTACATAAACGAAACGTGGCTTTGTTTTATCTAAAACTACTGTTTTTGTTAAGTTCACTACAATATCAAAGCAACTATGTCCATATAGTCTAACCAACTGCCCAACAAAACATACAGATGAGTTGAATCCAACCTGATTAGAAGTAATGCAATGAATGACTTATTGTTTATGGCAACGAAGGTATTTGATGGTGAATTGAAAAAACGCGATAGCAGCTTCATCTATTTAGCTAATTTATCTATCCTACGGAAACGTCATTTATCGGGATAAAAAGTATCCTTAGTTACTCCCCGAGACATAATGTAGCTCTATATCGAATTTCATTTAAATCCGTTCAGTAGTTTTGATTTACAATACAACAATAAGCCGTATGCCAATAAATAAGTAAACAAAATAAGACGATCATAAAAGAATTACAATAGTTTCAATGTTATTAGTTATTAATTCAAACGCCGACGGGTAATAAATGTGCATTTCCAGATATGTAGGTAAGAATTTGTTTTTGTCGGCGCCTAGGTTGTAACAATATTTCTAACGCATTGTACAAACTCGAACCAATTACAGATTTATTATTGTATAAATTATAGAAGATAGATTAGCAAAAAGAAAATTTCTTACATCTTTTGTGATTAACGAACTAACAAACTGCATTCAGAGTCAAATGGATCATTATTTGTATATTGTTAAATAATGACAGTTTAATTTAATAAGTTTAATTTCAAGTACAGCTTGGCACGCTTTATCATCCCTGATGATGTCAATTTTCAGTTAGGATGTGGAGGTTCACAATTTAACGCAGCTTTAAATGAGCGTATTTCATTAAATATTGATGCTATCATAATTATCGTGTTCAGAGTACAACTGTATTGCAAGTTAATGTAGTTGTATATTTTATATGAGACTCTACTAAAACAATAGTTTACGTCCTTTTTCAACTGCTGCGATACTTTGTGTAACGGGAATCCGCGGGATTTTTGATCGGAATGGTACAAAATAGATAGGTTGCAAAAAAACCCGCTGATTCCGATACTATTTCACTAGTATCATAGCTTACGTTCTTTTTTTAAATGCTTTAATACCTTATATCATGGGAATACCAGATTTACGTCTGAGAATCGATCACACGGCTAAAAATAGTATGAAAATTGGCCGTGTACTAATAATCTGTGTTGCTAATAATAACAGTTTCATATCTAACTAGACCGGGATTTTTTTAGTTTCCGGGATTTCCTAACTTTGAAACCACGTGATTTCAGGACTTGTTAGATGTGACAGTTCCTATATTTATTAGACATTTTTGTTGTTGTATAATTATGTCTTTAGTAACATTACTTAACCTGGGCTTTTACGGGAATTTCCGGAGTTCATGTATTTCCATACTAAAAAAATCCATTGCCATGCTGGAAATTACTTTTATTTTGAATGTTTGTAAAATAACAGTAAGCTTTGTCACCTGTCCAACATGAACCTAATCGCTGACAAATCTTAGTAAAATAATAATTTAGTAACCGCTACAGTGTATTTATTAAATATATATTTTTTATTCCTGCAGGAATAGAGTAACAATTTCTTGCGGCCGGGTGGCCTGTAGAGGCGACAAAACAATCTACAGACAGGTGGTAAGGGTATTTGCCCGACTGGATGGTTACCACCCCTGGTCTTAAGTATGTCACCATAACAACCTTGAGTTGTGTGAACCGGAATTAGTGACCAGGTTCCAGTCTCCCTTACGAGAGCAGCAGCACATTTGTAGCACCTTTGGTGTTGCAAATATCCATAGGCGATAGTAACCACTTTCCATCAAGTGGGCCGTCTGCTGAACTCCTGCATTAAAAAAACTAGTATTCTTTCATTAATAAAATAGGTAGTAGATAGTCTAATCAACTTAATTATTTTGATTATACAAAGCCCGGGGCTTCCTTGATTTTTTTTTGAGCGTAGCAGTTATAACGCTATTATTACCTTTCACGAGACGAAACATCATAATAATTATTATTGAAACAGTAAATAGAATTATTTCTATGATGATATTTAAAAAGATTTAAGACGATAAAATAGCATTTTACTATGTATTTATTTTAATTGTGATGCACATCGATTACACCTGTTTTTACCATATACTTAGATAATCAATCAACATGTGTTGTTATATGTGGTCAGACGTCGAAAAGCGGGCCCCTCGCCGGTTTGGTCCCGTCAAGCGACGCGCCCTCACCCATCACGGTGAACGGCCCTTCGCAGCCGCCCGTGCACCTTGCGCACGCGCATACGCACACGCCCATACACATACTCAACAAGTAAGTGTTACAGAAAAAGTTACATACATACCTACATGTTATCACGCTTGTCTCCCATAGGGGTAGGCAGAGACGATGGATGAAAAAAATAAAAGCTAATGTAAACTCTTCTATATATATATTGTTCCTGCCTACCCCGCAAGGGACCTGGCGTGAAGTTATGTATGTATGTATGTCTTAGAGCTCTATTCTTAAGAGTGCATATGACAAGCATATTTTTGGGTCAGTTTGAAACACTACTTGGAGAAGTCTCTAGAACAAACATAGTAAGTTTTTAGTTCATTGAGACTGTCGCTACTTAGCGCCTTGTCGCGAAAACATAAGGGCTTGACGGGTCTTAATAATAATAAAACTTGCATTACGCCTGTCCCTTTGTATGGCAGTGAATCGTGGCCAGTACTTGAGCGACATAATCAAGAGCTGCGTGTCACGAGATGAATATGCTGTGGTGGATGTGTGGAGTTACGCGGAAGGACTGCGTTAGGAACTCTCTCCACGGCAGCCTCCGTATCCATGACATAGCGGATAAATTGCAAGAGTGTCGAGTACGACGTACAGCCACGTTTTACGGAAAACGCGGGAACGCGACCGCTTCCACCAGGACTCGGTCGAAAGGATAGGCCTCGCGAAGTGGAGAAGAAAAAGTAAAACAACGGACCCCAGGCTTCGAGTGCAACCGGGATTTAGCGCTAGGTGATGATGCGAAAACGTGGCAAATGCTAAGTGTTCGATGTTGTTTGTGCGCAGTGGTAGAGTGAGCGAGTCGTCGAGTACGCCCGCGCTAAGCACGAGCAGTAGCAGCGGGGCGAGTAGTGGGCCCCTGCCGCCCGTGCACGGCGCGGGCATCAGCCAGCCCACGGCCACGGCGGGGACGGCGTCGCTCAAGAGCATGGCCCAGGAAGCCGTGCAGCGGGCGGGCCTCGACGCCAACCACCAAGTCACCAGCGAGGTGGGTATTGCCCAATCACCTAGTCTATTATTACTACTGGAGTGGCATTTCACAAAACGCCAAATACCCTTAGATTGTGTACGAGTGAAGCAAGCTATGATTTATATATTTTACGAGCCAAAAGAATTAATTATTATTGCTTAGTAGTAATAAAAATTATTTCCAATATGCACGTATTTTAAAGTCGGCTACTCAATTGCTAATCATATTTTCATAATTTCTGAGACTATTATTTTCAATACAGTCAGAGTAATGAAATTAATGGTGATTTTGTATACTAAATATTATTACGAGACATTAAAATGAGTAAAATAACGTATGTAAGTAACTTTTTACTTCATTGGGATTCTCTCATTCGACAATAATCCTTAGCGCTAGTAAAATGGGCACAATCTCAATGGTAATATCTGACACAAGTCCAGGTTGTGACTCCACTCAAATTAGCTTTATGCGAAGTGTCTTGAAGTTTTAGATAACGATTAAGTAAAAAAACCAGTCTGATGAAGTACTTTATATATTGCAGAACGTAAGGCGAGGAGTGGCGTTAGCGCAGGCGCACATTCCCCCATTATTAGGCGTCGCGCCGTTAGGGCCACAACCCTTAAGTGCGGTGAGTATTTTATGAATGTTATTTATCACACACACCGCTAACCTTGTAAGGATATATCAATTCGATGACGTAAATCAACAATAGTATAATGTCATGTTTTTGGACCTTCGAACCGGATCATTTGGTAATTGATTTTTTATTAAACACTATCGTTTGTTTAATAATTATCTGTTGCAAAACATTAGTCTGAGCCAAACTTTATAGCGCCTTCCGGCGATGAATTTTAGCGCAGACTATGGAGGTTGCTGTAATCTAGATGTTTGAAATACTAATAATATTGTATTAATATTAATTCCAGGAGCACCAGTTACAGTTCCAGATGATGGAGTCTGCGTTTTACCACATGCCACACCCCTCGGACTCTGAACGTACGAGGGTGTACCTACCAAGAAATATTTGCCAGACACCCGTATACTATCACCAAGTGAGTCACATATTAAACAAACTATCTGTTGTTTTGTATGCACGTTTAATTTCTGAATAAGGTTATAAACGCAAGTCTAATGTTGAATTATGTACTTCTTTATTTCGGTTCTCTGCTTAACCTGTCTAGTGACTGTGACTAAATACGACTTAGTGTTAAATGATAACATGTTAACGATTAGCTACAACAGTGTATACTGTGAATGCACGAGATTTTTTGTCAATGTTTAATGTCTTCTGTAGTAAAACACACAAGTTGGTTGAATACTGGTTTATTCAAAACTACCCTACATACATATTTTATACTATGATATGGGATCTTATTTTTTTTATTTATAAAACTTAAATAACACATTAAACCCTTGGCTACAAATGTTTCACTTAGTCATTAATAGTGATATTATCTTAGGTTAAGTTAACAGCTATTTCGCATTTATCTAATAGTATGATTAGAGTTATCATGGTCATAACACCCAGAGTCAACTCTTCATCAAATGACTCGTTTGCCATCCTGGACCACTTCTATCTTACCTATAGAAATATCCAATTAAATATCTAAACAGAAGTATATAATAGTATAGTTATATTCATTTTAAATTTATATACCTAGTTACATAGTATTTTGAAATTAGTACGCCCAAAATTAACTGGACCTCGCGATACATACTACACCTGACAGTGTGTAGTGCGAAAGAGATGCTATGTGAATCCCGATAGTGCCCGAGTGAGAGCGCAACACTCCTCTCAACTACGTACGTTCCACCTCGCGATCCTAAAGTGTATTCTGCGCATTACCGTGGACGCATTCAAGTTTTGCTCGTACTGTAAAGGGGTGAGGGGCGTGCATTGCAGGTGTTACTGCCTCACTCGGACAGCGTGGAGTTCTTCCAGCGGTTGTCGACGGAGACGCTGTTCTTCGTTTTCTACTATATGGAGGGCACGAAGGCGCAGTACCTAGCGGCGAAAGCACTCAAGAAGCAGAGCTGGCGATTTCACACGAAATACATGATGTGGTTCCAGCGGCACGAGGAGCCCAAGGTCATCAACGAGGAATATGAACAGGTGGGCTTAAATTACCACTTTTCCAGTTCAAATAGCAACCTTCCCAGTACAAATAGCCACTTTACCAGTTCAAATAGCTACTTTCTCAGCTCAAATAGCCACTTTCCCAGTTCAAATAACTCCTTTCTCGGCTCAAATAGCCACTTTCCCAGTTTAAATAGGCATTCACCCAAAATTATTATTACAAATATGACAACACGATAAACCTAGACATAAGTATGAGCCATAATTGTTTTATAGCTGTTTTTTTTAAATTATGTAAATATTACTTGATGATATCTTAATTTTGAAATTCTACTGTCTACCTTCTTTGATATTCATAAATATTCGTAGAATTGTTATTACGTATAGTTGGACACTGTACTATAAATTCTAAAATTATCTATAGTTGTAGTAATTCCAGCAATATCACGTATGAAACATGCAGATTATCACCGGAGTGAGACTTTCGGAGTACCTTTTACATTTAGGTTGGAAAACATGAAAAAAATATACAAATTGTTCAAAATCACCTTTTTCAGGGCACATACATATATTTTGACTACGAGAAGTGGGGCCAGCGAAAGAAGGAGGGCTTCACGTTCGAATACAAGTACTTAGAAGACCGGGATTTGAACTGAGAGAGGTGGCGGAGCGACACGACCGCGCCGCCGCGGCACGCGCCGCGCCACGCCACGCGCCGCCAGCGCCACGCCACGCGACGCCCGCGCCACGCCACGCGCCGGGCGACGAACAAGACTGCCCAGGTCAGGACACGTTCACTTCGTACCTCTCTCCTGTGTCGGAAGTCGTTTTCGACTTGACAGAGTGTGCTGTGTTGTACCAAACTAGGAAATATCCCTGTTAAAGTTGTCATTGAAAAATTGTATATAGACACTTATTGAAATCGATTAAACAGTTCCCTGCGTTCTATAAAGGCTGTTCTGATTTATATGAGAAACGGTCTATTGGGCAACCATGTTAACCGAAAGTCATAAAGTTTGGCGTGGACTACAAAAGTATTTCCGAAGTTGTTTGAGACACTTGCGTTAATAAACCATTCTTTATTTTATTTTGAAGGAGAAATAATAAATAGTGTTCGAGTGTTTTTGGTTTACTTTGGAAATATAGACAGTGTAGTGAATATCGGTTACCATAGTGGGATTCCAAAATCACATGGTAAAATTTATTTCAAAATTTATTTAGTACACTCAATGCAATAAAAGGCGAAAATTTCAAAACACTGGTAAGGACTGTTTGATCTAAATTCAATAGGTATTTATTGTTATATAGATTTTTATATTATTTCAATTCACCATAGAAGACCATTTCTGGTCGAAAAACAAAATATATCCCCCGATATACCAAATGACTGATAATATGTATTTGCAGTTAGATTAATTGTATATGAGCAATCGTTTTGGTTTTTCGAACCATCAATATATTGATTCACTGGTCTATATGAATATCGTTTTAAGATTTTTATATAGACTTATAATATGTGATAGTTATTAATACTGTTGAAATTCATATTCGGCTATTGATAGTTTATTGACAATGTAGTTGTTAATGTTGTCAATAATATTGAATAATGACAATACCTATAATAAAACTGCGTTTTAACGATTTTAAGCGCGGTGTTTTATTTGATTTTTATTTCGACGTTTTGGCCACTTTTTAATAGCCGTGATCACAAAAGACAAAGATGTCAATGGTAATAATAATACTGAAAGAGTAAATACCTAAGTACATCTGTAATTATTTTATATGAAATTAGCGACTTGCAAAGTAATCGACTTAATTAGGGGCTACCTGATTGGAATTCGCTATCTCGCTCGTGCATTACCAGATTTTTGAAAAATAATTGACTGAACACAAAACAAATCTATTCCACGAATTTCGACAATAATATTCCGAATGTAGAAATCCTACTTCACTAGGGAGTTCATTCTTCTATTGCTTTTCAACAATTTTATTATTTAAAACTTTTATATCAGATCAATTAAAAATAGAAAGAAGGATGATTTTTATGATTATTTTAAGGATGAAAATGAGAAAATTTTAACTAATAAAACGTCAAAAACCCAGAGGAGAATGAGTTGCGGCCCACTTTAGTGATGTCGCTTTTAAGAGAATTTCAGAGTTATAATAGGGCATTTGTCATTCCGAGTATTTCATGTCCATATAGAGCAAATCATTTTCCGAGTAATATAATTGTATCCTACATAGACGCATGGACATTATTAACCTGTAAGACGGAACCACAACTTTGTTGCCGAAGTGTCACACACGGCTCATAGGGAAGTCCCACTTTGTGGTCAAATACAGATAATTGAAATGAACGTTGATCTGATGCTTTCTCCCTCTAACTACATAGAATTTTTATTAGAATAAAAGAGACGATATAATTCTTGTGGTTTTGGCGCGGCAACTTTGATGGCAGCTGGCAGCTTGTAGAAAAAAACAATATTAAATTGGGCCGAAGGTTAAATTCTAGGGACATTTGTTTGTGTGACCCTAATAAAACGGTTTCCATGAAACACTCGAGGAGCTCCCTTAGTGGGGTTCGCTATCTCCCTCATGCATTACCACATTTTTGAAGATTATATATACATTGTCAGGAGCCTTGAGAACAGACGAGCGTGCATGACAAGAGCTATGAATGTCAAAGAAGCAAGTGAGGTGTGTAAGAATGGGCCTGTGTGGCGCTCTGTTGTTCGTGCCTACTGTATGTATGTATATATACATTGACAGAACTGACTTAGGGGCCATAGACAAATTACGTCACACAAATTTTTGACCCCCATCCTTGTGACAGCTAGTCACATTCGCTAAACTTCTTCCTATCTAGTGCGACATCACATATTTTGCATTAATTATAAGGAGAAATTTTTAAATTAAAACTGCAAGTCCGTATTCTTTTTTTTCACAAGAATTGATTTAAACTATATGTATAGAAACGTATGTGAAAGCAAAATGTATGTGAAACATTCGTTGTATTATTCCTAACTCGTAGAAAACAGATCTGCCGTAAGAAAATTTTGACAATTTATATATATTCAAAAATGCGTTTTTCGTGAGTGAGACGGTGAACGCCATTTAGGAATCCCCCTGAAATGGTTTTTATTTTATATACAATTTGAAAACAAGTACTCACTTTTTACTTATATGTTTTGACTAGTAAGAATTAGCAATGAGGATTCAAATAATATAGAAATATAACAGTGGTATATTTGACATTTTTAAAGTTTCACTGGAGCATCATTTGGAGTTGGAAAAAAAATATAATGTATACAATATTATAGTTTATACATATGATTTTAACAGTATTAATAATGTCTATCACAACATGAAACTGTCATCATCAATAAATACAATTACATAAAATAACTACCTATGTTGTTAATAGAAAATATATTAATAACTGTATTATTATTTTTCATTGTACAAGTATGGACAGCAAAAAGGTATCTTGAATGAATAAAAATAGTTATAAAATGTGATTTTTATAAAAATTTACAAATGTACCTGAATATTGAAAGAATGGATATTCAAATTGGTGGTCTGTACTTGTGCTTTTTAATTTGTGTATATTATACCAATAAACATGTAAAAAATGATGTTAATCTGGAATGATTCGGGTATTTAAAATACAAGATATACATGATTATATAGATTTTATAATAAATTGTTATAACCAGCATAATAAAAACGCGGTATATAGTCTCAAATTACTATCCCATGGTAACTGCATGAAATCAATAAAGAACTAGCATGTGACACTCATGTTTCTGTGCAAATAGATCTGTAAAAAATGATTATTACAACAATATCGATATAAACCTGTTTAGTAGTTTTATTACGACCACATGCAAGTTGTACCTGAATCATATCTGATTTTCATCGTCCAAACTTATTCCGCACTTCTGGCAGTGTATTGTGATTAAAACAATGGAAGGACAAAGCGAAAGATATCATGTGATGCAATAAGATTAGTATCAGCCATACGCGAGTTATTATATATGAAAAATTGTGATAATCGATTTAGGACGCTCGGGACGCCCTCCGATATACTATTAGTTCATAATAACTCACACAATCTGCGAATGCACTTTGATCGAGTTGAAATCGATATTAATCTGCTAACGGTACTTTTACGTCACTATTCTCGACTTGATATTCAAGTTTGGAATCCCGAATCGACCCAGAGCAATGAAGTACGTACGTGGAGATGCGATGCTTCACTCTAATTTATCGAAGTTGCGTGGGACTTGTTTGTTCTTGGTCGATTAATTTCGTTGATGTTTTGAAAAAATAATAGATTAATATTGATCAACTTGATTCAAAGATGAAGAGTTATTATTAGTATGAAGACTATGTTATTATTGAAATTATACTACAACGATTATACATACAAGTTTGCTGATGTATAAACTTAATACTTCCGAAGAAAGTGAGACATACAGTAGCGCTACCGATTACTGGCAGGCTTAAGTAGGATAAGTTTTAATAATGAAATAGTATGTTAAGCGCTATGTTAAATATTTTCATTGTAGTATTCAGCTAGTTGTAGTTTTGAGAATGATTAATTCTGTCTATCGAGGACGCCCCGAGTCATTTGTTTTTTAAAACTTGTGTATAGCATTGGACAAAGCCGGTTCCTATGTCTTACCAACCGTTCATTTGCCTTGCTATCCGGTTAAAATTTGACATAAGATCCATATAACTATTGTCCAAATTCAACCGATAATAAGGCAAGTAAATAAATAGAAAGATAGAGGACCCGGCCAATAATCGAAGTTATTTTAAGCGTTTACTCGTACGCACCACACAGATCACCCCTGAGTAGATGTATAACAGAGTGTAGTAAACAATAGTTTTAATTAACATTTGAAATAAAATAAAAAAATATTGAAATAAAATTCACCATATTATAAATAGCGGAAACTATATTATTCATACCGATTTACTCAGTATCTTAGAAATTTTAATATTTTTTTAGCTATACATGTAGCTAGCTATACATTGTATGGTTACAAAATAAAAAAAATATATAAACATTTCTAATGTTTTGAATAAATTGAAATGGTGCCAATAATATTACAGTTTACCCTCTATTGTAAATTAAAATGTATTATGTTATTACAGTACTAAAAGAAATATAATAGTTGATGTTTAAAATATTATAACGTGTGATGCTTGCGAGAAAAGCTTGGATATGTACTACAGTTAAGATCTCCAGTGTGATTTCATTAGTTATGGATTTAATAATACACTTTTTCACCTTCATGTTGTTAATAGAAATTGTTTGTATGTACATTTCCTTTTGCATTCGAATGAACATACGCGAGAGACTCTATACTATACATACTTTATACCTCAGGCTGCTTGATTTATCCCGGGTTACAATATCTTAGTATCCATTCTTTTACCTTACCATTGGTTTTGTTATTGATAGTGCAATAGACAGTCTGATAGCCCCCATGATGGAAAGTGGTTATTGTTGCTTGCTCGCAGCATCAAAGGTACTGTCAAACAACAATTCAAGATTTTTATGGCGATATATTAGCGATAATAACCATTCAATCAGGCAAATGCCCTACCACCTTGCCGAGGGTTGTATAGAAAATTGACATCATTTGCAAAGGCAATGAACTACGCGCAAAACTTAAATGCGCCCTTGAAGTTTGTTCAAGTCATTGCGCAGAACGTAATTATAAGGTTCATGAGGTGTTATGTAGAGGGAGAGTGTTGCGCTCTCGCTCGTCCGTTGTCCGGACTCGTATAGCACCCTTTTCGCACTTAACACTGTCATTTGTAATAAACGTTTAATGCTGACAGGACCTGCGCAAACTCACAGAACTAACTTCTGTCGAAACGTATAGTTAGGCGCGTAATGTAGTTGAAATTTGGGTTGGTATTACAAAAACTCGCGCCTACGCCGATATTCGACATTAAAAAAAATTGTTCAAACGATTTTCAAGAATTCAAATGTATTGTTAATTGTTATTATCTAGAGCGGCTAGTCGTCCGGATGGAACAATACTTGACACCACAACCAGTACTTTGAAATGTTGCCATGATGTTTAGTTTCACTTCGTTAGCTAAATGTCGCTAGTTTTAAATAATCGATATTTTACTTAATTTTTTACTTCGGTTTAACATAAAATTGGAGACAATTTTAATACTTATTAATTTTGAACTCATTTTGTTTATGAAAATATTTAAAAAGGTAAAATGTCCATCTTGGTGATATTTTTGTACTTTAAAAAAACCTTTAAAAACTAGGAATGTAGTACATGTGGTACCCTCTATAAATGTAGAATAAAGATCGAATACTTTTTTTGTCAGTCCGTCTATATTTAAAAAATATTAGGTACTTGTTTTTGATCCCATTTTAGTGTTTTAATCGTATATGTTCATTCGAACTATTAAAATAATTAGTGCATTGAAATTGAACAAAAGTCGTTAAAATACATTATATTTTATGTAAGCGAGTGAGTGCACGTCACTGCCACCCTGTATTATATATTCAGATGTAAATTAGATTTTACGGCTCATTATAAATTGTACTTATTTATTAATTTGCTTTTTATATTAATAAAATTATGTTTTATAAATATGTTTCTTGTGATGCTAATCGAGGTTTTGGATTGTGACACTGCGGTATGTTTTTATATAGTTTTAGATAGCTTAAATATACGCCGGAACAATAATCGTTGAAAAAAACTAAAATAAGTGTTGAAATAAACAGGTACTTTCATGCATCACGATATAGGCCGATATTGTAAATATTATAGTTAGCCGCTAGATAATACAGATAGAGCTCGGCCTTGTAAATTTACATTACAAAACCGCCGTTATTACGATTAAAGCTGAGTTAACCGCAGTTTCGCCATTTGAAGCCTTATTTAGCAAATAACTGTTTAGGTGAAAGAGTATATTATTGTCATCGTTAAATAATAGAAACATCGCAATAGAAGTTACTGCCAGATGAATAATAAGCCTTCATCGTAACGTACGATCGGTTTAACACCAAAGTAAGTTTTCCAGTTTCTCGTGTACTATGCGAGAAATAAAAATAATAATGTAATTTTGTAAAGATTTTTTGATGACACATAAAAAAAACAGTGGTGATGTGAAGTCCAGAAATGTTTCACGCTAAGGCGTGCTTTGTGCGTGTAAGGAGCGTGTGCGTGTAACGTGCCGCGTCGGGTCACTAAGTTTTAAGCATTAGTCGGGCGAAGGACGTACACGCCGGCCGCGGCTGTCGAGTTGACATCTGCGGCTGTCAAACTGACATCCGCTGCTGTCAGAAGGGCGTCAGTCGCGGCCGGCGCTCGCCATCGAGAGGCCCCTCAAGTGGTAGTTAGCAGTAATGGCGCGCGATCTCGTTTATTCCGTGAGCGCAATGTTGAATAGTTTTCACTTTTGTAAAAAGTCTATCGTGAAAGCAGATGAGATAATTTAAAAAAAATATCTGTACAGTTCTATTTGTATAGAAATAATAAATAATGATTAAAAAAATTTAAACAAACGTTGTGATTTCTTCTTGAAACGCTTAGTTTTTAAGTGCATCGGTTTATTGGGCACGGCCGCGTCGCGTTTACAGGCGCGCCGCGCTCTGCATTTCTTATTTTATTTATTTTTATTGAAACGGAACGACTGTTTACTTTGTAGAATAAACTCATAAGAAACATTTGAAACAATTTGTTTGTGGATTATTACAATTCCCAACTATTTTCTAATTGTATAATTAAAGCAACAATTTCTTTCAACCGGAAATTATTTTGACTACATTACACTTTTGGCGTTCCTGCGGCTAAGATCTATAAAGGGACGGCTATGCCAAATTTCATGAAAATCGATTCACAAAACCCAGAGTTTGAGTGATGGTTTAAGCGTCATTTTCATTGTCATTGCATTCCATTCCCTTTTTTTAATTTTTTTAGATAGTGAAAAATTTTAAATGACCTTTTGAAAATTATTATAATGTCGCTTATATCAAATAGCCGTGACTAGTCCCGTCATTGTATCTATTTTTTGTTGTTACCTATATCTACATTTTATAGATAAATGTAGATATCATTAATTTATGTATTACTATTTTCAGTAATGAGAAATTGATTCTATTCTGTTGACGACAACCTCGTTGGAGAAATCTTTATACTACGCATGATCGATAAAGAATGAATAAATTGTTCAAACTTGGACACGCCATGAACAAACCAATATATAAAGGTGTGTGTAACTAGGAATAGTTTTGACAAAAACCAGTCTAGCATTGAAATTAAATAAAAAACATATTGGAATCATAATTATATTCAACGTCTCTTCTTTTTGCCGCCATGTTTGTTGGGCTTGCCCTTGATGCGTCTCCGCACTCCTGCCGCCTCCTCAGTGTCATCGTCTGACTCCGCACCACGCTTCTTCCCCTTGGTGCTCTTTTTGTCCTCCAATTCTTTCATTTCCTGATCAATTAACAAAATAAAAAAAAAAGTGAAAATTAATCACAATCACCACTAAGCTGACTAATATTCGACATTCTTTGTTTGTTACGTTTTCACGCCTTAACTAATCGGCTTTTGCCGATTTTATTCTTTATAATTATAATTATGCATGTACATGTCAGGAGTACAGGATATAGGATAACTTTCATCCTGAAAAACTGCTGTTCCCGAGTGATAGGAAATTAAATCTATAAAGATCCCACTGCAGCCACATTTTGTCAACGCCGTTCCAATGCACTATCAAACGCGTCACGTAGTGTAAACTCGGTGAGAACGAAGTTTCGCTGACACCGCGAATTAATTTACAAACTAGAGGTTTCCGTAAAGCTTCATTAATATGAATATCAGACCTAATCGAATGGTGGTGGTAATTTATTCTATTCTAGTATATATTAAAGTAGCAATTATCCTATGTTACTTTCAGTCCCATAAAGTACCTAATACGTCGAAATTCATGGAAATCAATTCACACAGAAAGTTGTGAAGTGGGAACAAATGATACACTATAAATAATGCCAGCAGGAATATTCGGGCTTTATGTAATATAATAGAATGATTCACTTAAATAGCAATTCATTTTTTTAAAAATTGAAAACTTGACTATGGTTCAATAAAAAAAGATTTTTCGTGTGGCAGTTGGGGGTTGATTTATTGTAGCACTTCGATGGTGGATGACCTCTGTAATATATTGGTGTAGTACCAATGGGCGAGAAAAGAAATCTTTACTATTGCCTGTTTTCTGTATTGACAGGTTTTGGCACATACACGAACTACTCAGTTGTAACCTTCGTAATAATAGAGCAAGAATTTATTCCACGTTCATGTCGTAACATAGACCATTTATATCAAACGGTTCTTTAGGTATAATATATACATACAATTTTGGTGAGACGTTGTGCTTCTGCGACGCGTTCCTGGAGTACCATGACCTCGCTCTCCTCCGTCTTATAGAGTGGTAGCTGCTTCCCGATCAACTGTTCGATGCGCTGGTAAAGCTCCACGTCATACTAACAGACAAGATTTATTGTTTTGTATATATATTATTTAGTACAATAGTAACAGTGTTGCACTGTGAGAACAACATGATATCTCGATAAAGTTATTTTTTAATAAAAGAAGTATCAATATAGTAGTATAAATAAGTAAGTAAATTAATAGGGCGGTGACCGGTCATCATAGCTTTCTGTAAATATAATTGAGATGATAGGATGTTCTTATCGTAGTATATATTTACTTTATTTAACTGAGATAAACAGTTCTCGATTGGGATAAATAGTGACTATACTGGACAATAATTCTGTGAATAATGTCTCCCCGCGACACCTTCATCAGGTCTCGGTAGAAGTAGTAGGTCTAAGAATTGCTGGCTTATGAATACGAAATGCGGAAAACCGCGCGACGTGGAAAAGAAAAAGTGGACATTCCGAGCGCAATCGCGATTTGACGAAGCCCGTCTCCTAAGACAGGCTTTTGCAAGGCACTCTTTCCGCCAAAGATATTTTATGCTGCGATAATGTAAAAGCTGATGTGATGGACCCGAACGCGGCAAAATCATGTATATTTAAATTAAAAATGGGACTATAGGTGGGACGCCATTTTTTCCTCACGTTCGAATCGCAACCAACCCGATTTTTTTCTATAACCTGATCTGTAATAAATACTTTTTGTTTATAAATATTATAAGCTGCCAGTATTATATTTATAAACAAAAACTATTTATTAAAGATCAGGTTATTAATGAATTATGTGAACATTTCTACTGATTCAAAGAGAAAATCAGATTCTACATTATAATGATCCAAAAATATGCTTCTCATAAATGTTACCTGCGACACAAAAGTGATGGCTTTCCCGGCCCTGCCAGCTCGCGCCGTACGCCCTACGCGGTGGATGTAGTCCTTGCTGTGAAGTGGGATGTCCAGGTTTATTACTACATCCACGTGTGGGATGTCCAGACCTCTGATAACAAACAAAATTGCAATTAAGTTATGATATATCCTGACCTACTCTTAATTCAGACTAATACCTTATTTATTATATAAGCGAAAACAGCAAGGTGTAAACTCCGCGAATGATCGCAGGTGGCAACCTCCTCCATTACTGAGGGAACAAGCCCCCGCATAATAACATTGACCTAAGGCCTGAGTTTAACCAATTGACACTAATTTAATGTAGGAAAAATATTTCCTGTAAGTGGCCTAATATTTTTATTTTATTTTTCTAATATCTTTCTTTGATTTCTAATATCTTTGCTAAAGTCAAGATCAAAAGTTATTTGTGAACAGGGCGAATCAAAAAGTTTTTAGAATTGCATAAAAGTCAATCACACAATATTTACGCCTACGACGAGTTGCTAATAACGCAAATTTATGAATAAAAATTAGCTTCGTATGGTGACAAAATATGAAATAGCTTGAAAAAAATGTCTATGAAAATTTTTTTTTTCGGACATTCAGCAGACCTTAGGTCACGATCCTGTACTCTATTCTGCTATTGCTTCCTGAGTGGCTGAGCTTAAAAGAGGTAGATAAAGTTGTAAAGATGACTCCGGTTCTGGGCGGCCTTCAATCTCCATTACCGAAGAAAATGTCAAAAGGTTGAGAATGTGGTTTTGGAAGACAAAAGAATAACTATATAACATATAGGTTAGCTGAGATCCTAAAGATATCTTTTGGTAGAGTTCAATCCATTTTAATTCAATATTTGGTATAACTTCTTATGGGAGTTATAAACTGTTTTATTACCAAATCACTTCTGTCGGGCTTCCTGAGACCCACACTTTTTTAAAATATTAATACTAAGAACTTTTTGATTCACCCTCATAACTCAAATTCAACATTTTTACATCAATACTATTTACCTGTAAAATGTTACCTAAAAACTAAATGAAAATGCACCTTTGTCATCTCGCAATCGCCTCTATCGCCGTGCCCTGACAGGGATGCAGTAAGTATATAACTTAAAATGTCTTACCTGGAAGCAACATCTGTACATATAAGCACGGATCTGCTTTTGTTCTTGAACTTGTTCAGTGCAGCCAGACGTTTGTTCTGCGACATCTGTCCGTGCAGTGGCACCGCGGCCAGGCCGAGGTTGCGCAGGAGCAGCGCGCAGCGCAACGCGTTGGCACAAGTTGCCACAAACACTATGAATGAGTTGCCCGCCATCTCGTTGAGGATGTGGACTAGGTATACATCCTGTTCAGATGCGAAACTTTCATGTAGACTGTGACACTTTATGCCTACTCTTTGTTAACAACAGGTTTTAATGTAAATCTATTATCTCTATATTTATTATGTCATCTCTATCTCCTATTGTATAGGAAAAAAATGAACTTCGTCTAATGAGAGCATGGCCAAGACTGAATTCCCAGATTGGAGAATTCCATAGAGTAAAAAATCTATTTATTTCAATTGAGTACAAAAACGTATTCAGTTGAAAATACCCCATATCTCAAAAACTACTTTGTTGTTAAATTTTTTATTGAAATTTTTTTAGAACAGGTTTTTTTTTAAAAATTAATTTTTTCTGACACTAGAAATTAATATGTCTCTACCTAGGGACATGAATAAAATATCATTAAGAAAAAGAAACATTATTATTTAAAAGTGACTAACAATACACTGCAGAACTTACTTTACTTTACATCTATTAGCAACTGTATACTAAATCTTTCTAACAATTCGTAATTCTCTGGGTAGTAAGTGACTGGCAGGCAGACAGGTGGATTTATTTCTTATTTTTCTATTATAGTTGTGGGCAACATCGCTGGTTGCGCCACAAGTAATATTTACGTATAATTGTATTTTGTTTAATTGCTTAGTGGTGAAATTGCTTTTTGCCCTAAATAAATTTAAAAAAAGAACTGAAGTTGGGGCATATATTCTTACATTGTCAAAAAATTCAAATTATGATAGATCTAAGATTCAGTACTAAATAATCTGGCAAACAACCAGGATACCGGATTCATTGCCGGAGTCTGTCTTTCCCGATACATATAACCTGGGTGTCTTCAAGTCCCGTGTGAATAGGTACCTTCTAGGTAAGCGTGCTACATCGTAGACCACATCTTTGCTCCACATAGGGCAAGATTGTGGTCAAACGCGAACCTATACTAGAATAAAAAAAATAAAAAAAATACATTTTTTAAATAAAAAACCCCTTCATCAAACTTCAAACGAAGTGTTATAAGCAATGACCTACCTTATATTTAACAGGTATAAAGATATAATACTGCAGCAACTTTTCAACAGTTTGATATTTCGTTGACACTTCAACTTTGACAGGATCTTGTAATGAGGCTCGCTGGAGTTTCTGGACTTTCTTTGTCATTGTAGCGGAGAACAGGTATGTGTGTCTCTCACGTGGGATCACTCGCAGTATCTTATCAACTTCCACTTCGAAATCCATGTTTAGAATGCGATCAGCTTCGTCCATTACCTATTTTATGGGAAATAATATAAAATAAATATTGTTTAGCAGTTATAGCAGTGCAGTTTTATTTTCAAAAAGTATATTGGTTTTTTTCATTCCCGAGCTAGCAAACAAGCAGATGGCCCAGCATATGGAAAGTGGTTACTGCTAGCTATGTTTACAACACCAGGGGCAAAGCCAACATATTGGTTTTGGTGGGACAGAGGCATTAGATAGAGGAACCTAAAATTAGGAGTGGGATATGGGATTGGTATAGGGGAGGGGGAGTGGGCCAATGGAACTCTCACTCATCGCACAAAACACAATTAACTCTAGACTAACCAATTCTCTCTGATATTCTGTGGTATCACATCAATTGAGGTGGCACTGAGAGCTCTAATCAAGAAAATTAATGTCACTTTGGCTCTACCACATACAAAGTAACAGACCTATATTACAATAGAATAAATGCTTTTTATCATATGTGACAGAGAAAAAATACAGAATAAGCTTAAATACTACAAAGTGGTATAATGGGTGACCTTATTGCTTCAAGCAATCTCTTCCAGGCAACCTTCAGATGGACGAGATCTAATTGCAGTGTTGGTGTACAGTTGGAATAGATATTAATAATAATATACAATAATTATTATACATATATAGATATAAACATGTTATACAGTTAGATATTGCTCCTTCAGAAGTCTATTAAAGGAAAAAATTAGATTTAGCAGATTAATATTATAAATGTAAGTTTGTTTGTTACTCTTTCATGGCTTAATTACTTAACCAATTATCATGAAATATTGTTCACAATGGCATGTATGAATTTCAAGGATGCATTTAATTTTGCTTGTTCTGTAGCTCTCCTAATTAAAATAACAGACTTCACATAAACCATTTGTTATACAGCAAATAGAAGTCGTAATGGTTAATGTGCAAACATGTTAACATTTAATTTACATTAGAGCTGGTGTTAGCTTTGGAAGTTTGGACAAGATTTAAATGTGTGGGGTTAACTCAAGGAACTAGGAACAACAAGAATTCATTTTAGAGAACCTTTTTTAACTTACAAGATATTTCAGTGCTTTCAAATTGAACCCTTTGGTGTTCTCAAGATGATCAACCAATCTGCCCGGAGTGGCTATGATGACGTG
Source organism: Dendrolimus punctatus (assembly GCA_012273795.1). NCBI lineage: Eukaryota > Metazoa > Arthropoda > Insecta > Lepidoptera > Lasiocampidae > Dendrolimus > Dendrolimus punctatus. Next base: position 1,817,379 of record CM022532.1, on the reverse strand, counting down.
AGGTTTTTTGGACAGTGTTAAGGCTTGCGCCACCATGTCCATGCCACCAACTATTACTGCACATTTCACACCAATACTAGCACCTATAAAATTTAGGAACAATATTAATTAATGTAGAGAGTGTTAGTTAAACAATAATGGATAATACTGATAACAATTTTAAAGATATATAGATAGGATATATTTACACCCAGAAAATGGGGTAACTTACACTGGAAACAATAAAAGTTTATGTGAGTAAATACAGCTGGATATTTGAGAAATGAAAATTAAGTAATACTACAGCATTATTACATAAAAAAATTCAAATAAAACTACAAATCAATAATAAAAAATTACCAAGTGCTTCAAACTGTTCAGAAATTTGAAATGCTAACTCCCTTGTAGGTGTCAATACGAGAGCGAAGTATCTCTGTGGATTTTCGAGCAAAGCTTGTAATATAGGTAGAGCAAATGCACCAGTTTTGCCGGAACCAGTCTCTGCCAAACCAATGATGTCTTTGCCTTGTAAAGCTACAGGTATCGCTTCCTTTTGTATTTTTGACGGCTGCTTCCATTTTAATTCCTCGCATGCTTCGCAGAGAACATCCACGACACCCTTAAAGATTTGGTAAAAAAGTATTATGCGACATAACCTCACAAAGTTTACTTTTGGTTAAAAAACATGTTCCACGTAGACTAGCCCAGAAAAGTAAATAGAATTGAAATTTTATTAAGTTCAGACCTTGGTTAATGGTATAACGTTCACGCAATGAAAGAAATAAGTTTAATAAATCTTACTAAATCTTTAAAAGTTGTATTATCATCCTCATTTTCTTCGATAGCTTCAGTTACCGACTGTTCCTGTTCTTCAGAATGTGTACTTTCATCATCACTAGATTTATTGTCTGCAGTCATTTTTATTAAAATTTTGTAATAAATATTTCAAATTTATTGTATTCGTAAAAAGACAACATGTCAAAGAGAATTTAACACAACCAACATGTGTTGTTCAATTTGTTTGGTTTTGGTATTTGTGACAGTTTCACAACCACATCTGACAATCATTTTTTTTTAATTTATGGCTTTCAAGACCACGAGCCATAAAAATGGCCCGGACTTTTGGAGGGCTTGCGTAGGGCCATGGGGAGGCCAACACGTAGAGGCCCCTTGACAAATTTAATGTAAATATGTGGCGTGACACTGACCGGCGATTATCCCTGTCTACACCATATAATAATGTACCCAAGGACAAGCCCCGGCCAGTGTAGGACTATTGTGGGAAATGAGGACAAAAAGTACCGGGCTATTGGGGTGAACTGTTAGTGGTACTGGCGATCTGGGAATATGGGGACTATGGCGTCTGCCCGTCGCAATGTTCGGGGAACATGGAAAAATGGGCAGACGGTGACTCGCCACTCCCTGCATGGGCCCCTGAAAATGCCATAAAAGGCAGGGGCAACATGGGTGTGAGTGGCTAAGGGTGTAGAGAGGTGGGCTGCAGGTTCACCGAAGCTACTTCCGACGTTAGGCCATTTATCACTTCCACCCCTGGAGCTTGAGTCTTAGCTCTAGCGATCTCCACCCCGTGCCGGCTGGTTAAGGCAAGCACGGAGGCGGGGGCCTTGTCTTGGCCCCCGGAGTCAGGTACGAGGTGTTGCCACTCACCTAAGGCTTCGCCACAAAGCCCCCCTGCGGGTTGGTTTAATTTATGGCTTATTATTATGGCCTTTAAGCCAGTCATTTAGTATTAGTATCCGCCCTATTGGTAGGCATGGGAATCGTAATCCATGTAGCCAGCTGAGTAACGCGAAGACTACAAATTACATTCAAAGTCTGCATATTACTCAGCTAAATTGTAGGACTTCAACTGATGGCATCAACGGAGTTTTTGTAAAAACTCGCAAGGCCACATTTCACTACAGAGTTTACACTTCTCACAAAAACGCATTTAAGGCTACAACCATTGTTCACTTGGAGTAATTACACACATTTTTAGAAACTTAAACTTCACAGTATTACGTCCCCTTTCAGTTCCTGCCAAAAAAAGTCCATATTCAGATTATAAAGCACAATGATGAATGATTTATGAACGCAGTGCGTCACGTCAAAGTTGTTTGTACGTTGTTGGTCTTTGAGGTTATTTTTTGAATTTGTAAGTTTCTTTGTATTTAAAACTAAATGGCTAAGCATCATCCAGATCTCATTTTCTGCAGAAAACAACCTGGAGTTGGTAAGGCCAGCTTATTTTGTGACATATAATCTAATGTAAATAGCTCTTCAAACTTTTAAGAATTCTTTTATTTTATTTCCAGCCATTGGTCGTTTATGCGAGAAATGCGATGGAAAATGTGTAATTTGCGATTCTTACGTGCGGCCATGTACTCTAGTAAGGATTTGTGATGAATGTAACTATGGATCATATCAGGGTCGCTGTGTAATCTGCGGTGGACCCGGTGTCTCCGATGCTTACTATTGCAAGGAATGTACAATACAGGAGAAAGATGTAAGACTGTTATATCATTATTTTAAGATTTATAATAAGAAATAGCTTTGGCGATGGTAACCGCTTTCCATCAAGTGGGCAGTCTGCCTGTCCGCTAAACTCGTGCAATAAAAAAAAGAAATATGCCTAATAAATTAGCTAAGTTAAATTTTTTAGGGACAGTCTTTTTCAGTGGTGAAGAGCTTCCAGTTTTACACCTTTAATATATATATATTTTTCTCTCATATTTATTTAAACATTTTATAAGTTATCACTGTTTAAGAAGGGAAAGCTGCAAGAAGCTGTCCAGCAATATCTAGCTAAAAATTAATTTCCTTTATATGGTCTATTTCAACTATTTTTTTATTCAATTTTGTTTACTAATAAAGTTTTGCCTATTACAGTTATAAGAGCATGTATATCATATACCTACAAAGCCTTGTTAAGATGTAAAACTATTCTACATTTGACTGTAATAAGTTTATTTGTATGTGTATAATTGCTCCTTCTGTGTACTCCTAAATTCATGACTTTGCACAGTATATATTAATATTAAACCCTTTTTTAATTGCTGTAGCACAGCAAACAGACTATTGGCCCACCTGGTTATTTTGGTAATTACTGTCATATATAGACTTTTGCAACACAAGAGATGTCACCAACCTGCTACTGTACTAAATAATAATAATTGGCAAACAAATACACATTGTGCATCCCCATGCTAAGCAAAGTATGCTTGTGTTATGGGTAATATAAAACTCACCACTCTAAGGCCGATCCCAGACCACAGTAAATAATGGAAAATTTGTTTATGAAATTTACCATACCAGGAAACAAACCTAGAGCTGAACCAGCTAAGGCTGAGCCACCTCAATCACAGAGACTGTCTGTGCAGTGCTAAACATGCCTTGGCTAATCTTGGGAAAAGGAAAAATTCAGTTTAATTGTTGGTATAGAGCTGAAAGTGGCTGAGCGGGCTAATTTTATAGGATGATTATAAGAGACTAGGAAGAAAAATTCCTGAGGTTGGCATATGGTCTCCACTGGAAAACTCATTTTTTCATGGTTGATTGATTGTATATTAATAAAATTGATTGTTGATTGTATATTAGCAACCAAAAGCTCTTTTTAAAATTTAAACAAAGTAACAACATCAAAGAAGCCATGGTTCACAAGAGCCTAAATGTATACTTGCAAGCTGCAGGTAAATAAAATAAATTTGTGATCTCCTTTTTTAACTTTAATATTATTATGTTTCAGAGAGATGGGTGCCCAAAGATTGTCAACTTGGGAAGTTCAAAAACAGACTTGTTCTATGAAAGAAAGAAATATGGCTTTAGAAGACATTAGCAATAGATTTAAAATTAATCTAGGTTAATTATAATTTTTGTATTGTTTTATGGAGAGTGGAGAACAGTTCAGTAAAGGAGTTTAAAAGAAAATGGTCAAATAAAGTGTTTGTGATTTAGCAGAAAATTAATTATATAATGTAATAAATTACTTGTATAACTAAGATTAGAAGAATTGTATGAAAAAGCAAAAAATTTCTTTTCTTAATTTCATATAAACATTAGATTAGGTTCTAACATGATTTGAAATCAACCAAAACAAGCAGATGTATGTATGCAAACTAAAATTGTTCACTTTAAAAAACTTGTACTATGTAAGACTTGAAAAAAAAATCCATTCCCTATTATTAATGTCTTTTATTGCACTCGATAAATAAACTGACAATATAAACAAAGCTTTTAAACTAAATTTATTGTCTGTAAACACGCCTGAAGTTTACTACTTCTACCATACGGATCTTTAAAAAGGCTCATTTTTTGTTGCTGGAATATAACATACGGCGAGCCCGTATGTTATATTCCAGCTAATAAGGCTATCAATATATTCCAGCAACAAAAAAATGAACCACCCTATTTAAATACGAGTAGCGCCACTGGTGGTGAATAGCTATTCTAATACTTTAATACTTCGTATAACTGCCATCTATTGATATTTATCGTGAATCTTATAATATGACACAACAAACTATCAATAGCTAGCAACACTACGGAGCATTAGAAATTTAGAAACACCGACAATAGGTAAATGACCTCTTAAAACTACATTTTCCCTCGGTTTTTTACATATTATTATTATAATATATTTTTAATTCTATTGGGTGTCTTGACTACTTGTACTTGCTAAGCTGTTTGCTGATGAAGCTGTATTGGTCCAAATGTTTGGCTGATCATTGGAACCAGAATATGTTGGACGCGCTGGAATTATTGGAGAGCGGACACAGACCCTGTAAAGTTTAAACAAATAAAAGTTAAAAGACTTTTTGTTCGCCATCTAGCGCCGAATAGCACATTAACTTTTCAGATTTTATTAAATATTGATTTAGCAAAAATTAATGTATGAATACTTTTTATTAAAGTTTATTTAGTAATAGTTTTAGTTAAGTTAACATATGATATTTGTTCCAGCACCATTTCAAAACATTTAACCGTATATGCAGTACGATATCTCCATTAAAAAGGTGTACTGTCCGTAAGTTTAATAGTTTACTAAGGATTTGAAATAATCTCGGATCGCACCTATACAGAACGTGTTAGAAACAGCGAAAAAATAAAACAATGCATACACTATATCACTACCAAATTAAGTGTTCTACGTTTTTAATTTTTCGCTTTATTTGAACCTTAACATTATTAATTTAGTCGAGTTTTACGTTAATGTGAGTTGTAATGAAAGACCATGCAAGTAATCCTGTGAATTTATTTTGACTGACCTTACATGTTTTTGGCATATCAGCTCAGACCACACATTGTCCTATAAAAATTTTAAGCAGAATACGTAAATTCCTTAAAATATGAGTTAATAAGTATACTTATTAAAGATGAAATTAATTTCCGTTACTTTTAAAACCGGTGCATGTGTTGTTTAGATTTAAAAATACGATAATTTTCACCATCTTGCCTTTGATTAAGATCTTAAAAATGACAACCGCTTAAGGCACCATATTATTTTTAATCGGTTTAGTAGGCATTGTTATAATTATTATACATACTCGTAAACATATTTAATCCATGCCATGGAAGAATCTTTTTTCCATGTCCATACTACTAAACTAAACCTATCTATCTGTTACGCTTTCACGGAAAAATCACTGTACCGATTTTGCTGAAATTTGGTTTATGTAGTATCAATACCGTAAATGGATATAGAACACTTCTACCCCGAAAAATAAGATTTTTCCGGGATATAGTTAATAAAAAATTCCGGGGATGATTAGCGCCTGGATAAACATTTAATGCAATGTAATCTGAATGAATGCTTGCTCTCAAAATAAACAAAGATCTATTTAGGTTTTACGGTGGTGTATTCATCAGCGGTTTTTTTAAATATAGTACTTACATATTAACATCTTCCAATTTCTTCAACAACCTTTCATTTTCTCTGCTAAGCAACTCCTGATCTCGTAGTAGCTGGTCACGGATGCAAAAGAGTTCGCTATTCTCGCTCCTCAAAGCTGTGTTCTCTTCCATGTGAAGTTGGACAAGCTCCACTAGCTCCGATTGGGGCAGTTGGTACAGCTTGTTTGGCTCGATTTGGGACGGAGTGCGGCGTTGGTCTAATAAATTGTTTAGAATTATGAGATTCGAATTAGATACATAAAAGAAAGAAAGAAAGAAAAACTTTATTTGCAGGACTAGCGACGTAATTACACCGTCTTCTTCTTATATATAAAAATGAATGTTTCTCTGTATGTCTTTTATAGAAGCGTAAACTATGCATTTGATCATGTGATGATCTTTAGCAAAGTTGTTGTGCATGAGCCAGAGAAGGTTTCTGAGTTAATTCACAATTGGACCCGGTAGGTGGCGCTACTGTCGGCATATCGATTCGATCGAGAACGTGCTTGAAATATAAATGCCTAAGATATTGAACTATCGCGTCTCTTTAGTTCAGAAATAAAATAACCAACTTGTTGGAATTGTTGTATTGTCCGAAGGTATATATATTAAATTATTGCATACACGATGTTAGTCTCAGATATTTATTGCAGTTCCTTTTTGCGATATATTGACATGTGACAGATTACTACACATATTTTGAGATCCGAATGCAACCAGGATTAATAATACAACCTCCAATACAAGTAAAGAAGTACTTACTGAACGTATCTATACTGTAGTCCGTCTGAACATGTAAAGCAGTTCTTAAATGATGGTTTTCTGATTGAAGAGCCTCCACTTCCCTTTTCAAACTTAATATTAAAGCGTCTCTTGCATCCTGCAATACAACTTACATATTATTTTTGCTATAGGTCAAAGGGGGCAAACTGAGAATTTCTCATGCCGTATCACCCGCGCTTGCTCGCGCCAATGATACAGACACGCGAGAACCCTGGCTTCAAGGTCCATGGAGGGGTCCAATGAGTAGCGAGTCCACTTCGAAGGACACTGTACGGTATTCCGTTATTGCCCTGACGGCCAGCACTCGCTGTGCTTGTGGCAACAAGGCTATATTTATGGCCGTCAGAGGATCTGCCCAAACTGAGGCCTCGTATAGGTCATCGACCGCACGATGACTTCGAAGAGTTTCCGGCAGGTGGCTTCGGGCCACGCAATAAATAACGCCCCCGCCACCCTCTTTAGCTTAGGGGCCAATTGGTTAAACCATGCTGAACAGTTCCATCGGCTGTCGCGAACCAATTTCTGATACTTCATGGTCTTCCCGAAGCCGATGCGGACATTTCCTACAACGATATTGGTGTCTGGAAATGGTCGATTACGAGGGCTGTGAAAAATCACGGTCTCCGTCTTCTGAACACGAAACACCTACATAGTGTGCAGAGGAAATACCCGTAAAAGATCCTGCTTTATAGGTAGTCAAATAAATAAACGTACATTATTAGTATTGTTTAATTGATTGTAAAAATATGTTTATAAATCAATATTGTAATTTTTATTTTGCACGCCCAAATATGGACCGAATGTATTAATAGTACTGTAAAAACCGTAACATCTTTGTACATGCATTACGCAATCAATATATTCTATTCTATTCTAAATATGAATATGTATTTATTTAATACCAGGCGCAGCACGGCTTTTTTAAAAGTTAACACATATAATATATAGGTATATTGTACAGTAAGTGGTAACGTAATTCTACCATAGCTTTTATCGGAAACAGTAGGTGCGTAGGCAATCAGTCAGTCAAATGTCAATCAATCCCTGCTCATAGGTACGGCCATGCTCGCCATCCAACAAGTAAAATATAACCTGAACTTTACACATAGATTTTGATCCGGAATGAAGGACCGAACTGTATACCCAGATATGATTCAAATAAAAATGAAGCCAAAAGTTACATAAAAATCATCATCGTATAAAAACAAAATATATGGAAGATAGCAGTTGGAAGTGTGCCGGAAAATTTACAGCGTTGCCATGGATGATCATGGAATTTATATACCATAAAGTTTGTGTATTCAATAGCCACAGATGTAAAACTGATATTTTGTATATACATGCTTCTGTGATTTAATTTTTAAAACATACCATTTTGACGACTGGCTTCGATTTGATCTTCTTCGCTCGAGCTGCATATCTCAGCGTGTTTAACGTCTCGCTGATGTTAGATCTTGTTGGTGCTATACACGCTATCTATACAAAAAAATTACATTATGTACTTTACACATGTTTCTAATATCTTCTTGCTTATTTGATCTAGCAATTTTATTACTAAATAGATAATATACTAATATTTGAAGGAAAATCAGACTATTCTGGATATATTACAGAGCCATGGTGGAATCATTATCTCGATTATACCTCTTAGGGCCGACTCGATCGGTGTAATACCACGCTCTCATAGAATATAGGCGTGAAACGTTTAACTTTGAGCCAATCGTGTTTGGTGCGATGAGTGAAAGTTCCAATGGCGTACTTCCCCCCTCCCGTCATCCCGTTTTCCCTATACCCCATCCCATGTCCTATAACGACTCCATATCTCATTCCTGTTGTCTGATCCCTTTATCTGATCCTACTTACCTATCCTCTTCATCCCATAACAAAACCCGGCAATGCAATGGTTTCACCCCTGATGTTTCTTTTTATAAGGGCCGTACAGACCCGGCTATTCCCCTAACATAGTTCCCTAGCTATTAAAGGGCTATTTTAATATAAGGTTTTCTTTTCCAAGTCAGACCTTTACACACTTTATTACATATATGACGTCAGAGGTGACGAAACCCGCCGTCGCCTTATGCTGTTGCAGTTCACAGCCACCACATACCAGACGGAAGCAAAAGCGTTCCATGTGCGGCCTCGACTTCTTACCTGACATGAAATCGAAATGTCTCTCTAATTTTGATTTTTGTAACGGTCTCCATGTCGTACCGGGACTGGTCTTTCGCACCTGGTGTTGAAAATGTCCGTAAGCGGTGGGCAGGGCGGTAACCATTCTCGATGAGTTTGATTCTATTTGCCAGTTTGCTAGCTTCGCAATGAAAATAGTCTGCTAGTATAACTCGTATCCCGTAACATACTTGCCGCACAGGTCATACAGGTGACACCACCCACTATGGCTACGTTCCACAAGAGACTTATAGCGACCACGTTCACAACTGCGATTTTTCCGTTCCACTTGCTTGCGGGCGCCACAATCATAAACTCTAGTGGAACGGATTATGAAGCGTTGATGTCATTACGATGAAATATAAAAATGTCATGGTTGTTTTGAAAATCGCGCCTACTTCTATGTCAATCGATAGATAAAATTAATGATCTATGGTCAACGCCCACTTCGACCCAAAGAGTACATTGAATGTTGCTTCGACCCACCTCTTGACATGGGACGTTGTGAACGCTGTGATGATGATGACGAAAATGATGATGTTATTACTAACGTTTTCGCCACGACTATAACGACTATGGTCGCCATGGTGGAACGGCAAACGGAGCATTTTGGGTGTTATAATCTACTAATGTAACGCGTCCTATGTATTACATATTCACTGGCGGTATACACAAAGTAGTAAGTACATTTAATTTTATTTTTTATATACTAACCACAAAAACGTTTTTCATCAGAACTTAGAAAACATTGGATGTGAATTCACTTACCATCAGCGTAACTCCATTGCCAGCCAAGCTGTCCGCTAACAGCTTGGTTAGCTTGCTGTCTCTGTAGGGTATGTGACCTCTTCTCTTGCCGTCACTTAATTGAGCTATACAGTAACCTATAAGAAATTTATATGGGATATAATTGGAAATGAACAAACCGAATAACTTAACTTCTAAGATGAGACACACTTAAACAAAATTTACATAGGACTAGAGCTTTCCCCGCAGCCACGCCGCGTGATAAACCCTAGTTACTATCTAAGGTTTTTAGGTAGCTCTATATTACGTACGGAAAAAATAATTAGGTGTTTTATATACAATTAATATACCTAAACCTTCATACTTTAGTTTCTTGTTCAATTCATTACATTATTATTATTATTTATTTAGTTTTGTGACTTGGCAGCTAGGCCTTTAAGCCAGATCTTAGTTTACAATGTAGTTTCTTCATTTTCTTAAGCCCATGTGTAGCACAGCTGAACTGTAGGTAATCAGCTAGTGCCAGTCAACGGAGTTCTTGTGACAACTCAAAAGGCCACATTTGAATATACAGTTCACATTTCTCACAAAACACATAACTAATACTCAAAAACTATCAATATCCTACAACTATTGTTCGTTAAAACGAAAAAATGATTGATTTTTAGAAAATAAAACTGCACAGCACAACATCTCCTTTCAGTTCCCGCCAAAAACTCAATTCAATACAATTACAAAGAAACCACAGACTACTAAAGAACAAAGTCAATATAGTATAGACAGCTGCATTGCTAAACATAAAGAAAAGTCACAGCCAACCTGATTTGAAGTACCTAATACGTAATTAAGGTCATAAAGGCAACCTGATGATGTATTTGTTATTGAACTAAAGTGATGGTTGCCTACATCGCAATTGTAGCGCCATCGATTTCTCGTTAATCCGTCTATTTTAAAGAAACCACATAATTTATCGGGATAAAATATATCTTAAGTGTTAATTCGGGTTATATGCCAGTACTATGATGAATATCAATTATAAAAGGATGCCATCGTAGCGCCATGTTTTTCGTTATTTTTGTCTAACCCAAAGAAACGACGTCATTTATCGCGATAAACCACATACACACGCAGATACATATACATATTATATACTCACATGTATACACCCACACACATATGCATTGCTCACACATACATATACGCAGTCACGAACGCTCATACACACACAGACTGTTATTGCAATTTATGCGGGGAAAAGGACGATAGTGCACAAACTATAAAGTCACAATTTTATTACATAAAAATGAAATTAATATGATTGTAAACGTCTCGAATTGTAGAGATCGGCAAGGGTGGCAAAGTTTGAAGAGCTTACTGACGGCATGTGTATAAATCTACCACTGCACTGCTTCCAAGGATCATTTCATTTCAATAAGGACAGAAAGTACAAGTTACCTAATACCATGAGACTCCTGTTAATATTATTCGCCTCCTCCAAAGTCTTTCCGGTGCTGTGTGTGCGTTTGGTCATCTCACTGCCCGCCAAATCGACGAAGTTGATTTTGCCGTGCGTGGAGCACGTGACGTCACCCTCCGTCCGTATATCGCGACGCACGCGCACGCAGAGGAGCGTATGAGACCGGGAGGAGTTTGAATTCATTGCGTGAGCCCCCACTGCGCGGTGACGCATTCCTTGAAAGAATTTCGTTTTTATTCTACGTGGAGTTTTCCTGTTTCTTATATTGGCTTTTCTTTATGTTTGCTTGTGGGCAAACTGGCAGACAGTCTACTTGGTGGTAGGTGGTTACTGTCGCCTATGGACAATTGGAACACTAAAAAATCCGAGGCGTTGTCTTTTTTATATTAAATACGTTTGCGTTTGAACACGATCACGTCCAATGCCGGACGATGATGATGACGCTTACCTAGATAGTACCTATTCACACGAGACTTGAAAATACCCGGATTTTACTTTTCGGGAAACAGAAACTCTGGTAGTGCATTCCACAACTCTGCCCTACGTAGAAGGAACTTGGAGACGCAACGTTTAGTACGCACTGGTAGCATTTCCACTGTGAAACGATGACGTAGACCAGAGTGCCTTGTTGTCCGAAGATGGAATGGTGTACAGGGAATCAGGTCGAACAGTTCAACCGAACGCTTTCCGAAATGAAAAACCGATAGACCCGGCGCCAAGGCTCTGAAACCATGTATTGACAAGCTGGTCGCTACCAATCAACCTCTTCGCTCTTCTCTCAATTTACTCAGCTTTTTTTTTTTTTTTTTTTATTGCGGGAGAACAGCAGACAGGCAGACGGCCCACGTAATGGAAAGTGGTTACCATCGCCTATGGACATTTGCAACACCAAAGGTGCTACAAATGCGCTGCTGCTCTCTTAAGGGAGACTGGAACCTGGTCGCTAATGCCGGAACACAACCCAAGGTTGTTATGGCGACATACTCTAGACCAGGGGTGGTAGCCATCCAGTCGGGCAAATGCCCTACCACCTGGCTGTGGGTTGTTTTGTCGCCTCTTACGACAGGCCGCCCGGCCGCAGGAAATTATATTCTTTCTCCGTTCCTGCACAGATAACTCCGTTCCTGCACAGATAGCTTCTAGCTGGTATTTGGCTGAACCGTCCCAAAGGTGAGAACAGTACTCCAGCTTACTTGATCTTACTTGAGCACAGTAAAGATTGAGCAGTTACTCTCTGCAGTGAAGCACCGTCTCAGCTGTGAAAGTATACTCAGCTTTTTAGCAGCCAGCTGAGCTACACTCTCAATATAGGAGCCGAAATTCAGAATGGATGTTAAAGAAATGCCAAGAAGTTGAGATTGGTCGGTCGTTGTCTACCTTGTTGAGACTTTAAATGTCTATTAAAGCCCTTTTTTAAAAATTACAGCGCATTTCTCATATATGTAATTATATTAATCATTGGATTATATATACCTATACATACCTATACATACCTATTTAACTGATTGAAAAATTTATTGTTTTCATATGGAGGACTACAGTTACTAATTTTTCTTGAGAAGTCATTTACTACTTCAAAATACTTTTAATAATTATAGTTAGAAAACTAAGAGCAATTCTTATTGAACGAGTGTTTTCACCTGAGATTTGAATCGATTTTAATTGTGCGTTTAGTTTCCCGCAGTATTTGCAGCTTTGGATCAATTTCTGCACTGCAATATTTTAGGTATAAAAGTTACGATTCACTTGTTTATTTATTTACCTTCTTCCAAAACCGCGAATAAGTCATCGAGCTCCTCACAATCTACTGTGAATAAGTTCTCCACGTAGAAACTTCTGCTTTCTTTCGACCATCGCACTTGCTGAGGTTTTCTTGCACTGCCCGGGTTCAATAAATCTATCACCTGAAATAAATAGGAGTATAGCTCCATATAAACACCAACAATCAATTAAATAAATAGTAACTTTTATATATATACTATAATCTATGAGAGTAACAATATTTTTTACTTTAAATTTTCGCGCACTCAAAATTAATTTTTATAATTTATTTTTTATTTTCAGCAAGTGACCGTGGTTTCGGACCAATATAATCTATAATTATGCTCTCTTCTTTTATTTAGTTCTAGTATTTAATTTTAGTACATCCATATAAATATTATATGTACGAGGTACATGTAAATATTTATCTCTATCACCCTTTATTTCCTCCCTATGTAGAAACTCTTTTAATATTAAGCTCATATGTCCTTAAAACTCTTTAAAGTAAATGGTATATACTTTAAACCCTATTCGAGTATTATCTATAAACCTCTATATATATAGTACAAGAAATCTTACAAATTGTGAAGTTTAAAAAATTTATAAAATTCGGCAGCTTACCTTTTCATTGTATATTTCAAGGAAGGAAGCCTTTAGTATGAAGTGGCAGTCGGGCCTCTCTCGTATTAGCCGAAAGAGGTAAACGAAAGACCGCACCACCAGCCCATGCTCCGCCGAATACGGGCTAGTACCACGTTCCACCTTGTAGTTTAAACAATAAACAAACAATAAATAGTAAGCTTTTGTGTCTTATTTCCATTTACAATCCAAAGCTGCCTGGAATAGATCCCGCTAGCAGCGATAAAGCCGTCATTTGTACTGTCAGTACGGTTGGCAAAAAAGGCAGTTGCAATATTTTTTTAATTTAATTTATAATTGTATATACTTTACATATGTATATACAATAATAGTAAGTAATACAATACAATAATAGTAAGTAGTCATTGGCAAACCTGCCCGCGGCTTAAACCTATTTTTAAGCCGTTTTTGTGTAGTCTCCGGACTTACGCGATAGATGGGACCGAGCGATAACCATGTAACTCGTCTTCGCCTAAGTTGAGGTTCAACTTTGCATATAAATCATATTAAGTATGTTTAATCGGGAACAAAGTCTAAAGAAAATAATAATGTAGATAAAACATGTTTAATAAAGTGATTTTAAATAATAATAAAAATACATTGTTATGAATAAAACAAACAAAATAAACAACAACGTAAACTTAAGTATTTTGATGTTGAAAGTCTCCATATATTCAATGTACTCTTTGGCTTCATATATTCTAACAATGTCACCGGACGAGTTAAGTTTTTCTTCTTCTCGCGCAAACTTTCCTCGTAGCATGTCAGTAACTTTTAATCCTCCGTTTTGTAATAGAAACGGGCATTGGAATCTATTCTTTCTAAGCTTGTAACCTCTTTTCAATTGAGCGGAGGACTTCTGTTAAGTTTGCAATCGTGATTTGTTTTTCTGATTCAAATGGATCTAACGAATCAGTTTGTTCAATGTCTTGCTCATGTTCATGCATTTCTATAAGCTTGTCAATGAATCCAACAATTCTTGAAAGTTATCATCATCCACCTCTAAATTTAATTGCTTGGCAATATCGACCACTTCTTTGAAAACCGCGTACCGAATTCGCGTTAGTCCGGATATTACTATACTGTTATATTAATTTGATTGTTTAATAAAGTATATTCTATCTTATTTTCATGAAATGTTTTACGTTAGTTTATAGTTTTCTATTGGACGTAGCTAAGTGAAAAGGACGCAATCCACGTTTAGTTGCTTTCGAGCTTGGAGGAATAATGTATGGTATATACTTGCGAGATATTCAAATTTAAAGTATGCATCGCATTCCTTTCTCGATGCAGCGTACTGTGAAAATATTTTAATTATTGGATAGAACAGAAAAACTTGATATAATAGGGATATAAGCTAATGGGGATGCGATAGCGGATAGAGTGATCAGGCAGGAGGAATGGTTTAGACGGGATGGCATAAGACAACGGAAGAGTGGGGTGATATAGGGAAGATGGGATAACAGGAGGAGGTAAATGGGCATCGGTAATCTCACTCCATCGTACGAAACACAAGGCTAAACATTTCACGCCGATATTCCGTGAGAGTGTGGTATCACCGATCGAGTCAACCCAGCTAGCTAGTTATCAAGATAATAATCCCAGCAATATGTATATGTACATTACGAGCCCGTGGCAAGGTCTGTGATACTTGACCGTGTCTTTCATTTCAATTATGCCTATCGATGCATTTGACACTGGCCACATAATAAGCTCGCGTATGGAAAATCAATAGGTCTGTCCGACACGAGGTTACTTGATGTGTCGATTGTTATATCCTACCGTATTTTACAGTTCAATGGTTAACTTTTTCGTTTTGATGGTCCTTTTAATTTTATGATTTAAAAATAGCTAACGATACTTTAAAGGTATTTAAACGTATCATTAATGTTGGTTCAATGTTAACCAACGTAACTATTAGGGTTTCGTAGCCTTTTCGACAAAAACTGAACACTGAACACTATAAGTTATAAGTCACGCTCTTTTTTTGATGACTACTGCTATATCTCTCTTTTTTTCACCTTCTCCCAATTACTTGGGGTCAGCAGAATATGTTTTTTAACTCCATACTCCTCTATTCTGACATACGTCGTGCGTCATACACCACAAATCTTCATGTCTTCCTTCACATAATCTATCCATCTCTTTTTTGGTCTACATTTACATTTGTACAAGTTTAGCGTTATTTTAGTAACGTGACTTTCAACGCACCTCATTACATGCCAACACCACTTCAATCTTCCTCTAAATTTTTCAGTCACGAGAGCATCAATCAAAAATCCCTTTATGTACTCATTTCTCACCTTATCTATTCTTGTAACACCACACACACATCCATCTCAACTTTCTCATTCTTCATTCGCATGAAAATGTTGAGATGGATCTACATGGATGTAATTTGGTAACGAGTGGCCGTATCGACGGTTAACTATCAAGAGCTGACTCAAAAACTAAAATTCTCCAGTAGCCTTAAAAATACCTTTTATCTTTAATACAAGTGCAGATATGGGCCAACAAAAATAATGGATTTAAAAAAATATTGGGACTAACAACTTACTAGCCCTGGTGGTCCAGTCAGGGTGTGTGTCTTTCCGCTGCCAGTCTGTCCGTAGCAGAACGCTGTGCATGAGAACCCCTCGACCGCCATTTCTAGGAGTCTTTTCACTCCTGAATATTCCAAGACGTCTTCCTGTATACGAAAGTATAGTAGAATTGGAGTGGTGTTAGTTTTAACATCATTTTTTTATTAAAAAAAATATACGTTTGTATATTTGTTTATAAAAAAAGACTTACAATACATTTCTCAGTTCCGTTGGGAGCATACACTTTGGACAACAGGAACCGCTTTCGTACTTTTTCAACTGTACTTCATGCGGTTTTCTCTATTCTTTCAGAGACCTTGGACATACATACCATACTTCTCGCTACAAGTCGACAATACTTAGGTCTACTACTTTCATAGGATAGACGCGACGTGGTTGGAAATTGTCCCTCACATAATTAGCCATTTTCCGAAACACGTTGCTATATTAGCGTAGTAGGCTGTCTCACATATTGTCTCCTACGTCACACACACACACACACGTAATAGGTCGGCAGGACATTTCTTTTTCTCAAGTCTGGTTTAAGGTCTTTTATTCCCGTCAATAAACGCTATGGATTTTTTTAAATTTCACTAGGCGATTCGATTACAACCAGGTAAGACATGATTTGTAGCCCGGTAAAATTATAGCTTTTCGTATTCCTTTTGAGGATTACAATCGTTAGCCTCAAATTAGAATGTTACCTCACTGATATTGTCATGAAAACATTTATAGTTTTATAGCCTGACCTGGGTAGCAGCGGGCTCGAACACGACGTTATAAGAAAAGACCTTCGGTTTCTGTGCTGGGATCGTGCTGTGGCAGATCACTTGGCCTTTGCCAGGGAACTCGAGCATCACACGCTCACCGCATGCCCGTTCCTTCTCGTTCATTGGACGGACTCTGTAAATAAACAACTATATAAATATAGAACCGGTACAATAATTACAAACTATATCGTTAACAATCTGTTGGGGCTATCAAGTTTGTACAATGGATTGAAAAATGAAAATAAAATGTACTACAAAAAAAAATGTAACTTTTAGAATTTTTGTCGGTCTGTTAGAGTATCACGTGAAGACTAATAAACGGATGTAAATGTAACTCGATACAAAACTAGATTACCCCGACTTGTTTCAGTGTGATAGCAGAATATAGCCAACAAGATAGGTTCCCACCTATTTTTCAAGAAGATATATAATAGTACTTTTGGGAAGTTGGGGAAAAATTGTACACATTTATTTTGCATGAATAATTATGTAATTGTATTCATATGACTGGTTCCTACCGCGGACAATGGATCAGTATGGCGATCCAGCGAGGTACCGTAGGCAGACTTCTAGGATCCTTACCCATTGACTTCGATGACTTAGGCTCAGTATTCTGCTTATAATCCTAAGGTATTATAGGTAGAACATAATACAAGCTAATATTCCTTCCCTGTAGTTTATTTTTATTTTATCATTAATGAATTTTTTATTTAAATTTTTTTATTACTTTTTGCTTTAGTTGTTCAAAATATAGTAGGATACTGTATATGCATACGGTATAGTACGGTTGGCGATCCTAGCTGCTGTTGTGTTTTGTTAATGTCGCTTTGCGATTTACTAACAAACACGTTGTCATGGTAACGAGCACGAAATATTGCTGGTACTGATAAGATGTTGTACATTTGATTTGATTAAGTAATATACAAAATCTATACAAAGTCTAGTACAAAGAGTATATTGAATATATGGAGATAGAGTCTTCAGTCGGGAGAAAGTTGCACAGCTTTCAATGTTTAAATTGGTAAGAATATTTGTGCATTATGATTTGTTGTTGTTGTTAAAAAAAATCCAATTTATGTCTTAATATAACAAATAGATTATTTTATTAATACATCTTAGTCCGTAAAATATAGCACATAAATATGTAATAACGTTGAAATAGTTTGCATTGGGAACAATTGTTACCCATGCAGACGCAACCAATGTGTATATTCCATAAGTTAATGCACATATCATTGTAAAGAATGCTTTACTCCATTTTAAAAAAAATATTTACGTAAAGTATCGATTAACTCAATTTAATAAGATCGTAATAAGTCATCCCTAACTACATTAACAAGTATTGACACTGTCGTAATTTGGCACTTTTTTTTTCAATGACTCCATTTACTTTGGTTAGTTATAAAGAGTCTTAATTAAATGTATTCAATATAATATTAAATATATATTAAAAATATTTATTTCTTATAAATATTTATGTTTTTATAAATGTTTACTTATATATTAATAACTTAGAAAACAAATATATGTGAAGCAAAAACTTAGGATGTTAGCAGTGTTATCTGTCATGTAAAAGTTTTAATCATTCTACGAATAACCTGACTAAATTAAAAGGACCGAAAGATCTAAGCACTAACAGGAAATTGAAAACATTCATAAAACTATAAGTTAATAGCGATTTTTTTTAATTTTTTTTCACCTTCATTTGTTTTAAGTTTAAACCGCATGGTCAAGTATTTATGCTGACTTTAAATTCTCCATTCTTTGTTTCTTGTCTGCTTATTTGTCCAAATAAAATATTGTAACTAAGAACAATTTAATTTAATTACGATACTTTTATTTATAATTTTGCTGTGTCTCTTGTATCCCTTATATGTTACTAAATAGAATATATCCTTATTTTCTTTATATTTAATAATATATCTACAATACTACAACTTCACCTTACTACGACGTTTATATTGTCTTCGTCGGTATTGAGAGTGGAGCTGGAGCCCCGAGTGCTTCTGTCTAGGCTACCGGTGCGACTGCTCCCACTGAAAATAATCAAAACTTTTAAGTATAAATCGTGAGGCCATCTAATATTTGATGAATATGTCGTAACAATTTGTCTAGTCTTATGAATTATAATTGTACGTCTCTAGAGACTACGGACCATAAAAATGGCCAGGACTTTCGGAGGGCTTGTGTAGGGCCATGGGAAGGCCAACACGTAGACAAAACGTTGGCTCTTAGACAATAATCTAAATTTAGCGTGACACTTATAATTATTGAAGTGAAACTTCTATATAGGCCCCGTCTATACCGTTTTCAAATTGGACAAGTACATTAACAATCTGCCCGTAACACTTCAAGTTAAAATTTTGTGCGATTCATTATGTCACTTGCCAGTTGAAGATTTCCACTTGTCCGTTGCGATTCATTTTTCCACTTGTCCGTTGCGATTCATTTTTCCACTTATCCGTTGCCATTCGTTTTTCCACTTGTCCATTGCGATTCAGTTTTCCACTTTTCCGTTGCGATTCGTTTTGCACTTGTCCGTTGCGATTCGTTTTCCCACTTATCCGTTGCCATTCGTTTTTCCACTTGTCCATTGCGATTCATTTTTCCACTTTTCCGTTGCGATTCGTTTTGCACTTGTCCGTTGCGATTCATTTTGCACTTGTCCGTTGCGATTCGTTTTCCCACTTATCCGTTGCCATTCGTTTTTCCACTTGTCCATTGCGATTCATTTTTCCACTTTTCCGTTGCCATTCGTTTTACCACTTGTCCATTGCGATTCGTTTTTCCACTTATCCGTTGAAGTTTCACTTCTAATATGTGTCCCAGCACACATTTCGATCTTTATTATTTGGTCCTTTGGGTGCCTTTTGTCTAAACCTGGTTCTATTGTTATTACTCAAGAATGTCTTTACCGATCTTATAAATAACAGGCATCAGAGCCTGGTGCACGAGTCGAAAGGAGGCATAAGCTTGAGAGAAGACATCGTAGACATTGTTAATATTGCGAATTTTCTAGACAAACAGAGACGAAGTCGCTGGCGGTTGCTAGTCATAATTGTAAATATAGGTAGCACTAATTAATATTTCTTAAAAATTCACTTACAAAGTAAAAGCAAGTAACTTGTAGTTGAATCATATCTGTTAGCAAATACTCGTATATTATTAGCGGTAACAATGTTTGCTGGTGAAAATCGACTTATACTTTATGCACGACAATTCAAGGTTCAAGTCTGCAATCGATTGATGTACGGAGTGACATATCATTATTATAATAATGCGTGTAAGTAGACTTAATTAAAGCTGACGACTGCCTTCAATTAGTCAATGCCATAATTGAATATACTTACGTTAGAATTTTGAAACTGTTTTCATAGCGAAGAATCTCCTTTCTACGTACTTACGTTTAAAATATGATGATAAAATAATTTACAATGAATGTTTTTATTAAGTAATGCAATAAAATAAAAACTGAACTTATTTATATTGTATTCTACCCATAGTTCCTCAAAATAAATACAATACTCAGTCTAGGTCAGCGTTTTCTATGGATGGGTAAAATAATTTTAATTATTGTAGCAGCCAGCATTTTAAAAATTTTCAGAGCAAAATAATGATTTCGGACCAATTTTTTATCTATTCTATTTTTATATTCATAATTAAAACTTTCATTTGCTATTTTATTTTTCCCAAAAAAGTGGTTTATTTCAGTTTGACAGTAAGAATGTTATTCGTTTCGAATTTTTTAGAAGATTTATGTCAATTATTCTTTGATGGTAGTTTTTTTTACTCTAATTTTCAAAATAACACGTTATTGTAGCGATTTATTTTATTTTTCCTATTATTCCTGAATTGCCAACCTCATTGGTTGGAAATGTGGCGCACAACATTTTCAATTTACCCCTAGAGTGAATATTTTTCTGTCTGTTTGTTCCGGCTAATTTCTGAAACGACTAGACCAATTTTGATGGGACTTTCACTGGCAAGTAGCTGATTTTATAGGGAGTAATATAGGCTACTTTTATTTTATAAAATATTAATTGAAAGGCCCACGCACAAGCCACCGTCGTCGCCGCGCCGAAATGCAAATTAAATTCTACACGAACGAAGTCGTGGGTAACAGCTAGTGTAAAATAATATACTTTCTAACTAAAACAAAAACTAACTTGAGCCATTCAGATTTAACGAGTGTTCTAGAATATTCGAATAGTTTTCAATCTGTTTTCACGAGAGATTGACAGCTGTAATCACGTGGGCCAAAATGGCCGCCAAATGTCAAGGGCTCCGTTGACCGGGGCCGCTATTGAATGTTTCTTACACCCCTAATTGAATGGAGGTGAAGGTGGTATGAAATAGACCTATGATATTGTTTTCAATTTACTTATCTATAAAATAATGTCATCAAAGCTCAAGGGATTGAATATTACCTACGGACTACTATAGATTTTGGACGCCGCTTATCTTACTTAAAATTAATATTGATATTTCACGGAATATATCTCATATTTAAGGATAAAAGTAACAGTATGTGTATATGTATATTAGAGTCGTCGTTAAAAATTAAATTTCTTGCGACGCCCCCTAAAAAGCTTCCTTTTAATGAAAAAACACTGGGATTTTTTTATAATTTTTTCAAGTCAAGACATCACGTGCCTCAAGACGATTCAAGTTAAAACTAAAAATATAAGAAAAATTGAAGTATAAGCTTGAATCACGAAGAATTTTAAACTTTTTCTGAAACCATAATTTGAAATTCATCACTGAGAATCAGTGATCCTGACAAACATCGTTCGCTTCATCTACTTTAATTATCAAAGCTATCTAATATTATAAAGTTTGTGAGTTTGTGACGTTGTAGGGGTAATCTCTGGATCTATTCAATCGATTCTGAAAATGCTTTTACCTGTGGAAAGCTACATTATTCCTGAGTGACATAGGGTACATTTGATTGTGATTAACAATAAGTATTTTTTTCTGATGCCCAGCGAAGTGGGCACGGGTCAGCTAGTCTTGTATATGGTCCTAGTTTTCATATAAACAAATCAATATAGACTACAAGCAATGACTGAAAGATGTCATGTGACTTTAACGCGACGAAATCTTATCCTTCAGTATAAATAGTACTTGTAGTAGACTGGCATATTACCTTGATTAATTATACTACAAAATGTAAGTAAACAGTAATGAATGAAACGTTATTTTATAAAGTTAGTTCAATTTGGCCCAAGGCTTTGGTATCAATAGTCCATTAGCGTCCTGAATGGGCGACGGTGAAGGCAACTTTTTGATACAAGTTATATGTAATTAGATTGGAGATACTTAGTCTTTTTATCTAGATCTTTCTGTTATTTAGATCTAAAATATATTATAAATAAAGCTACACTTGCCAAATAACATAAATATATATATAAAAAATAGACTACAAATCGCTCTCGGCGGGGAGCGTGCCCAAAATGCTGGCCGCATTTTCGCGTTGGATGGGAACGCCAATTCGTTGCCCTGGGAGCAGGCCAGCGTTTTGGTCACACAATACCTCAATTAGGTGAGAGGTCTCGATAGAGGTGATGAGCTGCAGGCCCCCACGGCCCCATGGTCTCGACCCCGAAAGCCACAATAACGTACCCACTACCAATGGACATATATTTGCGACATTTCAGGGCCTCCTGATGTGCAGCAGCAGCCCCGACTATCACGGCTGTGTCTGTGAGATGGGACGCCGCCAAATTATCGACATAAGTTACGACCCTTACTAGGGAGCTTCCCATGTTCCATGGCACCAACAACATCCCAAGATTTAAATAGATAAATAGATTAGATTTTTATTGAGATCTTTTTTTAGGGAAACGCGACTATATATAACGTTTAGGTATTTATTACCTAATAAAAGGTACATGCGAGCCATGTGTGGGATGAAATAGCGAGATACTTGTAGACCGTTCTTTAAAAGCTTCAAATTTTTAACATTGCCGTGTCTATATATTTTTAAAATAGCCGTCTCTGTAAGGTGTCTCTTTGAGCACTATGAAAACATTCGAAGACGACGCCGATGGGAGACATTACAATTTAATAAAAACTTTAACACAACATTATTCTCCATACGAAGCGTTACAATAAGAACCATAAACAAAATTAAAACTAAATAATTAAAATGAACAAGTTGGCGGTAGGCTAAATAAAACTTTAAAAATACTCGTGGACACTTCATATCTTTGTCTTCCGTGATCACGGCTACTGAAAAGTGGCCAAAACGTCGGAATAACAAAAATCAAATAAATCACCGCGCTTAAAACAGTTAAAACGTAGTTTTATTATATACGTATAGAAGTCGCTTAACTTAGAAAATATTAAATAATATTTACTTTTAGTTTAAGTGGTAATTCTTACGTATTCTTCTAAGGGCCGATTTTTCAATTTAAAACAAATTGAAAATTATGCCGGCGTGAGTAAAACATTTGAATTGTTCTACTTTTATATTCAGTCAGGTTATAATTCATTCGATGTATAAGTTTTGTCTGACGTTTCAAAAAACAGCCCTGAACCTTATGGAGTGTTCAAAGTGTAATAACAATTTATTCAGGTGATTCATTCAGTTACTCTGAAGTTGCGTGTTAGGCATGATAAATTGCACCTCACGCACTTCTTACTCAATCTTACTCATAACCATTCATTTTCATAGACCTTTATGTTTATATACGAGATCCCTTTAATTGATGACCAATTCATACAAATTTAAATACAGAAATGAACATTCTAATATGGGATTTAGGACCTTTTAGTTGATTTATCGAAATTGAAATACAGAACTGAAACGTTTAATGTTCTTAGTTAGTTCCACTAAAAAAATAATTCAAAGTATGGTCAGTCATAAAAAGTCCGGTCCGGTTGCTTAAATTTATTAAAGAAACACAATGTATTTAACACCCTTAAATACAATTAGCGTCTTGCACAACGCAAAGTTTGTCGCTAAATATGTTTAAAGAACTGTCAATACGTTTTGTGTAAATGTATTAATATGATTAACTAATTTTAATGTAAGTGGCCCTAAGTGTTAAACACTTCTTTAAATATAAATTTGTTGTGGACTGTAATTATTTTAATTATAAAATAAATCTGCATGTGCGGGAGATAATGACGATTTTAATGATTATAGGGAGAAAAACAGATTCAAAAACAAAAGAACATCTATGTTCATCAAATTTAAACATTTAATTTGTTTGCTGGCCAATACCATGCCACACCAAATTAATAAAAACTTTTTGTTGGAGATTCCAACTTCAAATATAATTATCACCTCTTGGGATACAAGGCATATTTTCGTTTTTAAATCGATGTGACAGCATAACGAAAGATTCAAATATATCCCAATTTTAAACATCGCTTTCTTCATTGACTTGTTTTTAAATTTTGATGAGGCAACCTAAGCGAACCATGTAAACATAGGGTCTTACTTATATTAATCTCGTTAAGAAAGGATTAGCCATCTCTTAAATAAGAGACTCTTAAGCCCCTAATCAATGGCTGTTTCAAATAAAACTTGCCATCTTGCCTCTTAGCAGTCACTTAAACTACCTCTCGATCTTGGTTATTTGTGATAGTTAGTTATGATTTACTTTACCACCACCTCTTATCCTTAAGAGGACTTTATGGGTCAGATTTTCGTTAATCAGTTGCTGAGCAGTTTCTTAAAATTTAACAAACGATTATAAGTAAGGCCAATACAATTGAGCAATTCGATGTCTTGAAAGACGAATTGATTCAATTCGGTTGATCCGTACAATTTTAACTATGAAGTTTTGTCCAAACAAAAGCACTTTTATAGCTGAGTATACATACAAGAAGAAAATAAATTACATAGGAACTTTGTATTTCTTTGCACGCTTACAAACCAAAGCAACACGTAAACTTATAAATAACTCACGTGTGAACGATTACAAGCCACACAGAGTACGTGAGGTTCCATGTTTAACTAGCGTGTTTACTATGGAATGAATTATTTGAAAGCATTAGTCGCGCTACCAGGAAATTGAAGGGTCAGTTCTTAAGCATTGAACTACCCTGAATTGTCGACAAATTAGTATTACTTTATATTAATGAACACGCACTACGCTTTGCGCTAGGGTGGCATGAAAATTGTTCAATTACATTTAGGGAAATTGTTAATGACATCCTATGCTGGATCTGATGCTAGTTTCATTGAGAAGAGAATGGAGAAAGAATGCTTATTTCTGCAGCTTATCGTAAGAGGCGATAAAACAAAACACAGCCTGGAGGTAAGGAAATTGCCCGTCTGGGTGGCCACTATCGGCCACCATAACAACCTCCAGTTGTGTTTCGGCTATAGCGGCCAGGTTCCAGTCCCCTTTTAAGGCCAGTAGTACATTGGTAGCATATATAAGTTCTGCCCGTAAAAGCATGTAAAGCTAAGCGTACACAACGATTAACAAACTCAGGACTCGGCTGTGAATGATGCGGTATTAATAAACATCACCTGGCACCCGAAAAGTACTCCTCCGACCACCTTGTTCGCAAGTAGTGTACGCGTGGACACCGAGTCATACACTCGATGACAACCCGATGCTTTTAATGATTCGCTGACAGACTACTAGGAAATTCGGCAATCGTTTTTTTTTATTGCAGGAGTTCAGCAGACAGGCAGATGGCCCACTTGTTGGAAAGCGGTTACTGTCGCCTATGGACATTTGCAACACCAAAGGTGCTACAAATGCGCTGCTGCTCTCTTAAGGGAGACTGGAACCTGGTCACTAATGCCGAAACACAACTCAAGGTTGTTATGGCGACGTACTTTAGACCAGGGGTGGTAACCATCCAGGCGGGCAAATGCCCTACCACCTGGCTGTGGGTTGTTTTGTCGCCTCTTCCGACAGGCCGCCCGGCCGCAGGAAATTGTATTCTTCTCCGTTCCTGCACGGATAAACTTTAACCACGTGATGTTCACTGGTTGACAACGCGGCGTCCACCCTTGAACGTTGATACTTGGCGGGTGGCAGGTAACTTTAATGAGCTTTTACCTTTTTTACCCTTGAAGTATTACGCGAGCAAAACTTACGGATGTAATTTCGGACTTTAAAGACAAAAGAAACTGACCTGCCATTCCGAGAGCGGCTACGTAAGCTATCATCGTCTCTGCTATTCCAATTTGGAATCAATGCCGGTAAACCCACTAAGCTACTGCCTTTGACAATCGTCGGCTGCTCCGTGCTTCGCGTCTTCCGCGATTTTAGTTCCTTCCCTAAAAAAATTGAAAACACCGTAGTATCCACTTGAACAATAGTTATTAAACTAATTAAAATTGTTTTAATTATGTATCAGCCATCTAATATTTACAGAAGGCTTTTTATTTTAAATTAATTAAAGAATTAAAAAGATAGAGCTTAGGAAATACTTTTAAGAAAAATTAGTCTTAAAGAACTCAGTTAAGAAGTTTTTGATATGATTTTTTGGAAAAAAAAAAAACTTTATTGTTGGCCAGTCTTTTGGGCACGTTTCCGACTGACAGCGGTCTGGAACTAGATTTATTGGTTTAATTTTAGTTTGTATATATAGTTTATTTTTATTTTTATTTATTTATAATTAAGTTGATTTTTAATTAGGTGTTTGAAATAATTTATTTACATGTAATCAAATGGCTGAACACTTCACTGTACAATAATTGACACCCACTTGGCCGAATCCTTAAAAACTAGACCTGCATTAGAGTTGGGAAGCAAGGTGTCTTCTATAAGTTTACAATGTCCTCACCATTCCAATACCATACTTCCATCGTACATGGTCTCAAACTTGGTAGTTTTTATTTTAATTTTGTAAAACAAAGAAGGTAAATATTTTCGTGGTAGCTTAGCATCTAACGCATTTGTGTCACAAACTCACGTTTTTAAATAACGTAAGTTAGAATCCTGGCCGGGAAATCAGTTTGGTCAGGGATCAGTTTTCTGATGTACCTAGCCTGCACAATTTCGAAACCCGCCATCTGCATTGGAAAAGCATGGCAAAATGGTATACTGTCTTATGATTTTGTTTAGAAGAAATTTCAACCCTTACCGCATTTTGTAGTTCCTATTAAGTTGTCAGCCGACTTCGATATGCTCTTGGATAAAGCTGTCGGAGGGGCCTTCATGGGCGTCGCCTGCCTATGGTGGTACACCATCTCCGTTTTTGGTCGAAACAACTGAAGGTTCTTCAAGGACATGTCTTATTCTTCGCATTTTGATGGTTGCAGATTTGTTTAACTGCTTTCATTACAAGTTTTACAAACTTTTGATGTTTATTTTTTTTATATTGGTCTGATGCGATTCAACGTCTAAAATAAAGATACGCGTAGTCTTTTTAACACATATGAATAATTTAAGATTAATAAAGTAAATAAAAATAAATTTCATTTTTTATAGCCACAAAAGATAACGATGGAAAAAATAAAATAATATAATAATTATTTGCAGTCCGTCAGCTAGTCCCGAACTAGAATTCAACCTGTAAATTACAGTTAACTTTGGCAACTTTGGTTGCAAAATACAATAAAGGCTAAATCATTGCAAAAATTTGAAATTCTCCACCTGTACTAGATTATTGTACTAATAGGGTCCAGATGAATAACTAATTAATATACTAAAGAAGATATCCAAACAGTCATACAAAAAGCAAAGACCTATTCAAGTGTTTGCTCAGATTGCGTGTGCATGCGTGAATGTGTGTGCAATCATGTGATTTTGTGGTGTGTATGGTGTTTGTGTGCTTGTGAATGTGAATTAACAATTGATTATACCCATAAAAAATAATCCATTTACATATTTGTTTCTTATATTATTCGCTATAGTAGCTACTTTTGCACATTATTTATATATAATTTAATAGGTTACTTGGATGTTTTTCTGTATTAATATAATCATAATATAAAATTGTTTCAATGGCTCTGTAGGTAACTGACAAAATGGAACATTATTTTATCATATCCATTCGTTTGTATGTTCCTGTGCCTCTGTATATTATAGTCATTTTATCTCGAAGTATATGAACGAAATTTGAAGGAAAAAAGTGTAAGTATATGACAATACTGTAGCGTAATCGCAAAAACACTATAAACACTAACAAGTTCAGAGTCTATAACTAGATATATTATTTTTCATTTATAACATGCCTGCGTCTACTATTACAAGCTAAAAAGTGGCGAAGAAAATTGTCAACACGCATATGTAAATGTGGTAGCGTAATGGCTTGCACACGCGTCCCAAACTTAAAGAGCGCGGATTCCTGGCATGACCTAACGTGCATGTTGTTCCATGTGCTAACAACGGTGGAGGGAAACATCGTGATGAAACCTGCACATCGAGATAAACGATGTGTCTAACCTGGCAAGCTGCCTTTGACAAGCGTGGCGAGATTACTATCCCTTCTCCTAAAATAAGAGGCCGGAGCGCAGAATTGGGACATTTGGGCTGTTATTATTATTATTTTATATGTAAATTCAAATTTATTTCATGCCCATTCCCTCGCCACTTACTTTGTTGCCACCCTGGCACAATGGTTATAATGTAGGTTTCCATGTTATTATTAAAATATTTTTTTTTGTAAAAACCATTTCACTATTTGCATACATTCGTATATTGGAAACTTTTTGCAATTAGTTCCGAGCAAGTATTTTTAGACATTAACAAGGTAATAAAATAAGTCGTTACAGGATAAGCCACTAATCAATTCAAACATGCGGGTATGTATAAACAAAAAACATTACAATCAGAATCTAACTGTACCTACCTATATACAATTTGAATTTATGATAAAACCTTTTAACTGTACTCTTACTAGCAATTATTTATTCCACAAATAGTATTTAAATTATGTTTCCTATAAAGTATACCAAAACACTTTGAATTATATTGCATGTATCCTCTATCAAAAAAAGTCTTACATATTATTAATCATACATAACATCAAACGATTTAAAGTATTATAAAAGCTCTTCGTTAATTTATAATAATACAACGTATAATAATATAGTCTTATCCAGTTATTTAACTTAATAAGCGTGTTTTGTTTAGGCGCGAAACCGCCGGAATTAATATTTCCAATATGGCGTCGCGTCACATCTGTCACGAATGAACGCGCGATGGTGACTGAAAACTGGAAAAGCTTTCATGGCTTTCAGCCTGTTGTTGCAAGTTTATATAATGTTATATTATTATGTACATATATTATATTCTACGTTACAAGCTTGCGACATGACCCGTTAATGGTGTGTGTTTGTTAATGTTAGAGATTAGTGTTTTAATTCGTTGTTTGTTTACAATACCATAAGTAAACTATTAGGCAGGTATTTACTATTAGGGTTACAGACGCTGCTACTGACATGTACTTTAATAAAATAAATTTACTATTGGTTAAAATGACACAAGCTCAATACAAGTAATGTGAATTTTTTACCAATGGTAAAGTAAGTCATTATAGTAATCGGCCATCTTTAATATGATATGATATTTAATATCACACATGGTAGTTAGAGAACCCTAGGTTAAATTAAAAAATACATTATTTTATAATAATAAGCAAATTGGTGGTATTATGTATCTTACGAAGAGGCGGTATGTTAGTGTCTTTTTCCAATGATATGGGCTCGAACCATTGTGGGGAGTATGCATTTCTTAAGCAGTTTTGGTGGCGTAATGAGAGTGTTATACAAATTTAGAGAGATTATCGCTATGTGATACCCACCGGTAGCCACAGTCACAGATAGACATAGTGTCGCTTTTTCGTATCATCGAGTTTCAAATCATAATGATTCTAAAGACATCAGAAACCAGACACGTTGACGCTGAGGGATAGAACTTACCTCGTCCATAAATGTCGCTTAAGAACATTTGTAACAACTGGCACGCCGGGTCACAACTTAAGGTTGTTATAGCAGCATTCTCTAGATGAAAGGTGGTAGCAATCCAGACAGGCAAATGCCCTATCATCTAGCTGTGAGCTTTCTTTTTGCTGCTTACGCCAACCCGCTTAGCAACAAGAATTGTAATTCTTTCTAGCTGCACTAGTTCCAAATTGATTAGTATAATACCAATTTCTTTTAGCCTTTTTGTTATTCGTGCAGGAACGGAAAAAGAATACTAATTCCTGTGGCCGGGCGGCTTATTGTAAGAGGCGACTAAACAACCCACAGCCAGGTGGTAGGGTATTTGTCCGTTTGGAAGGCTACCATTCTGGTCTAGAGTATGCCGCTATAACAAGTTTGAGTTCCGGCACTAGTGACCAGGTCCCAGTTTTCCTTTCGAGGCCCCCAACAAATTGGCAGTACCTCTAATGTTGCTATTGACTATAAGCGACGGTAACCACTTTCCATCACAGTTGAGCCGACAGCCTATCTAATGTGCCTCAGCAATAAAACAAGAAAAAAACCTATCATCATATAATTATTATTAAATTAAAATAATGATATGGACACACGCGTGTCGTCTAACAACACCATTATAAAAATGTGTTTTGACGAATCGTGTCGTGTCTATTCTATACGTGTAGAATGTAATTAATTGGCAGCTAATCGATACAGTAACCCAAACAGCATACTTACAACATGGATTATTTCGCTTGGAATATTTTAAATTGACATATAAAGTTTGTAAGAATGTATGGATGAATGTTTGTTACTCTTTCACGCGAAAAGTACTGAAAGGATTTTGATGAAACTTAACAATAATATAGCTTACACATCAGAATAACACATAGGCTATAATTTATAAAGATATAGTGTGAGTGATTTTCCATCATCACTTGGATAAAATCGCGGGGCGCAGCTAGTAAAGTTATATAAATACGCGTGGTAGCGTAAATGTCCTAAACTCAAAGCGGATTTGAATCCTGGACGGAACGCATGAATCACTTAATCAGTTTTCTGACCTAATGTGCGTATTGTTAGAGTTACCACGTGATAACAACGGTGAAGAAAAACATTTTGATGAAACCTGCACATCAAGATAACCAATGTGTCAAACGTGGCAAGCCGCCTTGGACAAGCGTGGCGGGCCCGGCAGTGGAACGTTTATAGGCTGTTATTTACAAGTACTTTTGTATTAGTAACTTAATAAAAATGAATTAAATAATATTTTAATAAAGTACTTGTAATATTAAAAAGACTGTCCATTGCTAAAAATTTAAATTTTATTTTTTATATACATAATGGTCTTTGGAGACAAAATGTACCCCAGGGTGCATTCTAAAGATAATAAGGATACTAACAGAGGTACTCTTCAATTCATAAGATTAGTATAGACAATGGACATGGAAGATGACTATTATTGTATCAGGTATGCATAAGACAAATTACGACTATATACAGACATCGAAGGAGTCACAAAATTCACACCTATTCGCTCTTAAGGAAATTGTAAGGGTTCCGTATTTACCAAGTTGGCTACAAAACGCTAAAAATCTTTTCTTCTTCTTCTATATAAAAATGAATGTTTGCCTGTATGTCCTTTATATAATCTTAAACTATACATTTGATCATGTGATGATCTTTAGCAAAGTAGTTGTGCATGAGCCGAAGAAAATTTGGGAGATAGTTCTCAATTGGACCCGGCAGGTGGCGCTGCTGTCGGAACGTCGATTGCAGCTTTTCCGGGTAAGAAAAGGAAGGCCGGGACAGCTTGTATGTTATAAATAATAACACTTCAAAAAACGACGACAAGCAGCACAAAGAGGTAAAATTTAATTCTCTGTTTACGAATTTGTATGTGAATGAAATTGACCTAATTATTTAAAACACCATACAATTATTGTTTATTCTTGTGTATGGACGTACGTATTATGTACGGTCCGGTGGTTACAAAAGCACACATCGTACAAATGACGTGTCGGTCGCGGTTCGACGCTCGACACAGTTTTTTGATTTCAAATTAGTAAAGTGGTTTTGTTTCCATTGTACGAGCCGTCACGATTTTGTTGTGGAATGTCGTGTCATTAGAAAATATACTATTTCTTTAGATCATTTTCTTACTAAAAATTTAGAATATGTAACAGAAGGTTATCCGTGCAGGATAGGTGAAAGAATACAATTTCCTGCGGCTGGGCGGCCTGTCGTAAGATGTGACATAACAACCCACAACCAGGGGGTAGGGTATTTGCCCGACTGGATGGCTACCACCCCTGGTCTAAAGTATTTCGCCATAACAACCTTAAGTTGTGTTCTGGCATTAGTGACCAGGTTCCAGTCTCCCTTAAGAGAGCAGCAGCTCATTTGGATCATCTTCTTTAATATCTTAAAAAGCGCTTTGAATACACCCCACGCTTTTTTTGAAGACCCTATTCATCAGAAACCAAATTTATTAATTTTTATTTTCTGTTTTTAGTTGGCTTTTTATGAAAGCGTGTTTTTTTTAAACTATTATTTATTTTTTTACTTTTTAGTTACCTACTCTTGACGTTGGTCGGTTTGTCTGTTTTTCCGGGATTCACGTAAAAACTACTGAGCCGATTTCGATGGTTACTGGGCCAATTGGGTTTCCTTGATCGACATCTAATTCTTAGACTTAGCTCTGGCTACTTTTTGTCCTGGACATTTCACGCGATTTTTTCTGGGAATTATTAAAAATGGCCAAATCTAACTTCAATGTAATTTATTTCCTAATCAGCAAATAAATTACATTGAATTACAGCAGATTTCATGTGATGTGTGATTTGTTTTACCACCGGCATCCCGCGGGAATTTTCCCAGCAGCGGTGTGTAGTTTCTCGGGTGCGTGAACTTTAGCTTATTTCGACGGTTTTCATTAAAATAATAGCTTACATTCCTTTTCAAATGCTGTCTCGGGAAGCGCAGACGAAGTGTCGGGCACATCCCAGTTATTTATAAGTCCGTTAAAATGTGTGCAATGGAAACAGTCGAACTATTGCTGAACAATGGAGCTTCCTCTTCCTTCATCAAAGTTCAAATACTCCTACATTTAATATTAGATTTGGTTGTATGACTCACGACCCTGAATGTCACCCATTTTTTGTTCTTCACCTGCAGATCAGATATAATGAATTCATAATTTAGATTTAAGGCAGGTCGCATATTGCAACGCGATGTGTATTCAGCGATCAATATTGCAGTCCATTTATGATTCATCACTTTGCTTGTTACAAACTATTATATATTTATTAAAAAAATATATAAACAACAGGCGTAGTTTAATTTATATAGTAATTTGAATTCCAGATTTCAATGTTTAAATCTAACTATATAAAAAGCTATTTATTCAACGCGGTAACGCCACCAGCCTTTTGGGAACGTTTCCCCAAGTGACAGTGGTTTCGGACCAATATTTTATCTATTGTTATACCCTCTTTTATTATTTAGTTCTAGTATTTAATTTTAGGTTTCTTTTTTATAGAGTAGTTAAGTTAGTTTGCAACTTCAAAGATGCTGCATATGCGCTGCTGCTCTCTTAAGGGACACTGGAACTAAGTCATTAATGCCCAAACAGAAATCAAGGTTGCTATGGCGGCATACTCTAGATCAGTGGTGGCAGCCATAGATCAGTCGGGCAAATATCCTGTCCTGGCTGTGGGTGGTTTTGTCCCATCTTATGACAACCCGCCCGGCCGCAGGAAAATGTATTCTTTTTCCGTTCCTACACGGATAAATGACGTCATTTTTATGGGATAAGTGAATACAACCAAAAAGGTGGCGCCACGTCGCGATTTTTCGTACCGGCTTTGTAATTTACTAAACAACGTCCTTATGCGAACGAAGTGTCGCCGGCACATCGAATTTCATGATCAAAAAACATCGAATAAAGCAGTCTAATAAGATTGCTTTATTCGATGTTTTTTACCATGAAATTCAAGCCAATAAAGTTAGCAGTGACCGATCAACTTAATGAGGAAGCTCAAGCGATGAGATAAAACCCATGTCAAGGTTTGCTATTCGGTAAAGTAACGACAAAAAGTTAATAAAGGATACAAAAACTAAAGTCGTATAAGATCATAATATCACATTCGTAGCACCTTTGGTGTTGCAAATGTCCATAGGCGATGGTAACCGCTGTCCATCAAGTGGGCCGTCTGCCTGTCTGCTGATCTCCTGCAATAAAAAAAAAAAAAAATAAATTTGATGTTATAAATACAACTCAAACATTTATATTATCCAAAACTCCAAAATGTCATACTTCGTAATATCTCAGAAATACCCTGTTATGTAAGAAACAGCGAGATTAATGAGCATCTCGAAGTGAAAACAGCAGAAGAAGAAATTCGTAAACTTTCAAAAGCTACCAATGTTGATTGGCTCTGCATGTAAATAAATTGGCAGCCAAGCTAAAACGCCACGTACAGGTCCATCTCGCCTGAAGAGGCATGATATTCAAAAGCTTCAAGAGAGGACTTAGTTCTCCATAAAACAAAGAGTATTGTTCTCATTAGAGAACACACCCATTAATAAAAAATAAATAATCACAAGCCATCTATTTGAAGTCGGGTCGCGACTGATTGTGGATATATCGAACATAAATATTTTTTAAGTTTGTCTGTCAAGACTCTTGGCGACTTAAAGCTCGTTCTTGGATGTAGGCATAGTGAATGTTTTTTGTATTGAACATTAGGGGCAAAAGTTTCTAATGTTATCAACAGGGCCTCAATTTCCTTAATCTCGTATATCAGGGACAGGATCGTGTGAGAGAAAATATCATTGCGTACCAACTCATACATTTAATAGTCAGTCATTGTAGGCTTAATTTGTACAAGAATTTGTCACTCTTACTAAAGAGGCTGGTTGGCTTATAAAAGCTTATTCAAAAACCAATGCGTGTCTGTGGAGTCCCTTCACTACAAAAAAGGTCATTGCGAAATATTTTTCGATTAAATGTATTAATTTATAACAATTAAGGAACAATGGCCTAGCACAAAAATCACGAAAACTTCATGTATTCGATGCAGAGACAAGATGAAAGAGGTTTTTACATTTGCAATAGAGGTAAAACAAAGATAATAAATAAAATTTTTAGATATTGATGCCTAAGTTGATATATCAACATACTTGAACATACTCCAGATCCTTGTGTAAATATATTAAACTAAACCCTAAATAGAAATCCCGCCAGGTGAAGCCTTCCAGTAGAGCTAGTTGATCATACAAAAAATAGACAATTGCTGTCATTATAAACGCAAGTCTGCTCAATGCAATGCAGTCAGTCCACAATATGCGTTTGCGCATGGAACACCGTAGTGTCACATTTTAAATTTCAAATATTTTTAATAATTCTAATAAATATGTAAGAAATAAATTCATAAATATTTTATGACAATTGCTTTATTTGATAGAAATCTTAATGTGTAAATTTAATTACTTATTTGTATAAAAGATACAAAACACGTACAACAAAAATATGTAAAATTGAAATAAAAGTTTCAATCATTTGTGCTGTTTGTCAAATAAAATATTTTGCGTGTGACACTGCGAACTTAAAATTATTAACAATGGAACGTATAACTTTAATGGTAAGTCTGTTAACATTATTATTTCTATATTTTAATACTAGCTGTGCCCGCGACGTCGTCCGCGTTGAATAGTTAAACAAACTCCCGATTTTGAAACATTTTTCATTTCTGCTCCGCTCCTTGGTCTTAGCGTAATGATATATAGCCTATTATATTATGAAGAATTTTTCAAATCGGACCAGCGGTTCCTGAGATTAGCGCGTTTAAACAAACTCTTCAGCTATTTTATATATTAGTATAAGATAGATTAATATAAGATTTATTATTTGATTTATTTATTTAAGATATTTGAATTTGTCTATATTTAAAGGAAATGTTTTTTTCCATTCTCACCGGACGGACAATGTTATCCGGGTTTTTATATCTTTAGGGTTTTTTTATATTTTATGTTTCTATTTATTTTTCCTTGTTATTATTTTGTTTTGTATTCTTTATTTTTATAAAAAAAACTTACTTCTATTACATCGGCTCCTTATGTTCTAATACACATACATCCATCTTTTTTTCTAGATATGTTACATATTTATTTGTGTTTTTTCTGCTTATTACATTTTTTTTTCTACATTCTAAAGGGTATGTTGAGGTGTTTTAAGGTACTTATTGTCCGAAATAGTGCCTTCTCGTCTCCGCTCTTCTACCGCACCGCTCACTATTGGCTGGGCGTTCATCCACTTGAGCCGTATCTTTCGTGTACGCAACGGTTCTAAAGAACTTTTTTCTTGCACACCGCAGAGATTTGGAATAAGCTGTCAGTTGAGGCTTTCCCATTGTGCCACGAAATAGGGTATTTTAATTTTTTTCTTATAAAATTCCTCTGAGATTGGGACTGCGTTGTACATCTCTGGTTTTGATTCTCTTTCCATCAGGTGGGCCGTCAATCTGCTTGCGGTTCTTATGCTGTAAAAAAAGAATAAGTTCTTCTCAGAATGTTTTTAATGCGTCATAAGTGTCAATGAAAGCTTTAATATTTTTTTAAAGAAATAACAATTACTTATTTGGTCAAAAATCACTCTTAGTGAGATAGGTTAGAAACGATTTGATTTTTAATGCTACAGGCTTGGACATCGGTTTAAAAACATTACAAAGACTAATTAAATAGCATCATTATGTAGCGGTATCTGTAAACAAATACGAAC
Source organism: Dendrolimus punctatus (assembly GCA_012273795.1). Classification (NCBI taxonomy): domain Eukaryota; kingdom Metazoa; phylum Arthropoda; class Insecta; order Lepidoptera; family Lasiocampidae; genus Dendrolimus; species Dendrolimus punctatus. The sequence goes on along the minus strand of CM022532.1, from coordinate 1,780,961 downwards.
GCCCTTTTGGTGGCCCTTCATGACCTGCGCCTAACAATAGTGTTACGAGTGTAACATTTCTGTTTTATTACACGCATTGTCCACCAGCGTAATTATAAAGTGATTATTACACCGGATGTACTGTTATTCTGCAAAGTGTATATACTGCAGAATTATATTATGAAAATATAAACATGTACAATATCATACTAATTAGGACAATTCTAAAAACCTATGTTAGATAGATAAATAGATAACACTTTATTGTACAATAAAGTTAAAATTTCACTATTTTACACAGATAAAATACAATCTCAGTCAATGATAGCAAAGAAAAACTTCACGTTGCTAAAAATTTCCTTTGCGCAAATTGATTTAGGTAATAGTAAGTACTATAAAGTCAAGCTTGATCTTTACGAAATTATCTTTAATAATAATAATGCCAGGATACTTGCAGTTTAAAATATTTAATAATCCAACAAGCAAGACCAAACTTGCCTCTGAATTGCTTGGTGTTAAACCGGTTTACGGAATACTCCGCCCCTATAAAGACTTGCGCTTAATACAAACAAACCGACTATATGGGACAGGACACCGGCTCCACCATTACTAGTTATCACTTCAGGATTGTCTGTGTGTCGGCGCAGTCGGTATTTGGCCTCGAGCGAGAGCTCTTTACCCCGGTATGAGCGCAGAAACCAACAACCTTCTGGTAACCAGGTCTGGTAGCCCCTTGTCTTGAGGGTTCGGTAGCCATTGCGAGCGTGGCGTCGGCTTCGTTTGCGGCATGATTGGCCAGTCTGCAGCCTCCGATGGCCGGCACGCACGCTTCTAGTCCGGGCTTCGGTTTTCGAACTATGAGATATGTCCGTTTCGAGGACATAAAGTTAGTATTATCGATATGTCAATAAATCGCAGCACATTGGTTACGTTAAAACACAAAGCGATCGACTGCAATACCAGATAGACCGTTGTGCACACAGAGCATTCTCTCGTCAACAGTCTTATACTTACATGACGGTATAGGTTATATAGGTTCAGAAAAAACTTTTTGTGCATCCCCAGTTAGTGTATAGATCCAGTGTAAGATTATTCATCCTCCGCCATCGACACATGGCAACTGTAAGAAAGAATACACATACACGTAGTAACTAGTAACTCAGAAAACTGCAAATTTATAATAATAATTAGAAAGATAGTTTCCTACAAAATTCCAAAGTGTGGTACCACAAAAGCACAAATAATATCTCAAGTAAATAGAGTCTTTCTAAAAGGTAGTGAGTTGGAACTATTGGAGCTCGTCACTCTGAGACTTAGTATTGCAAACTTACAGGACCGAGGCGCCAACAAGCGAACTGAGTCTTTTGGTCCTACTAAAAGTGCTTCACTTTACTGGCACCTACTCTGATTCTAAGCGTATTAATTCTATAACTGCAAATATGTAACTATTTCAAACAGCTTTTCAGCGCTTCATAGCATATCTGGTGGTGTCGAGTTTGTACAATAAATTAAAAAATGAGGAATTATTTATTGTCTGACTATATCAAGGCATCATGTGAAAACTACTAAACAGATTAAAGTGAAACTTGACATAGATCTTATATTGTCAGTCAAAACAAAGTATAGTTTTTATCGCGATAAGTGACATCGTTTTCGTGGGATAGATGAATATAACATTATAGCGCCGCGGTCGCGTTATTTTCCAACCGCTGCTAAAATTTACTATTAGCGTTGGCATGGTTATGCGAAGCAAGTTTCGTTGGCATTACTTACTTGAATATAAAAATAGTCATTTGTTTAAAATGCACTTAAAAAAAACCAAAATATGTGACCTCTGCATAACAATCGTGTGACATCAACCACGTACGAAATCCAGTGTACAACAAAGGTCAAATATTTCACCATTGTTTTTACTAACACAGGAAACGCATACAGTTTGATTCCCATGATTACTGTATAAAATGAAATTATGTATATTATTACATCAGGTTATAAATGCATAATTTAGACCTTGAAATATTTAGACTATTGTGCTGTTTCAATGTGAACCTGAAATATTTTGTCGTTTATATTTCAAACCTGTCATTATTGAAAATGATATCAACATTGCAACAACCGTGATACATATTATTTTTCTCATACGTAATAGAATCTTGTTTTATTTTGGTTTCTAATTCTTGAGTAAAATATACCATAACCATACTTACAAGTTGTGCATTTACATTATTAATTTTGAATAAAATATATAACGTATATCTCTTCTCTCTTCGTTCAATGATAATTCATTTTCAGATATTAACGACCATCGCACTAGCGAGTTTAATAATACAAACATCTACTGAAGAAACCCTTCTATCATCAGTCCTAGCCCCAGAATCAAGGGTGCGCCAAAGTCGCAGTTATTACGACTACAGATATAGTCGCCCGATTTACGATCGCGACTACGACCGGCCCCGATGCGGTCGCTGTGACGACCGAGACGACGAAGACGACGACGATTATGATCGTCGCGACCGGGACGACGATCGACGATCTAAACCCAAGAGCTCGAAGAATAATTACGACGATGACAAATATGACGATAGGAATAACGGACAAAAGAATTCAACAGACGACGACGATGACAAGAGGCATAGTGATCGATCTAGTAGTCGGAGAGACAGGGATAGACATAGACATCGTGATAGAGATAGACACGACGATCGGGATAGATATCGGCCCGATTACTACGATAGGTTCTTGAGAGATCCCTACAGAGAACGAGATTATGACAGGCCGTACCGTGATGAATACTATCGGGATCGGAGACCTTATGAACGATATCCGTATCCTGAGAGGTATGGGGGTTATGCTGGAGGATATGAGGGGTATGCAAGCAGATATGATGGTTACAGACGTCCGTACGAGGACTACGGTGGCTATGGACCTGGTGACGGCAGAAGTCCCCACGGAAGGTGAGCAGATGATTTTTAAGGTCAATATCACCTCTTAACAAAATATTGTCATTTATAGATTGACACAAATAAGTATACTTATGTAGGTATAGGGTTGGTCACAAAATAAATACATATACACTAGAAAAAAATAGACATAGGTTAAATGTATTAGATATTACTTAAATACACGTTACTTAAATATACAATAATCTAATAGGATATGAAAAGCATAATGTAGTCTTTGATTACAAATTAATTATAATAATAAAATGATTTTGAAAAAAACACTATCGGTGCCATAGAAAAGATACGGGTGGATGGACAGGTGAAATAAAAAATGACAGTAGGTAAATCACAGGAAATCTATCAATTACCGTTATAATCAACTCATAGAACCACGCTTTTACTTGAAATTGCTCCAGTTACCGAAATAATGGCATGAAATACAAATTAGGGCAATATATTGTAATGGTCGCGGATGTGCAATAATTTTCACTCCATTGTGTTATCGTATTGATATTAAAATAAACCACGAAAGCTTGGTTGAAATCTAAAAACTGCCAAAGTTTTTGATGGCTATGGCAAAAGATATTTGAAATATTTTAGTACTTCGTAGTTTTCAATAAATAAGTTGTAAAGTTAGTTTTCATCTGATCAGTTTCAGGCCTTGGGATGAAACTTACCGCGGCCAATCTGGCTGGGACGCGGGCGGTAGGGGGTATTACTTTGCGTCCGGAAGACCCGAAGCAGGGCCCACGCAGCCTTGGGGGCAACCTGAATATGCTAGGTATTGTTCTTTTTCTACTTATGGCCAATTTTTAAGACAAAATTACATATAAATTTAAACTGGGAATGTTTAAAAATAAATAATGAATTTAAACAGGTTAAAAACAAACAGAAACTACACAGAACTTCTAATATTATCTCAAGTTTTCGCGACTTGTATATAATGTAATAAAACTACGTTTTAACGGTGTTAAGCGCGGTAATGATTTTTACTATTCCGACGTTTCAGCCACTGTTCAGTGGCCGTGATCACGAAAGACAAAGATGTCAAGTGTCAATGAGTATTGTTAAAGTTTTATTTAGCCTACCACAAACTTGTTCATTTTTCAACGTAATCAAATTCATTACCGCGCTTATAACCCTTAAAATGTAGTTATATTGTGTACACAAAAATTATTTATAACAAATGTCGAATTCCTTCTTACAGGAGCACCAAATTCGATAGTCTCACTATGCTAAAATATTTAGCCTGAGTTGCATTTTCCAAACAATTATTCACAAAGATTTAACAAGAGTATATACTTAATCAAATTCATCATGTACCTACATATTTATGAAGAGGAGTTCTTTCATGTTTCGTTCCTAGCAAACCCTTACCACCTAACATAGTAACTAATACTGTAAATTAATTTTGGCATGTTTTAATTATTTAATTTATAGAATTCGATTGTATACAGAACAAACAAAAATGTTTCGAATTACAGACCACAATCGACTGGTTGGCAAGGCGGCTATTCAAACACTGGATACAATGGTTACAGCGGTTACACTGGCCAGAGGGAACCTTTGGAGTATCGGGTGTCGATTGGCTACGGTCAGAATAATGGGTACAGGCAAGATTACAATTCTGCATACGGCCAGGGTTATGGACAGGCCGGTGGTTGGCAGAGCGTTGGTGAAAGGAGGCCCTATAGGGATTCGAGGTAATTATCCTTAAATGGTGAATAGTGGTACATAGAATAGGTAACCAATTTAATTTAAAAGTTCTTCAATGCAAATGTTTGAATGGAAATTTAAGAATTTGAATAGTGGTCCGTAATGCAGTCAGATGAATCTCTCCAGACCATACTTCTGTACATGCAGGAAAGGAGAAAAAATATAATTTCCTGCGGCCGGGTGGCCTCTCATAAGAGGCGAAAAAACAACCAGCATCCAAGTGATAGAGCATTTGTCCGACTAGCTGGCTATCACCTCAAGTTTAAAGTATGTCGCCATAACAACCTTGAGTTGTGTTTCAGCATTAGTGACCAGGTTCCAGGTGGTAAGAGAACAGCAGCGCATTTGTAGCATCTTTGGTGTTGCAAATGTCCTTGGGCGATGGTAACCGCTTTCCATCAAGTGGGCCGTATGCTTGTCTGCTGAACTCCTGCAATAAAGAATACTTTTCATTTGTATTATTTCTTCTTATATTTTTTTTTTTGCTTTTCGTTTTTCGCCATTTTTGTGTTTTTTAGATAAAAATATAGGGTCCCCAGGATACAATCTATCTCCTTGCCATATTTCATGAAGATTCATTTAGTTTTGAGCAAAGACTTATTTACTTTAAGCATCTGTGATATTGGTATTTATGAAGTCTTATGACTATTTTCGCAAAGTATGCTATGTGGAAATCATTTATGGAAATTTGTATACTATTCTTGTTGCGCCTTGATTTTTGTCCAGTGCTGTACCGCTTAAGAATTAATCTGAACGTAACTAACTAACAAAGAAATGTTAATAAAGTTATTTTTCAGTGGTGTAACCAAGTTGGACAACAAAGATCAGTCTTCCAGTAGCAATAACTTCGACCAGACCAAAAGTCGGCTTGATTTTGACAAATTCAACAACAGGCCTGTCAATTTCGACCAGCAAAAATATGGCCAGGGTTACAGTAATTACCGATCGCAGAATACTTACGGTGAAAACTACGGACAGAGTAGTAGCACTACCGAAACGAACTATCTGTTCTCTAGAGACGATGAAGTAGTGAGTAGTAAGCTTACTGTTGAAGATGCAAAGCAGCAAGTGGGTCTAAAAGAGCAATGAACTTTAACTGGTGACTAATGAACTACAAGTAAATTTAATTAATTTGTGTATGTATATATTGGAATGATACTAATAGGAAGCTAATGCTCGAATTCTAGAATAATGAATAGGTTAATCTCTGCCTCCGTTTGAACAATATTGCATTACAATATAAAAGCGGGGGCACACGATGCTTTGCGGCGCCGCACCGCAAAGATTTCGCCGTGTCGGCGGGCACACGATCGGTGCGGCGCCGCAACGTTGTTATGTCGCAGCGGCGCCTCCGGCGCCCCAGCAGCGTTGGTCAGTCACTTAATAAAAATGGATCGTAAAAGATGTCTCTTATTGGCCCTACTATGTGCCCGTGCGTGTGACGCATAAACAACTGAGCGATGCCGCTCCAAAGTCGCAACGCCTTCACTCCTCGTCTCGGTGGTTGCGAATCCGGTGCGGCGCCGCAACGCTTCCTGTGACATGCCACAGATATTTATTTCTATGTAGAATGGCGCCGCACCGCCGCCGCAAAGCATCGTGTGTCCTCGCTCTTACTAACAATAAAAGCAGTAGAGTAGAGAAATGGACATCAAGTACCCCGCGCTTTTGAACATTAGTTTCTTTAGTATTTCCACATTCAATACGGAATTTAAAACTAAATAGGTGATTCGTTTTTAAGTAGAGCGTTCTACAATTTTTTCGTATTGCAAGTGTCCCTAAACCGCCCTGACCACTTTTCATCGGGTGGTTTGCCTGTTTGTCAGTTTCTGGTAATAACAATAGACTTACATTAAATTATTCTAATAAATGAATGTCTTTACAAAATTAATCTTATGTAGGTAACCATACAATCGAAATTGCTTTTGTTGTAAGTTAGAGAGAGAGAGATAACACTTTATTGCACACCAAAGTATACAATTACAAAACAGACCATATTTATAATATTTTCTAGGCACTACAATGGGGATTGTTCACAAAAAATTACCCTCTGATTTTATTTTTATTACATAAAATAGGGTATTTTAAGATACTAATTTGAATATTTTTGTATTTTAAGCGTCAGTTTTTTTTATAATCATGTAGCACGGAGGTTTCTTTCTTCAGCGCTAACCTCTACCAACGCTTCTAAATATGAAGGGAATGTCATGTCACGTAAGGGCGACTTGACTTATGTCTACGATACAAGACGTTCTCTAGCTATCTAACGAATCTAAAGATATCCTTATCATCATTAGTTATTAATTGTAGTAGTCTGTACATTTAAACTACTATAATCAGATTTTAAAATTATTTCTCCGATGAAGTCATAAGGGACAAGTTTACATTGATTTCTTTCCCTAGAAAACAAAAATAATAAAAGTAAGTTTTATCTATATAAAATCATAGTAATCTGTGCTACTATTTAAATGTCGCTGTCATTACTCATTACGTATCGTAATCATTTTAGTGTTTTTTGTCGCTATGTTTATAATTTTTCGTGTTCAACCATTATTATTTTCTATAGTTATCGTTAAATTTTTAAAGTGGTCTTTAGGGAAAATCCATGTTACAGAACTTAAATAATGTACAGCTAGATTTTTTTTTACACCTGAAGCAGGCAAACAGGCAGACGGCCCACCTGATTGGATTTAGTAAGGTCAAATAAAGGTCAAACGCATTTCTTACAAAATACAAGAAGATCGTACGTTTTTTGGAATTTTAACTAGACAGAAATGATTAGGGACACTATTCCTCGAAATGGTTTTCTAAATAACTAGATTGAAAAAAAGTGAACAATCTCATCAAAGCGATCTCTTCCAGGCAACCTAAATGAAAGACATTTGAATCAGGTGATAGATGGGTGGTTCAGAAAAAAGATAGACACATGAATAATCAAACATACATTTCAAAATACTTACATAAGTTATTATAATAAATGTATTATAGCATTATTATATTGTGTTAATCAGTCATGGCTGACTCAGACTCGGATAACTCTGAAAACACTAACCACCACGAAATGTTGGTAAGCATTTACCGTCTCTGACAGTTAAAGGCAGCGTATTCCAAAGTATGACAGCATGTACTTTCAAAGAAAATTATGCTTTTATAAGTGCACATTACATGTTTTTAATTAGATATAATATCCCTGTTGTCATTGTATCAGAGATTGTTCATATGCATTAGCCACGTCAACTTGGCGGGAACATATTATAAATTATAAATGCATCATAAAAGTTGTCGAAGTATCTGACAAATGTGACATGTAGTATCCCACGGCCTTGGCTCGCTAAAAAGCATACTTTAATGGTGTATTTACATGTTCAAATTCCCACATTTTGGTTATCTATAGAGATAAGGCATTAATTAAATATATAAAAAAGCCTTTGTTTTATTTTGATGATAATATTATCGCAAATATTTGCATATAATTCTATCTATCTTTCCATATGTACAATTGTTTGGTTTTGGTCTCCTATTAGGCAATTATGTTGGAACCACGGAATATAAGGCCCAAGTCCATCCGCATGTAGAGTACTGCTCCCATCTCTGGGTTGGGGCACCTCAATAGAGGTCCGGATTGTCGAGGATCCCGAACCTTAAAGTCTCAGAAGAGACGGTGGCGCTCTAAGCGCGAGCGCGTTATACCATCTGCACAATGGGGAATATTCTGAGGAGCTATTTGGTTTGGTACCTACATCGCCATTTTACTACCGCACTGCTCGCCGGCGCAACTGGGAATTTATCCACACTTATTTGACACCTTAAAATTATCCATTGTACGTAGCGCTCGCTCCTTTATGCCATATGTGAGCAAGCTGTGGAATGAGTCCCCCCTCCCGCGGTGTTCTCACAACACGGAGCTCATATAAAAAAGGGCGTTATGAGATATTTAAAATCTCAACAAAGTGGGCAACAAAGACATCGGCTCCTTTAGCGTTGCAGATGTCCAAGGCGGTAGCCACTTGCCATCTAGTGGACCCGTCTACCAGTTTGCCTATAAGCAAGCATAAAAAAATTAATAAAAATAATAATAATTATTAACTTCAACAAATGAAAATCGCCCAATTAAAACGCGACAAACTGCAATGATAGTTGACGTCTTCAGTCCGTTTTTTATTCAAAATCTCAATCAAAACATCCAATTAACGCCTTATTATATAAAAAAGATCGTTTTTTGTTGTTTTTTTTTACTTAAATCAATCGTAAATTGAACGTCCAATTAGCTTCTTTTAATTTCATGACATTCAGGAACTAATTAGGAGTTGTAAGTTATTAATAACAAAGTCGAAAAAATATGGTTTAAAATAACAACACGTTGATTGGAAGTTGGAATTGAGATTTTCTAAAAAAAAAACTAGAACAGACTGGTGGCGCTATCTGTGATTGCAGATTGTACGAGTTACATATTTTTAGACGATTATCATTTTAAGGCTGGTGCGCACCGAAATTTAAACGACGGTCAACCAAAAATAATCACTGTTTTCCGTACAATTTTGGCGATTATTTTATTTTAGCCATCGGTTAAAAGTCGGTGCACACCACCCTAAGTATTTACTCTACATCCATGGAGATATAGATAAAAGGATTTTGATAAATTAAGACTACAAAGCAGATCAATAAATATACCATCCAATGCTGTTCCCCGTTTCATGGGTCGAACGCCAGACTGTACCTGTAGCTTGGTGTAGTAATGTTCATGTACACGTTAGGCCAGAAGAATTTATTTCACATATCCGCCATCATCAAAATTCGAGCATTAAGTCCCATTTACGATCAGAAATTCCACTTTCGTAATTTTATTTGTCTGTTTTGCATGGTCTTCAGCATACAACATTCAGAAACCCTTTTTGTGCATGTCGTCCATCATCAACAACTTCCATGTGACCATGGGAGAAAATGTAATGAAACGAGATAAAACTTATTTTTTGATTAATTTGATTTTATTTTTGAATAATGGTTAAACGATACACGATAAAAAAAGTTAAGAAGAGAAATTATTATTGAGCTGATTAGTCTATCTATGTGGCGATGCAATTTTTCCTTTTCTTTTCTATGCTATTATTCTCCTTCATTGTTCGTAATTTTGTGACGCTATTTATTAATAATAGAACAAATAATAGGTTTATTTATAAAGCTATTCATGAAAATTACGATGATTTGCCTAACTCACCAAAGTTAGCCTCAAATTATTTTTTTCTATTAATTTGTTTGTTCTTAATTGTTCGCTGTTAATAATTGTTTGTTCTTCATTTATTTATTTAAAAAAGAATAATTATAAATATACCTTCAAGTTAGTGCCCCTATTGCAATTTTTAATACTTTTCCGTCAATAATGACTCGTAAATATTTATTTTAGATTGTTCGTGCATAAAATACGTTTGTTCTCTTTCGAAATTACTCATTTAATTTGTTTAATTAACTCTTTTAATTAGTCTGATATATGTATGCAAAATATGTGTACTGCGCATGAAAGGAGCTGGTCACATTACCTCGCTGAATGACAACGCTAATGCGTTGCCCAAGGCTCTATAGTGCTTTTTTTTAGTTAAAAACATTGTTTATAAAATTACTCAAAACTTTGAGGAAATCATGACATTTCGTTTGGAAACTGGTATGCTGAACACAAAACAAGTAAACTTGTAAGTGCAATAAAATGTTAGTAATAAAACATTATTAATTATTTAATTATATTTATTTGAAGATATATTTTTAATTATTTTTTTTAGATAAATAAATAAAAATCAAAAAATTATTAACAGCGAACAATTAAGAACAAACGAAATAATAGAAAAAAAAATAAAATAGAAAAAAAAATTGGGGGGCTAACTTTGGTGACCCATTTGACTAATTAATAAGTAATACATATACATACATGCACATCACCATATTGGTGACGAATATAATAATTCTGCCATCTATTGATGAAAAAAGTTAACTATGTACTAAATAAACGTCATCTATTGTTGAAAAGAGTAAATTTAATTAATAACCTGCCATCTATTGTGACGAGAACTAATTTAATATCTTTGCGCCATCTATTGATGAAAAGAGTTAACTATGTAATAAATACCACCTATTGTCGAAAAGATTAAACATTATTATACATACCTGCCATCTATTGGTCATAAGAAATAACTAAATATCACTACGCCATCTATTAACAAATAGATTTATTTAAATAATGATTTAAATAAAAAGATTCTGTGTCACTAGATGGCACTATAAGTTGTTCTCTTTACCTTTTGGTGTTTTTTGCAAAACATAATGTTAGATGACATCTGTCAAAATCAAAACATTCAGTTTTTATATGTCAATGAGTATAAATAATGTTAAGGGTTTTTTAGTTATGTAGTTTTTTGTTTATAATGTTAACGCTTGTTTAGTAGTAACTTCAGTACGTAACAACAACAAAAAACCTAAGTTTATTTTGGCCTACTAGAATAATTAAAATAATTTTCTTCAACTATATTTTAATGGGTAGGTAGATACATATTTATAATAAAATATATCATTCGCGGATAATATGAAGTTATACTTAATAAAGTCGATCATGCAATTAAGATATGATAAAAGGATTATTTCATAATATAATCTGATAAATAATATCAGATAAATCGTCCACTTGCTGCTATATCCTTGTAAGAAATTCTCGTCGACTCACTAATACATTTGTGAGATTTTGATATTTAAAAAAATAAAACTAATTTTATTCTTAATATATAGTGCTACGATTTTTTTAATCACTTTTAATATTATTATTTATATTTGCAAATTGTGTTTTTGTTTAAAATATAATAATAATTAAACGTTATAAATTTCTATACAAATATCTTTTAATAACACATTCTACTATAGAAAATCGCGAGTGACAATTTTGAAACATATACCTACTATTTAAAAAAATCTGTTCATATTAAAATAATAGACCACTAATAACCACGATTATTAAACACACTAGCAAAAATAAAATGTCATGGCAATGTTAACAAATATTTACACAAAATCTATATACGTGCCAATTCATATTTAACGTAATTTTAAAAGATCGTGTTTAGTTTTTCCTATATTGTATAACTATAGTTATTTCGGTTTCAAGATCTAATTATTTTTTAATATTGTAAAATATTACCAATATTTGTATTATTACCAATAATGCTTTATTAAAAATACTAAACAAATATAATATTTATATAAGAGTAATAATGTTTCTTATTTCAACTACCTTCAATTTTCAAACATTTGGAATTCATTTAAAATAATAAAAATACCGTACTACCGCTTATAGAAAACCGTAACATCGTTGGTCGTATTTTAACTACTAGTAATAAAGTCGTAGAATATTTTGAGGCTTATACATTACGGGTTCTTTAAAAATAACATTGCCAAACACATTTTATTTGATCTTATGTTAACCATACGTTAGAGCCGTGAAATCGCGACCGTGTCGGTATAAAAATGACACAACAGGACTCGGTTATTGTATCGGAAAATGCTCAAGACGCCTCTGGTGGTGTGAAGGTCGTTGAAAATGGCGGTAATCCATCGTTGCTGGCACCTCTTCCTCCTAATAAAGCGTAAGTGATTTCTTCAATAAACTTTTTCGTTACTTATTGTTAGTGTCATGAAGAAAGTACCGCTCCATGCAGTAGGTCCTAGAGATGTCACGTATAGTGGTTTGGCCAAATACCGAATGTTCGGCCACACTCTCAGCCGAAACGTAAGATTTGTGCAATTCGAGCGTAGCAGGCGTACCTGTGAAGTAATAAGTACACATAATGACTGCTACTCATATAGTCAATACACGAATTTTAAGTGATGGGTCGGGGGAAGGTGCACTTTCCCTTTCTGCAATCCCTATGGTCAGGAGTTCTTGAAATATTAATTTTTGGTGAACATAGCCTCACTTATTTTTTCATTAATATTATTGTGTTCGACGATGAAAGGTCGCGACCAGTGACTAGAACAGTGATTTTGGTTAGCTTATAATTTAAATTTATTATTTCATAATTACTATTTTAAATTATAGGTATATTTATACTTTAAAACCGAACTTTTGACCATTCAAAATTTCGATTTTAAAGTATAATTTTTTTTTTCCAGCGGCTTCGCTCGCGTTATTGTAAATTTGTAGATAGATTGAATCGGACAGTCAGTCCGTCGGTAAGTCAAAATATCCGTAACGCCATCTAGCGAGGATGGAACTAGACACGAGAGCAACACGTGAAAATTGCACTGTCACTGTCGTTGCTATAACGATATTTTAGTTAGCAAATTGCAACGGTGGTCAATAAAACGCGATTTGAGCACCATCTTTTTTAAGACAAATTCGCCTATCCCGTTCTATATCCATCACAACGTATATGCAGTATTTCATGACAATCTGGGGCGTGAAAAAGTCAGAAAAAAGCGAACAAACTCATTCTCATTTATAATATTAGATTCGGATGGTTACATCAAGCGGATGTATTTTCTGTAAGTGTGAGTCGTCATTAGCTATCAGAAAATTCAAAATATGATATATACAATTAGAATGTTTCCAGTAAATAGAGTATATAGATTACTTGTTATCGCTTACGTAAAATACTTTATAATTTATGATAAGTAAATTTAATGGAATTTGATAATTTAGTCATTATTAATTAATCATATAAGCTGCTAGAAACCGTTTCAAGGCTTTTCGTAACTAAGGGGCAGTACTGAATAAAGTCAATAAAGCCCTAATCAATCAATACTTGAAGATTCTGTTTTAAATAATAAAACGTAAAAAATTAATCATTATGTCAATTTAAAGACAAGTGTGTAAGTATACAAGAGGCATCGCAAAACTCGTAAAAAAAAAACCTTGCATACTGTTAAATATATAAATACAACATGCTAATTCAAGATTTAAACCTAGGAATAAATAGGTGTATATTTACTAAATAAATTTAAATTTATTAAAATAACTATCCATGCAGGAACGGAGAAAGAATACAATTTCCGGCGGCCGGGCGGCCTGTCGTAAGGGGCGACAAAACAAACCACCCCCAGATTGTAGGGCATTTGCCCGATTGGATGGCTACCACCACTGGTCTAGGGTATACCGTCATAGCAACCTTAAGCTGTGTTTTGGCATCAGTGACCATGTTCCAGTCTCCCTAATAGAGCAGCAGCGCATTTGTAGCATCCATCGTGTTGCACATGTCCACAGGCGACGGTAACCGCTTTTCATCAAGTAGGCCGTCTGCCTGTCTGCTGAACTTTGTTCAAAAGTTGTGGCAGTAAAAATCCCTATTAATATTACAAATGCGAAAGTAACTCTGTCTGTCTGTCTGTCTGTTCCGTTTTCACGTAAAAACTACTGGACCGATTTGGCTGAAACTCAGTATATATATATTTTCGATACCGAGGATGAACATAGGATACTTTTTATCCCGAAAAATGGGATAGTTTCCTTGATAAAATGATATTTGTCTGTTTGTTTGTTATGCTTTTACGGAAAACCTACTGGACCGATTTGGCTGAAATTCGGCACGTATGTAAATTAAATAGTGAGGATGGACAAGGGATAATTTTCATTTTGGCCTTTTTGGTAATTTTGGCCTATTTGGTCATTTTGGCCTTTTGATCATTTTGACCTTTTTGGTCATTTTGGCCTATTTGGTCATTTTGGCCTATTTGGTCATTTTGGCCTTTTTGGTCATTTTGGCCTCTTTGGTCATTTTGGCCTATTTGGTAATTTTGGCCTTTTTGATCATTTTGACCTTTTTGGTCATTTTGACCATTTTGATTATTTTGGCCTTTTTAGTCGTTTTTGCCTATTCCGTCATTTTAGGCATGTCGGTCACTGTGGTCTTTTGGTCATTTAGACCATTTTGGCCTTTTTGGTCAAGTTTTGTAATTTATTTTGTAGACAGATAGACGGGGGATGGTATATATAATTAACGATATAAAATGAAGTTAATCTTCTGTGCGCAAATACATAAAAATGTAATATAATATAACCTGTAGCACTTGCTCTATAAACAAGAGACACGCACTAGAGGTTAACCCGCGGCGCAGCCGCGGGGTAAACTCTGGTAGTTAATAATTCGACGTTATATATCTAGAAAAATCAACAATCAATCCAATAAGTTTTAATTAAAGATCATTGTATACGCTGGCCCTGTTATTGATGCAATTGCGACTCGTTTCAATATTCTTCACTCTGAATATGGACTGTTGCTCCATAACTTTGAATTATAAACATTGTTTAAGTACTTCTATTTTATTAATTAATTTATGGGCGTTGAGAAATGGAAGTGGTAAATAAAATTAAATGTTAATGGTAAATAATTGCTTTTATCATATACCTACCGGAATCATCATTAGCCAACCGTTGTTCACTGCTGGACGTAGGCCTCCAGCCTCCCCAAGCTTGCGCCATCTATCCCGGTCCTCCGCTGTTCTGATCCAGACCGACCGGCAACCTTACGCAGACCGTCAGTCCATCAGGCTGGAGGGCATCCTACAATACGTTTGCTATGACGCGATCTCTACTCCAGGACTTGTCTGCTCCGTCGGCACATCGGTCCTGCGACAAATGTACCCGGCCCATTGCAAATTCAGCTTGCTTATTTTGCAAGCTGTCGGTAAACTTTATTCTCTTAAGGATATCCTTATTTCTGATCTGATCTGAGGGGAAGGCCCAATGAAGCTTTCCGAATACTGCCCAACCTACCTGAATCCTTCTATTGACTTCCCTTTTGAAGTTATGCTTACCCTGTCTCCCTCCGCGCCCCAAATGGATGAGCTTTGTCTTTTCGTACTGGATACGAACGGTCTATGTAACGGCGTCGTACAGGTACCTATCCCAATACCTCAACGTATCGCCAATCAACGTGACACCATTGCAGAGACTCCAGTCGGAGGCTTTCTCGTAGTCTACAAATTCCATACACAGTAGCTGAGTATACGCTTGAGTCTTCTGTATAATCTGCCGAACACTATGGTGTGGTCTACGATGCTATAGTCTTTTCGAAACCCGGCCTGTTCTGGTGGCTGGATCTCATCGGGTCTAATGGCGAGACGGTTCGTGACAATTTAGAGTTATCGTGTCCTCCCCGTCTCAACCCCAATATGTGCCACTTGATCCAGACCAGCCTCACTTCGAATTGTGTGAGATGATGGTCCAGTCACATCGAGTGCCAATTCTACGACACCAAAAAAAGTTTTTTCATTTAGCAGCTTACCGTATCCCGGAGTTTCGTCGCACTTTTGTCCCCACCATTACCGCGACCGCTGCCCTATCCGGGAATAGTAGTGTTTCTGAGAACTGGGGGCCGTTTTCTGGGGTTCATTTTCATTGGAGGAATTTGCCCTAGGCATCGTGCTGGGCAAGCCGTGTTGGTGACCACAAGGCCAATTATTTGAACTAGGAGCCCTACTCCTAATCTGTAGATTTTTTTGGTCGGCTAACTCGGATGGTTATACCGCCATTCAGTCGTCATTGTCTCTTCAGAAAATTGCAGGGCGCACCACGGGCATTTGAAGTTATAACCTGAGTTTGCTAGTTAGTGAAGCGCTTCCCCCTTACGCCCCAAAGACAGGGTCCAAATTGAATAGAAAAATATGGAAGTAAAAAGCACTATACAGATCCTAAATACCATTTACTATTTGAGATCTTACGATAAACTAACTAAGATCAATTAACTGTATAAAACAGAAAACTGTATATTTCAGAAAAACAGAGAGACGCAGACAAGTGCAATAATTATAATCCACATCTATCTAATATTAAACAGTATGCTGATATCAAAATATCAACCAGTCGGTCGCCTGAATCTAATCAGATAGGCCGATACCGGCTTTGGTTGTAATCTTTGCGATTATATGTATATTCAATCTCTATGTTGAAGTAATTGTATATAATACCTAAACACCGCAAGTAGGAAGCCCATATGCATACCTAGTCCACCTTTCTTTCCCATCACATTGTCCCAATCGTTTGGGGTAGGCATAGTAAGTTCCTTTCATTCTCTCATATTTATTTATAAATGCGAAAATAACTGTGTCTGTCTGATACGCTATCATGGAAAAGCCACATGAGCGATTTTGTTGAAATTTGGCATATGTAATGTCAATACCGAAGAGGGGCGTAGGATACTTTTATCACAGAAAATGGGATAGTTTTATTCTGAAGCGGATCTGAATTTTTCGCGCACGAATAGTGCCTAGATAAAAAAATAATGCAAAGTAACCTGTACTTTGAACACAAACAAGCGTTATAACCAAGGTTTTCACCGCGGTGAAGCAGCATGAAAAACCGTAGTATATAAAAAAAGGGATATTAACTTCATGCGGATGTTTGTATATTTGTTTCTTCCTTCCCCTCATCCTTGGGAATTAAGTGATTAATCTGAAAATGTAGTGCTTATTTAAATTAAAGTTAAATATATGTTTTAAGTTCCTGAATTGCTGATAAATTCCAAGAGATATATATCCGAAAACTATATAAGTGATACAGAATGAAACGCATATATATTTTCAATAATGTGTTTGGATATAGGAATATTTCTAAAGTTTATAGGAGCGGCATGATAAACTATATTATTGTAGTGCTGTTGTAATTGCAAAACACCACACGTAATAATTGCCAGATGTTGCTAACCCCCCCCCCCCCCCCTCTATTTTAACGAATATAAATTGACAAAAAATACCTTCACCGGTTAAAGCCAAATTTAAAAAAAAGAAAGAGTGGACAGAATTCATTAATTTATTTCAATAGAATAAATTGTTTTTCATTCATTACATTTTTTAAGTTAATCAAATCTGTCCAACGTAAATCAACATCGCTTGATATTTCATATATTTAAATATAGATAGTCATTTGACAGCTCATTTGACCTTCAACTCATCCAGAATTAAGGTTGCCATCTTTTTTGATTAATATATAGTATTTTTGTTTTTAAACTGTAAAAATATAGTTATTTTCGGAAACTTGGGTAAAAAATCGACTGCATATTTATTATATTTTATTTATATCATTATTGCATATTTCATACTCATGAAATATGCAATAATGATATAGATCTTTACTGGCCAAAGCACAAAATTGTGATAAATACTCATTTATCACAATTTTGTGCTTTGGCCAGTAAAGATCTAGTATTTTTAAATAACCATAAGTATCTAAACAAAAAGTGCGACAATTGAATGAGCGATGAAAATCTAAGTAGTTCGTTTCGTACTATATAACTTTTCTATAATATGTAGTAAAATTGGATAAAGTATTGTACGACACTATATATTATAGTGCGGTTGGCAACCCTATCCGGAATTGAAGAGCGCATCTTTAATTCAAATTGTATTTCCTTACCTACAAGTTTACCTTTACTTGAGGTCGTTTCTAGTCTAGCACAACTAATACAATAAAGCAGTTGCTTACGTCCTTAATACGATGGATTAAAGACCATGATTGTGAGTTTTAAAACGCAAACATATAATTCGCAATGTGTATAGTTCGGTAACGAAATGAACTACTGACTCTAAATAACTGTGTCATTTTGTGTCGAGCTGTTCTTAAGAGTGAATTGAGTCATCATACTGAAGTGGTTTATCTTTGTAATAATGTCAATATATTTTGACCCGGCTGGAGTTATTAGCGTCCGGTATGGTTTATCTTCACGGCTTGAGGCTTTTAAGGAATAGACAGAATATTACAATTTAAGTTAAGTTGTAATTATACAATAAATACTAAAATTATAAAGAAAAGGCGGCGCTAAAATTCTTTTAATATCTTGACAAAAATAAATTTCATTAATATTTAATCAATAATGGATAAGCAGTTTCACTTAATAAAGCTCTGATAACATCGTGCTATACTCGTAGGTACAAAATCTGAAGGTTGCAACGTTTAGTAAGTTGACAAAAAAATATTTAGTTACATACATACATACATAACTTCACGCCAGGTCACTTGCGGGGTAGGCACGAACAACAGAGCGCCATTTAGGTTTATTCTTACACACCTCACTTGCTTCTTTCACATTCATAACTCTTGTCATGCACGCTCAAATGTTTAGTTGATTGGAATAAACCCTATTGCCATGTGCCGTGCCATGTGTAATAAAAACATCGTGTCACCGCAGATTGTGATTACCGAATTGTGAAACCCTTCGACAAGCATGACGAATACACTATCTGCTCAGTACTCTCTTGAAATGTCGAAGGCAAAAGGGTGACGTTTATGAGCTGATCTTATTGTAATGTGCTTGACATTTAAAAAATTTAATGCTGAATAACGGGCGAATAAACATAAGTCCTAATTAAATAGGAAAAAGAAATAAAATAATATTTTCTTAAGATTTCGCGACTCGTATACATAAAATCAAATAAATTACCACGCTTAAAACCGTTTAAGCGTAGAAACAAAATATTAAATTACCGCATCCACAATTAGAAATTTATTATAAAAATACAAAGCAAAATTTTTAGCCATAATTTATAATCATATTGAATTAAGAATATGCGAATTTCTCCGGAATAAATGTTATGATAAACTTGAATTAATGAAAAATATTTATTGTTCACCATAACTTAAACCTAGACATTTAATATAAATAACTAGTCTGGCCATAAATACTGTTATATAAAAACTTTTCTTTTATTCAACTTTTTAATTATTTTAAATTTGGAACAAGTATATTATTTTAAAAACTTCTTTCGATTTTGCGCCATTTCACATATTTTTCGTGTTCATTATCAAATTATAATATGAAATAGGGTGTTAAAGAAAACAGGAATGCAGTGATCGCCTTGCACACAGTGGGTATGAAGCCGTCGGCCATATTCCAGACACTTCAAAAGCTTGGTATCAGCCGTATGTTCGTATATCGTACTATCAACAGATACAACAACACTTCGTCTGTCGAAGACCAGAAAAGACCGGAGCGGCGGAGTGCTGTTAGAACTACAAAGGCTGTTAATGCTGTTAAAGCCAGAATTCGTCGAAACCCCATTAGGAAGCAAAAAATCTTATCGCGAGAAATGAAGATTCCCGCTAGGACTCTGTCGCGTATTATAAAACAAGATCTGTAGCTCGGTGCTTATCGTCAATGTACAGGACATGCCCTAAATCAATCTTTACAATTAAAGAGAGTGGATCGATCAAAACGCCTTCTGTCGCGATACGCAGGTGAAAGGCGCAGAAATATCCTCTTTACCGTGAAAAAAATTTCACGATTGAAGAACACGACAATATGCAAAATGATAAAGTGTACGCTCACAGTTCTAAAGAAGTTGCTCAATTTGTCGGAAATGTACAACGTGGTCATCATTCTGCGTCAGTGATGGTTTGGTGGAGCGTGTCTTATCAAGGAGTCACAAAACTACATTTTTGTGAAAAAGGAGTGAAAACTTCAACCAAAGTGTATCAAGATACAGTCTTCAATCATGCTGCGAAACCTCTCAGCAATAAACTTTTTGAAAATATACCGTGGACTTTCCAGCAGGACTCTGCACCTGGTCACAAGGCACGATTTACTTTATAAGAGCTGAAGAGTGGCCCTCATCTAGCCCAGAAGTCAACCCTCCAGACTTCAAATTATGGTCAGTTTTAGAGGACGTGGCCTGCTTTAAACGATATGTCGACATTGAGTCTCTTAAAAACTCTTTGGAGCAAGCAGTGATGAAATTTCTCTTGGGAACAGTGCCTAAATGCATAGATTCGTAGGCAAACAGATTAAAGGCTTGTATAAAAGCCAAATAATATTAATATATATTATTAATATTGTTTTATTTATTGCTGAGACTTTAATAAATATGTAGGTATAAATTTTAATAATATTACATGACTTCATTTAAAAAAATGCATTTTTATTTTTAACAGAACTTATGGCTGGATTAGGTACATTTCCATTAGAACAATGGGCGGCCTTATCGCTTATAGCGATCTCTTCCAAATTACAATATTTAAACTTGTACTGCTCTTTAAGAAAACTAACTGTCCCTTAAACCAAAAGTATTTATTAAATTAATATGACATGTGATATTTTGAAAAAACTTTAAGAAATTCCTTGTATTCATAATTTCATCAGCAATTTTTTTTTGTGAGTAAAAAGAATAATATGAAAGAATGTGTTGTTGTGTTATATATCTCAAATCACTTGTGGAAATTTTAATCAGTTAACTTTTCCAGTTGCATTCGTATTTCACAAGTGTTTATCTTGCCGCACACGGTGTTTCTAGTGGGAAAACGCTATGAAGATGGCACAATACGAGCTCTCACTTGACCGGTCTTACTCAGTTTAACGCGAACGACCGCATCGTTCTCGTGTCGATTGGCGCACCACTAGCAGTTTCGAACAAACTTTTATAAACTTTAAAAGCGTCTTGCTTCGAATGTTTAAACTTTTCAGTGACCATTGCTTGTGCCTAAAAAAATAAAAAAGGGCGGGAATAGTGACAGTTGTTTGTAACTTTTTTCTTTCTTTTTTATCGCAATTTTATGTTATCGTTTTGATAAAATAAATCGATACAGGTGGGATACAGGCGTGTTTTTGTGAGGTTAAAGTGTTCGTGCAGTGATGCATCGTTTATGTGAAACGTGATTATAATCGGGTTTTTTGGATTGCCAGGTGAGTAACCTTGAACCCGTACTTTGCATTTCTTGTTCCCGAAGTTATCAAACGGCTATTTTCTCGTTCCTATCAAATCGCAGTTGGCAAACAGAAATTTGAAGGATAATGACTTCCCTTTAGTAAATAATTTTCTTTGCTTTCATGAACTCTTTCAAACATCCTATATAGTGTTTATATAAAAGGAATTTGTACTTAAGTTTTCTTCGCTGCGAATTATTTAGTATCCTGCTTGGTATCTGGAAAACTCTAGTTGTTTAGTAAAATATGAAATATTCATTATTTTACATAAAGGTCATTATTTGTTTTCAGTGAGATTCATTTGCCGGGCTTGAGGAGTGGGTCCTTTTGAGTGTCGCTTTTTGTATTATTACTGTTAAAAATATTTAAAAAAAATCACAAACGTCATATGGAAAAGTATAAAAACATCGGCGCTCTAGGAAAATGGCTGGTGTTGTTTATTTAGTTAACGTTTGTTATGAAATTTTCAGTTTTTTTCCTTAAACACGTTGTAAATTACTAGTACCTTGTGCCAGCAAAAAATCCAAGATTGATACTTTCGTTTGTCTTCTTCTCGTATTCTTAAAATATAATGTCATACTACTGCCTGTCACCGCTATCTTAGCTATAAATCCCGGTTGCCTAAATTTCTGCACCAACACGCATGATCTTCGGTGTATAGGTTTATGAGACAATGCGTGAGACATACTCATTTTTGGGGCTGGATGGCCTATTCCACTATCTTACGGACAGGGCAGGACTAAAAATATGTTCCCCATATAGGCCGTTTCTAATAAACGTCGCGGACATGAAGGCTGAAGGATGAGGATGTTACTTGTTGCGACACCCACTGCATCATATTCATCTCCATGTCACATTGATTTTTATTTATATAATAAAATGCGTAGGTAACTAGCTCCGTTGCCTCAGTGACCCAAAGTGAGTCTTATTCGTCGAAACAAGAACACGTCACTTTTCTCTGTTCTGCGCAGTAGTTTTCTTGCCAAATGTGCTTACATTTTATTAATTCAATTAATTTATCTTACAATTAATTATATTTCTGAAATAAGGAAACCTTATATAAGAAATATATATTATTTTCCGCATAAATAAATTTAGTTGCCGTATTCCAAATGTTGTGCGGTACCAGTTATGCTAGATTAGTTTACAACAAGTTCAAAGTATTAATTTACATACATTTAGGCAATTATCTCGGCAGAATATCTATAAGTTAATTTCCTAGTTCTTTAAGATGTTGTTAGGAATCATAATACTACAGTGTAAAAACATAACATTGAGACAAAGCCTTTAATGATTCGCGAGACACTCTTCCATGTAAATTTCTACAAGTAGATGCGTGGGCGGTTCCTATATTATATTATTCTTTGACTTGAATTACTATTAGTTGAATTTTTACATTACTTGTATGGCGCTTATGTCATATTTTAACCGATAGTAAGGAAAATAAACGGTTGATAAGGTATAGGAACGGGCCAACGGCATATGTCTAAGCTGTCCCCCAAACAATGTATCGCAGTTTGGGCATGTACCTACTTATCTTTATTTCGGTACACAACATACAAATGTTTTACAATTATAAAAAATAAAACTAAAATATAAATTAAATACTTAAATATAAACTAAATTAATATAAAGTATGTAACAAATCGCTGCCAGAGGGAAGCGTGCCCGCCCACAAGGATAGCTGCAATGTTGATTCGTTGCGCGGAATACGAACCAGCCTTCTTTATTTCGCATCCCATAATATGATTTTTTGTCTAAACGTGTCCCTTAGCATGCTGGTATTTATGTTTTAACTAACGTGTTCCATGTTTGCTCGCGGAAATTTTGGATGAATTAGGTCCCATTTTTTGGTATAAAAATATTTTACTTTAATTTGGTTGAAAGACTCGGAACAACGGTATTCAATGTTTATATATATATATATTAGGGTAGTCGTTAAAAATTAAATTTCTTGCGACGCCCCCTAAAAAGCTTCCTTTTAATGAAAAAACACTGGGGTTTTTTTTATAATTTTTTCAAGTCAAGACATCACGTGCCTCAAGACGATTATATATATTCAATCACGATTGATTCATCCGAATTGAAAGATAGAAATAACAATAACCCAAATGTGAATGTATATTTGCTTCTTAGATACACGTATTCTAGTTTATATACCTAATTACAAAACACATTAGTAAATAAACTGATAATGAAATAATTAAGGTCACTTTTGTACCTATAACAAATCGAAAATTGTATAAATTACGTGGTTTATCACAAATTCGCGTGATAGAAAGGTGTGGTGCAAGCTTTACTTATTTGAAAATCATTTCATAATAATAATTTAACTTTCAGCATTTTCTATGCGTTTATTGCGGACCGATCAGTCTTTCTAAATTTTTAGAGGTTCCGGGCAGACGTCCTATCCTAAAAAATAAAATCTACTCAGTGCCACCAATTGTGAGTCCAAACCATCCGGGACCCATTTAAACACACAAAAATATCATCAAAATCAATCCAGGATAGAAGGATTCTAGAATCCGATCTCAGTGTCACCTACCGCAAACGGAGGAGTATGAAATTTCGCACACTTATAGTTTATATAGAGAAGGAGTGCAGAATGCTAATATTTTTTTAAAATTATGCATAAAAATACATTAAATCAATAAAAAAAGTCAAATGAACAGTGTAGCCTTGGCGAAATCAAACCATTGTCATTTCTTTGGAACGTTCCAAAAGTCTAGCAGCGTTACCGCGTTGAATAGCTATGTTAATGCTTTGGCTAGAATAGAGGTCACTTGAGACGATATGTGTTTAATAGCCTTTTAAACATAGGCTATGTTTTATTAAGTGCTTTCTTCATACTATTGCAGTAATGTAGAAGGTATATCCATAATATCCTGCGGCCTATCGAAAGAGGCGACGAAACAACAAACAGCCAGGTGGAAGGGCATTTGCCCGTCTGGATGGCTACCATCACTAGACAAGGCTGCATACCGCCATTACAACATTGAGTTCTGTGCCAGTTTATTTAGCTACCAGGTTCGACTCTCCCTTTAGGGAACGGCAGTACCTGGTTAGCACCTTTAGTGTTACAAATGTCCACATGCGATAGTAACCGCTTTCCGATGTTAGGTGGATCATGTCTGTGTGGTGAGCTCATTAAAAAAATCATGATCCGCAACTGAATGATGAAACTAAACACTTGACGTTCATCACCTCTACGGAATCCGCCAATATGCGTACACGCTTGCTTGATTTGTGTATAACAGCCATTAAGACAAATACATTAATATTAATATTTTTTATTTACTTAGCTGTTAGTAGTATGAGTCACGTATCTCATTAAATATTGTTTTATGAGTAAAGTTCTTCATGAGGTGTACTTATTTATTTAGTTATACACATTGTGTGCGAAACTACTATTACGAAATCAGTATTATTTGAATAAAAAAAATATAATTCAATATATAACATTGAACAATTATAAAATTACATACTATTGAATACAATGCACGAATAATTTGAATAAAATAAAAATATTTAATTTAAAATAGTCTTTTTCAATTTAAAGAAAATTCAAGCGTTCATCTATGACGTAGCACCGACATTGCTTTTGAGCACAGTTAAGGGCCTTATCGATATAACCAAATGGTAAGGAACCTGATCAATCCACCTATTTGGAGGTCTGCTACCAGGTCTTCTGCCTTCAACAATGCAATTCAAAAATGCAATTCCCCGTGACCACGCGGCCATAGAAAGTCTTCATTTCACTAGTAAAATCGATTTTTAGCTAGTGCCTAAACTCATACATGTAGTTTTAGCATTATAAAAGGGAAAAGTGTTATAAAAGATAAGTCTTTCATTTGCATTTATGCGATACTTATCGGGTGACTGAGTCATTATCTGGTGCTGAATATAGGGGACAGTTTTTCATATGCATATAATATAACTATGCATGCATCATTACGTATACTTTGCCCGACACCTGGCCTCCAGGTGAAACCCTTTGGAGACTCTGTATGAAAATACCGACTAAATGAATACTAAGTGAAAATGATACCAAGAATGCATAACGTTTCCATTTATTACTTATCGGAAAGGTATATTACAGTTTAATATAATTTCCATTACGTATTGACATTGATGTTTTTTTTTAGTAATATAATTTAATATTAAAATATGTGGCCAGCATTTTGGGAACGCTCCCCACTGATAGCGATTTCGACTACATCTTTTACTTGTAAATATGTTTATAGTAGTATTTAATTTCTAAGTTTTTGTTTGTAGTGTAATTTAGTTTAGTTATTTAAAACATTTTATATAAATTTACGTAGTAATTGAAAATTTTATAATAACTATAGTATATAACTTATGTATGTATGTAAATCCCATATTATTCTGTAATATTTAAATTCATTTATAAACATTTATATATTTTGTTATATGCAGAAATTTTATATAGATATAGATATATATGTATATATAATCTATAATTTTTTGCAATTTATATATAATGTATGTATTTTTTATTAAAAAGAAGTAGTTCGTACTATATGTTACAGATCGCTTTTTAGCGATAACACCGCCCTTTGTACATAATAAGTTAATTTATGTATTGGTGTATAATAAAGTGTTATCTATCTATCATATTCGTGCTATTTAATTATTTTTCTTAAAAATGATTATTCACGAAGATTGTATTAACACGGTTGTATTAACAAAATGATATTGGTAATTGGAATGCTGCACTTTCATATTTTGGCGATGCAATGGCGTGAGTTTATATGGTTGTATGTGAAGTAGTAAATTTTTTTATCCCTATTTTTCATTCAAAGGATGTCTGGAAGGAATTACCAGCAATTATGAGGCCGCCAATCATACTTGAAAATTCATTTTTGTTTTATTTATTTATACTTCTATAGGAAATTACAATTAAATAATGTTATTACGTTATTTTATTGTACAGAAGTAGCAAGTTGCAAATATGTTGATATAAATACGTTTATAAAAATACAATTGTTATATAGGTATTATTAGTTAATCATATTTTATATGAAGGTAGTTAATAAAGAGTCACAAGTAACGAGATGTTTGATTTACGCGAGCTCCCTACACTACATGGTGTCAGGTGTGAGCATAGTTATTAAAAATAAGTTTAAAGTGTAGTTAAAGATATATAAATAAGTTATAAATAAAAGTTTAATATCAAAACATCAATATGTCGGTGCAAAGTGCAATATCAATATCTCAACCTCAGCCGATGGACGAAGCGGGCAACATGGCGGACAATTGGCGTGACTGGAAAAAAACATTCGACTGGTATTTAATCGCATCGGGCAAAGACAAAAGCCCTGATCGAGAGAAATGTGCATTATTTTTACATGTAATTGGTAAAATCGGTCGAGATATATTTGAAGAGTTCGATTTAAGTGCCACGGAACAAACAAATTACACGGTATTGTGTACCAAATTCAATGAGCGTTGCGATCCACAGAAAAATATTAATTATGAAAGGCATTTATTTTTTGAAATGTACCAGGGTGAACATAATTTCGAGAAATATTTCGCATCGTTAAAAGTAAAGAGTAAGACATGCAATTTCGGCGATTTAAAAGACAGTTTAATATTAACTCAAATAATAAGAGGCATAAAGGATAGTCAGCTACGCGAAAGGATGCTGAGAAAAAACGACTTAAAGTTGGAGGAGGCTGCGAATTGGTGTCTCGCGGCCGAGGTGGCGTACAAGCAGGCGGGTGCCGTACGCGGCGACGCCGGGCAGGGCGCGAGCGCGGCGAGCGGCTCGGGCGTCGCAGCCGGGGCGCGCCCGGGCGCCGAGGCCGAGATCGAGCCGCTGCGAGCGCGCGCGCCCGGGTCAGCGGCGACGCCGCCACGCGCGGTGCGCTGGCGCGGAGGCAGACAACAGGGCCATGTTGGAGGACAATACCAAAGAAAGTGTTCATCGTGTAATAGTGTTCATGCGTATAATCAGTGTCCCGCTAGTAATGTGCGATGTTTTAAGTGTAACCGTTACGGGCATTTTGCGCGGTGTTGTAAGCGTACTTACGGGATAAACGAACTGTGCAGTGAGTCCGAAAACGAAGGACAAGAGGTTGAAGTAGTGCTCAATGGTATCGAAAGGGCCAATATTAGTAGTATGGAGTGTAAAGGTTGGTACGCAACGATATCGGTTAACGAGTCGCCGATACGATTTAAGCTGGACAGCGGCGCCGATGCGTGCGTCATGTCGCGCGATAGTTTCTTCGGAGCCGGGTTCCACGGGCGCATGCTGAAGCCCACTAACATTGTCTTACGCGAGGTCAGTAAAAGTATTTTACCAGTGCTCGGGTATTTCGAGGCAATATTGTCATTTAGATCAATGAAATGTTGTGATAAAATTTATGTTTTAAATGTTAAATGTAATAATTTATTATCACGAAGAGCGTGTTCAGAGTTAAAATTAATAGAAAGAGTACAAGATATAAATAGCGTAGGCTCCTCTAACTCATTGTTAGACATATATAGTAGGGTATTCGAAGGTATAGGTCGTTTTCCGGGAGAACATAGACTTTTAATAGACGAATCGGTTCCTCCGGTAGTTTGTGGTTCGCGCAATATACCAGTTAAATTAAAACCAAGGTTACAGGAGGAGCTGGAGCGTCTAGAAAAGTTAAATATCATTGAAAGGGTGGACGAGCCTACCGACTGGGTTTCCAGCATAGTGCTGGTAGAGAAACCGGGAGGTAAATTACGTTTGTGCATTGATCCGCGACATTTAAATAAGGCGATTAAACGCAGTTATTTTCAGTTACCAACTTTGAATGATATCACCGCTAACTTATCGGGTTCTAAATATTTTTCGCATTTAGATGCAAGCAACGGCTTCTACATGCTCGCGCTTACTAAAGATAGCTCTAAATTGTGTACATTTGCAACTCCGTTTGGCAGATATAAGTTTTTGAGATTACCTTTCGGAATAAGTTCAGCATGTGAGGTTTTTCATAATGCTATGTACACTACGTTTTCAATGGAGGGGGTGGAAGTTTATACTGATGATATTCTGGTCCACGGTCCCACGAAGCAGATTCATGATGCGAGGTTAGAAGCCGTGCTGAAGCGGGCTGCCGAATTTGGGGTACGTTTCAACCGCGAAAAATGTGTGATAGGCGTGGAAGAGGTAAAGTACTTAGGCCATATCTTTGATAGTAGGGGGATGCGGCCTGATCCGGAAAGAGTTAAAGTAATACAAGAATTGGCAGCTCCCACTTCTAGGAAAGAGTTAGAACGAATTTTAGGCATGTGCAATTATTTATCGCGATTTATAAATAGATATTCGGATCTAGTGGAACCTTTAAGACAGTTACTGAAACGGAATGTTGAATTTCAGTGGAATAAATCACATGATAGGGTTTTTCAAAAAATTAAGTATTACATTAGTACAGCTCCAACTCTTAAGTTTTATAATCCGAATGAAGAAGTAACAGTCTCAGTAGATGCCAGTCAGACTGGCTTAGGGGCGTGTTTAATACAAGGAGGGAGACCGATAGCTTTCGCTGCACGTACCCTCACCCCCGCAGAGTCTCGATGGGCTCAAATCGAAAAAGAAATGCTGGCTATAGTTTTCGGTTGCAGTAAGTTTCACCAGTACATCTATGGGCACGCTCGGGTTGTCGTAGAAACGGACCACAAGCCTCTCGAATCGATATTTAAAAAATCATTATGTGATACACCTGTTCGATTACAGAGAATGATGTTGATTCTCCAAAAATATACACTTCAGGTTAATTACGTGCCAGGGAAACTAATGTACGTGGCGGACACATTATCACGCATACCCCTACCGCGTAAAAGAGGTGAGGGGGACGATAGTAGCATGCAACGTAAAATAGATATTCAAGTAGCAGCTCTGTATGAGAACACCAACTTTAGCAGTGATAAACTACAAACAATTAAATTAGAAACGGGAAAAGACTCAGTTTTAAGTGTTGTTATTAATTATTACTATGAGGGATGGCCAGAGTCAAAGAGTAAAGTTAGAAGTGAAGCTAAACTAT
Organism: Dendrolimus punctatus; assembly: GCA_012273795.1. Taxonomy (NCBI): domain Eukaryota; kingdom Metazoa; phylum Arthropoda; class Insecta; order Lepidoptera; family Lasiocampidae; genus Dendrolimus; species Dendrolimus punctatus. The sequence goes on along the minus strand of CM022532.1, from coordinate 1,751,624 downwards.
TTTGGCCTGTACAAGAAGAGTTGCATTCGGTGAACGGGGTATTGTTTCGTAGTGATCGAGTAGTTATACCGGCATCTTTAAGAAAGGAAATGTTAGAAAGAATACACGAGGGCCATCTTGGCATCGAGAAGTGTAAACGTCGCGCACGTGACGTCATGTGGTGGCCGGGCATGTGTGCACAGATAGAACGCACCGTCGGCGAGTGCGGCGTATGCGCAGAGCACCGCAACGCGCAGCCCAAGCAGCCGCTGCAGCCCCATAAGCAACCGGCCCGCCCCTGGGAGGTGGTGGCTACCGATATTTTTCAAATAAAAAATAATTATTACTTATTAGTAGTTGATTATTATTCAAAGTTTGTTGAAGTAGTTACTTTGTCAGATTTACGTAGCATAAGTGTCATCAAACAAATGAAGGGCATTTTTGCCCGACACGGTATACCAATAAAATTAATATCTGACAACGGTTTGCAATTTAAATCACAAGAGTTTGAAATATTTGCTAGGACGTGGGAGTTTGAACATGTTACCAGTTCACCATATTATCCTCGTTCAAACGGACTTGCAGAAAGAAACGTGCAAACTGTTAAGAGATTATTCGGAAAGCTGCAAGAGACGGCAGCGATTCATATTTAGCATTATTAAACTTTAGGAATACCGTTATTTCAGGCGAGGATTATTCCCCAGCTCAATTGCTAATGGGCCGCAGGTTAAACACGAGATTACCAACCTACCATAAATTACTTGATGCGCATATCCCAAATACCCAAGTAATAAAAAAGAAACGCAGTAATAGATTAAGAGTAAGAAAATATAATTATGATAAAAATACTCGTGAACTAGGGCCACTCAAGCCAGGTGAAAGAGTACGTATCTATGAGCAAGGTGGCGGGGGGCGTTGGGTGCGGGCGCGCGTGGACGCTGCGGCGCCGCAGCCCCGCTCTTACTGGGTAACCACTCCGAGTGGTGCGCGCTATCGTAGGAACAGGCAGCATATCATGCGAACGCCACATGAGTCCGACGTTCCACATAATAACGGAAGTGGGCATAAAGTCGTGGGCAAATATGACGATTTCGATGAACCTGTAGCCAGTGGGTCAGGTCAAAACTTAAATTTTCAAAATAATAGTCATGAACCTACACAAACATTTACTACATGGTTTTGGTAGGCAGGTTCGTCCACCGTCTAGGTTAGTTTTAAGCTAAAGTATAGCATAATATTATATCTAAGTCATGTCAATTTATAGTAAATACAAACTGTTTTCAATGTTTCATTCTAATATAGTTAGTTGTTAATTTTCAAATAAACTCCTGTATAACATATTCATTTTATATATTTCAAAATGATACCTACAAATTGAATTAATTATTTGTCACAATAAAACGCTTGCATTATTTTCTTTATTACTGTAAAGAGAATTTATGTATATAGCAAAAATATATGTAATTGATAGCGGGGAGGGAAGAAAGTATGTAGGTTTTTATAGTTATGTATTCATTAAATTGTTAAGTTCCAAATGTTTATATTTACGAAAGAGGGGCATGTTATATAGGTATTATTAGTTAATCATATTTTATATGAAGGTAGTTAATAAAGAGTCACAAGTAACGAGATGTTTGATTTACGCGAGCTCCCTACACTACACAATTATTTTCATTATTACATTTGTAGCAACATATAGATTTTAAATAGAACTAATGTCTAGCTATGCCGCCTCCGCCAGGTCCCGGTCGAAGAGTTATGCCCAAGGAATCCTGGCTAAAAGTTGTGAGGGATGACATGCGTACCAACGGTCTCCATACAAGGGATGCCGAAGATCGCGCGAAGTAGAGAAGAAAAAGTAGGAAAGCGGACCCTGGGCATCGAAGTGAAAAGTTATTAATATATCTTAACATTATAATATCCAGATAATAATCAAGAGAACTTATTTTTGACGCACGTATTAGCCGTATTATTGTTATATCTAATCTTTATAATAGTTTTGTTATCATCGTAATAAATGGCTAGATAAATAACAATATTAACATTACCGGTCAATGTTATTATATGTAACCATATTTTTTTAGTTACTATTATCAAATAATTCCTGAATGTGTACTTCAAACTAACTAGCTTCGTTATTTCGGATATAATTTAATAAGCAACGCATTCAGCGGCGCCTGAAGCAGCTCATAACTTACCTGCGATTGATAATAATATAATCACAAACATGACAACTTTATCATTGAAAGCGAATTTTGGTCGCAAAAACGATAGAAAAGATAATTACAAAACCCAATTTAAACAATTTAAGAAAATTTAAATAAAGAATCCAAGGTATAGTTTTAGTGAAAACTGTTTCGGAATAAGCTATTTTTTTATGCACCCGTACAACTACAAACTGCTCCCGGAAAAATTTCCGCGGGTTTCCCGCGATAAAAAAACATACATAAAATTTGCTATCGATCACATTAGAATTCTTTTTTTTATATTCAATAATTCCCAGAAACATTCCCACGGGTTTCCCAGGATAAAAAGTAGCGCAGATTTTAAATCTTATGAATTTGCCGTAATCAGCGAAAACCGCATCGAAATCGACCCAGTAGTTTTCACGTGAATTCCGAACCCACAAAATTGCGTCGTGTTTATATTAGTCTCTTTGAGTTGTTTTTTAAATAGCTTTAATGTACAGACACGGCATGTTTAAAAAGTTATAATATCATAGCTTTTTGTCTCAAAAAAATGAATAAATTTTGCTAATTACAGATGCATATTACATACTTAAGTATAAACCAAAATAAATAATTTCAATTCTCGTTGTGCTTTCCGGATCATTATTAGACTCTGAGAGCGGCACTCTAATTTCAACAACCCCAACATTAATTAGTTCATCTAACCGCCGTAATTAAGTAATCTTTACTTATATTTACGTAAATTGATTATGATCAATACAATCATATTATTCACATAGCGTAGTGATTACATGAATGATTCCCATGCAACAATAATGAGAAAACAAGACGGAAAAAGACCGACCCGTATTTAGCAATACATTGTTCAAATAGTATCGGAGAAGTTACTAAAGAAGAGAAATTGTTGCATGTTAATTCTATTCCAAGTCAGTACTGTTACTTAAAATAATTATTGAAATAAAATCATACGAAACAACATTGTCACTTAGATGATTCTAAAAATTAGGAATACATAATTCAGCGCTTTTCAATCTTTTTGAATACGCCCCCTTTACAGGTTGAAAAATGTTGGCGACCCCCTTGGGGCATTGAACGAAAAAAGTTAGTTTTAAATACTACTTTTATCTCTTTCCCTATTTTGTTACCTATATTCATTATTACGGCCTATATTCTGCAAAAAGCTGTTGAGCTTAGAAATTACCAAAGTATCAGTTGTAACAAACAATTCTGTTGTTCGTGCCTATTCCGCAAGGAACCTGGCGTGAAGTTATGTATGTATGTATGAGTTATAAACTTAAATTGCCTTTTCCCTTTTGACGGCGACCCCCCGAGCAAGGCTCTGCGACCCCCCTAGGGGTCGCGACCCACAGGTTGAAAAACTGATATAATTAATAGTAATTAATTATAAACTCCTAATAAAGTTATTAAAGGCGGGTTTGTTCAGATGTCTGTTTTTCTGCGCTGACGACCTTACTAATTATCTTTTCATAAAACCGGTAATATAATAATAACTGGGATGGACATATAATATATAGAATACTTTATCCTGAAGAATAGCATAGTTCAAAAAGCCTTGTAGTCAATCGGGTAAAACATTCTCTCTCTTTCCATTAGAAGGTATCATGCAGATCGAACCGGTCCTAAGGTCTTATAACCAAGATAATGCATAAGGCCACCTAACGCCGCAGATTAGCCAACGAGAGCTGCTGAGAAGCCATCGCCATGCGGAGAAGAGTCCAGCAGCTCCAGACCCAATTACCGGTGGGTAATTGCCCACTGAGTTGCAGCCGGAGTAAGGAGGCATACCTCGAGCCCCCAACCTCCTCATTACAAATGACGAGGAAGAAGACCCTGGATGATGATAATGCAGAATTGCTACTACCAAGTCATAACGTTTTCATAAATTCTCCAAAACATTGTTGATATGTAAATAATATTGAAGAAAACAGTCATGGTGATTGATGTCAATGACACGCGTCCAAGGGGCAACCAAGACATCAATCTCTGTTTCCTTATTGTATGACATTTCCTCTGTTTTGCCGCGATAGGTATAATGGTCCATTTTGCTAAACTGTCACGTAGGTGGAATGACATCATTTTCCGAATAATCGTGAGTCAAGGCTTAGTTTGAAGGAGTTTAGGTGACTGCTTTCGGTACCTGCCGACACAACACAGGTATTTGTTAGCAAGTTGAAGGCGTTTGATAGTGTCCAAAATATAACCACAATTTTTTTACCAACTACAAAATTAAATGATGTATAGCATTTACAAATAGTTCTTATCATTATATCAATACGTGTAGCAAAAACTTTGTACTCCTTTTTACGAAAATTGCTCGGACATAGGAGTATGAAATTTCGCACTTATAGTATACTTAGAGGAGTGCAGAATGCTAATATTTTTTTAATTATGCATAAAAATACATGTATTTGACATACACACGCAATATAGACTCCTTTGTTTATTGTTAAAGTCAAAGTAACAGTGTAGCCTTGGCGAAATCTGTGTTTATAGACGTATAGTATAGTATTATAGTCTTTGACAACAGAACCTTAATAATTGAAATTAATTATGGTCGTTTTTCGACCACTGACTATACAGCAACAAAAAAACAACTGTAACATTTTGACAATTTAATGTTATTTATTATACAGCTTTTTGATAATTTTTTAACGGTTTGTAATAAATTTTTTTGGATCTAGTGGTTAAAACTGAATATCAGTTTTGTATCGTATTAACTTGCAGCGTAGTAAAACAATTCGTGCAACCTTATATTTTGAAAAATTGCGACGTATATAATAAAATCATATTTTTTGCCATGGAAGAAGAATTATTTATCCATAGCTGTACGTTCAAAAATATTGCTATTTATATGTTGCAAACAACCTGACAGCTCACTTGATGTAAAGTGGTTACTATAGCCCATGGAAGTTTGCCATTCCAGAATATAATCACCATGTTATCTACCTCGAAAAAAATTAATGAATCAATTAATGGAAACCTGTTTATTGTTCAGCATAACTTAAACCTAGACATTTAATATAAACACATTTCCATTAGAACAATGGGCGGCCTTATCTCTTCCAGGCAACCCGGTGTCCAAGGAGATATTGCAAGAAAAATGAAATAATATTTGGTGGTTTAACTAAATCGAAACTTATTTAATCCTAATTAAAGAAAAAACAATTTAATTACAATAATAAACTAATATAGATATACTTAATTAAATAGATTATAATCATACAAATTACGTATACTTACATACAAACAATAATAAAATTCTATTTACTGCAACAAATGACGCTTTGATTAAATTTTTTTGTCGTGTAATTCCTTCTCGTAAGCTACCCGCCACTCAATAATTAATCTACTTATCTAATTAACCCCCAACAGCCTATTATGATTATATAGCTACCAGGGGGCATAGCATTAAAGCAATGGACGAACCCCGCAGGGAGCCGCGCCCCAGCCGGTGCGGGGCGCGCCTTCGACCTATATTCACATCCGTTATGACAGGATGCGGTATTATGATAAATATTAAAAGAAATAAATTTATAATAACAGAAAACCACGGAAAAGAATACTTCTTTCAGAAATTAAATAAAATTTGGCAATTTTTTTTTCAAATTTATTCATGACCGTAGATAGTCTTTCAGTCGGATACATTGTTTAAATTGAACTAATATAAAAAGAAAACTTATCTAAAATAAATTAAATTTTTCCTACTGTATTACAAATATAATAGTACAATGATCTATAGTCACTTTTATGTTTTAATAGATCCTGTACTCGGCAGGTAACAATTTGTAGACATTCACTGTCACTAAATGAGTGGCCATACAACGTAGAAATGTGGCCAGCATTTACTTTTATCTGTAAATATGTTCATTGTAATTTCTTAAATATAAATTCTTTCTGAAAGTGACACGATTTATTGTATAGCAGCTGTCCGAAGTCTGATCACACAATTCCGGCTTAATAGAACTTAACAGGTTATTATATAAGTCATACGAAAGTACGTGACCGGCACGAAGTCATCGCTCATGGTCAAAGACTTCGCTGTTACCGTGATATAGTATTTTACCAGGTGTAGAAACTTTTTATAATAAACAAAATACCGAGTTTTCTGTGTAGCTATACAGACACTGTTTAAAGAAAAGTACTACTACAATTCAGAAATTCATCTTGATTGTATGTTTTCTTTTGTTTTAAAACACAAAGTGCTTGTAGAAAAACCTTTATATATATAAGACTAGCGACTTCGTGCACGCTAGACTTGAAATTCGCGCGGGATTTCCAGGGCACAAAGTACCGAAGCATTTCAAAAATAATGTGAGCCATCGTTTTAGTGAAAACTGTGTTGAAATAAGCTAACTTTTATGCACCTGAACAACTTCAAACCGCTCCCGGGAAATTACCCGCGGGATTGTCGAGATAAGAAGTATCACACATTTTATTACATAAAATTTTCTATCGATCAGTGAAAGATCGCATTTCAATTGGATTCTTTTTTCAATCTGGCCGTTTTTAATGATTCCGCCTGAGAATTCCCACGGGAATCTCAGGATAAAAAGTAGCGCAGATTTTAAGTCTAAGAATTTGCTGTCGACCACCGAAAATCGCATCGAAATCGGCCCAGTACTTTTACGTGAATCCCGAACAAACACACAAACAGACAATCTAAAAAAAATTGCATCGTTTTCTCCATTGTTTATATAGTCTAATTCAGTTTTTTTTTGTAATAGCTTCAATGTATAGACACGGCATGTTTAGAATTTAAAAATATTATAGATTAACGGAATAGGTAATTGATTTCTGTAATTGTGACTTCTTTGTATATACTAGATGCTATTCGACTTCCTTACATCGATATAAGTCGTGAACTGTTTAACCTCTCAAAGCCCTTGATAGTGTTTATATCCACATACTAATTAACGAACGCAATATACGTGTATCAGGTCAATGCTACTAAACTTCTTAACATCATTAAGCCAATTACTGTCTTTGACGTACTACTTTAAAGTCTATTATGTTAACATTTCTTATTTATCTATAATGTAATAAATTTGTTGAAGCTATCGAGTTTATAATTAATTTAAATATGATAAAAAAGCTAAGGGACTAATTTGGACCAACGTATGCCTAAAATGCAACTTTAAGTTGCAGTTTAATTGTTGTCTGTCTCCTGTTAGGCCATCACGTGAAAACTACTGAATAGATTTAAATGAAACTCGACACAGAGCTAACTTATATATCTACTAATTATGTCGTTTGTTTTATAACATGAGTTCAGCAGACATGCAGACGGCCCACCTGATAGAAAGCGGTTATAATCACCTATGGACATTTGCAACACCAAAGTGCTACAAATGCGCTGCTGCTCTCTTAGGGAAGACTGGAACGTGGCCATACTTTAGACTAGGGGTGCTAACCATTCAGACGGGCAAATACCCTGCCACCTAGCTGTGGGTTGGTTTGCCGCCTCTTACGACAGGCCGCGTATTCTTTCACCGGATAGACCAATATAACCAAAAAGGTACCGTTCGTCGCCACAGCAACGCGAACAAAGTGTCGCTGGCACTGTTAGTTTGCTATTATAATATAAAAATGATTGCGATTGAATTCGGTGAACGTATGCGGAAACAATGATTTAATTATTACCAAAATCATCAATGTAATAACCTTTACCTTTAACAAAATGGTTTATTCGATTACTCTTAAACAACAATAACGATTTTTATGATCAATAATATGATTTAACTAATGTGATGTATCTGATATTTTTCAATGCAAATCTGGTAAACAGGCTGTCGGCACAAACGATAATTGATTACCATCGTTTATAGACGCTTGTAACATCACGGGCGAAGCCGGTAAAGAAGGCATAAAGGGGGGTTGGATAGAAAAAAATATATAAAAAATAATGAATATAGGATACTTTTTATGCCGAAAAAAGAGATGATTTACACAGGATAAGTCAAAAGTTCCCGAGGCCGAAGACGCGAGGAAAACCCTAGTGTAAAAGTTTGAAAACCCCTTAGAGCGGTAAATTATATTAACGAATATTTCATGAAATAGGACAGAATATTTGAATAGCATTATAGCTTTTACTTTATTACTATATTATCTTAAGTACACATGAAACGTAATATGCTTATTGTAATATATAAAAACAGCGCATATACGTCCCACTGCGGGGTCGGGCCTCCCACTATATGGGAACGGACATTATACCCGCCACGCTTGTCTAAGGCCGCTTGGTAGGTTTGACACATCGGTTATCTCGATTTGCCGATTTCCTCACGAAGTTTTGTTTCACCGTTGTTAGCTCGTGGTAATTGAATCAATACGCTCATTATGTCGAAAGAGACTAAGATATACATACATTCCTGCTAAGATTCGTAGCCACACCCTTTGAGTCTGGGACGCGTGCGCTAGCCATTGCGCTACCACGACTCTATTCTTATGTTTATTGTGACTAGGGGTCGCCTGTGCACGAAATTCGACAATAATTAATGTTTAAAACTATACTTCTATAATCACAGATTTCACCAAGGCAACAATGAACAAAAGAGTATATAAGATTGTGTGTGTCAAATACATGGTAGGGTGTGTAATGTTTCTTTTATTGATTTAATGTATATTTATGCATATTTTTTTTTAAAATTAGCATCCGTCGCTTCTTCTCTATATAAACTGTTAGTGTGCAAAGTTTCATACTTCTCCGTCCGCGCAATTTTCGTTATTATATAGATACTATATAGACTAGCTTCTGCCCGCGACTTCGTCCGCGTGGTGCGGTTTTTTTAACTATCCCACGGGAGCTAATTATTTTTTCGGAATCAAAAGTATCCTAATGTTGACCAGGGATATAAGCTATCGCCATACAAAATTTCATGTAAATCGGTCCAGTCGTTTCGGAGATTAGCCGGTACAAACAGATAAACAGACAAACAGAGAAACAAAAAATTTGAAAAAAATCGAAATTAGTTCTATTTCACTTCATACATCCCCCTGACTCGGTTTTTAGCATTTTTTTTAATTTACAGAAAATTGACGTCTACAATTTTATTATATGTATAGATGAGTTAAAATATCATTAGAAATACTAAACGGTATACTGAGAACTATTATTTTGTTTCTCAGCAATATGTCGTCATGGCGCAGTTCTAAATGTTATTACATAAAGTTAAAAGCCTCACCTCAACATTCGAAGCATAAAATTCATAGATCACCCAAAACACTAAAATGTTCTAACTCACCTCGGACAGCGACATTGAATTTTTTTCATACTTCAGGCATTAACCTCTAACTGTTTTATATCGTATAGAATTTTTGTAAATCTCAGTGTATTTTAAAACCGCTTTGGCACTTTACAGGATTCAATGGGCATGTAATGTCTTTGGATGGTGTCTTTTTGGAAAGTGTTTATAGTAATTGTGTGGTTTCGATTTTGTAGTACCGTAATGACATGTCGTTCACAAAATTTGATGCACACTTTGTCCTTTTTGGATCTCATTATACGCTTTGTTACATGCCCAAATTTTTGGATCGTATCATATGTAGGTCTTCTTAAACATTTGATTGCTAGAATGTCATGCATAAAAAGAAACAAATTGCATATCGGTTCGAAAGTTTACTTATTTCATAATTGAACTTTCTCTCGTTTCTTTCAGTTTTACCCAATATATTTTGGGAACGTATTCTCCTTCCATATTCCTCCATTCTCGCATATGACCTTTGAACATCACAAATGTACTTACATTTCGTCCTTCACGTCTTTTGTCCACCATTTCACTTATACTTATATAGCTTCCAATGCAACATTATTTTTGTTACGTAATTTCCATCCCTCGTGACAACATGCCAATACTACCTTAATATTCTTTCTTGCAATTTTCACGTTTGCCAATTTCAAAGATTCTTCGTAATTTTAATACACTGTCATTCATTTAGTTATTCATAGCAGAACAAATTCCTTCCAAAATTTCATTTTCAAAGTACTAGTATCTACCCGCGATTTCGCTCGCGTTAATATTATCCTACGGGAACCGTACATCTTTTCGGGATAAAAACTAGAGGCACTAGGGGCTAGTGCCCAGGAAAATCAAATAGAGCGTTTTCCTACTAATATGATAAACGCGAAAGTTTGTAAGAATGTATGTCTGTGACTTTTTCACGCCAAAAGTACTGAATGGATTTTAATGAAACTTTACAATAATATAGCTTACACATCAGAATAATACATAGGCTCCAATTTATAAATAAATAGCCTGAATTATCCAAAATATAACCATCACCACCGGGTGAGACTGCGGGGCGCAGCTAGTATGTTATATATTTTTTTAAGAACGACTAATGTTTTTTTAGCCTGCGGACTCCCAAGCATTTGGACAATTTTTGTTGTAACTTTGGAATCAAACTTCGTCACATAGAAATCTATACTAATAAATCGTTATTTCCGAGAATGTGTGTTTTTACACTGATACTATAATATTAAACGTTGTGATATACCGCAATCGACTTCATAATATCAGTTTTATCTTTATTATTTGATCGTTAACAATAATAGCCGCGAAGAAATATGGAATTGTTTTATTATTATAATGGCCTTGAATTTCAAATGTTATAAAATGTAACGAATCATTTACAGACAGATCCGGAATGTAAAGTAAAGAATTTGCGCGTGTTATTGAATCGTGCTTACGTTTGGACTGCTTGTGTTCAGTTACATTTGTACCTGTGTTATACGTGTTTGTATAATTCTAATTAACTCTATAGTAATTCCGACGGCATTTTAATTCGAGCCCTGCAACTCGTAACAATATTATAGATTTGCTTATTTCATTACTCGTCTTCAGAATACGACATTATTATTTGTATGAAGGATATCTAGCGAGGCGGTGAGGCCGACGCGTGCCGTATCAAGCTGTAGACTAGACCCGTCAGGATCCTGTCCATATCTGGCACAATGTCTTCGTTGCCAAACAATTAGAACTAGCCTGTTTCATCACAGTTTCGAAATTAAACTGTGATATTTAAGACTGGTTTGATTTCGCTGTGAAATATTGCTAACAATATAATCGTCGCTCATATTATGACATAAGGGTATGTAGGTATATACGTCGATATTTAGCGCATTTAACAAGTTCTTAATTGATAAAACTTTTTTAAAATCTCGCACTGCAGTGGTATACCGTTAGGCATTACTTCAATGCAGCGGGGAAGAGAGGGATATTTTTTCCTTTCGTCTCTGTAACTTTCCTGTAACTTATAAACTGCCGCTTTATACGCCACTTTATGACTGACTCCATTTTCTGGGATCAAATATTATATACACATAGACCACATAACAAGAAAAGCCAATAAGACATTAGTTTTGTCCTGAGAGTCAGTTCACAATTTAGTAATGTCAAGATCTTAAAGATTTTGTATTGTTCGTTGGTGCTTAGTTTCTAGAGTACGCTTTGCAGGTATGGAATCCAATGTATGATGTATATGTAAATAAATCGAATCCATAGAACGTATGTTTTTAAGATTTTTAGAGTTTAAATGCAAGGTTAGCGATAATCACTACGAAGCTAGATGTCTCAGACATCATATTTTGCCATTGTACGGAGGAGGCAGGCAAACGGAGATAAATAGAAGATATAGTGATGCTAAGTAAAATTGCACAGTCTAAAATAGACTCGCCTTATTTATTATCTTAAATATGTTTAAAGGTGCCAACAAGACTATTCCGGAACCCAATACAATTGTTTGTTCCTCGAACATCCTAGTAATTATAGAGCAAATTCTTATTTTAATCGTGTATCAATTAACTATAATCTTTTAGCTGTTACACATGATATATACTTATTTATAAGTAATCTCAGAAACTTAAGAAGGTTCTGGTAAAGCATTGGTCTGAATATTAAGAAGTCAATAGGTCAGTTTTAATTATTTTTTTAATTTCCTCCTTTTAATTTAATTTACAGAATTAAACATATTTACTAGCAAACATTATAGCTATCTATATGTGGAAACAATTAAATGGTTATAGATATTAAGTAGTATATACTTAGTTATAAACTGTTTGTTTTCCGAATAAAATAAAATAAAACTTAAAAGGTGTCAAGGGACACCCGGACCCTTTCGATTAATTAGTGAAGGAATAGTAATAAAAATAATCGTCGCGACACCACACTGTTCAATGCGAAATAGAAAGACGAAAGGCTTGCTTTCTATGAGAGAAGAGACAGACAGAAAAACACACGCACGCCGCACGGCTGGTCTTAATTTTTTTCCGTCTAGCCCCCTTTCGCAACGCGCGATAAGGAACTTCGTTCCAATAAATAAATAAATTGTGATTCAAATTACATTAATATCTCCGAAACAGTGACGCTTCTCATCATTAGACTGCAAAAGATCACTTTATGAACTATTATAACGTTAAAATAAATATACCTACACACGTTAAATTTCGTAAGTTATAAAACACCACCTATGCGAGTTGGCAGATGGCAAGTTACTTTATAATTAATGTTTTAATTTATCACATTTTTATTATTAATAATAGTTATAATGTTTTGCTCTATTAAATAAATAAAGGTAAAAAAATTGTATGCACACTTATTAATTACCCTGTCATAAATTAATTATACTCTAATACGATAAAGAAATTTAACCTAATTGACTATTACACAATGTTCATAATTATAAAACCAAGGTACTTGTGGGGACGGTTAATAATAAATAAATTTATTGACCTGAAAATATTACAATGATAAATAATACTGAATATGCCTTTAACAAACCATTATAGCGTACACACAAATTCAAAATAACTATAAGGACTACAACATAAATTGAGGCGTAATGACATTATCCGTCGGTTTCTTGTCACCACCGGGGCACCAGCTGTTCTCGAACCAAAGCAGTGCCGCGACGTTGGCAAGAGACCAGATGGAATGTTGTTGGTGCCATGGAAGATGGGACGCAACTTGTGTTGATACTTTGGCAGCTTCTCGTCTTACAGTTACAGCCGTGACAGCCGGTGCTGCCGCCGCAAGCCAGGAGGCCCTAAAAGACCGCAAATATGTGTCCATCGGTAATGGGTACATATTTGTGGCTTTCGGGATTGAAACCCTGGGGCCATGGGGGCATGGAGCTCATCGCCTCTATCGAAACCTATCAACGCGTCTGTTTGAGGTCTCCCGTCACCAAAAGTCTGGCTTGCACCTAGGGCAACACATTAGCGTTGCCATCCAACGTGGAATTGCGGCCTGCATTTTAGGCACTCTCCCCGCCGACAGCGACCTGCAGTCTATTTTTTACTTATAGATTGTTATTTTGAAAGTATAGTTATATTGTAGTTTAATTTTAGTTTATATTAATTTATAATTAGTTTTATTTATTTAGTTTATGTTAATTGAAAATAATTGTTAATTGAGGCTTGCAATATTGAAATAAATACCTTTATAGTCTATTTTGGTTTTATGCGGTAGACGCAACACTTAAACACATAACAAATAATGAGATTATTGCAATGATCTGACGTTATCAACATGATATGCAGCTGATGTAAACATAAGATTACATACTTAACAGACAAAAGTAAAAGATTGAGGTGTAATTTTAAACATACGATTTTCAAAGAACTTTATTTGGCTATATATCTTTCTTTTGCATGTAAATATTCTTTACGGATAGCATACTACCCGGAGACAAGTTGAGGCCAGTGTCTGGCTCGCGGAGATTGTTGAATACATACTAAACAACCCTCTGGACCTTAATTGTGAGAATGTAACAAAACCAGCGCCGCGATGCAAGGCTCCGTCCATGTTGCCAGAGAAGTTGGCTCCACCGACTGTTAAATCACCTCGTCAACATTTGTTAAATTAAGCAAATTAGCTTTACTATTCTGATCATTCTTTCTAAACGCCTTTATGCAAATTTGTGGAGGACATATTAGAACAATTTTTATTCCCGGAGTACAATGGAGAGGCTGGTGTATCACCTGATGGAAAGTTATTACCGTCGCGTATGGACAATTGCAACACCACAAGTGATGCAAATAAAAAGTAAGAAAAAATAAAAATATTTTTTGCGTAATTAACACATCAAATAAAAGGATTTTTACTAATAAAATACGTAACATTCACGGCAATGAGGCTTGAAACTCAGCATTATGTTGTATCAGGAGCTAAAATCGCCCATTTACAGTTCCAGCCTCCATCAAACCAGAATCAACCCAAACAACCTACTATTTACCTTCATGATGGTCTGCTGATTGGCAACTAATATAATAACACTTGTCCAAGGTGGCTTGACAGGTTTGACATATCGGTTATCTCGATGTGGTAATTTTAACAATATGCACATTAGCTCAGAAAGCTGCCCAAGATGGCGCATGCGTTCCGGCCAGGATTCGAACCTGCGCCCTTAGATCTTGGGAGGTGGGCGTTAACCATTACGCTACGACGACTATATACCGAAACACTTATCAAGGTTTCTATGGCAGCCATTCTCTAGACCAGGGGTGATAGCCATCCAGACGGCCATTATCCTATCAAATCAGAAACCAGTTTGTCTGCTGTACTCCCTCAATGAAAAAAGTTTCTTAAAGTCCTTTCTCAATCTATTAGAAAATATTTTATTATATAATCAGAATATAATATACATAAGTTTTGAATAAAATAACTCAATTGATGCAAGAATGGTGTGACACTTCATTATTCTTATTTCATAATAAAATAGATTAACGTTTTATCACCTTCACATTCAAAAAACATAATTTTGTAACTACTACGCAAAAAACCGCTAAAATACGAGATTAGGAGTTCAGTCATGGCCTTCGTTTTGCAATAGTTAAGTCTATACGGCTTCGCAAGGCTACTAATTATTTTTAGAGATGTTTTAATTCATTTTTGAACACTAGTAACTGACTAGAAAAACCAGTACCGAATAGCTAACTCAAACCTTTTACTTGGATATTTAGTTTCATATTTGTATTATTTAAGAAATTATTTTAATTTTATAGGCAAGTAAAAGCAGTAGAGTTTACAAAATAAAAAATGTATCCTAGTAAAAGGTTAATTTGCATGTTTTATAGATATAGACGCCCGACTCCCTAAAGAAAACTTGAAATATTTGTATGTCACAATAAATTTTAATGCAAAATTATTTATCATTATTATTTGAAAAAATTGTTCATCGTCAGTCACAAAATAATATTTTTGTTTATTTTGACCTCGTCGTGTAAATATATATTTAACTAATGTTTTTGGTATTATTTCTTAATTGAGGAACCCGTGGTGCCTTGCTGCCCTGCTTATCCACCCCGTGGCGGATATACACATTCGTTGCCGTAGGCAAAAAAGAAATACTTTATTTGAAGAAATAGCGACGCAATTACAATCCATATATATTATTATACAAAGAGGATATTTTGAAAATATCTACGCTGCATTTTCAGCACACAAGATTTGCGCTCATATACTGCTATGCCGGAATTCCAAAAGGCAATTTCCATTTTGCCGCTCCTACCGACCCTACAATATTAGCCTAGGTTACAACCATATTAATTCATTTTTTTTGCAATGAATTTGTATTTCATTGGTACACTATCGTCCTAATTACTCCAAGTAATTGTGCGATTGTGAACTAGGCGGTGTAAAATATTATATTGTATGTTGAATTATTTATATCGGCCTAATAACATATATGAATCTTGTATTGTATATAAATATGATTTTTTAAATATCTGTAACAAATAATATTTGGCCCCTAATTTGCCGTCCCTAAAATCTGCCGCTCTAAGGTCATGCATACTCGGCCTGTAGATAAATTCCGCCACTGCACTACCTTATTTCCTAAGCAACTGATTTAGAAGCGTAATTTAAACACATTACATAACTTAACAAGGAAGTTTTCTAAGCGTGTTATAGTTTTCTATTGCATTTCATTAGTGAGATAATATTAGATTTTCCTTTAAATTCCATGCTATCGACTCTGCGATCAACGTCATTTTACATAATGACAAAATCGTTTAAAGTAAAAGGCATGTTCAAATTCAATTATGTCCACGCTATAAGACACCTATCAGGTAACACAGGGATCGGGTGACAATGACGCAATTGGGAACAAAGCACGTGCTTATACTATGTTTAATTCTACGATGCTATATTGTATTATTGTAATAAGAACTCTGCAATCTTGACCATGAATCTCTCTCTTCTTCATCTGAATTCACTAAGAGCAAAGTTGTTTTCATATATCTAAAAGCATCTCGACGTTTACACTATGAAACTATTCCCGACAGACAACGGTTTGGCACTAGATTTCCATTATAAGGTTAAATTTACTTTTTAGGTTTCTCATTTCCACCGCACATTCGAGGAAATGTAACTGATACATACATATTGTCACGCCTGTTTCCCATAGAGGTAGGCAGAGACTATGGATATCCACTTGCGACGATGCTGACAAATAACTGTTGCTTCATCTACTTTCATTAACCTCTTTATACATGCTAGGATTATTTGAGCTGCTTTTTACCTCACCTCTTTTTTACACTTTTGCTATTTGATCATGGTGTGTACGTCGCGATTTACCGGTACCAACTCTACCATATACAAGCTGCCATACACTGTTTTTGGATTGTATTTTCATCTATTTCTCTACATGCCCAAACTACCTTAGTGTTCCTATTTAACTTCTGTTATTACATCTTTTTTATCCACAACGTTCCCTTACTACACACACTATTCATTAACATATCAATCATCCTTAACTCACATATGTTTCTCATCAAATCTATCATTTTTCACTTCGTTTATCCTACTTTCGTGCTTCCTCTGCCAATTTGCTATGAGATATATGTATATGTAACTGATTATATCCAAATGCTTGCAATACTGACTTGTTATTTTTTTCCTGCTGGGCTCGAACTCCATTTTAGGAAAACAGATATTATGTAGAGGAGTGCTTGTTCAAGACGAATTTGGAGGCAAATCCGATTGAGGCCTATCCCGCACTTCCCACCGCGGGGAAAGTGCGGGATTGGCCACGCTAATGTGGTATAGTACTGCAAGCAAGAAGTGCTATTGCCACGCCGCGGTTAGGGCTACCCACTAACCCCTCTGTGTTCCGTTGTTCGCCCTAATACCAAGGCAACAAGTATTTGACCTAGCCATTTCGCAGGTGCTGGCAGGCGGTGGCCTATAAAGCCTCTTCCACTGCCAGGGGGATCCAAGTATTGACTGAGCGGCTTGGCTTAACTTCGGTGATCGGACGACAACCGAAGATTTCAACGTTGCATACAACGTTAGCTAATTCAATAAACCGTCTCAACTCATGCAGGCCTGACAATCTTCAAACACATGCGGCTGATAACTTCCATTAAAGACAGCCGCCAGACAATTCAACTCAGACCAGTCTTACCACTTTCTTGCTTTTAATAAAAAACATTTTAATGTCTAGCTGTTTTAATCCGGTTTTGAAACAATGAAATATTATTTATTCTACATTGTCGCATGCAGGCTCTTTTCACCGGACGATACAGATCGTTGACATCCAGAACAGGTTACATGTGAAATAAATACATGAAGCCTTTTAATGGAAACTTTTTACCAAAGTGAAATAACAGTTTCACAATTACCAAGGCGAAAACAATATTAAAAAATGCGCAGCAAAAATAAAAACTTATATTTGAAACATAATGAAGATATTTTGTACAGGAGCACAGCAGACAGGATGACAGCCCAACTGTGATGGAAAGTGGTTATCGGCGCCTATAGACATTAGCAATACCAGAGGCTCTGCCAATAGGCTGCTGGTCTTGAAAGGGAAACTGGAACCTGACTGATGCCAGAGCACAACTCAAAGTGTTATGGTGGCATAATCTGGATCAGAGGTGAGGAGACAGGTGTCATTTGTGACCCCAAAATGCGGTTAAATTCAAAGGATAGGTCTATAAATCTATCATTAGACCTGTCCTTTTGTATAGCAGTGAAGTGTGGCCTGTACTTGAGCGACACAAGCAAGAACTGCTTGTCACGGAGACAAATATGCTGCGTTGGATATGTGACGCGGAAAGACCGTGTCCGGAACTCCCGCATCCGTGGCAGTCTGCATGTCCGTGACATAGCAGACTAACTGCAAGTGTCACTTCCGCTAGTACGGCCACGTTTTACGGAGACCGGCTAATTATGTAGGGAACAAATGTCTAGCCATGCCGCCTCCACCAAGTCCCAGTCGAAGGGGAAGGCCTAAGAAATGTTGGCTTAACGTCGTGAAGGATGACATGCGTACCAATGGTCTCAAAACGAGGGATGCTGAAGACCGCGCGAAGTGGAGTAAAAAAAGTAGGAAAGCGGACCCTGGGCGTCGGAGTGAACGCTCCGAACGCAACCGGGATTTAATGGTCGGATGATGATGATGATGAGTCTGGATCAGGGGTGGTAGTCATCCATTTGGACAAATGACCTAGCACCTGGCAGATGGCAGGCTGGTAAAAGAAAATAAGGTATAAGTAAGTTATTGTACTTTGAATAGCCTTGCAGTCCCATACGAAATTATAATGCATTGCACACACAGGATGTGTAGTAACACCTCTTTAATTCACAAAATGAATGTTAACAAATTGCTAATTATGTAAAGTCATTAATATAAAATAGGCATGTTTTGTTTGTATCTTAAACGGTTCCTGGTACATTTATAGTCATTTTATTTTTCTGATATAAAAGATTTGATGGACTTCGTTACGTGGCTGGTAACATGTTTATTTTTACACTTCATTTATTTAGGCCGGTTTTACACCTGTATGTTTTGCTCGCATAAAGACTAAGCACCTACTACGATTGTCAATAATAGAATCATCCATTTACAGCTGACACTGCGCGCTTAGCCGTAGCGACTTAAGCGAGGATAACTTACAGTTGTATGACTTCTTTAAAAAAAAACAAAGCTTTATTTCTTCTGGACAGTTATCATCTACAGGGCAAGTATCATCCCTAAATCCATCTTCTATGTTTTTTATTGCATGAGCTCAGCAGACATTCAGACGGCCTACCTGATGGCAAGCGTTTACCGTCGCTTATGGACATTTGTAGCACCAAAGATGATAGCAATTTGCTGCCGTTCTTTAAGGCGAGACTGGAACCTGACTACTAAATATGCTGGCACACAACTCACGGGGCATTCTCTAGACCAGGGGTGGTGTCCATCCAAATGGGCAAATACCCTACCACCTAGCTGCAGAAATTGTATATTTTCTCCGTGTCTCCACGTACAAAATATGTGATAACTAAAAATATAAATGATTTTGGCTGTTTCTATATTTGTTTTTTCCTTCGTCACAACATTGGAAAAAGATCGTCATAAAATTTTATACATGATAAAACTTGGGACATGTATTTTTGTACCGATAAATGTTACGAAGTTTTCTACTTAACAAGCAAAACCGCGAGAAATGCTCTGGTTAAATTATAGAATCTGCAGGTGCTTTGAATCGGAAGATCGATTTAATGCATTGTTATTCTCTAAACGGCAGTCCATTGTTTGGAAAATAAAGAAATAACGGAATTTGAGTGACTTCAATAAAAACGCAGGCATTGTGTTGAATCGAGTGAGATGTGCTCCGAACAAGAAAACTCTTAGATTAAACTCGAGCCTGGGAAGTGTAGAAAATCTTTTTATACTGCGTACACGTTGGGCCAACAAAGGGCAATGAATTTCTTCTTGAGGAGTGTGGGATGTACTACGTGGGTGCCACTAACAGTGTCAGTCTAAGCTCAGTTGACTTATGTCAACAAACTCTTTCGTTATATATATCGTTATACGCAGCATTAGTGGTTTAAATCCGTAAAATAATTTTCCGCATTTAAAAACTAATAAGGAATTGGCTACTTGGTTTGGGCACAAATCTCACTACCTTTTTTTTTTTTTTATTGCAGGAGACAGCAGACGCCACTATGGACACGTTAGCATCCTATGGACATTGCAACACCAAATGCTACTCCTGCCTATAACCGATATTAAATATCACATACGCCGTACCGTGGTGAATTGAAAATAAATTTTCTTTTACTACATATATGAGCTACATTCACGATTACACTACACTATTGTCTAGTGAAATAAGGAATGCATCTTTTTTCAAGTTTCATCTTGATAATCCCAGTAGTAACCGAAAAAAATTACTGTTACATACATATAGCCGGACGGACGGATATAACGGGTTCTTAAATGGAAAATAATTAACATGCACTCTACCATTCGCAATACTAACTTATCACAATGTAGATAATATGTGTTTAAAGAGCCAACTATCTAAATAGATGAACGAATAAAGAAAACAAAAGATCGTAATGTTAGACGCATAGTGACATCATCTGGATATAAGGCCACATGCATACAAGGCAGTCAAGGCACTGTTCTACCGTTTTTAAGCGGGGAATAATATGATGGGCTATTTGAATAGGTTCCTTCGTCGCCACTTTACCCCTGCACCACCAGCCGGCAATTAGGAGTTCCTCCACACTTTCACGGAAGACACTTAGAAGTCATCCACTATACTTGTCGCGTGTTCCCTCATGCCAAACGTGTGCAGAATGTGGAAGCGCTCCCAAGCGCTTATTTCTTTGAGCGCTATAATATGGGGCTTTTCAAAAATGGTGTAAACTAATATGACTAAGCGAGGTAGACAACTCATTGGCTTCCTTGGTGTTGCACATGTCTATGGCGACATGGGCGATGGTAAACATTTTCCAAGATAGACCCATGGTTAGTTTGCCTCTAAGAAAAGCAAAATAACAGCCCATAAATGTCCCACTCCTGGGCTCGGGGCTCCCCATGCTTTCCAAGGCGGCTTGGCAGGTTTGACACTGTTAAGGAATTTCTTAATTCTATATACAGAATATTGTCATTGTCATCGATCGATGTACAACAAGTCTTGAATGGTGGAACTGAAACCTGACCACTAATGCTGGAATACAACTCGAGGTTGTTATGGCAGCATTCCCTAGACCGGAGGTGGTAACCATCCAGACAAGGAAATACTTAATCACTTTGCTTTGGATTGTTATGACGCCTCTTACGACAGTCCGCCCGGTTGAAGATATTAATAATCCTTCTCCGTTCATGCACGGTGCTGCTGATACGTTCCTTTATAGTGTGACTGGAGAGCCGTTGTTACCTGTATCGGTCAACTTTAGTCAAAGTTGCTACAAATATTTAATCCGTAATGCCTTAAAGTAGCAAGGTCTATTACTAGCGCCTAGGTGTGACTATGTGTGACTCAATCTTGGCATTGTCACTATTATTTATGATGTATTAAATTATAATTTCGTATTACGTCATTGCTTTTATAAAACTTTAAAGCTATTATTTTTCTCATCAAAAACTTTTTTGTCGACCTCGCGATATTTGTATAAGTGTATTTTTGGGTTTATTTACGTATTAAGAGTTTTGTTACAAAATTGCGTATTTATGAATCGTAAAACGTAAATGCTGTTTCAATCACTGAATTCATATTTAATTTTATGAATTTGTAAACTGACTGTTCTTTTACTCATGTACAATTAAAAATGCGCATATTTTCATAATTAGTATTCAAGTAGATTTTTTTTATTAATTGTAAGCATAACCTTGAGGTTTTTAGTTTATTTCTTCTATTATTTTATTTACAGCTTTGAATGTGATTCACAGTGATTGCAGCAATCTGATTTGACCTGGGTCTTATGCGGGATTCCGCTTTGTACTTACTTGTGTGTTAATTTCATAATGAGAAGCCGTAAATAAAATGAATTCACAATGCGTAAGCTTCATTGCTGCGCCCGCGGTCTCACCCGCATGGTGATGGAAGTCGTTATATTTGAGTTAATTCACACTGTTAAATAGTAAATAAATTATAGGCCACAATTTATAAAGATAACATCAGAATAACATATATGTTATTCTGATGTGTGAGCTATATGTTGTTGCAACTAAATTACACGGACTGCGTTAGTACTGGAAATGTACGAGGTTGCCATCGCGTTAGTAGT
This sequence comes from Dendrolimus punctatus, assembly GCA_012273795.1. Taxonomy (NCBI): domain Eukaryota; kingdom Metazoa; phylum Arthropoda; class Insecta; order Lepidoptera; family Lasiocampidae; genus Dendrolimus; species Dendrolimus punctatus. Next base: position 1,729,429 of record CM022532.1, on the reverse strand, counting down.
GCCCCTGGTGTTGCAAACGTCTACCAGCACCGGTGACAACTTTCCATAATTTGGGCCCTTTTCCTGTTATAAAATGAGGCGGGGTCAGCACTGAAAATCAGCACTGTGCTTGAGGAAACTCCATCAAAGCATAAAGCTGCGGTACCGACCTCATTTGTAGGAAATGTGGTACACAACCTATCAATTTTAATCATAAAAATGTACGTACAAATTATTTCTAGATCCTTGTATTGTCGCTTTCCTAGGGAATAAATTCTTTCTTTCTGTTTCCAGCTTTTGGCATTATTTTTTTGTTTAAATGTATTATCTTCTAACTGATGGATATACCAACTTTTTGTATATGGTAAATTTAAATTTAATATTGAACGTGTGGCTGACTTTTGAGTTGTTTCTGCACCGTTGAAGTTCACTCGAAATATATGTTGTAGCAACGAACATCTCTCGTGTTCTTTAACCAAGCCTTGTTAGCCCCCAACACTAACAACCATAAAAGATCTAAAGTAACATGTAACATAACAATTTCTAATGTTTTTTTGTGTCTATCTGCCTTTCGTCTAAGAAAGTATCTTTTCTATAATAAACGGTTGTCCATTATCTAATTGTTTTGAGTTCAATACTTTTCTTCGATTATATTATTTGTAAATAAATATAACAATTCTATTATAATGCATAACGCATTGTTGTCTACTGAGGAATTTAATTACTTCCCATTCACGTAATGAATAACGGAACCGGCTAAATAGAGGAAATTAACTGTTCGACGACCTATAACATAGGCTCAGCTTGTGTTGATTGAGTTGAACTGAACATTCGACGTTAATCGAGCGTCCAAAATTAAGTATAACTAGCCGTGCCTGCGACTTCGTCCGCGAGGATTTTTTTTGGGGGATACGTAATAAAAGGTAGCCTAAGTTACTTCTAATAACATAAGCTATCTGCCCGTGAAAGTCTTGTCAAAATCGGTACAGCCGTTTCAGAGATAAGCCAGAACATCCAGAAAGACAGACAACAATTTTAAAAATTGATTTTTTATATAAGTACGGTATATACTTTTACATTGCCTTTAATAAAATGCTGTTATTTTGACATTACAAACAGATACTTCAATTTTCTTTGTCTGTATAGATAAGTTGTAAGCATACGGAATAACCACATACTGTAAAGTGTAGCTAACGAAATGAAAGAATATAACTTCCTGGGCCAGGACTTTGCAGGTTATTTGCCCGTCTGGATGGCTCATCATCATAATATTCAAGAGTTTAACTCTTGTCGGTGGAGCCTCCTTCAATCCTCTTTATTCCCGGCCAGCTGTTTCACTCCTTTATACGACACGAAACCCATACTTTCTTTTATTTGGTCGAAACGCCCTCCTAGGTCTTCTCTTCCCTCTTCGACCTTTCACGTTGCCTTCTTTTATCTTACAGAGACGGGCGTCGTGTCTTAGTAAATGTCCAAACATTCTTCCTCTTTTTTTTTCTCTATAGTTTTTAAAATTGCACGCCTTTCTTTTACTATGGTGAATAACTTCCTTTATTTTTTTTCTCCTTCCAACTTATTCTTTCCATACGCCTCCAACATCACATTTCAAATACCTCTAGCCTTTCTCGATCCATTTTTGTCATCGGCCATGCTTCAGATCCGTACAAAGCGATGCTCCAAATGTAATTTTTACTAACTGTAATTTACAGCTTGTTATTTTCGATTGATTGAATTTTTACTTATTAAAATCCTTTCTGTTATTGTTATTCGATTACTTATGTCTGCTGTGTATCGAGAATCGGATGTTATAAGACTGCCTAAATATCTGAATTTCTCTACTTGTTGAACATTATGTCCTTTTAAATTTATTGTATGCGGTGTTTGTGTATTTCTGGATATTTTCATTGTTTTAGTTTGTTCTACATTTATTTTGAGACCTATTTCTTGAAAAGCTGAATCCATACATCGTATGAGTTTTTGTAGTTCTAATTTTACAAGCCCTATAATCCCCCCCATAAAAATTTAAAACTATGTTCCGGTATTAGTGGCCGCGTTCTAATAACCCCTTCGAGCCCGGCACATTGAAAGCACCGTTGGTGTTGCAAATGTCCATAAACGACAGCAACCTCTTACCATCAGGTCGGCCGTCAGAAAGTCTGCTGCTTTCCAACGAAATAATATGATAATTATTATAAAAACCTAATCTACATAGTTAAGAAGTTGCTAAATTAACAACACTGTAACCTTATTTGTATATTTCTCAATTTGTTTTTCTGATGTCTGAAATTTGTAAGTCTAGAATAGATGGTTGAATTTTTAAAAGGTCACTAAATTGGTAACACTGTCACCTTCTTTGGTATTTCTGAAACCAGTCATGCTGACATTTGTTACGGCAGACTTAAAATATAAAAATTTAGAATCTACTCCAGCGCCCCCTACTGGGTCTAATTATGAAACTAAATCAGTCCGGGACCCACTCAAACATAAAATTTCATCAATATCGTAGAACCCGATTCCAGCGATAAGTATTTTGTTTACATCGATAGGTTACATTATCGAAGTTTCAGTAGGGATTCCTAATTTTTATATAGCCTTTGTTAAACAGGCATAATGTAGCATTCGAATGGTGAAATAATTTTTGAACTCGGTCCAGTAGTTTTTGAGTTTATTCGTTACAAAAATACAAACCTTTTCTTTAAGAGATTGTTACGATTTTCTAGTAACCATATAGTCAAATTAGTATCAGTTTAAAAGCGTTAAAACTGTATTTGTTATTTAAGAAGACTATTCCATATTATCTTTACCTTTTCTGAACGTAGCTATACTACTCACTAATACGTAAAGCTATAATAAATTTTGAACCGTTGTGAACTTAATTCGCTGTTTAATTTAACCGCAAGGTGATTGACTTCGAAGTTCAAATTTGGTAACAACGTGCATTTACCAAAATAGTCGCAGGAGCAATTTACGTTGTTTATACTAAAACCTTCACAGTGTAAAATAAACTTTCATACACATCGAATATGGTTCAAAATAATAATTAAAGTTACTCCAAGGATTTCGTGCTAATTGTCCTTGTTATTCGATTTTCAGCTGTAATACTTACACAATAAAGGTTAGGAACAAAAATTATTGCACCAAACACGTGCTACAAAAATTTGATTTTGTTCCGTTATTTAGTGTGGGATAGTTTACAAATTATCCTAGAATAAAGGCATTATTAATAATACATTAGCGAGAGTATCTTAAAAGATAATATAATTTTAAGAATATCAACCAATGATTTGTGGCCTATTCTGGTCATGTAGAGTTCTAGAGCTTTTCTACTGAGCGATTATCAATTATTTATTCATCTTTCATAATTTCACCAAATATGTATAGTTCCCGGTACGGATGCACCAGTAGTGATCGCTATACATATTAAGCATAACTAATACGATACTGTTACGAGTCGCGAGTTAAAATGCCGTTAGAACTATTATAGAGTTTATTAGATACAAACACGTATAACACAGGTACAAATATAACTGAATACAACAAGACCAAACAAAGTCGTTATTCCATAAAACGCGCAAGTCCGTTACTAAAAGCTTCCCGATTGTAGTACGCACGTCTTGCTTCGCTCGTGGTTATCGCTCAGCTGACCCCCTCCATCAGGTCATCGTTTTATACTGCGCAACTGCAATGTCCCCTGTATCATAATCCGACACACCTGGCTAATGACTGCCACAAAAGATTACAATACAACAATGGACTGTTTTCTAATCACAAATTTTAAACATAAAGTAAATAAAAGACGACGACCATAAAATAATTTAAAATGTTATTAGTTCAGGTGCCGACAGATACTAAAAATGTGTTTTTACAGATATGTATGTGTCATTTTGTTTTTGTCGGTGCCTTAGATGTAGCAATAAGATTTATAGACATATTGATCGTTTTTATTTAACACGATAGGACAACCTCGTACATCGAAAATAATGTTGCCTTTTTTATTGCTAAGCTAGCAAACAGGCAGACGGGCTATCTAAAGAAAGTAGATGTAAGCCTGTAAGCATTTCCACATCCGAGGGATCAGGGTCCTGTAACCAGTGGCATTAACTTTAAGCAAATAGAATAAATATGTATGGGAATGACATATACTTTTTTACGGTCTTGAAAATCAAATATATTCAGAAACGTGTTGAAATACATTATTAATATCATATTATGTGCTGTATAGAATGTTTTCTTTCATATGAAGACACAACTTGCTTTGTTATGTATCTATTGCACTAAATTATAAAAAATTATACAATTCCTACTAAGCCAGGCATAAAACCTTATTACAATATGCGATACAACAAAGAAAAAAGACGGTGGGCGTCTCGGAACGCCTGACAAAAGTGATAACTTAAACTAATCTAACGTGAGAGAAAGGGAAGCCAGAGAGACTGGCGCCGTAACGCGTTACGTAACGAATTTACCCTCCCATAAGAAGTTATCACTTCAAAAATTAGTTAGCCATACAATATGTCATTCTCATGCATTTTCTATTCTATTCCTTTAGCTCTAAAACCACTTGTCTACAGGGCTAGACAGGAGAAATTAAGAGTTAAGAGACGAGACGTTCAAGAATCGTGCCGAGGAGTACTTAATTGTAACAAATAATTATCCAATTTTGTATATTTGATTAATTACGCAACACAGTATCGATTGGCCGGTTCCTGTATATTATTACTATTCATTCACTTACCTTACCATTTATTGAATTTTGATGTTACTTGTATGGAGGTTATGTCAAATTTTAACCGATAGTTAGGCAAATGAATGGTTGGTTAGAACAGGAACCGGGCCTAAGTCACTATTTATTTATATCCTTGCGGTTGTGTGAAAAACTTGTTAATATTCATTCAACTTGACACGGTTTCGGAGTAATGAAAAGAAACAATGACTGGGTGAAATGGGCCGGCGCGGCTAACTGATTGAAGACACGCGACCATTCTTGAACGTTATTTGGGCAGGCTTTTAAAGTCGTTGTTTCAAATTTTTTGTACGTAATACCATCAAGAAACGAATTTGTTTTTTATTCGTATTACGACCCTAGTATAAATCCATGTTCTGTGAGAACGTAGTATCACATCAATCTAATCGACCCTAAAAACTGTAAGCAGGTTAGGTAAAGATTCTACCATAGATTTACCACGTCTAACACCTTTACACGTGGCTCTTAAAATATCCTATGTGCATCATCGTTATATATTATCAATTTTCATGACCACCTATAGCATTTACAAGGCTATGAAGATGCATTATACACAGATTCAAACTTAAGTTCACACTTATATATTATTATACTTGACAACGGCTAAAACCAAACAATGCAAGTCATATTTAAAGAAGAAGACTAGATCAATATGATTTTCATAAATAAACAATTTGCGCCTTAGCTATAAGCTTAAAGGGCAAACGATTAATCAGCATGATGTCATAAATACATTGTATGCCAAATATAAAGCTGTTTCACAGAAGTAGGTCGGTGTGTGACCACTGAGCTTATCAAATGCACACAGACCCGTTCCTGTAATTCCCACGTCAATGACATACTTTGCATTTTATTTATAACCGTCATCTATACATATAACAAAATTGAAGAGGTCAAATTTCTGTACAATGAAAAAAATGCTAAAAACCGAGTCAGGGGGATGTAAGAAGTGAAATAGAACTAATTAGATTTTTTTTATTTCTTTTTCTCTGTTTGTCTGTCTGTTTGTACCGGCTAATCTCCGAAACGACTGGAGCGATTTACATGAAATTTGTATGGTGGTAGCTTATATCCCTGGTCAGCATATAGGATACTTTTGATCCCGAAAAATTAAAGAGTGGATAGTTAAAAAACCGCACCACGCGGGCAAAGACGCGGGCAGAAGTTATCGTTTATATGACAAAACAACGTTTGCCGGGTCAGCTAGTACATAATATAGTCAATGTTCGTTATCATCAAAAATGTCTATGCATCACAGCATACATACAATTTTTATGTCTGACTAATAGTACTACTACATTCAATATCAATATAAATTCTTTTTCATTTTATTGCTAAAGTGCAGCAAACACGCTTAGAGTCATTAGAGCTGCTCGGTACCCAATGAACACCATCGTCTATGGCTGGACGCCGCGTTGTCAACACGGTTAGCCTTGTTATGACTCTCAAGTGGTTGTCCGTCTGTCAGATGTCGATTGATACAAGATCTATACGTCTATATCACTCACGAGGTTGTCACTGAGTTGCATCGCCGTAATCCCGTGGACAGTTTGCGAACGAAGCGATCATTTTTTTGAACGACGGGAATTTCGTTTAAGGTCTATCCACCAAGGGATTTTTATCCTTGCAGGAACGGAGAAAGAATACAATTTACTGCGGCCGGGCGGCCTGTCGAAGAGGCGACAAAACAACCTACAGCCAGGTGGTAGGGCATTTGCCCGACTGGATGGCTACCACTCCTGGTCTAAAGTATGTCGCCTTAACAACCTTGAGTTGTATTCCGGCATTAGTGCCCAGGTTCTAGTCTCCCTTAAGAGAGCATCAGCCCATTTGTAACACGTTTGGTGTTGCAAATGTCCATAGGCGATGGTAACCGCTTTCCATTAAGTGGGCCGTCGGCCTGTCTGCTGAAATCCTGCAATAAAAAAGGGAAACGCGGTGGAGAGTGTGGGATTCGCCTTGTTGGAGTGATACAAGCACCACAAGTAAGGATTAGTGCTATTGCCACGCCACGTTAAGGATACCCACTAAAACCGCTCGGTGGTCCGTCCTTTTCCTTACGCCATGGCCACAAATGTTTGTTCTAGCAATTTCGCAGATGCAACCTCAACAAATCGTCGAACTGAGCGTATTTATATTATGTGGCCTACCTGATGTATTGTAGTCAATGTTAGGTCAATACTTGAATTTTCGATCATCAATTTTTCCATCAATACGAATAGGGGAACAATGTTTAAGCAAGTATTTAAACGCAAGCTATATAAAGCGCGTCGCTTCCGCTCTTTGATGGAAACAGGTCTTAGCGTTTTTATATTTTATGGGACATTCCCTATTTGCCTCATTTAGCAAGCACATCGCTTTGGGAATTGTTTGTCACCATAACATCGCGGTGTTTCTCCCTATTTATCAAATGTCAAGAATTTGACATTACCACCAAAATGTCAAATTCTTTATTGTTTTCATGATCTCGTAATATATCACGACGTATCCTTTACTGTATTTACGGATTATAATCAAATATTATATTTGTATTTTTATATTTATTCCTGGCAAGACTAATGCTTGTTAGTACGACTTGATTTGATACAATTAGGAACTTTAGGAAAATGGAATGGAGCTTTTTATGATAAACTAGCTGACCCGGCGAACTTTGTTCCGCCTATTTTCTGAATTCCTAAAAGACTTTGTTCTATGACACAAAAACAAAATCACCAAAATCGGTCCAGGTGATTGGGAGGATTCCGGAACCCGATCTCAGTGCCACCATTAGGTTTTATTGTTGATTTATTTTATTTTTTGTTTAGGTTCTAATTGCGAATCTAAACCGTCCGGGAACCTACTGAAACACAAAAACAAAATCGCTCCCGGTGATTAGGAGAATTCTAGAACCCGATCTCAGCGCCACCTACCGGTTCTAATTGCGAATCTAAACAGTCCGGGAACCCACTGAAACACACAAAAAGAAAATCGCTCCCGGTGATTAAGAGAATTCTACAACCCGATCTCAGCGCCACCTACCAATTCCAATTGTAGCTGTAAACCATCCCGGGACCTACTCAAACTCACAAACAAAATTTCACAAAGAAATAAATACCTATATATATAAACAAACAAGCAAAAAACATTCTAAAGCGACAAAAGACGTTATTATTATTATTTAGGTTTATATCTTGACAGCTAGGCCTTTAAGCCAGATCTTAGTTTACAATATAGTTTCTTCATTTTCTTAACCCTATGTGTAGCACATCTGAACTGTAGGTAATCAGCTAGTGCCATTCAACAGAGTTCTTGTGACAACTCAAGAGGCCACATTTGACTATACAGTTCACATTTCACACAAAACACATAATTACTACTCAAAAACTATCAATATCCTACAACTATTGTTCATTTTAGAGTAATTTTACACATTGTTAGAAAATAAAACTGCACAGCACAGCATCTCTTTCAGTTCCCGCTAAAAACTCGACAAAATACGTTTGAGAGAAACCCTCTATGTCGTTTTATACTGGGCGATTGTCATGCTCGTACTTGTATTCTTCCATGATCCTACGATGTGACCCTATTTCGGTGAATGTGGAAATGTTTGGAGTATAAGTACTTAAGTAGGCAGCATTTCAGTCATGATGAATGTCGCAAAAATTATACATCATACATATTGTCACGCTTATTTCAGTAGACATGATGGATGGACAAATCGACGATACTAATAAACACTTTTCGCTTCATTAACTTTCATTAATCTATTTATACATACATGTTTATTGAAAGTCCTATTTACCTGACTTTTCTTCAAAATATATTCAATTTGACCATGACGAGCACGTCTTGGTCTACCGGCACCGCCTTTATTAACATTCTGGTCATTTATTTGTTTTATGCTTTCATGTCGAAAAAGAGTTACGCTCAACGAACAATAGTGATAATAACTGGCCTTAATCAAATAATACATTGTATTAATAATCAAATCCTGTTGTACAGACGATAAGGTTTTTTACATGTAGCTATGTATTATATTTTCTTATCATAAATGTTTGCAACATCCTGGATTTGCAAATATTTTATACCAACGTTAGATATAAATTGAATTTCTTGTTTTTGGTATAGTTCAGTTTGTAAATAGATATTATATTTGATATAAATAATATTATGTTTCTGATATATAATTCTTCAGTTGGTGTGTATGTAACTGAACTTTACCCAAACGGTTGGACTGATTCTGATCAAAAAAAATTGTGTGTGGGTCAAGTGGGTCCCGGAGTGGTTCAGATTTACATTTACACCCCGTGGATGACGCTGCAATCGGGTTCTATATATTCTTTAGATCAGGACAACGTCTGCTGGCCCTCTAGTAATAATACATATATGTATACAGAGTGAATATTTCAAATGGGCCTTCAGGGCCAAAGCCTAAATTATGCTAGATAGCGCAAAACACTCAAACGAGTCTCGAAGTCTATTTTGACGAAGTCCAGAATGGTAACATTAGATTTTTGAAAAATTAATTACCCTTGTTACGAATCGAACACGCTAATTTTGGTATAAATAACGTTCTTTATTATTAAAGCATTGCATAGTGTAACTTGTATGGATCAATTTCAATGAAGAAATGTCAAATGACAAACCAAGGGAAAGAGTTGTTTTCTCTTAAATGTTTGTAGTTACATTGCGTTTAAAAATATAAAAAAATAACGGGAACTAATTCGGACCAGGAGATTGAAATATAACTTTTTTTTTTATTTTCGACTGTTTTCTGTCTGTCTGTCTGTTAGAGCATCGCAGGAAAACTACAAAACGAATTTAAATGAAACTCGTCATAGAGGCAAATCATATCCCGGGGCGTAACTTAGAATACTTTTTATCCGGATAAATGGCATCGTTTCCGCGGAATAAATAAGAATATTTTATTTAAAAATGGCGTTGCGATCGCATCCTTTTTGAAGACTCCTGAACGTATGTGAATGAAATTCGACACAGAGCTGGCTTATAACCCGAGTCAACAATTAGGATACTTTTTATCCCTACAAATGATGTCTTTGCCTTAAAACGGATAGATTAGCTAAAAAGATGGCGCTGCAATCCCGTTTTTGTTTTCTTTAAAAAATACCTACGTTATCATAAGAAACAAGTCATTCGTTGTATTACTTCATGAATCAGGTTGGCTTCGACTCATCTCTATGTTTTGCTGGGCAGTTGTTTAGACTCTATGGACTTACTTTTTTTATAATATGTAGAAAACCGAATCAAGTTCGTAAGAGGCGACAAAACAACCACAACAAAACGCAGCCAGGTGGTAGGGCATTTGCCCGACTGGATGGCTATCACCCCTGGTCTAAAGCATGTCGCCAAAACAACCTTGAGTGGTGTTCCGGCATTAGTGACCAGGTTCCAGTCTTCCTTAAGCGAGCAGCAGCACATTTGTAGCAACTTTAGTGTTGCATATGTTCATAGGTGATGGTAACCGCTTTCCATCAAGTGGGCCTGTCTGCTGAATTCCTGCAATAAACATATAAAAACTTAAAAGGTAGTTTTCCAAAAGTTGTGGGAGTAACAATAGTTAATAATTCGACGTTATATGTCAAGACAACAAAGATCAACAATCCATCCAATAAGTTTTAATTAAATTGCAGGAGGTCTGCCTGTCTACTGACCTCCTGCAATAAAAAAATAAAGTTCAAAAAATAAAGCTACCGCCTAGGAGTTGATATGCGGGGTGCAGCCGCGGTATAAACTTAGTGTTATATATAATCAATACCAAATTGAATCAATTTGGTTGATCCCTCTAATAACAGCGTTACGAATGACAGTTACTTAGTAAAAACATCACGACTCGTTTAAATTATGCCTACTTCAATACTCAATCATTTATTGCACATAATTATGAAGCAACGGTGCAAGTTCGTAATGACCCTACTATGGTATAGCAATGAGTATTGTGACGTGCAGATCGATTTATTCCACGGACTATTTTCATTTATTATCTTTAAAAAAATCTTCTAAAATGTAATACATATTATTGTTGATACATTTTAGGTGCCGGAACGGAGAAAGAATATAATTTCCTGCGGCCGGGCGGCCTGTCGTAAGAGGCGACAAAACAACCCATAGCTAGTGGTAGGGCGTTTGTCCGACTGGATGGCTACGACCCCTGGTCTAGAGTATGCCGCTATAACAACTTTGAGTTGTGTCACGGCATCAGTGGCCAGGTTCCAGTTTCTCCTTCAAGGCCGGCAGCACATTGGCAGTACCTCTGGTATTGCTAATGTCCATAGACGACGTAAGGACTTTCCATCACAGTTGGGCCGGCAGCCTATCTACTGTGCTTAAGCATAAAAAAACCTTTATGAATTTAAAATCCATTGTATGAAAGAATAATCGTCTCTTTGTTATGTTTCATTTCTTATGAATTACACTTTTATTATTTATTTGTTTACTGCGTTTGCTGATAGCGTATACTTCTCTCATAATGAATATGAGATATATTTACTTTGACTCATTAAACAATGCATCATGTTTATTCACTTTTCTCGTAAACTAATTAGCAAAGTCTTAGCCCTTAATGATTTTGTTGTTCTCATTTCGTGTTGAGACGTCTTCGGGAGAACGTTATATAACGAGAAGTCTTGCCAAAATGGGATTTAGTGAACTTATAGATCGTTACCAAGATCTTCTGTTTCGGATCGAGAAGTTACGGTGAGATACATCCTTAAAAGTCGGTTCCTGTACCTATCTTACTGCTGGTGGAAAATTGTAATTGCTTTCATGAAGTTTATATCAATTTGTAATCAGTAGTAAGATAAAAGTATCTAAAGTATAGAAATCCGTTATTAAGAGCATAAGTTAATCGAATGTGGCTTTTTATTGCATGAGTTCAGCAGTATACATAGGCATAAAAAATAATTAGGGGCCACCATAAATTACGTCACATGTTTCGGCGTCGACGAAATATGAAATTGTGTGACAAGGGAGTGAGATGGGACCTAAGTTTCATGACGTCACATTTCAAAATCTAATATTTTTAAGCTAATTAAGGAACTGCTATTGTAATTTCAAATTCAATAATATCTTGATGTAAAATTGCAAAACTTGTAATTTCACACTAGGACGGAAAGAGTCACACGAATATGATCGGCTGTGACAAGGACGGGGGAGGGGTCTAAAAACTCCTGAAATTCATATGACGTCACTGTTGTATGGCCCCTATCAACATTGCGTTACCTTATATAAAATATTGGTAAAATCAAGATTAATATAGATAGGTATAAACCTTCAAGAACGTTTTTTTATTACCATATCGACTTCTTAAAATTTAGTTCTTAATTTTCATTTTTCTCAACAGCCTTCATCGTCCGGTATCTGTGCAAGGCGTAATGGAGCACGCTCTGCAGCACCGCGAACGCGTCGGCGTCCAAGACTTCGTGCTTCTTGAGGACTACCGCTCTGAGGCTGCTTTCATCGATAACTTGAAGAAACGATTCAACGAAAACCTAATATACGTAAGTGTTATTAAAGCAATTCATTACGACGTTAAAAAAGCAAATGGTTCGAGACACTTAAAAGTATCACCTGCACAATGTTTTATGTTACTACGAGTATATGCAGAACGTATCCACCAGGTGCAAACTGCAATTTGCTAAAGAAATTATCAATTCGCCCGTAAGCATTATGCCTCATTCACATTATGCCCACTTCAACAACAGCAAGCAGGAAAGTAGCGAAGAAAGTGCGAAGCGAGTACGTAAGCGCAATTTATTTCAACCTTTGATACTCGAGCTAATAACTGCCCTAAACACTTTCTTGGTCATAGAGAGGAGCTCCAAAATCCTGCATGATAAGTTGTGTTATAGGTTATTGTCCTTACGTTCCTTGACGTTTTGTTATTTAAAAAATATATTTGTTAACAAATTTATCAAAAATTTTAAGTAGATCGGTTTTATTTATTTTTTAACCAAATCGAATTTAAGAGATTATTTTAAATTATAAAACGTGAAAAGCAAAAAAATCCAATGTGTTCAAGTTGAATAAATCAACTTGGTAAGACAGCTTACAAAACTTACTTCCAACAAGCTTTTCTTATCATCACCGAGTCCGTTTTAGCAATAAATCAGTCGGAAACAAGAAAGTGGTTTTTGACGTTAATACGTGAAACCTGCGCATGCGCATGACTCATTGTTTGACGTTAATTTTGTGCCAGACCGTGGGCGTGCACATGCAAATCAAAAATACCGTTAAATTGAACAAATTGTCACGTTTTTGGACAGTTTATTACTTTATATCTATTTCCATATTAGAGCACTTCATGCAGCTTCGCTTGCTCAAACTTCACACCCGTCATCATATTCATTCTAATAAATTCTATTGCTTTAGGAGCATCTTCTTCCCCTCACCCACCGCTAGTGTAATCGAGATGAGACCGTGATTCGCGCGCGTCCTTCTCCTCCCGTGGGGTGAGTCACAAACCGCGCCTTAACTAGGATTTGAGAGATTGAAGACGCTGGAGGCATAGTTCCCTCCGGCAGCGGAAGAAGCCGTCGCTGTACCACCTGCTAGGGGTACGCGAAGTTGATCTTGCTTCCGTTTTTCCGGTATAAGACGAAGGAACACCTACGGGTTTTAGTGGGTAACCCAGGTGTTAATAGCATGATGAATACCCACCGTGTTTCCTCTGCGGTTGGTAATCCTCAAGCGGGTTATCTGTGGGAAAAAAAAATAGCCTATGATTCGATGCCCAGTAGTCTTCTGCTAGATTCCTTCAGTTACCGGTCTTCGGGAACTTCGGCATTTCTTGGGATTGCCCCTTTACTGGGACCTAGTGGAGACAATGTAACGGTGGAGGCAGAATCTTCCAGTTTATCCGTTTTCTTACGAACACGATCACTGACTTACAGCAGACTTAGGAATTCCTGACGCACTCAGTAGAGGTGACATCTATCGCAGCACACTCATCTCTATGACTCACACACCTTTTTATATCACTTATGTCTGGTTCCTAGTTCTTACTATTCATTCACTTGCTTTGTTATATAAAAATTTGACACTACTTGTATGGAACAAATGACATATTTTAACGAATAGTACCAGTAATGTTGATTATTTATTCAAATATTATAATAATTATTTATTAGTAAATAATGCTCATTACACGAATCAGCCAAATTGAATCCATTTGGTTGAAAGGCTTTTTATATTTAACTGAAAGACATAAAGGTGATTTAATCAAGTTTATATTTAGAGGTATATTCTGCTTCATCGGTCACTTTGGTTCATCCAAACTGAAAACGAATTGTAAACATCGGCTTAAGGCAAATGAACGCTTAGTAAGATATGCCAACTGTCCATGAAGCGGCTAAAAGCATTTACATTTCTCTTTATGACCACCTTGACTTTCGGAGACCTTGACATGTAAACGAATAGCGACTTGAGTATTGTTTTTTTCTTGCAGACATACATCGGCAATGTGTTAATATCAGTGAACCCGTATAAAAATCTTCCCATCTACACTGAGGAGAAGGCAAGATTATACTACAAGAAAGCTTTCTTCGAAGCGCCACCGCACGTGTGAGTAATGAATCAATTTATTTTAGCACATTGTCATTACTATTTTATCCGTGCAGGAACGGAGAAAGAATATAATTTCCCGCGGCCGGGCGGCTTATCGTGAGAGACGACAAAACAACCCACAGCCAAGTAATAGGGCAGTTGCCCGACTGGATGGCTACCACCTTTGGCCTAGGGTATGCCGCCATAAAAACCTTGAGTTGTTTGAGCAATGCATTCGTAACACCTTTGGTGATGCAAATATGCATAGGCGATGGTAACCACTTTCCATCAAGTGCGCCGCCGGCCTATGTTGAACTCCTGCAATAAAAAAACTATAGTTCGTAACATTTCCTTTTGGTTTGGGATGCGGGTTAAAAATACAATACAATATGACAAAGATTGCTTATGTCGTTTTTTAAATGCTGTGATACATCATATCCTGGGCATCCCGCATTTTTTCTGAAAATCTATATAACGACGAAAAAAAGCACGAAATTGGACATGTTACGCTTTTTACAACATAGCAGTTTGCATATCTAAGTAATCTGTGACTTTTATATTGCCCAGGATTTCCTAACTTCGAAACCACAAGATCTTTGGATTAACTTGATGTGACTGTGTACTTTTAAGTCGTATCTCATTCCTTTTCGTATCAGCTACTCCAATAATACGACATCAATTATACATTTGAAATTTATTAGGTCTGTTACCTTTGATAAATAATTATTTATTGATTACAAGACTTGCATGTTTCCTTCAATAGGTATCAGCTGCTTATCTATATTGTGATAACGATTGTTTATTGACTAATACGATACGTGATGTGGGACACAAACCAAAGACCTACTTATATAATTACAATAATTTCAAATCACAAACAAATTTTTATCTCTTCTTTATAGTTTTGCCATCGCAGACAACGCTTATCGCTCGTTAGTCTACGAACACAGAGAGCAATGCATCTTAATTTCAGGTAGGTAATTTTACTATATATTTTTTTAATTAGCGTCTTCCTGACGAATTTGTTTTTATCAGCTATTCTGTTTTTTATTAATTATCTGATTAACTATTTTACAATAAAGAACATTCTTATACAGCTTTATATGTATTATAGGCATTTTAATATTCTGTGTGTACGTTTATTCACATATTATTATGTCTGTGTAGTCTGTACAAATAATTATTATGTATATAAATAACAAAAAAATTTATTAGGTATATTATTAAAAATAACATATAGCAATTAGGAAAGTTATAGATACAAGTAACGCTATCTATTAGAAAAAAGTAATCACTAAGAAGGACGGAAAACATGAACGTAAATTTATTCGGGTTATATATACCTGTATGTAATCAAATGGTTAAAGAAAAAATGTATTTCCTAAATAGTCCCGATACTCGACTAGAATGAGAAATCACTCCATACAATAAACATTCCTGAAATATACATATTATCCTACGATATATATATATATATATCTACATATCTGTTATATATGTTTTTATTGATAGTATTTTTTCTCTGTATAAATGTTTATATGTATACACATGTCTAGGTAACCCTAGACTAACCTAGACATGTATGTTTAGGTTAGTCTAGGGTTGTAAATACTTTATAAAAAGTTTAGAATACCAAACAAAATAACGAAATCAGTAGTATAAAATTAATTCACTTTTTATATAATTTTTTTTATTATATTGGAATACAAGAAACATTTACAAAATAAATCATTCCATAAGAGTTTATAATACAATACAAATAAAAATTAAATGCGTAAACAATAACCTGAGACCGCTATATATTAAATAAATCGCCTTAGATGAGAGAGAGCGATCTCCATCCACGTGTAGTTAATGTTCAAAATATTAATCTACCTTTTAGGCGAATCGGGATCAGGCAAAACAGAAGCCTCGAAGAAAGTTCTCGAATACATCGCAGCAAGGACGAATCACCTCCAAAACGTCGAGTCAGTCAAAGACAAATTACTTCAGAGCAACCCTTTGCTCGAAGCATTTGGTAATGCCAAAACCCACCGCAACGACAATTCCAGCCGTTTCGGCAAATACATGGACATCCAGTTCAATTACGAAGGGGCACCTGAAGGTGGACATATATTGAACTATCTCCTGGAGAAGTCTAGGGTGGTGAGCCAAATGCCTGGTGAGAGGAACTTCCATATTTTCTACCAATTACTTGCCGGTGGGGATGAAGAATTGCTAAGGCAGTTGAAGTTACAGGGAAGGCCTGAGGCTTACAAATATACAACTGATATGGTAAGTAACTAATTATTTAAAAAGTAACGATTTGACCATTAGTGAAATAAATCATAAGAATTTTACAATGGAAAGAGAAAACCAAAATTGTAACTAAAATTAAAATCTCAGTAAATTTTACTGTCTGCTTACAAATATTATACAGTATGCGCAAAACTTCTAGTGAAGTTAGTTCCGTAATTTTGCGCAGGTCCATTCAAATGCTAACGTTATTAGACCTTAGTATATGTTGTACAAAAGAAATGGTATGCGAGTCCCGATAGTAGCCGAGCAAGAGTGTAATAACACTCAGCTATTTGTTAACTTAATAATTGTGTTCTGCGCAGTGATGTGTGCGAACTTCAAGGACACATTTTAGTTTTGCTCGAAATGTACTTCTAGCTGTTATACATCCTGAAATAAACTACACACAAAGCAGACAAACACTTGAGTCAGATCAATAAAACTTTTTTTTTACATTCTGGTATCGAAACCCTAAAATTTCTATTTGGTTAAAAAACTGTAATATTTCAGATGTCCCACCAAAGTCAAAAAGCTAACGATGTAGAGCAATTCCGCGCTGTGCGTGATGCCATGAAGGTGATAGAGATCAGTGAGGTTGAACAGAAGGCGATCTTCGAAATCGTTGCCAGCGTCTTGCATCTTGGTAATGTCAAGTTCGTGACTAATGATAAAGGCTGTGCCGAGATATTGTCACATGATGCAAATAGTGGCAACGTTGGGGAGGTAAGTTGGGAACTGAATAGACATTTAACGACATTTACATTTTATTGTGAGTTGTACAAGTCGTACGTAGTAATAGGTACACTATACATTATGTGAGATTGTGGATACAAATATAGCCTCCTCATCACTACATCATTACATCTTAGTTGTATTTTTAAGAAACTGCGTGATCTGTTTTAGTTTGTGAAAATTTAGTCTGGTATGTAAAAAGACGATACTTTTGTAATCTTGACTTACTTCAAAGCATTATAAATAGTAAATACTGATTAAAGTTAAGCGAGTTTATAATACACAGAATATACAAGGTATACAAACGGTACATGCGAATAATATTTGTTTTTAACTCTTTCATTACGATCTTTTCAATTGCAAGCATAGGCGTACAACGTGCCCGCTCTATTTTATTTAATCATAAGTAGTATCTCAAGGCGTCTAACTAGGTCCATTGTTCTTCATCGTTTAGCCGTTTACACAAACATATTCACACAATGTGTAATTGTTGTTCTTTATTGACGTTTATTACGTAATCTGTTTAATGTTTTGGCTGTCGATTTCATGGTCAGATTTCACGCCCCTGGTTTTATATTTTCATAAATTTAAGTCCAATTTTGCATTTTAAGCAGGAGATGTAAAATAGTTTTATAATTTACAGAACATTAATTAAAATGGAAAAATAACTCTCCTCACTAATACAAAATTCAGACATATCACGTAAATGCAAAATTATTTTTAAAAAACTTCTAAGAATGGATTTAAATTCACAAAAAAAAATTCGTATAACAAAATATCAAATATATGTGACTGAGAATTATATAGGTACGTATGACAAAATAATTAGGCTAGAGTAAAAAAATATGAAATATTAACAAACCTACAACCAAGTATTTTCAGAGTTTTCGAGGACAAATAGGATAAATCATTTATAGGCTAAAAAGTGGAGAAAAATATATACTTAGACAGATGTTACTGCTACATTTTTTAATAAAACGCAAGGTTTAGATCTTCTTTATAATTGCATAAACATCTTTCTTAATTTACAGCTCCTCAAAGTGAGCCCAACGAAACTTCGCGAGGCTCTAACCAGTCGTACTATTGAAGCTCGAGGTGACGTTGTGAACACTCCCTTAGATTTAGAACAGGCCCAATACGCCCGAGATGCGTTGGCCAAAGCCATATATGATAAGCACTTTAGCTGGCTCGTAGCTAGGCTCAATGCTTCACTAGTGCCAAAATCATTTGATGCTAGATCGTCGGTCATCGGTATTTTGGATATCTACGGATTTGAAATATTCCCTAAGAACAGGTAAGTAAGGTAGTGACAAAAGTGGAATTAATTGAAAAGATTCTTTTTTTGAAAATAAAATCTATATACATTTGTCTGAGAAATAACCCGTTAATATAGCTCGTAGGTTAATTTAAAGTGATCGTCACTGGTCCAAACATTTAAGATCACAGTCGTTGTCTATATGGTTAGCTGTTTTACAACTGATGACGATAGACGATAGAGTAAAGTGGGCAACGGATAAGCCGTAGATGCCGATTATAGTAAAAATCACTTTATGTCTACAGCTGTTCAAATAAGTAAAATCTGCTTAGTAAGTGAACAGGAGAAAGAAATAATAATTCAAATATTTAACATATTATTAATTTCCACACTAGACGCTTAAAACTTAAATAGCATATAATTTTTAACAGCTTCGAGCAGTTCTGCATTAATTTCTGCAATGAGAAGCTCCAGCAGCTGTTTATTCAGTTGACCTTGAAGCAGGAACAAGAAGAATACCTCCGCGAAGGCATTGAATGGGAGCCTGTGGAGTACTTCAATAACATCGTAATTTGCGACCTTATCGAAGCCAAACTTATAGGTAAACGAATTCATTCTGAAATGAATTAGATGAATCTCCATAATTTGTCACATTTTTATATGAATAATAAAGTTTTATTAGCATTAACTTTAGATGAAATAGGACCTAAATCCAATTCAAATCATTTTCATATGTACACTTTCTTCCCGTTTTATATCTCTGTAGGCACTGTAGGCCAAAACACAAAAATGCGTCTTAAAAGTAATTACATAAATAATTATGTTATCTACAATTATTTTACTTCCTCATAATGACAATGGAACTAAATAATCGTAATCAACTACAATCGGTCTTATTCATATTGAGTTAGAGAAGGTTTTGAGACTTCCTTGAGGTTCTTAAAGTAGCCTACAAAGATTTTATAAAGTAAAAAAATAAAAGAAACTTAGCTTAGTTATATTGCATTTTACACATAGCGCCACAAAACTATTAAATGCTGTTTTCGATACTGCTTCAGACAGGTTCTTCAGGTTTAATTAAAGTAGAAATTTAAAGTTCTACAAAATCCATATTTATTATTATATTAGATATTTTGGGTTGAATAAAAAACTATGTATGTATCTCGGAATTGTGTTTCTTAACACCCTTACTAAACTTAAAACGCAACTACTAAAAGATTTGTACGGTTGATTTTCTAAAGGTATCATATCGATTTTGGACGACGAGTGCCTCCGCCCTGGCGGTGCAACAGACGCCAGTTTCCTGGAGAAGCTGAACATGCGTTTGGACAAGCACGCTCACTACAAGTCGCACCGCAAGTCCGACATAAGAACGCAAAAAGTGATGGGTCGAGATGTAAGTGCTTTATAATCATTTAATTCTATCTCAATCCTCAACTAGACACAGTAATAAGCCCACATGCCGAATCTAGTGTTCCATTTGTTGAACCGTCCAAATTGGAGATTTGATAAAGTTACTTAAATTATTGTCAATATTTTACTCAATATATAATTTTCATCCCAATAATAAAAATATCATTATTATTTAAAAATTAGTCCCTACTGTGATCAGAAGCTGGCTCATACTTTGCACAATAAATAAGTATTGCCATACAGCGTGGTAATGCAGCCAGCCTTCTGGGCACGCTCCCCGTTGGCAGTGATCTGCTACATAATATATTTTAGTTTCAATGTCTTTGTTTACTATTAATGAATATTTGCCAGTTATAATATACTGTTATGTCTACTATCAAATATCATAGTTTTCGTGTGTAAAATGTATCCTGTTGGTTGCCTTTCTAGGAGTTCTGCCTCGTCCACTACGCTGGCGAAGTGACTTATAATGTCAGTACGTTCTTGGAAAAGAACAATGATCTTCTCTTCAGAGATCTCCAGAGTCTAATGTGTAACAGTGGCAACAACATTGTTGGTGATTGCTTCAAGGTATATTATTTCCTCCTTATCTGTATTCGACTATTATATACATTTTTCATCTCTCATAAATTAGATACATAGAATATAAACCTAGGCAGGTACCTAAATCGATTTTAGATCTCCATCGACTACGATCATTATCATCTTTGCGGCGCTGATTAGCTTAAGCGACTGTTCACTATGCGGAAAAGTGTGGATAATTTGACTGGATCGGAACGACACCACTTACCTGGTTAATGAGATGAACACGGTCTCTTCTCCTATCCACTATCACACACTTTTTGCATTTTACTTTTAGTATTTGATATTATTTTTTTTTTATTTTTTATTTTTTTTTTTTGTATTGCAGTGCGGGTTATATTTTATTGCGGGCGGTATTTTTAGTTAATTATTTTTTTTTTTTACAATGCGATATTTAATTTTTTAATGATATGACATGAGTGACTGAAGTGACGTGCGAAGGAAACGCGTCAAAATTAAGAAATTTAAATATTCGAAAAAGTATGATAGTCGAAAGAGTTTACATGCGTACCATTCTCCTTAAGTCGTGTTCCTCATTCCTGAGGGTCGTGACCTTTCTTCACTACTTTTTGTTTGACAATTTCTTGCCATCGGAGATGATGATGAGTGGCAATATGCAGTGCGTCACATACGGACTTCTTGAGTGTGGTGCGGATCTGGTCTGGATACGGCCTTAGATCTTTTTCCTGTATTTGGGCAGTGATGATTAGTTTTTCTAAATTATCACCTTTTGTCCGATCTTTATATTTATTACTAATTTATTTATCTACAGAGAAGTTATAATCACTTCAGCTAAGACAAACAACAGAGTGAACACATAATGGTTCTTATTTTATCTTTTGTTAGAAGAACTAGACTAGGCTATAGATAAATAGGCTATGAAAAATTTCATCTAAATTATTCTTGTAATACATTTTCTTAACATGTCTGGATTAATCACTAAGCCCGAAGCTCCGAAGTATGATTTTCGGTTTAGATAATTTCAGAAACTAATATTTCAATGTAGACTCATATTTAGGTACTGTTACTGGAATCAACCTAGTGGCACTAATCAATTGTTAACCAAAATGGTCATAATTCAGCTTGTGATTAAATAAAATTCTAGGACCTGGACCTCCGTAGCAAGAAGCGGCCAGAGACTGCCATCACTCAGTTCAAGAACTCTCTAAACGAACTGATCAAAATCTTAAGCAGCAAGGAACCTTCCTACATTAGGTGCATCAAGCCTAATGACTTCAAGGCGCCAAGTAAGATATTTTGATTAGATTTAATTTATAATTACTATCTGATTATCTTGATTAAAGTAGTTTTGCAAACAAATATGTATCTGATTACGCCATCGACGAATAATGTTGTTTATCGTTATCATCACGGTATTGCAGATTTGTTCGATAGAATAAATGGATGATAAGTTAGGAGGGAAAATGAGTGCTCTATATTTAACTTTAATCATCATCTTGGCGTTAAACATCAGTAAAATCCAAAATGTCCAAGTTTTGAATCTGGAATCTACATTCCTGCGGATTGTTTATATTCACTTGTTCTTCTATAAGTTTTATTATGTGACCTAAGTAAATGTCTAAGACATTATTGTTAGATCATTTTCTGGATTTAAAGGCTCATAGAGCTGTCCTAAAGCATTAAACATGAACTCTTAGAAAATATAGTACCTCGTGTCCCTAAAATATTTTACTGCTATGTAAAAGGGTAGTTATGAATATAATGTATTGAATCTAAGATTGTTAAAATTGTGTTCAATTCCAGTGCAATTTGATGAAAAATTGATCTCTCATCAAGTGAAATACCTGGGTCTTATGGAGAATTTGAGGGTGCGACGTGCAGGTTTTGCTTACAGGCGCACTTACGAGGCGTTCTTAGAAAGGTAATCTATCATAATAACAACATTTTATAATATCCATTATCGTTATTATTAAAGATACATCTTCTGCTTTCTTATCCCGTCCTTTGGAGAAGTCCTTACTTTTTTATCTTTGGGGAATTCATTTACGTATTACCTTGGACCATTGTAGCCATTTGGACTAGTCCACTACATGTGTGTATTTTGTTGAAAACACCAAGAAGTTCTATGAGCTCAAGATCATGAAATTACCAAAAATATGGCACAATTGATCATGAATATATTAAGTATTTAACTGGTGAAAATTAATTATTTTATTGAAAATATCTCCTTAAAACCGAAAGAACTTTCTGATAGCCTAACGGAAATGTATCTTAATCGAACCGTGTATTTCAGATACAAGTGTTTGAGTGCCGAGACTTGGCCCAACTTCCGCGGTCCCGCGCGAGACGGAGTGCAGAAGCTAGTGGAAGTACTTAAATATGAAAAAGAAGAATACAGAATGGGCAAGTAAGTTCATGCCTATTTTATTTTCCTAACCCACATCAATTTCTTCGATGTTAAGCATCCTTCTTCAGGAGCTTAAGAAATTCAGAAATAAACAAACAGCCAGTTTTAATAAATCGCTATCTAAAATTAGCTCTCGTACCACAGATTTGAAGAAAATTAGATATATGACATAGTAAATCTTCGATCACTAAAATCTACATAGTTTTGTAGTAAAGTAGTAAGTTACATAGATAGATAACACTTTATTGTACACCATTACAGAAAACACATATGAACTTATAGCCTAAAACTATTGTATATGTGCACAATGGGCGGTCTTATCGCTAAGAAGCGATCTCTTCCAGACAAAGTAAAGTAGTACGTAAATATAAACAAAATGTCTGATTACAATGATTAATTATAACTGCCTACACTTAGATAGAGAAAAAAATATTCTTTAGTCCCTAGCATAGCATATGGAATTCTTGTTCTGTAGACAATTAAAGTTATAGGAATGTTAACTAAGTCCCTTGACTGACAAATTTGGAACTACCTACAAAGTTTTGTTGTAATTTTTATTTGTATTGTTGAATATTTAATTTGTTACATAAATGTAGTTATTAAGTCAATGGAAACAACTAACACCTAAGGATACAAGCTTGGCCTAGTCTAGATGTTAGTATCCGTCTTAATTTTAAGGCGAAATTTGCTGTATTTTGATGACAATATTTTTTTATTTATTTATTTAGATCATGATACTGCAATAATAGTTTTTTCCCCTTTCCTATGCTCTGTGTTAAAATATGGTGCATGTATTTATGATTTGTAATAAATCAGCATTGAAAGTCTTTGTACTGATTTACGCCTAGATTCTTCAATTTCTCCGTAATACAAATAAATGACGGTCACTATAACCGAATTCGGTTTACGAGTCTCTAAAATTATTCACCTTACATTATGCACATTTTCAAAACATCCAGCACGAAATCTTCATTCGGTTCCCGAAAACTCTGTTCGACACTGAAGACGCGTATCAGATCAAGAAGAACGACATCGCGACGATAATCCAGTCGCGCTGGCGAGGCTACTGGCAGAGGAAGCAGTACCTGAGGATGCGGGCGGCGGCCATCGTCGTCCAGAAGTGGGTGAGGAGGTTCCTGGCCCAGAGGCTCAAGGAGAGGAGGCGGAAGGCTGCCCAAGTCATCAGGGCGTTCATCAAAGGTACGCCATCGATCTTCATTCCTCGGATATACCTGCCTTAGTAAGTCATTCATTTGTTGCTTTATTACTGGATTTTAGTACTTATGTTAAATATATAAATAACACACCGACATAGAAGATGGTGAACTAGGCTCAGTATTTTATTAAAAGTCTGGTAGAATACAATATAATAAAGTTAGTTTTGTTTGTTTTTAGAAGTAAAAATTCTTTATAATCGTGATTTGAAAATCGATGGAACGAAAAAGCAATACATACTTAATACTTCAAATTTCGTGAATGTATTATAACGATATAATATTTGAAATGTGACGTCATGAAATTTAGAATCCCTCCCACCCTTGATACACTTTGCTTAATTTCTACTGTGTGTGAATTGCACATGCACTCAATTTTTTCAAAGACATCATTCAAAGCAGGCAGAGAGTAGCTCTTTAGCTCTGGAAAGGTCGCTCCTAGCAAAAAGTAGTAAAAAAATAACGTTGCGGAGACGACATACTTCAATCATTTTTCTTCATAGTTCAATCATTTCCCTTTTTTTAATTGACTTTTACTAGAAAAGAGTTAGACGACCCACCTGATGGAAAGTGGTTTCCGTCACCAATGTTAACACAAGGAGTTATTGCGAAAGCGTTGGCTTTACCTCCCATTACGATAGGATGGATAGGATAAGCCCTAGTTAGGGAGGGAGGAAAGAGGGCTACTGGAACTCTAACTCTATATGAGAACCAGGATTAGCTCAAAGTTAGCGCGTTACTTTACGCGTATATCCTCCGAAAGGGTGATATCACACCGATCGAGCCAGCCCTAAGAGCTGTATGTAATCAAGATAATGATTCTAGCAGTTCTATTGAGACAAAACAACACAGCACCGGTTTATTTGACAAATAAAACCGTATGCTACCCAGGTTTCATTACCCGCAACGGTCCCGAAACACCTGAGAATCGTCGTTTCCTGGGAATTGCGAAGGTGCACTGGCTGAAACGTCTCTCCACGAGACTCCCGACCAGAATTTTGGATCTATCCTGGCCTACCTGCCCAGCGACATGCCAGGAGGCCTCCCAGGAGCTGCACCGCCTCCACCGAGCCCATTTGTCCAGGAAATACAGACTGGCGTTATCACCAGAAGAAAAGAAGCAATTCGAGCTCAAAGTTTTGGCTGAGAAGATGTTTAGAGGTGAGTGTAAATTCTATGAAAAGAAATGTTCGAAGCAAGCAGTGCCTAGGCAACTTTAATGTTATAAAAGTTCATGAACAGCAGTACACAAGAGAATGTTCTGGACAAGTGTGGTTAGTGTTCTTTTTATTACTAAAGAACTGCTAACAAGCTTGTGGGAGTTACATACGTCTAGTCACCGCAGTGGACAACGAACTACTAGCTAGCCCAACGCTGGCTGGAGCGCACATATTATTAGTTGCTCTATCTCGCTCGCACATCATCCGTGCCGCTCACACTTGAGGTTACCGTTTCTCAAATAACTAATTCACTTCAGTTCACATCGACACTCTTCAATGAATACTACTTTCTGCCATCTGAATTATCATTTAACTTCTACCGCTCGTTGCTACAAGATAGCGAGCCTGCTCATGTAAAGTACTGTTCATTTGAACAGTAATGGTTCTTACAGTACAGTAAAGGTAGTGTTACTGTTTCTTTTGAAGAGTTGCAGCATGAAAGACTCGTCCTTGACATTTAAGAAATATTTGAAAGTTTTTTTCAAAAGATACTCATATCGAGATTTTTTTGCTGGAGTTCATTCGTTAATTTAAAGATTTGTATGTTTTTGAAACGTACATATGCATATAGGTCTTCCAAGGAAATAGGGATGAATGTTCAACTGATGGCAAGAGGTAGCATTATAAAGAGAACATAAGCTCCATTTCGAATAGTTCATCGGTCATGTTTTTCCGCATTTAGGCGTTTGTTTTTTTTACTGCATGAGTTCAGCAAAGAGGCAGATGGTTATGCCGGAACACAACTCAAGGTTGCTATTGTAGCCATTCAGCCGGACAAATAGTCTACCACCTGGTTGTGGGTTGTTTTTTCGCCTCTTAAGACAGGCCACCTGACGTAGGAAATGTATTCTTCCGAAAAATCTGAAAAGGACTAGTATTATTAATCCATAGTGGTTGATTCATAACGCAAACAAAATAACTTTATACAGAGTCTATGATGTATCATAACTTCCTTTCTCTCAAAAATATCATTAACTGAAACATACCACTGAAATGTGCGAAGGTTCTGGACATATATTATAAAAATAATTATTAAACCCAAGAACTTTATAAGATCTTTGATCAGACCTTTAAAGTACCACTGCTGGGGCTTCCTCAATTAGAGAAACTATATACCAGCTACGCTCGTTCAAGGTCGATGTGTAGTTATCATTGCGATGTTTGTAGACATCAATTCAGAAAAACTGTTTGTGAAATCCGCACGCGTCGGCCAGCGTTGAGACCTACATTATTTAAATGTGTATAGGCAAGAAAAACAACTACCCGATGAGCGTCGGCGAGCGATTCGTCTCGGACAGGCTGAGCTCCGAGCTGCAGGTGCTGAGGAACAGCTTCATGGCGTCGCCATCTTGGCCCACCGGCGAACAACTTATTGTGAGTCCATACGATCCACTAACTATAGATGAAACATACCCATTACCCATACATATTCCTGCCACGGGTTGTCTGGAAGAGATCGCTTTTTAGCGATAAGACCGCCCTTTGTACCCTACTTAATAATACTAGTTCGTAAGTTTTTCTGTAATGGTGTACAATAAAGTGTTATCTATCTATCTATCCATTGCAGAATAATCTAGATGTCGTTGTTATAGATTGAGACAGGTATAGTTATTTATTTTTAATCTATCCCATCTCCTGGATGAAAAGTATCTGCCAATTTTCGGTATTAAAGCTATATATGTACACCAAAATGACCAAATCGATCATATCGACCAATCGACTACACCGACCACATCGACTACACCGAACATACCGACCACATTAACGACACCGACCATATCGACCACATCGACTACACCGACCACATCGACTACACCGAACACTGACCACATTGTTAAACCACACCGACCATATTGACGACATCGATCACATCGACCACATCGATCACATCCACCACATCGACTACATCGACCACATCGATCACACCGACCACATCGACCACATAGACCATATCGATCACATCCACTACACCGACCACATCGACGATATCGATCACACGGACCACATCGACCACATCAAGAACAGACAGACAGAGTTACTTTTGAATTTATAATATTAATAAGGATTTTGTGCTCCAGTACTCGTGCGAAGCTGTGAAGTACGACCGCCGCGGCTACAAGCCGCGCGACCGCTCGCTGATCGCCTCCGACAAGGCGCTGTACGTGCTGGACGCCAGCGGCCGGAAGACGTACAAACTGAAGCACCGGCTGCCGCTCGACAAGCTGACGGTCGTCGTCACCAACGAGACGGACTCGCTGATCCTCATCAAGATACCACACGAACTCAAGAAGGATAAGGTGTGTAATGCTTTTTATTTATCGTGAATCTTACAAACAGGCTCATAACAGGTATTAGATGGTTCATTTTTGTATTTCAATTTGTATGAATTAACAATATTGGATAATAAATTTAAAATTGTATGCGTCTCCGGAAAGCCCGACAGAAGTAATAACTTAAACTAATCTAAATTAAACTATTTAATCTTGTTTAACTTGAGAAAAACTTAGATTATTAATTAAATTTTATTATATTAATATGATAAAGTAAGGAAAGGTTATTTATTAAAAAAGCCTTTAATTAATTATAACATATATTTTATTCTTAGTTTAAATTCTTGAATATGTACATTAGATTTTTGTGTATGTACATTATTAACATAATTATTTAATCTAATTACCGAAATACGGCTAGCGCTGTGGGTTAAAGTGAGAAAGGAGGAGCCTTCCTACCGCTGCAGTATGCGTGAGAGAAAAGGAAGCCAGAAAAATTGGCGCCCTAACGCGTAACGTAACGAAGCAGTTTACCTCCCATAAGAAGTTATCACTTCAGAAACTTAAGTAATCTATCTATATGAACATGGATCATTCAATGTTATTGAATATTGTCGTGTCCTTCCAGTGCTGTGCCGTTCAACCAAATTGATTAATTTGGCTGCATCGTCTACATCAGCATTACCAACCAAGCTATAAAAAGATACTTAAACTTGCATAAACTACATTTTCAGGGAGATCTAATAATCTCAGTGACTCACCTCATCGAGGCCCTCACAATCGTCACCGACTACACCAAGAAACCTGAGCTCATAGAAATCGTCGATACCAGGACGTGAGTTTTTATTTTACAAAATAATAAAAAATCGTTAAAATACAAATTTCTACAGTCATAAGTTTATACAAGTAAAACTAGTCATATTACGCACTTTTACTGTTTAAACACATAGGTTACGTTCCACTAGGGACTCGCAATGACCACGTTCACGACCGCGATTTTTCCCGTTCCATTTGCTTGCCGGCGTTGCAATCGTAAACTCAAGTGGAACGGATTGGACACACACCTTGACATGGGTCGTTGTGAGCGTTGGGTGGAAAATTATGACATTATTAGTGACGTTTTCGCCACAATCACAACGACCTCGGTGGCCTTGTGAAACGGCTAACGGAACATTTTGGGCGTCGGAGCTACTAATGGAACTGTAATTAATATGTTTTCTATAGTAATATTTAAAAGTTGCTAAGGTGTTATTTAACGCCTGTTCTTATATATGTAAATAATGTTAGAATTAATTTTAATATGTGTCCTCATTTCTATTCCAGCATCGCTCACAACCTGGTGAACGGCAAGCAAGGCGGCACCATCGAGGTGACGAACGGCCCACAGCCCGCCATCCAACGCGCCAAGAGCGGCAACCTGCTAGTGGTAAGTGACGCCACGCATATTTCTATAAATCTCGTCTGATATTTTTTTTGGTTGAAATAATGTTTCCGAACGAAGAAGCGTAGTCTAACTTGTCCGGCCAAAATATGCTACTACACCAGTGTGAAGTGTGAACGCACAAAACCTGTTATTTAAGTATTGCCACGTATATACTGAGCCAACAAAAGCTAGCAAATAACATACATTGAATGTTGGCTCAATGTGTACGCGGCATATGACGAACACTCATAGTCTATGGCCAACCGCCTAAATTCAAAAATCAAATTAAATTTTAAGAACTCTATTGTTACATAGCAAATAACCCCATTAATTTTTAAATGACGCTTCATTAAAGACTTCCTACGCATCAAATAGATATATTATAATATGTTGTTATAGTCAACTACCTCACTTTTTTAACTGTTTCAAGTAGGTTTCGTGCCGTAGTAGTGGCTAAAACCTGCGTCGCATACCACTGATTTAGAATTTTGGTCGGGTAGTGTGCACCACTTAGCAATTTAACCGAATGAGCCTATTACAATCACTACAAACAGCATATTGAGATAACCGGTGTGTGAAACCTACAAATCCCTCTTTGACAAATATTGTTAATATAAATACCGCCTGTTATTCTAATACTCCTAGTAAATTTATCTAAGATATATTTATTAATCACTTGGATATAATATTAATCTAAGTAAAATAAAGTTACTTATTTAGATAATTTTATGCAGTTGGCACAAACACTATCGGATCTGAATATAGACGTAAGTTGTAGATATTGATATATATCATAGATTCTCAAGCAGATTGGGGCCTATGTTTCTAATCCGAAAAATAGTAAATACCTACATTCTAAAATTCCTTAACCAATAATCGTAGCATTTCGTTTCAATACATAATTAATTTTGTTAAACAACATACTCGTTATAGAAATATTCCCAAACTTAACAAGTGTTTTAAAAATGAGGTTCAGAAGCATTACATACATAATTCACGCAGTTTGCGGTAGCACGAACAACAGACAACAACAGAAGCATTACTATTTTCTAATACTGTTATATATGTATGTTTGTATTGTAATATGTATATATAATGTGTATATACATATATTATAATAATTTATATTATAAATCCTAATAATCCCTGCCAAGGATCTATACTTGCTTTTTAGCGATAAGGCCGCCCGTTGTACTATCTCTTGTATTTTTCTATTTCTGTTTATCTATGCTTTGGTCTACAATAGAGAGTTATCTATCATATATCTATCTACCTTTGAGTTATAATGGTAATCTAGTATACGGTTAATGGAATCCGATGGGCCAAAGCCTAACGCTTAAATCTAAAGCACAGAAACAGTCATCATAATAATGTACCCTCTTTAGAAATGAATTTGTACAATTTCAAAACCTAGTATCTGACATTTTATTTTAAATGTTTGTGTATTTTTTGTCTTGCTCGGCATTAGCTGTTAGATGTATTGTGCTTGTCAAAACATGTAGACTGTGTCAAAATATGACATATCTCCTAAACTTTTAAATAGGTTTGGAATGCTATAACGTCGCATCTTGTTACATTATCTCGAGTTGTGACTTGTGTAAATTTTCTAGTATGCTCTTGCTGGGTTTTAAAACTGTACACCTGAATTTCTGAACATAACTTTTATTACCGAAATTAGCTAAGATTGTATTTTTTTGTGTTTTGAGGGTCCTAGAACAAACACCCTTTTACTTGTAATACGTTTTGGAAACCTATCACCTATGTTTAGAATAAAGTTTCAGAATATATAATTTTAGTCTATCTTTTCAGGTGGCGGCTACTCCTTAAATAAATACCAGTATTTGAAAGACATCTTTAGTTATAAAACAACTAAACTTTTTATACCTACGACATATTTAATTTAATTAAACATTTTGTACGAAAATAAATTCCAAATTTTCTATATAATTATACATTATTATAATATATATTATGAAAATTATTACAATTTTTATCTTCAAAAATAGTGAATAAAAGTTTTTTTTATTTTATTTTATTTTGATTTTGAAGTAAGATTTTTATGGGTAGTATAAACGTCTTAAATAATGTATCTATATCACTGTTTAATATTTACAAACTAGTCCTATTTCCCTTATTATTTCAAATCATGAAAAATAAACAGTGATGATTTCTATATGGTAATATATTTAAATCGTCATGCAAATTTCTATACTTTAATATTAGTTAAATTAAGATTTTTATTTATGTGATAAATTAAAATGAGATTTACGTACAAAGTACTTAGTATTTGTTTGTATGCCATATGATGTTAAATATTTAGATATGAAATGTGTCAAGATTTTTTTATGAAATCTTTTTCAAATTTACAAAAATTGTTTTTATTATTATATAAATTTCATTGAATTAATAGATGAAGCCAATGAGTGCCTACTAGTTTACATTATTAATAAACCATGGATGAATGCAGATTCTCAAATAACTCTTATTTATAATAATCATCCAGTCTGATATGGAAAATACCGTACGTCACAAACAGCTAAAATAATTTAGTTACTAATATAAACATCCTTAGATGACAATATTATGAATATACTAAAAAATCGGAGATCTATGAGTAATGTTTATTAAAGAGTTTGTTGAATAACTCTCCTGTAAAATTATGCTTACAATATTCTTCAATAACAGGCTCGGTATTGTATTATTATTTAATATTTTGACACATTTCAAGTTTATTATGTTGTTAAGCTGAATCGAGGGTGCCTATGAATAAGCAAATATAATTACATTATTTTGTAAATTATGATTAAAGGTTTTAAAGCCATTCAATTTACCAATCCATAAAATCCAGGTGGTTTTTGGTAAAGATATAACTAACTATCACAATATTAAGGGTCGTCCTAATATTGACTGGAATTACTCGTAACGCAATTAAAACCTAATCATATTTTAGAAATATATGAACAAAACCTGAAAAGCAATGAAGTTCGTACTTAAGTGCGTACTGCGTGATTTTGGATCGGCCATAAGGAAGTTAAATTATAGGCAGAGTGCCTTATTGTAGAAGAATCAATTGCAGTAACTTAATAAATATATTTTGAAATATTTTCGTTTTATTCGTTTGCGATTTGGTCATTATACCCCAAGAAATTATTTTCTGATTTAAAGTAAATTGATTGTGTACCCTTGGGTAATAAAGCGGAATTGTTATTAACGCAAATATAATTTTTAACTCGAATATGTGGAATGCTGGTTAAAATTTCATACAATAATGAAATAACGTAATAGTAGTTTGGCGATGACCTAAGTAATTCGTATACGACACACCTGGCGTCACTACGCCATTCTTGTTTATACCATAAAAAGGATTTTTAAACGAATCAATAAAATGTTGAAGATTTTGAATTTTTATTTAATTTGACTGAACTGGTTTTGAACAATCTTCAAACAGCGAGAGAGTAATGAATGACTTCATCTAATCAATGATCAGTAGGGATGTGCGAATAATTCGAACTTACGAATTATCCGTTCCGAATCGAAAATTAATATTCGATTCGACACTCTAATCAAATAATTCGAAAAAAGTCCAATAATTTGGAATAATTCGTTTTTTTCCGAATTATATTATTCGCAAATTTTCGAGTATTTTAAAACATTGCATGTGTAACCTATTTCTTATAGATTTTTTTCAAACGGAAATCGTTAATTATAAAAACCAAAATGAATTTAAAATATCTCTTGCCAATATTAGTACCTAGATTATTGTTACCAACAGAAATGACATATTGAGCAATTGTTTTCTCTGGGTAATTGTTTTTGAACTAAAAAGTATATTATTCGTAAGTAGAATATATTGATACACGATGGAATTCAAATTGGAAACAATATAAAATCCAGTGATTTTCCCATAATTCGCGAACCGTTCGAATCATTCGAAATTCGACGAATAATTCGAATTATTCGATTCGTACGGTATTCGCACACCCCTGTTCAGTGTTATTTTTGCTATGAGACTAGTGTTAATGACACTAGTCTCATAGCAATCATAGCATTTTTGTATGGAATTACGTATCTTCCTTACCATCTATCTATGCATTTGTTATGCGCTGGTTCTTCGAGTGAAACATGTCATGAAATAAAACTAAAAAATCAATTTCATTGTAATCTAATTATTTATAAAAATTAGGTACATTTTTACAATTACATTTAAAAAAGGCTGATAACAACAATCCAGAGTTACAGTTATAAACAATCATCACTTCGATCAGTCTTAACAAATCAATATTCAGCTATATATAATACATCAAGTTGAATACAAAACTATTGTCACAGTATAGGAATCTGGAAACTTCACGTGACCAAAAACAGCTTCCATATAGACTTTGTAATCTGTAGACTCATATTTAATTTTGATATCCTTATAAGATTTTGAGAGAAATATAATGATACTAGCCATTTCCATAAAATACCTTCGCGAATTGAACATGAATTATATACTAAAGATTAGAAATTTACTTTAAATCAGTACCGATATGCTAAATGCCGTAGGCTAATTTCCTTTTTTTTAAAAGTGGCCATGCCCAAAAAAATAAAAGGTGTGCTGCGCTATCAAGGCCACCTATTAATTATTTCAATTAATACTTAAGTATAACTTACAGTATTTTGTAAAAGCAAATCCAGCAAAGCCATCAAAATTGTACTGATGACCAGCAGTTCAATTTTGACTGATTGCAACTTAGAAATCAGATATATTGTTTTAGATGTAGCCATTACTTTGAAGATTTAACAAAACTTAATATAATGGACAACATGAAACCCAAAATCATCAAACACTTTAACATTACACTTACTAATTATAATATTGCGTAGTCAACATGTTTAAGTGGCTTCGTTGCCCGATCGCATCACCTCTATCCCTTTATCCCGTTCTCTTCATCCCATTCTGCCAAAGTCTGCCAACGCCGTCTTCTTTTAGAAGACTTTTCAGTGTAATGAAATTTACGTATCGAAATATCTAGGATCAAAACAGTTTCCCTTCTATTTTATTTGTATTTCTGACTGCGGACGTAGTTTCTAAAAAATATAAATATGGAGATGTTAAAAACAATGAGTGCAGCATTGAATATGACTAGTATCAATATATATTATCTCTATTATTTAAATATATTACGGATTCACTGGATTTAATATCAGTTAAATAATTTCGGCGGTATTAACACCTCCACATTTATACTTGACATTTCAACAGTATCGATATGCAATATATCACAATTTATCGTTATTTATTACACAGACGAATAAATCTTCGGAACATTAATTTCAAAATAACAATATAATTTCGTAACAACTGGAAAATATAATAGGAACATTAAAAACATTACACAAAAACTCAACAAACCAACACTTACAGCTTACAAGAAACTCGACGATTATCACTGAAACTCCGGATTATTTAAAATTAAATAAATTTGCTACACAATCCCTTAACCTATATAATACAAAAGACTATAGTCTCCTTGTGCTGCGCCTTTATGATCGAAATACAAGAAATTCGCAACTTTTTTATCGGCAAAAATTAATAACATCATTCTAATTCATTTTCCAAAATATTAAAAAATACAATGCCATCGTGAAATTTCACGTATTATAAAATATATATTCACCGATTAGAAAAAGATGCATTTTTAATATTATCTTCTCTCTGACTTTCTGATTTATTCAAATTAATTGATTACAAACGCAACTGCAAGCTAATACATATTATATTCAATTAGCTTTGTCAAGTAAAAAATATATAAATATAAGAAAGCTACTTTTGAATCAACTCTGTATTAAAATTCATGCACATATTCACGAATTTTATTATTGACGTATCGTATATATTGATCGTATTTCACGATCCGTTCTTCGTTTCAACTGTTTTATGTTCACATTCATGAACCGATTTACGATTCGGCGAAAAGTGGGTTTCAAACGGAAAGTGATTATAATACCATCGCCTATGGATGTTTGCAACACCAGGGACGAAGCTAACGTGTTGCCAGCCTTTAGGTGATAGAGGGATAAGACTAAAGGAAAGGAATAGACGGGATAGGGGGAGGGGAAGGTCAGTCATAGAAAATCACTCATTGTGTCAAACAGGAATAGCTCAAGGCTAAACATTTCTCGCCACTGATCACCATCGCACTGATCGATATGGTCCTAAGAGAAGCAGTAATCAAGATAATGATTGCAGCATGGGTCTACCACGGGTCGTTTGTTTTTCCTGAAGAATACAATCTAGGTGTCTAAGTCTGGCGTGAACAGGTATCTCCTAAGTAAGCGTGGTCCACATTAGACTGCATTTCTACCTGACATCAGGTGCAATGTCAGTCAAACGGGAAACTATTAATACAAAAAAATTTCAAAATTAATTATTTATTAGCTGTGCCCGAAACTTCGTACTCGTAGATTTTTTCGCGGAACTAAAAAAGTGGCCGAAGTTACTCCTTCCAACGTCAACTATCTACGAGTGACAGTCCCGTCATAATCGGTCCAGCCGTTTCAGAGGTTAGCCGAAACATCCAGACAGACAAAAATTCTAAAAATTGCATTTTCGGAATCTCCAGGTCCGAATTGATCCCCACATTTTTATTTTAACATTACAAACAGACACTTCAATATTAATTATCTGTATAGATTAGTAACTAATCGTTAATTAAGATGTGTATGAATGCGGTCTAAAACTCAGATTTAAGACTAGTTTAATAGTTTCTAATATGGTACAACCAATGCATGCAACATAATGATCAATTTCATACACGCATCAGTACACGCAATGCGTGTAATTAACTTTCACTTTACATTTCTAAAAAAAACAATAATTATAAATTATCTTTAAAATGCAGGGCTGGCACTTAAAACTAGTATTTACATGGAACACTTTATTTGTTGGAAGATTCACTAAAACAAATTACACGAATAAGTCATTTAGTCACAATATGTAAAATGCCATAATAATTATGAAACAATTAATTTGAAATTTCACTGTATGA
Organism: Dendrolimus punctatus; assembly: GCA_012273795.1. Taxonomy (NCBI): domain Eukaryota; kingdom Metazoa; phylum Arthropoda; class Insecta; order Lepidoptera; family Lasiocampidae; genus Dendrolimus; species Dendrolimus punctatus. The sequence continues at coordinate 1,693,381 of CM022532.1, read as the reverse complement.
AAACATACATAGTACTTATATTTTACTTGTTTTCATTACAGTTAAAATTCAACTTAACTGTACGATAACTCAATCTCTTATATATAAAAATGAATGTTTGTCTGTATGTCCTTTATATAATCGTAAACTATACATTTGATCATGTAATGATCTTTAGCGAAGTTGTTGTGCATGAGCCAAAGGTTTCCGAGTCGATTCACAATTGGACCCGGTAGGTGCGCTACTGTCAGCATATCAATTGAAGCTTTTCCAGGCAGGACGATACAAGTTACGTTCTATGGGATGACATATTGAGACAGACAGCAACTAAGATTTTAAAATTATCATGGGATATGCCAGCTAACTTCAGAATGGTGATATGACGTCGGGTGTTGTTATTGTGCACAATACGCGTTGTGTTGAAACGTCTCGATGGGTGGCGTGTAAATAAGATGTTTCCGCCTTTATTGTAGGTAAAGACATTTTATTCATATTGCAACATACAACCCATAATTAACACTCTCTTCAGAACCTACATTTTTTATTATTATATACATTATTAGTATTTACATAATGAATTACCTAGAAAACAGACACTTGTGACTACGTTTTAACGGTTTTAAGCGCGGTAATTTATTAAGTTTTGGTTAATTTGTTTGGGAACCGATCATCAAAACTATTAAGACCCCAGCAAAAACCAACTGCCAGACTCAGGACACTGTGAGCTCTTTCTGCGTGCAATGGAACACAAACCAACTTGACTGATAATTTCTTTTATTTTTTTCATTCCACCCATTTTAATATTATATAAAACAATTTAGAACTAGGCATGTTTGCTGAAGAGTTTCTTGCGCCGCTTCTCTTCAAGCCACAACATGTTGCGAAGCGGTGGTAAATTAGATTAGGCTCCCATAGAGTAAATAATAACCATAAACAAAATTAAAACTAAATAATTCAAATGAACAAGTTGGCTGTACGCTGAATAAAACTTTAACAATACTTGTTGGACAAATGTCACCTTTGTCGTCCGTGACCACGGCCACTGAAAAGCGGCCGAAACGTCGGATAAACCAAAACTTAATAAATTACCGCGCTTCAAACCATTAAAACGTAGTTTTATTATGTATACAAGTCGCGAAACCTTAAGACAATATTAGACACTTGTGATTTATTTGCCATAATATTCAGTTTATTAATGGCATTAATATTGCTAAATATTATACAAGTAATAATAAGTGATATGCCTTATAATCTTTAATTATTTTTTGAGACTGAAAAACCATAAGGATGGTTCTTGCTGATTTTTAAATTTAATTTAATAAGTGGGGAGATTTTCGTTTGCAATGTCATTATATCTGTTTGAATTCAACATGTATCAAATTAGGGTAAACTATACCGTTGTTGGCACAAACTATTGCCATAGGACTCTGCTTAGGAGGGCTCCGTGGGTCCTGGCAGTGAGGTCCATACTGGTACCAAACGGTGTCGTGGAGGCGGCGACACTCTTGGCAGGTGATAGCAAAGGTGCTTGCTAAGGTACGACGCTCCCAGCAAGATACATACATACGTAACTTCACGCCAGGTCCCGTGCAGTGTAGGCACGAACAACAGAGCGCCATTCAGGCTAATTCTTACATACCTCGCTTGCTTCTTTGACATTCATAGCTCTTGTCATGCACGCCGTCGGTTCTTAAGGCTCCTGACATCACTTCTGCTAATGATCATGATCATGAGGTGTCATGGCCTTCCGCGATTTCTGCATCCATCCACTTTTGCATTGTATATCTGTTTAGTCATTCTTCCATCATACATTCTTTCCACATGCCCGAACCACCGGAGCATTGCTTTCCTTACCTTCACCCCGACACTCTCTTTCAGTCCAACTCTCTTACGCCTAGATTTTGCGCAGTGCTGGCATCTCGACCGCGTTTACTCTACTTTCATGCTCTCTCTTCCATACCCAACTCTCGCCAGCAAGATACCTTTGATAAGGGCCTGTTTTGTTGTCAGGCAGAGTTAGAGGTGGTCAGAACGCAGGAAACCTATAGATATCTAGTAATAGGCCGCTGGCACTGCATGAAAGCAGTCGGGGAGAATCAGAGCCGAGTCCACACCAATTTATTAACAGAACACTTAATTTTCAAAAACAATTTGAATAAAGCATTTCATATTTTATAGTTATGTTGTGTTTTATTCATAAACCTTCAATGTGAGAGGAAATTTGCAAATGGTCACATTAATGAAAATAATATTGGATTTTACTGGCAATCTAACTGAATTATCGATTTTTGGTGTAATGTGTCTTTGAACTCCAATACTTAATTGTTGGTAATATTTTTTTATATAGATAAATTACAAAATGTAAATATACACAAACCTGCAAAATTAGTGGAACACTAGTAATTCAAAAATTACTTAGTAACCCAAGAAACTCAAAAATAATGCAATCTTTTTTTTGAAATACTGGCTAGCTATATATTTTTCCTATTTAGTACTAATTTTGAATAAAGAAAGAATCGGAGGAATTTTTTTCACCGATTTCTTCGACATCTCCGAAGCATGCCTAAACAGATGGAGGCTGTAATCTGAGCACAGGAAGAAATTACGCGATATTAAACTTACATTTAGCAGTTACATACGTTTAAATGTTAAAATTCTTCAATTTTCAAGTTAACATTAAATCTGAAAATTAATTTGAAATAGAAAATATTGTAGACGTGGTCTGTTTTGTAATTTTATATTTTGGTGTGCAATAAAGTATAATCTCTCTCTCTTTTCATATTGTTCTTTGCTATATTTCATTATTTTTAAATTAATAGTTACTTAAGACTGAATTAATTTATTTGTAATTAAGTGCCTAGTACTGTTTGTCTGTCAAGACAGGCCATAAAATAGCTTGGACTTTTGGAGGGCTTGCATGGGGCCATGGGAAGGCCAACACATAGAGGCCCCTTGATAAAATTAACCTAAGTGTGGCATGATAATCCCTGTCTACACCATATAATAATTAATGCACTTAAGGACAAGCCCCTGCCAGTGTAGGACTGTTGTGGGAAACAAGAAGAAAAAGCTAGTGTTACTAGGGGTCTGGGAATATGGGGACTATGGCGTCTGCCCATCGCAATGGGCATAACTTACATTATTTAGTAATATAAGTAACACTTTATTTTTTTTATGTTCACTAATTGTGTCGGTGTGTATAGTATTGATCTAATACTGATTCACCTTTGAATATCAAACACATGGTATAGACAGCCTCTATGGTTGATTGGGATAAACCTTTGCCAGCCGATTCCACTGCAGTGCAGGGTCCAGGTAGGAAATGAATGAATGTTCATTCCTCAAATCGATGCTTCATTTATCACTAAGGGTTTGGGTGTCAACTGATTCTGGGGCTGACCTCAGAATGGTTTGGTGTATGTTACCCCTAAAGACAAGCATAACTCGGGGAAATGCAATATATTTTTGTCTGTTGCAATGTGTAAATTGATTGCATAAATTGTGTGATACCAAAAAATAATGTAAGGATCAACAATGTTGAATTAATTTTAGCTATATCACCCTAAAATATCTTGGATTCCCTGAGATAACAATATATAATATAATAAATAAGTAATAAGTTTGTGAGAATGTTTGTTACTCTTTCATGCAAAAACTACTGAATGGATTTTGATGAAATTTTCCAATAATATAGCTTACACATTAGAATAACACAGACTATAATTTATAAAGATATAGTGTTAATTATCCAAAATATAAAGATTTTCCATGACCACGCGGGTGCAACCGCGGGCGCAGCTTGTAACAATATAAAATCATAATTACTGGATATGAAATCTATCAAAGGCAAATCAGCATAAATATGATAAATATTCATTGCTTTAATTAATATTTAATAATAATTTTGGTTTCAATGCCTAAAAATAAAAATGCACTATTTACCAACTGTGACTAGCTTAAGGACTCAAGAAAAAGCATATTTGATATTTTTCTTAAATTACTCTCATTTATTCACATTATTCAATATAATAAGGCATCTTAGAGCTAATAACAGTTGTTAAATAACACTACTGGTGTAATAAGTTACTCACAACAGTCATAACAACAGTCATAGTCTTTTACACAAAGTCTCTTCAGCACTGCAACCTGGCCTTCAATCCAAGCACCATTCACCAATATTTTCACTTCTGAGCAATGATCTAATACCTAATATCTGCATTTTTACTAATACATACACTTTACTATTCATATCCAGATATATATATGTATCTTCTCACTATTTACCAATATATTTTATATATATCATACTGCACATTTCTTTACAGATCATGAACTTCATTGGAACTTTCACCACTAGTCCTTTAACAATATACATGCACTTATTCCCACGTCCTTCGACATGTATGGGTTAGAACCCGACTATTCACTCTCTGACTGCAACGCACTACACGACCGGCATCGACACCTGCCGGCTTATATCCATGTTTCATCCGCACTGAACTACCGATACCCGCGATGTTCTCACATCACTAATAGTAGCCGTAGTACTCCATGTGCTATTTCACTTGGCCCACCGTCTCTTGCGGGGGCTCAGATCTGAACTCGTTCTTATACTCTTTGAAGCTGGCGTCCGACTGGTTCGAGTTTGGGTCTTTGGCGTCGTCGAAGTAGGACTTGGGCTTGCCCTGGTCCTGCTCCCTCTGTTGCCGGCGCCGCTGCTTCGACCACAGCTCGTGGCAATCCTGCCACGTCGGCAACTCCGGGGCTGGCATTCTGAAAATTATTAACACTGATTTTAGTTCCTATTTTCAAGCAATAATAACATCAGCCTAACATAACCACACTATAGAGCAAAATATTATCTATAGATATTTTTGTTTATTTTTTATTGCAGGAGTTTAGCAGACAGGCAGACGGCGCACTTGATGGAAAACGGTTACCATCGCCTATGGACATTTGCAACACCAAAGGTACTACAAATGCGCTGCTGCTCTCTTAAGGGAGACTGGAACCTGGTCACTAATGCCGGAACAGACCTCAAGGTTGTTATGTCGACATACTTTAGACCAGAATCCCAAGTGGAAAGTTTATTCAACCCACTTCTTGACATGGGTTGTTGTGAACGTTGTGTAGAAAATGATGACGTCATTAGTGACGTTTTCGCCACGACGACAACGGCCGCGGTCGCCTTGTAGAACGGAGCATTTTGCCCAACACAACAACATTAGTAGCTGAAAGCGTTAGGGATTCGTTGTAAATTATAACTAAAGGATAAATTTATCAAATGTGTATTCAAAAGACCAAAGATAAAATAAAGGAGCGAGGGAGCACACGCGGTGGCCGTAATTCGTGTACTGACTAAGAATTAATAAAATGAAGTAAAATGCAATGTACGCGTGTTCAGTGTTCGGTTTCACCGTACATGCTCCCGGGCCAAAAGATACAAGATTTTTATGCATTATCTAAATTCTCTAATCTAAAGCTACACCTTTTAATAGGTGACGTAGATTTGTCGCATTTCTTATCACTTGTCACTTCACTAGGCTGTCGATCAGCCGTGCTCTGCTTTCGCGAATACACAACACTATTTTCTACACTTTGAGCGAGCTCCACCGAAGCAGCTGCTCGTTTTCTTTTCCATAGAAATATTGCTACTCCCAGCACGGCGAACCCCAGCAAGCCATAAGAAATAGTGTATTGGTGAATGTCATGGGTGGACAGAGTGTTTTCAGGCAACTCAGTATTGGCTGATTTTAGTCGTTCTATTTCATTTTGTAATTTATTTATAGAAGTATTCAGCGGGCTTTCTTCATACGGCATATAGTGAGAGATCGATATGTTCACTATGTGATTTATCTCGGCTGTATGAGGGATCTGTAGCTCTGAACTGTGTCTTATGGTATTCGATAGCTTAGCTTGTGAGTATAGAGTAAAGTCTTTACTTTTTATTATGCAGTTCGAATCGAGATCAATGATCCCCGCGCCAGATATTTGTTTAAAGGATACTTGATCGTGACATATTATTCTCACCACATAACTATCACAGCAAAAATAGAAGTATCTCGTGGGACTGTTTAATTCTTGCCATATATTTTTACAAGGGGATTTTATTACCGTACATTTTTTATAGTTATCTAGCTTACAGAACTTTTCTTCGATATTTAAATGCTGTATAGGTTTATTAATTTGACAGAAATATGAGTACTCATTCTGTAGGCATAACTGGAGCTCCATAACCGACATAGTAAAAAAGGCGTCCTTTCTTAAATTGATAGCAATATATTCCGCAACATGTAGAACGGTTATCATATTTTTCTCAATTTGGTGTGGAACAGATAAAATTTTATAAATCTTGTAGCTGTCTCTACTAATTAGAGGAAACGAAATTTCAAAAATAAGGTACTCTTTTAACACCCTGGCTCTTACTTTCAGCATGCTATAAATATGTTTTAGATCAGACAGACCCCCGGGCAGAGTGATATCTTTTGTCAACTGACCGGAGATGAACTGTAACTCACGTTGTAGCTGAGTCGGGGTTATCAGATGTCTATTCAATTTACCGTGATAAACATCTGTGATGGTATCCAGCAGTATGTCCTGTATTCCTTTTAGATTTTGTAATAAATTGATAGCGGTAATCGCCGACAAACTAAACTCTTGGTTTTTGTATAAAGCTTCTAATTCTGTTTTTGTGGTGGACACAGCATTATCCAACTGAATCAAACGAGTATTAATAGTTTTATGTTGCGATTGGATATTTTCCTCGGTTCGTTTTAATATGTTATATTCAGCTTCAATTACCGATGTTTGATTTCTTAACAATTGAGCAAGATGTCGCTCATTTTGCTTTACAAGTTGTATGTCATTCTTGTATTGTTCCGCGAAACGCTCGTCTAATAATCCGAACAGGCTATTCGCGACGTAACCGACACCATTTACAAGACCGCGACGCTGTCTGGTCCCGTCTTCAAATTGTTGACTTAGCATAAGTTTATTATAATGTTGTAGCTCTTTATAGTTATGTTTTAATTGTAGTAATATCATAGTACAATGGTTTTTCTCGTTTAGCGAGGAACATAGTCTTTCTAAGTAATCCATTAGTTTTGTTGCAGCTTTATCCCCTTGCCAGTAGGGGTTCATGTCATAATATACAATTAAATTCCATCGGTCCCTAATAACTTGCATGTCATTTATAGAATCGAAATAAAGAGAATTGTTATTAGGTAATTGTGAAATATTAAACGCAGCATATGACGACGTTATTAGCGAAACAAAAAAGATTAACGACATCGCTACAGACACAAGCTTATATGGTTGTCTGATTCTAGTTTTCGATTCCATCCTGGGTTCACGTTGTTGATTAATATTCTTGTCTTCCGTATTACACGCAGTAGGCAATATCGGTAATATCGAAAGCTTAACCACAGGTCGTTTAATGAATCCTCCCTTGGTTTTAAGTGTTACTACTCGTACTAATCCATCCTGACCAGGATGAGTTTCTGTGACTCTTCCTAACATCCATTTACCCGGCGGTAGATTGTCTTCCTGGATGGTGACTAAATCACCCATTTTTATGTTTTGTTCAGTGTTTCGCCACTTGCTTCTTATTGATAACTGCGTTAAGTATTCTGACTTCCATTTTTTCCATATATCTTGTACTAATTTAGCGGATAAATGCCACCTAGTTCGAGCATCCTTTTCAGTCTTAATTATGTTAGTGCCGCATCTTCCAATCAAAAAATGAGCTGGTGTTAGTATATTTAAGTCATCGATGTCTTCTGATAAGGGGCATAGAGGCCTGGAGTTAAGACAGGCTTCCAGCTGTGCTAAGACTGTGCTGTATTCTTCATACGTTAACTTCTGATCTCCAATAACACGCTTCAAGTGATGTTTTAAACTTCGTACTGCTCGTTCCCATAATCCTCCCGCACTTGGCCAGGAGGGGGCGTTAAAATGCCATTCTATGTTTAGATCTGTTAGTTCGGCAAAGAATGTGTCATCAAATTCATTTTTAAAATCGTGATAGCTTTCTTGGAGGAATCTATGAGCCCCAACGAAATTCGTGCCGTTGTCACTATAGAGATGCCGTGGTGCTCCTCTTCTAGCTGCCATTCGACGTAATGCTGCTAAAAAACCAGAACTGCTTAAGTCAGAGATAAGTTCTAAATGTATGGCTTTGGTCGCCATACAAATAAACACGGCTATGTAACCCTTTGTCGTTTTAATGCCCCGTCCTTTACTACTTTTCACATAAACGTAGCCTGTATAGTCCACTCCAGTGTGATAGAATGGGGGGGCGGGGTTACTCCTAGCTTCGGGTAACTCTCCCATTAATTGATGCTGTAATTTGGGCTCATGTTTCCTGCAAGTTACACAGTTTCTTACTTCTTTTCTAATAGCCTTATTACCACCTATTATCCAATAATTCTGTCTTAAATTAAATAAGGTTAGGCGTGGCCCACCATGGAAGGTGAACAGATGAGCTTGTTGAATTAACAATGTAGTTAGTCGGCTGTTATAAGGCAGTACGGCAGGGTGCTTCATCTCCATACTCATGACTGCATTACTCAAACGACCTCCTACACGTAAGATCCCCTGGTTATCAACAAATGGATTTAATTTTAATAAATTACTACTTTTATGTAATTTACCATGTTGTCGTAATGACTGAATTTCTTCTAAAAATTCTGTTCTTTGAATAAATTTTATAATAAGCCACTTTGCTTTCTTTAATTCGGATATAGTAAGGAATCCGGGTAAGCCAATATGCTTATTGGACCTAATTAATTTCTTATCAAACTGTAATGTTTTAATGGCTCGTAAAACCCATGCCATCACTCTGGTAATCTTATAAAATGAACTGAATTTAAATAAAAGCTGTTTTATTATGCTATCGTTTGCATTATTTTGAACAGAATTCACCTTGCTTGCTATTAATTTTGTCTTAATTTCTTGTTCAGTAGTATAAATGGGTCGCTCTGTCTCCCGATTTTCGCCAAACGAGAGTAATGTTTGCGGCCCATGCCACCACAGAGTCTTTTTCATCAACTGAGATGCTAATATCCCTCTACTGGCGGCATCCGCCGGATTTTCTTCCGATTTAACATACCTCCATATATTTGGTTTCATGATTTTTATTATGTATTGAACTCTATTTGCAATAAAAGCTTTCCATCGGTTGGAGTCACCTTGCAGCCATCCTAGGACCACCATAGAATCCGTCCAACCGTACGGTCGGATATCTAGCTCGCTATAACAATTGATAACTTTACTCATTAACTTTGCCAGCAGATATGCTCCACTTAATTCTAATCTCGGCAACGAGATGCTTTTTGAAATTGGTACCAATCGAGTTTTAGCTACCAATAGTACCACAGACTGCTTATTATTTTTTCGTATGCGAACGTAAATAACCGCTGCATATGCCTTATTCGACGCGTCGCAGTAGCCGTGAAGTTCTATGACTTCTTTAGGACTGTAACCGATCCAACGTGGTATTTCGCATTGTTCTAAATTTTTAATATCCGATAAAACTACCAGCCACTCCTTTTTTATATTTTCAGGGACCTCTTCATCCCAATGCGTTTTATGTAACCACATGCTTTGAAATATTAGTTTTAATTTAGTTGTAAAGGGCGACAGCCATCCCAACGGGTCAAATACCTTTGATATTTCGGACAAAAGCAATCGTTTAGTTATTTTGGTATTTGACATAGCCAAGTTGAATTGAAATGTGAACTTGTCATCTCGAGGTTTCCATCGTAAGCCTAGTGTCCTTGGAGTATTTTCCGATTTAAAGTTAAATATAAGGTCTCCCTCTTTATTGCAGTTTTGAATATTTTTCAGTATTTCTGGCTGATTGGATGACCATTTCCTTAATGTGAAACCTCCTAATTTTAACATACTGTTGAGATTTTCTATAAGCTGTTGTCCTTGTGAAATATCGTGGAAACCATGGACGACGTCATCCATGTAACATGAATCTTCCAATATTTTAGCCGCTTCGGGGAATTTTACTCGCTCATCCGAGGCCAAACGTTTTAGTGTCATCATGGCTAAAAAAGGTGCTGATTTTGTTCCATAAGTAACAGTAGTCAGATTGTACGTTTGTACTGGTTGATCTGTTGACTGTCTCCATATTATTTGCTGATATTTTTGATCCTTTTCACAGATATAAATTTGCCTATACATTTTTTCTATATCTGATGTGTAAGCATATCGGTACTGACGCCATTTTAATATGAGTCCTTGTAGATCCTGCTGTAAATTAGGTCCTTTAAACATTAAATCATTTAAACTATAGCCACTAGACGTTTTTGCTGACGCATTAAATACCACACGTAGCTTTGTAGTTTCCGATTCCGCTTTTATCACGGAATGATGCGGTAAGTAACACGATAGTGCTTGCTTATTATAATAACCGAGTACCATATGCCCTAAGGCTATGTACTCACTAATGAACGATTTATATTGCTCTGCTAAAATAGGCTGTTTGCTAAATTTACGTTCTAAGTTGTAGAACTGTGCTATGGCCATTTCTTTAGACGACCCAAGCTTTGTTTGTATATCCTGTTTTATCGGCAATCTTACTACATACCGTCCATCTTGCCGACGTTCAGTAGTTGACGAGTAAAAGTCTACACATTCCTGATCCTCCGAGGACAAATTGGAGTCTTCGCATATGTCCTCTATCTCCCAAAATTTTTGTATATCTTCGATATTATTCATTACAACATTGCATTGAAATGATGACGCTTGTCCACCACCACAAATTATCCAACCGAGCTTAGTTTCCTGCAATACCGGTTGCGATAAGCTGTCTCCTTTCATTAATCCTCCTAACAATATCATCCCATAAATTTGGGCGCTAAGCAATAAGTCCACAGGACGGCTTACGTTGAAGTATGGATCAGCTAATTTCAGATTTTGTATATATGACCACTTCGATGTGTCAATGGCTTTATGTGGTATATCCTTTAATAAATTATTTATTACAATGAATTCACTAATGAATGAAAAATCATTGTAAGTTGAGGCACAATTTAATTTCACTGCTCCATTACAATTATTTTCAACTTCACCGACGCCGAATATTAAACCGTTAAATTTTGTTTTTTGTAGTCCCAATTTCTTTGCCGCACTCTCTCGTATTAGAGATACTTGAGATCCAGGATCGATTAACGCCCTTAATATGTGATAGGAGCCATCAATCGCGGTAACCTTTACCAAGGCTGTGGCCAATAGTACCTCATTTGATTTGTCTTTATTTTGCGATGTATGTGCCGTAATTGTCACGTTTTCGTCTTGCGTAATTAAATTGGACGCTATAGTTGCATTGTTGGAATGTGCCATATTATTTGTGCATGCGTCATGTAAAACTGAGTGGTGTTTTCCTGAGCATTTGTGACATCGCTTATCGGAAATACATTGTTTACCATTGTGATCGAATAAGCAATTTTTGCATAATTTTAAAACTGCATTTAATTTAGCCTCATTAGACAATTTTATAAACTTTGTGCAACGAAACACCGGGTGTTGATAATTGCAAATTTGACACCTTATGGTAGACACGTGCAAGGCTTTGGCGTATGTTGAATGATTATTGAATTTATTAATGTAACCAGGGTTGCGTCGCACTGGTTTTTCACATTCCTTTGTTTGAAAGTTAGATTTCGGTACTTGATCAATCTTTCTGCGAGATGTTTCTAGACTGGTAAATTTAGACTCTAAATAGTCCAAAAATTCTTGCAACACCGGTAGCTCCCTTGAATTTTTCAGGGAGGTAATATAGTCCCCGTGAGTTTCGCTATCCAGTTTTTGGGATAATAAATGCACAAGAATCGGGTCCCATGAGCTGACGTTAATACCCAAATTTTTAATGGCGTGTAAACTCTCTAGGGCTACGTCATGTAGTTTTTTGATATTACCCGGGACTTGATATTGCGTAGTAGGCAACCCTAATATAGTGTTCATTATAGAAGTGAAAATTAGCTTTCTATTATTGTACCGATGATTTAAAATTTCCCAACAAGTTTTATAATTATCGGAGCTTATAGGGAGATGCTGAATAACTCTTTCAGCCTCACCCCTGACCTTTCCCTTTAAAAATTGCATTTTTTGGGCTTGTGACAATATAGGGTTGTTGTGGACAGCTTCCGTAAAAAGGTCTTTAAAAGATGTCCATTGCTGATAATTGCCTGAAAATACAGGTATATCCATTTTCGGAGTGGAGTGCTCCCTGTGTGATACACTCCACAGCTTTTTATTGATGGCTTTCTTTAAAAATATAAATGATCGCTCGTGCTGGCTATAAATCTCCTCATACTCTTCGTTATCTCCGCCGATTTCGCTATCGATCTCCCAATGAAGGGAGTCAATTTGAGCCCATCGTGCTTGTAGTGTCATTAATGCGTCCTCCATTTCCCACTTTTCTGACATGGAGTCCACATCAATCAAACTTGCTGATCTTTTAAATGCTTTAAAATTTGCTCTTTGCTTACGAATTATATCGTCTAGCCTGCTAGTAGAACCCCTCGACTCTGTAGTTCTTAATATGCTTGATTGCAGCTGCTTACCACCTGATGAACCTGCTCCTGCTTGATTTTCTTCCTCTAGGTCTTCCTCCTCTGATCGCGATGTAGTACTCCAAATGGTCTTTGCCGATATTTGCTTGCTAGATAAAAGAAGGCGTTGCTCGTTTATTACCTCTTTGGCGGCCGTGTAAAGCTTGTTCGCTTTTTCATATTCAGCATTTATAAAATATGCATGGTCTCTGATCCCATGCTCACACATTTTTACGTGATTGTTTTTAAATTCCGACCAATACTTCTCTAATACCTCCTGTCGCTTTTTTAGATAGTCGTCAGATTTCCTTTCGGCGCTGTCCTTTTTTATATTTATCGGTATTTTACGGATAAAGTCGCTAAGTTCGAGTTGTTGGTAGTATAGATCTTCCATTGTGCTGCTATTTAGTATATATAAAAAAAGGAAAGATCTTACTTTTATACCGCTGGGCCTCGACTGCCGCTGATATGCTGTTGACTCACTCCGCAACCGATGCTCTGCTATGCTGGCCTACCGCTGATTCCTCCACAGTAGACTCTGAATGCTGCTGCTTATATTGCTGATGTGCTGCTTCTAAGTGCTAATTGCCACAAAGGTGCTCTTTTGCTAGTTCGTTTTAACACTCGATTGCAAAACTATGTCCACGGTATACACGTGTCACTGATTATTGTCCAAAGTGCTGATTTGTAACGAGACCACTCACAATTCGTTAACCGGTAAGGAAAGAAATTGATGAAGTCCCGCCTGTTGGCTCGAAGGACCAATGAAAGCGTTAGGGATTCGTTGTAAATTATAACTAAAGGATAAATTTATCAAATGTGTATTCAAAAGACCAAAGATAAAATAAAGGAGCGAGGGAGCACACGCGGTGGCCGTAATTCGTGTACTGACTAAGAATTAATAAAATGAAGTAAAATGCAATGTACGCGTGTTCAGTGTTCGGTTTCACCGTACAGTAGCTCACAACGCCCGTTGTGAGCTACTAATGGAACGTGCTGATAAAGTCACTGGGATAATATAGACAATGAGAAAAAAGTTTTAAACTCACTGATCAGGTACAATATTCTTAAGCCAGGGACTCTTGAGAGCCTCCTCGGCTGTGATCCTCTTGTCGGGGTCCAGCTCCAGCATCCTGTCCAAGAGGTTGAGCGCGTTGGCCGGCATGAAGGCGAACTGGTCCCGGACACAACGCTTGTGGTACCGCTTCGGGCGGAGCGTGTGCCACAGCGGCAGGTTCACCACGTTGGGCCACACGCCTGGCACCGGGGTGCCGCACACCCTGGATATCATCTCCAGCTGCATCATTTCAACATTTGCCTGCAAAAAAGTAAATAAAACTATAGATACATACATACATAATATCACGCCTGCTTCCCATAGGGGTAGGCAGAGACTATAGATCTCCACTTGCGACGATCCTGACAAACAACTTTCGCTTCATCTACTTTCATTAACCTCTTCCTACATGCACATTAATTTGAAATGCTTTTTACCTGACCTCTCTTTAACAATTCTGATATTTGGTCATGGTATGTTCGTCTTGGTCTACCAGCAACAACTCTATCATCACTCTACCTCTACCAAAAAAATAGATTTAGTATAAAATGCTTATTATACATGATCAATGCATTTTTGGCATGAGGTTTCTTTTAATATAAAAGGAGATCTATATCCCTGTTATTAACTTTCAAACGGGGACCAAAAATATATTTAATTTCCAAAAGCTGGGATTGCAATTGCCGCGCACAAACCAAGAAAATAATATCGTCTCTTTTATTCTAATACAAGTTCTATGTAGTTAGAGGGAGAAAGCATCAGTTAAACGTTCGTTTCAATTATCTGTATTTGATCACGAGTTTGTGGTCCAGAACCACCACAGAGGGTTAAATATAAATAATGTCAGCCCATAAAAGTCCTACCGCTGGGCATGGATCCCAATGAAAGAAAGAATGTAATGTTTATTCTCCTAGAAAAATCTAGGAGAATAAACATTACATTCATTACATTTTCCTTTACTTTTAACACTTAGTAATTGCAGCAATATGCAAATTAAGTCGGAAAAAAACGCCAATAGTGGTGCATTTCTTGAATATGATGAGTGTGTTAGCCACTAAGTTACCAGAATAACTTAATGCTTATGTAATATCACACAGGCCACATAGATAACCTGTCTGTGGCACTTTATTTTAGCAGCCAATCTATATCAGAGTTATAATACTCGACTTATAATTCCGACCGGCAGTTTTCATTTACGCAGAAAAATGCTGACCTGTTTCCGACATGTAAATGAAGACGAGAGTGGATGAAGATGATATGTCGCCTATTCGGTTTTTTGCTTTTTTGCGTAGATGAAGGTTATAAGTCGATATCAAATGACTACGGACCTTAGACCATAGATATAAGGCATATTTAAAAAATAATAAGTTGAAAAAGGTGTTAAGTTCAGTTCAGTTTCAAATAAAAGTGAAACTTTTATTTCGATTTACTCAGAATTGGAATTATGCGACTTATCACCTTCATCCACTCATGTCTTCAATTATTAGTTGTGTAAAACTGTAAAACAACATAAGTGAGTAATTTTCAAAAGCCAATTTATCGTTTTCAATGACCCAGTTGAGATGATGTAAAGGTGCTGACTCGTGCATAGACTGTTCACCGATTACAAGTCTCACCTGAAAGAGCGGATGCTTGAGGAACAGCTCGCCGAGTATGCAGCCCATGGACCAGACGTCGACGGCGGGCCCGTAGCGCTCCTCGCCGAGCAGCAGCTCCGGCGGCCGGTACCAGAGCGTGATCACCTTGTTCGTGTACGGCCGCTGCCGGTCCTCGGCCGACCACAGTCGCGCCAGACCGAAATCGCCCAGCTTCACCTCGCCCCTGCAACGTCACGGACAGGCCGGGTTTCCATCATCTCGCATAAAGCAATACAACAAATCCAATCTCAAAGAAACGAAACAGATTTCAAGAGTACATAACCAATATATATCGAGGGCTTCATAACATATAGTCGCATATGCAAAAATGCCATTTTTTGTTGTTTACTAAAATCTATGCATGTTACAATTCAGTCTTACCTGTCTGCAAGTATACCTAAATAGAAGGGTAATCCAAATTTAAGCCACAAGGCTTGATTGACGTTGATTGTATAAACAATCAACTAGTTTTATTTTATTCACAATTTTGTCCCCTGTGCAAAACTGCACTTTTATCTGTACACCCATTTATTATGAAGCCCCCGATATATATATATACATATATATATACACTAGCTGCCTCGGCGGACATTATTTTGCCATATAAATTATTTCTAGAGTACTTTTATCGTTAAATGACACCGGTAGACCCCTGGTGGGAATAACAGATCGAGTGATAACTGATCAATGATCTACCGCCGAGAGTAGAAAACAGTGTCATAACAGTCAGTACAATTATTTTTTCTTAGAGATTTTTTGCGTTCTATTAGTAGGTACGTATTGCAGTAGATGTCGCTGTTCTCAAATTGAACACCAAATGAAAGAAAATAATATGTTTCGTTATACGCAGTTGTTTTAATACTTGTTTAAGAAATATTTGATATGTTTTTATGTTTTTGCAAGCCATGTCAGCTAATAAATATATTTTAAAGTGTTTAAATTCTATTCCTCACCTTTTTCAAATTATAAAGCTCTTTTTAACTTTAATTACTGGATTTTTGATGAATTGTCGATTTACCAAAAACTTATTTCAAAGATGTCATTTATGTCAAAACCAAAAAGATATTCCGATCCATAAAAGTTACACTCGTGAATGTATGTACTTTGTTTGTGTTTTTATTATTTTTCGATAACTTTGTTTGATTCGTGGACTCCGAAGACCTCGCTTATCACGTTTACTAGTGTTCTGTGATCACGTTGGACTTACGCATGTACCCTGAACACCGATTTGCCCAACGATTTGTTCTCTGATAACTTGGATTATGGCTTCTTCTGAAAGAGGTTGTTGTGTGCCCAGATACGATAAAACTTGTAAATAAATCATCGTAACGGCACCAGATTAGATGTGGTTACAAATGACGTTATGAAAATGTATGCCTTTGAATATTTTAATAAAAGGAAACATAATAAATCACGCTACCGCTAAATTGTTGTTTTATTTACTAACAAATAAACATTTTTTGGAAAGGCTTTTGGGAATTGTAGGAGTTAAATTATTAACTCCCGCAATTTCCAATTCTAATATAAAAATCAAAATAGTACTAGACCCCCTGGACGGTTTTTGCCGTTGAATAGTGTCGTATACCGATAGAGTGCGTTAGTATATACATTATGACTGTTGACTCTATACCAGTATATATAAAGTACTCTGTGGTAGAAAATTATTAATATTACATAATGTTGTTGGTAGAAGAGTGAAAATTTAGAGTGATGTGTATTTTTTAAAGCCGAATCATAAAAATAATAATTGAAATATAGTAGTTTTTATGTACAAAAATAAATAGATTTTTTGAGGTGGCCTTATCACTTAAGGTTATGAAAATAGTTTACGTCCTGTTTGCAGACCTACCAAATATACACACAAAATTTCATTAAAATCGGTCAAGCTGTTTCGGAGTTTTGTTGCAAACAGTCAAACTGCTCGCCTGATGGATAGTATACATAGGATTACAAGCAATGTCAACGCATTGTGAGTGTCTAGGATAAAATAGAGGGGATGTGAAACTTACACTGCTTAGGCAATTTTCTGACTTACAATTATTGTACTAATGTTGAACAAACATTGTAAGAAACTTGCCCAGCAATATTACTAAAACCTAAAATGGGATAGTTTATTGTTTACAAGTGGGACATTTAGGAACTGTTTTTACAAAAGTATAAACTCACTTGTTATTCATCAATATATTACTGCACTTAATGTCCCTGTGAAGGAAGTTCTTCCTGTGGCAATACGCCAAACCGTCGAGAAGTTGGCGCATTATCGACGCGTTATGCGACTCGGTGAAATCCACCATTTTGGACTCCAGCAAGCCCATGAGATCGTGGTCCATGTATTCAAAGACCAGATAAAACGAGCCTTTATCCTGAAACCAATTAATATCCAGTCAATTGACTCTCATTAATCTAAATGAATAGTCACAGACACACCGGGTATCCATAAAAACAAGTTTTTGTGACTTGGTGATGACCCAAATGTATTGCCATGGATCAAAACTACTAAGAATGATAAAACCAATACTTTAATGCGACGCCTTGATGATTAGTTTCATAGTGTCTAATAACTAATAATCAAATAATCCTTCATATACAATATACATACATAACATTGTAAAAAATCATTTGATTTAGAAAATTTTTAAATTAAAATGTGTTATTGTTGGAAAGCAATGTATTTATTGAGGCAACAATGTTTTTCCTATAGTAAAACTGATAGCTGTCATGGCTGTTGTCTAGCTTCCTAACAATAAAGAATAAATTAATTTCACTGCATCAAAGTTGAGTTAATCTATTACAGATTTTAATATATATATATATATATATTTAATATTTTTGATGTGAACTTACCTTCCTGAAATCCATTGCGTCCTGCTTATCTGTGACAATTTCCCTAAGATTGACAATATTCTTGTGGTTCAACTGCCTCAGAATCTTGATCTCCCTCACGGCCGTGATGGGGAAGCCCTCTTTCTCGTTCTCAAGTCGGACTTTCTTCAATGCGACCAATTGTCCTGTGTTCTTGTCGCGGGCTTTGTACACTTGGCCGTATGTTCCTTCGCCGATTTGGGTAATTACCTATCATATCAAAACAATTTATGATTCACGAAAATTTAATTTAGACATACATAAAGTAAATAATAATCCATAAACAAAATGAAAGTATTTAATCAAAAAAGTAGACAGTAGTCTGATGAAATGTGTATATTTATATTTAACACACTTCATTGGCAGTTTATACATGAGCTATTATATATGTTCGTAATATATAACAATTTATATAAAAATCACGTTTATTGACAAGTGGCAGAAATAAATTTTTGCATAAAAATATGAATTGAATAAGTCATATTATTTAACAGTAGTCAAAACCTATGGAAAATACTATGTGAAAGTCATTCATGGAAGTAAGTATTAAAAGACTGCTTCAACTTCAATAAAAGACATTTCTAGACTGTAATACAAATCATTTTGAAAGACAGTTCGACTGATAGATAAAATTATAAGGGTTTTCTTTGCTATTAGGCTATTGAACGAATCAAGTGAACTAAATTTTAAATTAAGGATGAATTTGATTCCTACACTAAAATAAAATCACATGTGTCAAAGTACCTGAAAGCCGTCAACACATTTCTCGCCCCAATCTTTGGCGTGATGTGTGGGCGTTGCAACGGGAATCACTTTAGAACCCCGTCTTTTCAGTATTCTCGGCCTTTTCAGTTTCGTACCAGGCTGAAAAGCAATCTCATTTCTTAATAATTCTCTCTCAATAATCGTAATTATCCCTGACTTAAATCCCTATCCTGACCCGCTGACCCAGTCAGGTAATTCAAGGGAATTTCAATACCCAAAGTTCACATTGCTGTTTTTACTTCTTTATTTTTATGATTTTTCTAAAGCAGATGAACACACATTTATTACATGAATGGGGTTTTGTCACTTTGTGATATTGGACAGCCGTCCAATCTTACAATTACTTCTACTTCCTTAGACTAAGTACACAGATATAATAGGTAACTGAACGAGCATTCTGGCCTCTCCAGAAAACGGAGAAGACAGAATACTGCCAGTTACCGACATCATAATCGATCGGAAAGTGAAGCCGCAGCGCCTCGCCATGGACACACGCCCATTAAAGGGCATTTGGTGAATTAGAAACATCATAATTATATTTGAACTTGTTTGAAGGAATGTGCCCGGAGCGAAGTCTTAGCTACAATAGTTTTCCTATCCAATTCTATGAATGACAAAACGAACCATGGGCATCGAGGGAGTCGACATTGAATGGTTTTGTATCATATGCCCTTCAAAGTGTATATAACTTTAAAGCCAATCTATCCAATTAATCAATGAAATAATGGAATTCACCAACTAGTAATCGAACCTGGGATATTCAGTGAACTAATCAGGTTAACAAATAGCTACAGGTCTTTGGTCATACACTTTGAATGGATTTAGACAACTCATAATGGCGAAACCTTTAGCAGATATGGATACATTGGAAGTGATCCACATTAGATTAGGCTCCCATAGAATAAATAATAACTATAAACAAAAAATTAAATTTAAAAATTGGGGTTAGGCTAAATAATATCTTTAACACTTGACATCTTTCGTCTTCTGCGGTCACGACTATCAAAAAGTAGATGAAGCGTCTAATTACAAAAACTTAAAAATATACCAAGTATATTATTAAATTAACGATTTCCTTCTTTGACAATTCATCAAGCACACTTGAATATAGAATTAATTACAAGTTTATAAATTAAAAAGTAGACTCACAGCAGTGGGTTCTCTTGCAGGTTTCCCAGAGTTGAACATATGTGAATATTGGTCTCTTCTCGAGACCGGTGGAGGTGTGGAGCCGTCCAACTCATCACCACTAAGCTCCTCTGAACCCGGTATCACTACAACCAAAATATTATTAATACATTATAACCTTGGTATACCACAAATTATCGGTTTAGTCGCAGCTAGTTAGGTATAGTTAGCCCCCCGGTTGCACTGCATGTTAAACCGTGGGCTGTAGCTTATTTTTTTTTACATATAATGATAACATGGAACAAGTCCATGGACTCTAGATAACTGCCTAGCAATACATAGAGATGAGTCAAAGCCAACCAGAATTGAAGTAATACAAAGAATGACATTTTGCTTATGACAACATAAGTATTTGTCAATCAATTGAAGAACGAGGTTTCACCACCATCTATTTAGTTAATCCCTCTGCTCTATAGAAATGAAATTCATTGGAACAAAAAGTAATGACAGACAAGAAATTCTAAAAATTGTATTTTCCTAATCTGCTGGTCCAAATTAGTCCCCCTGATTTTAATTCACATTTTTAAATGCTATATAAATACTATATAGATTTTAATAAAAATTTAGGGGCCTGTTAAAGTATTAAATGTGTGTTACCAGGTGGCATGGGCAAACTCATGATGCCAGTTTTCTTTGGTTTCTCAGGCTTCTTGACAGGACTCGGCGAAGGCGTACTCATCGGGCTATCGTTTGCCAACGTCTTGAGATCTTCCACCTAGTAATAGTACAAAATTATATGTAACAATAATTTTTTATTTTCACAATTGTTTAATTATTTTTTTGGAAATGTTTAAACGTTTGAAGTTCATAAATCAAATTGAAAGTAGAACGTTTGTTTCCTATTTTATATTTATTCATAAGCCTATCTAGACTGGTAAACAAGTGCCTTTTGGACCAACTTTTTTTAGCAGTCTCCGAAAATTATAAATGAGGTGTCATTCGATTCGGAATGGCATCTAGATGATTTTTGAAAAAAATGAAGTTCCGCTTGCAAAAATTGTAAGTTATTAACAATTAACTAAAAAAAGGGGGGGTTTAGTTTTTTGCAAATATCTCAAAAAATAATAAAGATTTTTCAAATTTGAAAAAAGATTCGAAAAGAGGAGGAAATTTCCTAAAAAAAAAGAGTTAAAACAACGAAAATTATTAATAAAAAATGAAAAATAAACATTTTCTAATTTTTCCAACGGGGTTCTATTCTATAACCTTTCAAGAATTTCTTCAAGAAAGGAAAAATCTTAAATTTATAGTTTAACAATTATCACACTTGCAATGTTCATGTTCAAGCAAAATTTTTTTATTAATTAACTATTGAATAACTAAATGAAAAATTGTTATAAAAAATTTTTTTTCAAGCAGATTATTGTTCATTCATCTATTCAGTTAGTGCCCGAATTTTTTCAATTTTTTATTTTCATATTTAGTATGTTTAAATAATATTTATTCATTAAAGGGCCGATGTGGGTGTGGCTTGCGTAAGCCAGAGTACCCGTTTTCGGCCGTATTTTCATCCCTCTGGGAAAATTATAAACATTGATTTTTTTTCAAATTTGAAAAATCTTTATTACTTTTTGAGATATTTGCAAAAAAATAAATCCCCCTTTTTTTTAGTTAATTGTTAATAACTTTTACAATTTTTGCAAGCGGAACTTCATTTTTTTCAAAAATCATCTAGATGCCATTCCGAATCGAATGACACCTCATTTATAATTTTCGGAGACTGCTGAAAAAAGTTGGTCCAAAAGTCACTTGTTTACCAGTCTATATCGTGTCAGTTTAAAATGAAAACATGAAAATACGAGTAAAATCTGAATAATGTGTTAATATATCTCGAATAACTAATAATATAAAATGTAATATCTATTATGAAAATATAAAATAATTTTTAAGCTAATAAAAATAATAAACCTTATAACTTTTCTCAACATTCCTGATAATCTATATTTATCTCATTCTCTTGTAGGCTTCATTATACTTCTGTAGTCGGGTTGTGTAGTGGTTTTACCTGCGTATTAGGCGGCATGGGCAGCTTGGTGAGGCTCTTGGGCTTGGTGGCGGGCTGCTGCTGGCTGTTGTGCAGGTAGACGCCCTCCACGACGCTGCCCCCCACCTTGGGCGGCGGCGGCAGGGGCGCGGGGCTCGGCGCCTTCGCCGGAGGCGTTGGCGGCTTCTCCTTCACTTGCTGCACATAACGATTCCAAAGAGCATCCTGCATTAATTCTGTATAAGCATCCTGTCTAGTTAATAGTACATTATGGTACTAGTGTGTAACATTGGTGATTACCGCCGAGGCGCCATTGAAACTAGAGCCGTAGGCGAAGGTCTTAAGAGAGCCGAGGACGGTAATCATCAATACACACGTGTATCATACGACGTTTTTCAACACACTTGTGAATAAAATATCAACAAAAACTCATTTTATTTAGTAGATAACAGTTTTCCTATGCGCGCGCATTGCGATCGGCCACAGACTAAAGGGATGAGGTTTTTTTTTTATTTTTCCGCGCATAGGGTTTGCGCCTATTCTGCCACGTACAAAATGGGGAATGTAAAGTTCTCTTTTATTACAGAGAAAAAAAAAAATATGAGTGAAAGTTTTATTTATTAAACACGTACGAGTTAAAATTATCTATTTAAATAAGAAGTTGCATGTAATGAGCAAGCAATAGGAACATTAATTTATTTGTTCTATAGAACACGATCTTTTTTTGAATAAAAACTTTTTTAAGAACAAAGCAAATCAACCAATAAAATTTAAAAAAAATCTATAACTCACTAGTGAGTTATAATTTTTTTAGTCACAGTTTGATTATGGGTGTCAGTCATTCTATGCCTAATTGCGGTGATCAAAGAGCCACTTTATGAGCAAGTGTGTTGAAAACTATATTTATAAAGAAAGAATTAACAATGTATGAAATAAGTATCACTAGTGTAGTATGGCGTGTGTATAAGGGCAAAGGAAACCGACTTCTTTTTGTCTTTAGAGTCCTCTGTGAAAAAGTGTTATTTTTGGATGTTTTAAGAACTCCCGCCAAAAGACAACTCAGAAAAAAAAATAAGAAGTCGCTCCAAATGTTTGCAGTTTCAAAAATAGCCTTTTGATTTTTTCGAGCGATGTTTTAAAATTCACATTAATATTCCTTTTTTTCATTTATTTAGTCATGTAACCGATAAAAAAACCACGAGATGAATTAAAAATCAAACACCAATACAAAACAAAAAAATTACTAGTGCATTATTACTCGCTCGAAAATCACAAATGTAATGCATTAAGTGCATTAAAAAAATTATGAGCGACTTTTTTAAATTCAATTTTTTTACTAGTGCATTACACATAGCATTTTTGTGTTTGACTCATATGGGGAAGGGGTAGCAAGCTAAAGAAGGACCCTTACCACGACCTCCTTTTCAACAGCCACGGCCTCGCCGTTGGCGTGTGCTTCTTCGGCGTTCGGCGCCTCAAGCGGTGGCTTCGGCAGCGGCGGCTCAGAGGAGTCCGGCGGCTTCTCGGCCTCGCTCTCACACTTGTCCGGCATTGGAATATTTGCCACGTCCATACTGCTACTGCTCTCTTTGGTCATTTCACCGTTCTCTTTTGAAGTCTGCGGAATAACCAATTAATAATGTACCTTCAATTATTATGCACATATTCTTTATTTCCTCATAATTAAATATCTATATAAAACACACACTTTTATTATAAAAGAAAACATGTTTACCCAAATTCTTTTATTATTAAAAAAGGAGGAATGGCTCAAAGAAACAAATTTTAAAACAATGAAATTGAAAGTTATCAAACTAAAAAACGTTTTGCACACAATTTCAATAGAGTTTATTTAATTATTTTCAAGATATAGCCAATACAATGTTGTAAATAAATTATCTATTTTAAAAAAATATTTTTCATTGAACATTATGTATGTGTGTCTAAAATAGAATGTTTCAAATATACAAAGTCATCGTTTTTTTAAACTAAATATTTACGTTAAATAGACCTAAATCATATTATTTTAATACTTGTCAATTTTGAGAGCTATAATGTAATAAAAGCAAATAGGACAATTTTATGCATTACTAGCTATAGGCCAAATAACTCCTTATAATATCAGCTATCTGCCAATGAGTCCCTTCAAAATCGGTCCAGTCTTTTCAGAGATTAGCCAGAACATCCAGACAGACAAAAATTTTAAAATTGATTTTATCAAATGCATTTAGTAAAAGTCAATAAGTATAAATATCCTATTCTTGGTCTAAATTTCGATTAAATGAAAAATAAAATAATTTACATATATTATTATTTTTATTTCGAAGCTAGCAAATAATACAGGCAGACGGGCCAGCTAATGGAAGTGGTGACAATTGGCCATAGACATTTGCAACACCAGAGATGGAGCCACTTTGCCTGCCTTTAGGTGGGATAGAAAGAATGGATAAAACGACTCACTTGCGTCAAACTGTCTGCGGTGGCGTTGGACAACTCGTCAATGGTAAGCACTTCCGGATTGTTTATGGACGTCGCCGTCGATATTGCACCTTGGGACTCCTCCTCCTTTTGGTTTAGGATCTCTTGGAGTTTCTAATTAGAACAAAAATATATTTAAGGTACCAATGCAATATGGTCGCTCACTGGCAACAAAACAGCAGCACAATGGTTGCTTTAATACCATTGACCTGTATGAACCATGGAAAGAGTACTAGGACTGACAATCGCCATATAAAAATCATAACTGAAAAATACTAAGTTACTAGAGGGCGCCACATGCGTCTAATATAGAAAACACTACTAAACTTTCAACAAGTACTTCCAAAGTGTTTTTTTTAGACCAAACTCAAAACGTTGTATAAAACAGCTCATAAATGTCCCACAGCTGGTGTCAGGCCCCCTATTATAGACGAACGGACAGTATACCTGCCACGCTTGTTCAAGACGACTTGGCAAGTTTATCACCATGTGCAGGTTGCACGATATTTTCCTTCATCGTTGTTAGTAACAATAATGTATATTAAGACAGAAAACTGCCAAGTGGTGCATGCATTCCAGCCAAGATCGAACCCGCGCTCTTTAAGTTTGGGATGTGTGCGCTGACCGCTACGCTACCACCACAAACACATTTATGTTTAACACATAACAATATATCGATCAAATTGAAATTAAGCTAGTTAATATGTATATTTTTAAAAAAACAAGATTTTTTATACTTAAAAGGTGTCTAAAATATTTTAAAAGCGGTCCAGCCCGGTTCCGCACGGGTGGATCGTTATTTTTTAAACATTTTAACTACTGAAGTTTTAGTAAGGATACCTAATTTTTTCTAGTAATAAATATAGCCCATATTACTCAAGGATGATGTAGCATTCTAATGGTGAAAGAATCTTTAAAAATAGTACAGTAATTATTTTGTTATTTTTTATGTTTGGAAAGAAAACAAACAAAAATAATACAAACCATTTCCCTTTATAATATTATAGATAATAAAAAACTGGATTCAAAGTTTTATTGATAATTTTGATGCCATTCCATTCATTACTTTCTGTCGCTACCACATGTAAGATTTAGGCTGGTGTGCATAGTTGCAGTGTGCATACATTTAACCAATGTTTAAAATAAAATAATCGCTAAAAATATAGGGCTAAACAGTGGTTATTTTATTTTAACCGTCGGTTAAATGTCCAAGCTCACCAGCCTTAAAAGATCTTCAGCAACAGTTTTTGTTGGGCTACTATAAATCCTTGCCTCATGTACTTCTGTATTATTTGATTGAAACTTGGGTTATAAAGGTTGTTTTAATAATGCCCCATCTATAATGTTACATGTGGGATAATGTTATTGTTAGTAACTGTGGCACGTGAATGTAACCAAGGTTAATGACATTAAACATTAAAAGATAACTCATGTACAACACTAATCAATTAACCATCAACAGAGTAATTTTTTAACACTATAAGTGAGTAGTATTTGTTTATAAATTCAACAAACCTTGGCCCTCTTGTGTTTGTCTTTGACTAATTCAGCAAACAGACTGGTATCGCTGATCTTCTCCTTGAAGTCTATCTTGCGTTGTATCACAGTGCTTGGTGGACTCGGAGACTCATGTCTCACTCTGTAAATAAACAAGTGGAATGCTTGTGTTGTGGGTAATATTCATTAACAAGTACTAATCACAGACGCCCAGACCAAAACAATTAGTGGAAAGTTTATTTATAAAAAACTAGCTGACTCGCCAAACTTCGTACCGCCTCAGGATCAATAAATAAAAAAAACGTTGATTTCTGAACGACAGGACGGACATGAAACGTTTAACATTCAAAACAAAAAAAAACTTCACTTTTTAATTTAATTTAAATTCTGCACGACTTTTAAATTTAATTGATTTCTAAACGACTGGACCAACATCAAATGTTTGACAGGTAGGAATGATTTCTAAGGGAAAGCGAAATTGTTGCTTTTACTATATTCCAAGTATTATTTCATATTTACTCACCTTCCCTGAACTTACAAAAATAATTCAAAACCAAAATTAACCAAATCAATCCAGCCGTTCTCGGGTTTTAGCGAGACTATCGAGCAGCAATTTATTTTTTATATATATAGACTAGCTGTCCCGTCAGACATCGTCCTGCCCGAAAAAATAGGGGTTGATCGTAAAAGGTTGAAAATTTAGGGTTGCATGTATTTTTTAATGCTGTATCATGAAAAAATAAAAATCTAAAAGTTTAAAAAAAAATAGGGGTGAACTACCCTTAACATTTAGGGGGATGAAAAATAGATGTCCGATTCTCAGACCTACCTTATATGCACACAAAATTCCATGAGAATCGGACAAGCCGTTACGGAGGAGTTTAACTACAAACACCGCGACACGAGAATTTTATATATTACCTTGCCATATATCTATCCTTGGTCTATGTAAGAGTCAAATTTACGTTTGTCATACTTTATTTCATGTTTTTTCCACAACAAAACTATGACAAAAATGTGCTGACCTGTGCTTTTCTCTGGCGGGATCTTGATGCCTGGTCCGGTGCCGCGGCGGCGATGCGGTGGAACCGCGCCGCCGCGGCTTCGACGCCGAGCGGCGTCGTTTCATAGAGCCACGACTATGAGACCTGTCCGAGGGCAACAAAAATTAATCTCTTCGTGAAAACCGTGGTTACGATTTTAAATCTTCTTGACAATTAAACTGGTACATAAAAGTATATAAGAGTAACGGCTTATATTATTATATGCGGCTAGCCGCGCACTACGCGTTTGACCCTGCGGCTAGCCGCGCACTACGCGTTTGACCCTGCGGCTAGATGAAATCAATCAGTAAAAATAACAGACGCTGACAGAAGTGATAACTTCAAAGTTCAACTATTTAATATTGAAATTGTATAACTTGTGAAAAGCTTAGGTTATTACTTAAATTTTATGTACATTTTTATAAGGATTATGTAAGGAAAGGTTATTTATTAAAAAAAATCTTTTATTGATTATAAAATTAAAAAAATTCTTAGTTACACTTATTGAATATGTAAATTATTTATTCTAAATTAACGAAATACGGCTAGCGCTGTGGGTTAGAGTGAGAGAGGAGCCTGCCTACCGCTGCTGTATGAGTGACAGAAAGGGAAGCGAGACAGACCGGCGCCGTAAGGCGTTACGTAACGAGGTAGTTTACCCTCCCATAAGAAGTTATCACTGCAAAACTGTCGCATACTGCGTATAGCACCGTCCGTCTAATAAATATGCTGCTGAAGAAGTTATTTGAAGGGGTTCAATTAAAATTAAATTACTTTTAATTAAAATATTACCGATGGACGACAGTCTTGAACTCCCGGTGACGTTCCCTGTCCCGGCTGCGCCGCCGGTGCTGCGGGCTGCGGCGGCGGTGCGCGCGCCGCGGGGAGTACTCCCGCGCCCGGGGCTCGTGTACCGGGGAATCTACAATACAGGCCGCAATAGAGCGATTAGCATATAAGTACAACTTAAGGCTGCCTGTCCTTTCATGCAATCCTATTGGTTAATATTTCTCCAATACGCAGGCTCGCTCCGCTTCAATGAACCGGCAGCCTGAAGATCACCGTCACAATTTTCTTTGTGTACTTTACACTACATATCAAAGGACATACAACACTTTTAATACTCACATATACATATAACTTGCAATACACATACAATACATACATTATATAATATTATATAACAACAGCCCATAACTAAACCACTGCTGGGATCGGGCCTCCCAAGGTAGGGGAATGGACGGTGGGTATACGCTTGTCCATGGCGACTTGGCAGGTTTGACACATCGGTTATCTCGATGTGCAGGTTGCATAACGATGTTTTCCTTCTCGTTCAGTACTTTTTTTTTTTTTTTTTATTGCAGGAGATCAGCAGACAGGCAGACGGCCCACTTGATGGACAGCGGTTACCATCGCCTATGGATATTTGCAACACCAAAGGTGCTACGAATGCGCTGCTGCTCTCTTTAGGGAGCCTGGAACCTGGTCACTAATGCCGGAACACAACACAAGGTTGTTATGGCGACATACTCTAGACCAGGGGTGGTAGCCATCCAGTCGGGCAAATGCCCTACCACCTGGCAAAACTATATATACATATGTGCACCAATTTTCTGATACTGTTTTAATATTTTATTCAATAGTATAACTTATCAATGTCTTAAAAAGTAATTATAATTGTCTGTACACCATGACTGTACCACTGTGGTGTTCTCTACAAAAGAACAGACTCGTCTTCTCGTTTCTTTTAGGGATAAATAAAATCGCTTTCTGCACAATTAAACACAGTGTTGACTGCAAGGTTATTTTGTATTGCTATCTATCAATTTTAAGATTGAAATCAATTCATTAATCTCCAGCTGATAGGTGGTGCATAAACAGATTTGTATAATATTTGTTTTGTCATTTTTTGTTAGAACAGTGAATGAATTCAACAAACTCAACAATTTGGATTATGTTGACATTGACTTGCTTGAGGATAGTCTAGCATCTGTAAATGCGAATTTAATCGAAGGCTCTTTTAATAATGATTAGTTTCCCGGTCACAACATTTTCATATTATTTTTCATTTTTTTCTAAAATTATTGTATTTTATAAGTATGTTTTTTTAAGTCATCTGTGAAGGTTTATGAATATCTGTTCTATGGCTATCTCTGTAACGTTTGTTTGTAAGTCTACAGCTGTTAACCCCCAAATAAAATAATACGGGTAAATACTTTTTAAACACTTACAGAAAGAACTCGCAACCTCATAGATTTTGTATGAGACTTATTACATATAACATCATAAGTAGGTTTGAATTAAAGGAGATAAATACCCCATTGATTGTTGTTCAAATTTTTAAAAATCATGCAAATATGTATCAAAATATTTTAAGGTAAGGATTGATGAGGATGATAATATGTCATTTATGAATTATTTTTTTTAACTTATTCTGGTATCCCTATTATGGGTGTATCGTTGGTTGCGCCTAGTTATCTTCTATAATAACATAACTCGTTGTACAAAACAAAAACAAAAAAAGTGTGTGTGTACTTATGTACACGCGTTAGAAGTTATACTTCTTTGTCGTAACAAGATAAAAATCTTTTCAAAAATTTTATCTTTCGTCTTATTCTACGTTTGTAGAAAAAACGACACTAACAATAGAAAAACTAAAATGTTGACTATAGCTAACTTCAGGGTGTCGGGTTTTTCGTGACGGTGTGCGCGCGCATCGTAAAAACTTACTCTCATCATTTTTCCCTAACGCGCCAAAAGAAGTATAACTTCAAAAACAAGAAATGTTCAAGCACATACCGAGCACTGTGATAATAGGCGATTGATGTCTCTGCTGCTCATGCCAATAGTCCCTCCTGCGGTCGTACTCCGGCTCATTGTCAGAGTCTATGGTCACGGTGTCGGTGTAGGGAGGCGCGATTGGCGTGTGCGGCGTCGACGACTTCTGTCTTCTCCTGATAAAATAAACACCATGATTGCATTGTCTTTCTACTTGAAGAAAGAAAATATTTTATTTAGGAAAAAAAACTGGTATATAACTAGAAAAAGAAACAAAATAAGTCCTAAATTGAACCCAGTCTCAGCATAATGCTAGCCAACAAGGAGTAGCGCTGTTCTTCCGTCTGGGACCACAAAGTGAAGTACCATAAAGGGAAGTGAAGCAGTACTTGAATTTCTTGGCAGCAAATTTCGTTCATGTTGTTTAGCTGGCAAACAAATAGACTTGGTAGGAAGTGTTCACCGCTGTCTATGGACGTTTGGAAGATCAAGATCTAAGATCTATCTACCTTCATACAAACAAATGATATAATATTATAAAATTCTAAGAATGCCGTGTCTGTACATTAAAACTATTAAAAACAAAGCAGGAATGAACTATATAAACGACGGAGAACACGATGCAATTTTCTTTGTTATTTTGTTCGGGATTCACATAACAACAGCGGTTTCTGCTCGTCGACAGCAATTCTTAGATTTAAAATCTGCGCTACTTTTTGTCCTGGGAATCCCGCGGGAATTTTTCTGGGTGTATTAAAATGGCCAGGTTAAAAAAATCCAATTGCAATGTGATTTTTCACTAATCAATAGAACATTTAATATAATAAAATGTGTGCTATTATTTATACCGGGAATCTCGCGGGAATTTTAAGTCAAGCGTTGACAAAGTTGCGGGCAATATACCAGTAGGAAATAAAATTTTAAAAACTTCACATGGACGCTTTCGAGTGTTTTTATAACTAACATTTTGAAACCACCATACATAAATTATCATAAAAGCAATAAGAAGTCATTTTAAATTTAAAAGACATTTTTTGTCGAAATAGGGAAGATTTATATTAGACCGGGCCGTGTCCGGGGCGTGCCGTGTACGTGGCCCGGACGGGGCACGAATTTGAAACGTTACATACATTTTGTATGAAGCTGTTTATATTACACAGTGCAGGATACGTGTCCCGTCCGGGCCCGGACAACGCTCGTCTACACCACTGTTGTTGCACGGCCCCGCCCCGGCCCCTCCACGTCCCGTCGTAATACGAATACTCTTCCGTGCTGCATACGGGCAGTGAGCGACGAATTTTTAGTGAGGGACCACGTGCGTTCTTTTTGTTTCACCGAAGCTCAGTTTATTTATGTTTATAATTTGTGATTAGTAAACAAAATATTATTTTATTGCAACATTGTTTTTATAAGTTTGCGGATAATGGACGATGACTTTGGACATTCTAAAGTATCCAAAGAATTTATCTTCATTGTCTGGTAAGTATCTACATAGGGTATTAAATTCTCCGTCAAATTTACGCCTTCTCCAAAGAGGATACACGCTCCATTTTCATTTAACCTGGTTCATCTGACTTCTTGCTTCTGCTTCCTCTTCATCAATAGCTATCGCAATAGCAGCCATCTCCAGTAAGGAAAAATCCATTATTATTAAATTGCAATAATTGAGAATTATTCACATCACTACGATATATTGAAGCGGCCGTGGCGACTTATCGCCCGTTTAGCACCCGGTGTAATATAAACGTGCAGCACGGAGTGGCTCCGCTTCGGCCCCGCCCCGGCCCGGACACGGACCGGTCTAATATAAATCTACCCATAGTTTTGTTTTGCTTTTTAGTTACTAATAATCGGCAGAGAAACACACATTGTATATACCGAAGCTAAGCAAGCTATGCCTGTGTTATGGATTCGATCTGGGGCCGATCCCAGACACCCAGACCATAGTAAATAACAAAAAGTAAACAGACAGGCAAGTTGATTTTGACTGAAGTTTTATTCACACAAAACTTACATTCATATAAAAAAAGTACCGCCTAAAATTCACGATGGGAAGTGTTGAAAGTCGACGCAAGGGGAAAAACTACCATCCAGAGGTAATTTTAAGCATCATGAAATGAACAGATATATACAAAGTCGATATATTCCAAACAGTCTGATAAGCGAGGTGAAGCACGAAAACTAGCACAGCAATGTAATTCCCATTAACAAAATTTAATTACCAACAAAGACACATAATAATATTATGTGTCTTTGTTGGTACTTAAATTTTGTTGTGATAAGAAATATATTATATTTCTTATCAGCATTATTCCACATTAGTCAAAACTGAAGTTGTAAAGATAACATTTGATAGTTAAAATTTATATTAAATCGATGTGTTGAGGAACCTAAAGTATACATTAATATGAATGGCTTTGTGTGGATGTTTGTTTGTCAGGCAATAGGTATAATTTTAACACAATTATGTATGTATTGCCCTTTAAAACTTTCTTGAATAAAAACTTTTGTATTTGAAACACCTGGACTTCGAGACCAAGAAATCCAGTACATATATTTACATTTCATCATTCATCGGATAAAAGCTAACTTATAAATAAAACGCACGATCATCCCTACTAATATTATAACTCCGACTGTCTGCTTTCTCGGAAAAACCAAGGAACTTGTTTTGATGGAATTTGGTAAATAATGTTAGTCTCTATACCGAGAATGGACATAAGGTACTTTTCATAATAACTACGTTCTAACGGTTTTAAGGGCGGTAATTTATTTGATGTTTATTATTATTATTGTTTTGACGTTTCGTCCTTTTCATCCCGGAAAATAAGAAATCTCTAAATTTATAGGTATCCACTTATATTAATAAAAAGGAATTTAGGAAAGTGGGATAATATCTATAGGATCTGCATTTCAAATTGAGCATTAAAAATGACAAGTTTATCTATCATGGGATCTATATATTAATACGTGAAGCAAAAACTTTGTAGCCCTTTTTACGAGAATTGCGCGGACGGAGGAGTATGAAATTTCGCACACTTCTGGTTTATATAAAGAAGCGTCGAATGCTTATATTTTTTTATATGCATAAAATACATTAAATCAATAAAAAAACATTTGACACACACTACCATGTATTTGACACACTCACGCATATATTGTTCAAGTCAAATTAACAGTTACACTGTTGGCGAAATCTGTGACTATTGAAGTCTTTGACATTAATTACTATGGTCGAATTTCGACCACTGGCAACCACTAGTTTGTTATAATTATGTGTACTTTCCTTAAAAAGCAAGTTCATAGCATATTTTTATCCTGAAAAATGGATATTGGTTCCATAGGTAATGAGTAACATGAATTCCAAATGGATACAAGCGAAAAACGCTCGTGTGATATCTAAAAATATTATTATAATACTTACAATAATGAACCACAATTTCATTCGCATCTTAAATATTAATGTGGCAATCCAAGTGTATCTAAGCACTTTGAAAAACATATTAATTTGTGAAAAAGAAACGAGCGAAGTTCAAATACATGAAATTCTTTAATTTTTTTATGCAGCAGAAGGCACAGGTTAAATGACACTTCAGATAGCAGACAGTAGTAGTCACTGTCGGGTGCTGATGCGAACTGAAGTAGACTAATTTATGCCCCCGTCTGGTTCGATTCGCTTCACCGCCACAATCGAACCCTGCTGCACCGGGCGCAGCGGGTTCTGGCCGTGAGAACCATACGGGGGTATCGTACAGTGTCTTGGACGGCGGCGACACTCTTGGCAGGCGAGCTGCCCTGGCCTCTCCAGGCAGACGTCCTGTCCAGGGTTCGTCGTACCCAGCAGGATGCCCTAGCTAGAGGACTGACCTTCTGTCAAGTCGAGATAGAGACGGTCAGGAAGCGGGAAACCGCTTCCTGCCTCGTCGACTGGTCTCGTGACCTCGAACACCCTGCGGCCGGCGGCTTTACGGTGGACGCAATCAGGCCACAACTGGAGGAATGGGTTAACCGCACTAGCGGCACCCTCACCTTCAGGACGACGCAGATACTGACCGGACACGGTTGTTTCGATCAGTATCTGTTTCGCATTGTGGGCTGCTTGCCTTCTCCGGATTGCCGACAGTGTGGCGCACCCGATACGGCGTTTCATACGCTTGTCGAGTGCGCTGCCTGGGCGCCGCAGCGTTTCGAGCTCGAGACAAAGTTAGGAGCCGTCGGATCGCTCGGCGACTTGGTAACGGCCATGTTGCAGAGCGACGGCGCCTGGGATGCTGCGGTTTCTTTTTGTGAGGCAGTTATGTCTCTGAAAGAGGCCGCAGAAAGGGATAGGGAGCGAAGTCCTAGGGCGCGTGCTACGGTCTCTTCTCGAGGTCGCCGGCCTTCAGCCGGCACCCGGAGAGGCAGGTACGCATTACTTCCCTCCCTGAGTTAGGATCCGGAACGATGGGGGCCCTTAGCTACTAGGTAAAGCAAGGGACTTAACAACTACCCCCGTTTCGTAGTGGAGTGTGTTCTCCCAGGGCACACTTCAAGCACTTTATGCGCTGGATCGACTGTTGCGTAACTATGTTCTACATCTCAGTCTTTCCTTCACATCAAAGCGCAGGGCCGCGAAGGGAGGAGGGGGTTTTTAGTGGGTATTGAGGTTGCTCGCCCGTGCGGCATCGCTCGGAGTCTCCACACTCCTCTGTGTAGTCCATAGCGGACGGAGCGCAAGTAGAGCATACAATTGCTAGCGTTACCGCCCCCAGTGGATTCGTGCCGTTTCCTAGTGACGGCCCAGAGAGTGCGTAAATCGGTTAGTCATTTTCCCTCGCCTCAAAAAAAAAAAAAAAAAGACTAATTTATTTTGGAAACGGTAACCTTAACTACAAATATTAATAAGTTGTACTGCTAGTACAATAGAAAGCACAATGTGTGAGCAGGACGGATGATGTGCAAGCGAGATCGTACCGTAATGTAAGATATTGCTGAATGTGATGCTAACCTTTTATCCAGAAGGTAGACTAAGACATCTAAATTTATAAATAGAAACAAATTGTGTGTGTGACCATGGAACAAGAATATTAAGGATTTTTTATTGCACGAGTACAGCAGACAGTCAGACAGCCCACATGATGGAAGGCGGTTACAGTATTACCTATAAAAATTTGCAACACCAAAGGTAACTACGAATGTTATCAAAGTTATATATATACACTAGGTTTTGTCCGGGGCCTCGCACACAAATTATAAATTCCCAACTATTTTTTTATGTAAGTCAAATAAAGCTATTAACTAGGGTTAGACCCACCATCCGGAAATCAGGTTTTCAAAATCGTGAATATATGAAGCAGAGTAGTAATTAATGTATTTATTGATCGAATGAGGCATTAAACACTCATACATAATTTATATTAAATCCTTTTATGTGACACGTATTTAAATTGTTATTTGCAATGTATTCAGTGAGTCTGGGCTTATAAGCACAACATGATACGCGAAATTCAAATGAAAATGCATAATATCGAGCATATTATCATTGGACAGTTAAGATAGAAAACAAATATATTTTTTAAGACTTCAGACAAATAATATGAAGCACAGTACACACCAAAGCGGCGGAGCGGCTGACTCATATGAAAAGAATAATATCGGCAACATGTGCCTGCGGGTGTTGCTCTCCGACATTGTGACGGCATGTCAGCGGCTTGAGTACGCAAGCCCTCAGGCTGGTGACATTTATCTGTAATGACGTGCTGTATTTTTTGAGGAACAATCTCGAGCCGCCGACAGTTTTCCGACTTGCAATGAGTGTAGCCGGCAATTAAGCCGCCGACAAAAAGTTGACGACATAGAACAGCGGGTCGGCGAATTTGGTGTATATTGATCAGCATACAGGCACACATTCTATACTCCCAAAAGCCAAGGAAGTTGAGCACACGTGGCATGATTTCCGAGGACCAATCTCTGACACCAAAAAACCCATGCACCATATTACAAAAAAGGTGTGATGTAGGATGTCTTCAGATTCTGTTCTGGTTTCTTAAGATTCCATAGGCAAGAAATCAAAATGGTGAACAGTATCACTATAGATATGAAAGACTAATGGCCGATTCCTATATCTTACTATTTTCAATCACTTGCCTTCTCATCGGTTAAATTTTGACTATACTTTTATGGAGCTTATGTCAAATTTTAACCGATATTGAATAAATGTCACACACAAAAACATTTTTGTTTCAACCAAGAATAAAAAAATACTTAAAACTTTCTTCGAAATTAAGTTGTAGAAAAGGGTATGGAACTAGAGTCCATAGCATAGTAAATAAATAAAAATATAACAAGACAAATAAATAGATATATGCCGTTTTATATCTTGTCAGTATGATGTTATGGGTAATGAAGAAGCACAAATGCCATTCTGTCACTACTCAACATATAGTCCGAGCTAATATTTTATTATTTACAACACAGACTTCTGTAGTAAATCTAGAGATCATATTATTCAACATCTAAACACATTGCTACATAAAAGTCAATAGATGGAATAGCACAATTATATTAGTTTAAAATATTAAAAGACTTACCTTATTGGAGAACGCTCCCTCTCTCTACGTGGTGAATATGGAACAGTACGAAGTAGAGAAGCCTCCCTGAGTAACATTGTATGTCTGGGCGACTCATGCCTCAAGAGAGGTGGTGTAGTCGGTGAAACAGGGGAACAGGACCCATTTCTCAGTGGTGACGAAGCCTTCTCCCATTCACTAACAGGCACTTGCTGATATCGTTGCGGGGTTGTTGGACGCATAGGTGGCTCTTCCGGCACATTATCATCTGGTGATACACTCTCTAAGCTGGCAGACCTTGACCGCTGCTTTGACTTCTTTTTCTTCTTCTTCTTATCCTTCTTGCGTTTCTCCTTCTTTTTCTTATAGCGGTGATCTTCAAACTCTGGTTCCGGCTCATATTCAATACCACGTCTTTTTCTCGACACTGCTGAAGAAGAATCATGTGTGAGCGTGTAACCATCAACCCGCCTGGATACGTTTGTTACTGATATAATCTTGTTATCAACAAATGTGCGTATCGGATGAGACTTTCTCGTCCTATCCAGATCATCAGCAATGTGCCTACTTATTGAACTTGTCTCACTGTCTATCTCACCAGCCTCAGGGGCAGACAACGCCTCAGAACTAACATCAGAGTACTCAACAAGAGGTTTAACAGAATTTACTGTAACATATGATTGTTCATGGGTACCACTTGGAGTCCGGTGCTTCTTATGTTTCTTGTGCTTTTCCTTGTGGTGCTTCATGTGGCGTTTGTCATAGCGGTCCATGGTAGACTCAAGGGCGGAGCGCCCCCCCAGTGCTTGTGATCCTTACATTACATCACCTGAAGCATTGAAATTAACACAAGTTTTTAAAAAATCAATTAATTTACCTAATATTAAGAGTTTACATTTTTAAAGTTCACAGCAAATTTTATGGTCACCCCTAGTGACCTGCAGATTGCTGCGTAAAAGAGGCATTCTTACACAACTAGGTATTGTGCAGAATTCTATGACTAATCTGAAGGTGTCACTAAGTTTGTTGCGAACTAAAGGTACCAAAACCAAAAATATGAGATGAGTATAAATGAAAGAAAGCCTGTACTAGTCTCCAGGTGGCTTTATTTGCAAATAAAAATTAATAACAAATACCTATCCTCTGTGCTTGATACACTCCTGGCGTGGGATTTAATGATGACTTTAAAAGGATCCTTATTTTTAGGATATCTAAACTAAAACAATTATTCAGGAATTAGATTATTGCCCAGACATTATTAAAACTAGGATACTAGATAAAATAATAGTTAGCGATACAATAAAATGCACATATCATTTTATCAGCTGTCAATCAAGATTCCGGTTGACTGGGAACTACAAAAATGGCAGTCTTCAGAACTTGGAATTCGAAGTGCGTTACGATACGTAATTATTTCCAAAATTAGGTATACTATTAAATATACCCACCTAACCAAATAAATAACATCAGTCACAATAAATAATGTCGTAAATAAAATTAGACGGAAGTAATCTCCAAAAATAAATTTGCATTTGCAGTCTATTTGAACATAAAACAATTATTAAAGCGTCAAAATAAACAACATGCTTATAAAACATAAATGAAAAGAACTTACCTTGATAAATACGGACGTGCGTCCACCACACTGATATAAATATTTTGCAATACTTAAATAGCGAAATTGTGTAAGCTAAGGTTTAGTTTTTTATACTTTTTATTATAATAGGATGGCTTTGTGCCATTAATATACTGATATCTCTATTCTTTAGTCTTTTTAAAATCTTATTTTGCTAATTATTATCATAAAGAGCGCATAATTCATGAAATTACATCGGATTTATATTGGGACTGAGAACGTCTGTTCTGGTCAGCCATTTGCTTTTCATTTTTCTTTCATCATCAAATCAAATAGTGATGAACGATTGTGAGAATTGTTTATTTTATCGATATCACAAATGCACAAGGTTAAGCGTTCGTACGCATTATGTGATTAGCCGCGATCGAGCCTGTAGATAAGAAAAATAAAATTTTAATTTAAAATTTATTTCTGTAAGCACTATGCTACGGCACAGCTGCCTTCGATTTAGCGCGGTCGCTTAAAGGCTTCGAAGCACTGCGGCCCCGTCGCCACGCTAATCAGAACTCAGTAAAACAATCACTATAAAATACTATACACATTATTCCATTTAGTATGTGGTTAGCAACCAGTAGAACAATAACTATACGAAATCCTGATAGTCACATATTCAAGCTCATACTGCTCTCCAAATGCTTATGTGGTTTGCATAAAGCTGATATTACACAGTTCACTTTTGTCGTTCAATTTGAGTGGAATAAATAAAGTGGTTCATGTAATTGATTCATGGCAGATTCCTAAATCTAGCCATTTACTTACTTCCCTTACCATCTGTAGCAATTTGATATTCCTTATGCGAAACATCTCAAATTTTAACCGATAGTAAGACAAATTAACGGTTGGAAGGATATAGATACGGCCAACACTCAGAGTCATTGAATGTCACCGTTTCCATACACTTCTGTACCATATAGCGTATATCCACTTAACTCTAAAGTTTACATACGCGAATATTTAGTAACTAAATTTTATATTATTTTATTTTATTTATAATTTTAAATAAAAAAATATATTTTGACTTTGTTGATTCTTGAAACTGGCCAAATAAAATTGTCTTTTATTTTTTAACATTATTTAAAGTATCGACAAAATCAAGATTTGTACAAGACATCCCTAATAATAAATCTAGAAGCGAATTGTTTATCAATGATAATCCTTTTTTATAACTTTTTTATTTAAAGTTCTCGTTGAGGTTTTGGTGATATTATTAAATTAAATTTGAATTGAACTGTAAGAAATGTGAATATGATTATGCAAAGCTGTATAAATGGAGTACACAATTTAAATGATTTTTCGAACTTCATATGTGTGTTAGTAATACATTTCCGGTGCTAAGACATATTCCTATTACATTAAATTTAAACATTTTGCTCTAAAGACTTATTTTATAAACTATTTTAGAGTTTCTATTAATTTCCACAAGCAAAATACAAATTTATACATGTTGTGATCATATTTGCAAGTTGTATACTTGTGTAAATTATTTTTAAAACATATTGCAATTGATTTTCAAACAATCATAACTTGTTTTTCCTGTGACAAACAGAACGTTTTTGGAACAGCTTATAATAATGTTACTAGTTGCAAAATTACTCACAATTTGGGGTCCATTTAAAATAATTTCACAATAAAGTAATCTAACGTGAGAGAAAGGGAAGTCAGACGAGCTGGCGCCGTAACACGTTACGGCGGTTTATCCTCCCATAAGAAGTTATCACTTCAATACTTATGATTTGTGTTCGTCCGTTTTCTATAAAGCAACTGTTTTGATAAAAGTTATTTATTTTTGTAATATCGCACTGGCAACTCAGGATAGTTCGCGTGCGATTTGCGTCCAAGCAAAGTAGTAATTTTATTTATTGTAAATGAAATAAAATGCATAAACGATTTTAATAATTTTATCAATTTCCACTAAAATATGTTCAAAGTGTTCTGAAAAGAAGTTCACTGTTTATAATTTTCACTAAATAATACGTTATGACCCATAAGTTCAGGGCTGCAATTACTAGCGCATCGTGATATTACCCAATATGGGGAAGAAATTACAAATATTTTAGTGATTATTATTGTTTTATGACCTTAGAACATTTACAAATGAATCTATCCGTTAAATTTCATACAGTGTGCAGCTGAAAATATGATAAAATGTTAATTTTAGAGTCATTGAACCTACGTGTGGCGTGGTGACTGCTGTGATTTGTGAATCGGAAATATGTAAATAAACATGAACGATATAAGTTTAAAGATAGTGGAATCTCCCAAGGACCAAGCTGGTGTGGAGATATCGCCTTGTGCAGAATTGGGAGGTGAAAATGAGGTTGATCCGTTGGCAATTGATGAAGTCGATGCGGGCGCTATAAAGGACCCACTGATCGAAGCTGCCGAAGAACCTACTATAGAAAAGGCGGAAAGCTGTGATGAAAATGCCAAAGAAAAGATAATAGATGAAAGCCTTAATGTGGATAGTGATAAGTTGACTGTAGTGCAGTCTGATAAAACAAAAGGTAAACATTTTGGTAATTAATAAATTATTCAAATAACTTTAAGGGTGTGGTATAGATATAAATCCGGGTTATTATAAGTAGTGAAGGGGGAGGTATTCAATTAAACTTACCCCTTCTGCGACTCTTATGTGGAGAATACATATAGTTCTTGAGATTTTAACATTTTTGTAAATATAACTTCACTAATATTGCTCTTATATCAAGTCCAAATTTCAACAATCCTTTCAAAGTTAAAAAAAACCAGTAATCAACAGAACAGAACCAAAATAATAAAAAAATTGTGTAAGTAAAGGTAACAATTTTTGTATGGCGTATAACTGTTTGAGTATATAAAATAAATAGTAAATTACTAGTAGGTTCTAACCTAAATCTGTTGTTTTTCAAGAATTCGAGACCATATTGGTTGCAAAAAGGAATGTATACCATGGAGTGGTTAGGGGGAAACCACTCCGTGCACTCACAACAAAAAAATTGTGTAATGGATATCTGAGTAGCAGCCAGTTCTTTTGATATAAATAAATTGTTTGTGTTGTTATAAAAAAATACCACAAAACTTAAGGTGGGATCTTTATGACAATAATATCTCTATGTAAGTGACAATGACATCTCCACATACAGGTATCCAACCATAAAATAAATAAAAAAACTGTATTCATTGTACTATTTTTATAGTGACTTCATTATTTAAAGTTAATTTTTTTTACACTTCGAATCAGTTTTAGTGGTTATAAACAGTTTTAGCAGTGTTACAATACATGAGTATATTTCTAAAGTTAAGTCACACTTTATTATTGGCAAAATTACCAGATAATTGTTATGAATTTTAAATTGCCATAATTAATTAAAACATTTTTCACCACTCAAAACCAGTTTTAGTTGTTATAAATATGTTTTAAATATATTCCTAAAAACATTCACCATGAAATTCAACTGGGCTTATATCTATACCCTAACCTAGTATGTGTTTAATAGTTATATGTGCTTAGAAATATATTAATGACTTAATTAAAACAAACTAGCAGCCCCGGGCAGACATTATCCTGCTCTGAAAAAATAAAAATCTAGGACCCAATCCCAGCGCCACCTACCGGTTCTAATTGTGGATTTAAACCATCCAGGGACCCACTCAAACACACAAATACAAAATCGGTCCTGGTGATTACAAGGATTCTAGAAACCGATCTCAGCGCCACCCATCGGTTCCAAGGGTATAAAATCCTATGTCTGTCTCTTGGTTCTAGAAGCTACCTACCCAACAATTTTCAGCTGGTACTGCCTTTCTTGAGTTATAAATAGTGTAACTAACACGACTTTCTTTTATATATAACAAATAAAACTGTATCAGTGTAGAAAAAAGGTGTTTCATTAATTGGGACACGTTTTTGTTAGAACAGATCTGAACTTTTTAAATATAGGTTAAAAAGCTAAGGCGGGAGCATAGTGAAGCTCCACTTCGCCTATCTCCAACCTTTCCTTTGGGGCAATTTTTTTAAACCTTAAATACACTTAATATCTCAAATAAGAAATAAAAGAGTTTCATACCTCACCCAGTATTCCTCCCTGTAACCCCCCCCCCCCTCTCATTACTTGTAGTAAAACTGGCACATATGTATACCACACCTGTTTCATCATTTGTTGCTTTTAATACCATGAAATAAGTACAGTGATGAACATAAGACACTTTATAAACTAGAAAATCTAAGATTTGCAGGATTCTTTGAAGTATACATAGTTAAATCTACAAGATTCTTATTGGGAAACCAAATGAAATACATACTTGCTAATATTCCATGATGATCTATTCAAATAAAAAGCAAAAACAATCAACAGCCTGTTGCTGGAATAATCTTAGCAAGAAGTTATTGATTTCAAATTTTTTACTTCGCTTGTTATGATTATGGCATCACTACAAGACTATGCAGCTTTTATTATTATAAGAATGTTATTATCATAATTTAAGTAATTGTACTATAATTATGTTTAAATAAGATTTTCTGCTATTCAAATTAATGTATATGAGTTTAATAAGCTCTAATAGAGTTTACTTATTATCACCAAAGATGGGAGAGCAAATTTTTTTTCAGGGCAAAAGTATTTTAGTTATATCAATTTACATACTGAATGTTTTTTATAAATAAGTATTGTTTAAAGGAAATATTTTTGTGTTATCACCTTGCTTTAACCTTTCACTAGATAGTAAAATTGCTCATCAACTTAAACACCGATTGACATGGCAGAGCCATGCTGAAATCGTTATCTAGACTACAGCCTCTTGGACAGGCTTGCTTGGTGTGATACTACATGCACAGAACAATGGTGTGGTTTTGTAAAAAATATATTTCATATGATGAGTGAGAGTTCCATTGGCCCACTTCCCCATCCCTCTATGCCACTCTATCTAA
This sequence comes from Dendrolimus punctatus, assembly GCA_012273795.1. NCBI lineage: Eukaryota > Metazoa > Arthropoda > Insecta > Lepidoptera > Lasiocampidae > Dendrolimus > Dendrolimus punctatus. The sequence continues at coordinate 1,650,460 of CM022532.1, read as the reverse complement.
TTCCCCTTTCCTAACCCATCCTAAAAGCTGGTAATGAGTAGACTTCATCCATGGTGTTACAAAGGTGATGGTAACCACTTTTTTGCACTAAAAATTTGAAAAACCTTTCAACATGTCACAAAGAAAATTAAGTAATTGATATTGTTGCTGTTAGCTAGTATATACATTTAAGTACTATAGTGAAATTTCGAAATTCAAGCATTAATATTTCTAATATGTTTTAGAGGAGCACTTAAAAGAAGACAGTGGTCCTTCAGGTGATCCTGCAAATGAGAAGAAAATAGTTGCGCAAACAAGTCCTCCTGCCACAGTTGTTCCGGAAAACGAGCCTAGGCCTGTGGAGCCTTCTATAGAAGAGGCTAAACCTCAACCTGTGGTGGAGGATGTAAAAGAGCCCATTGCAGTTGCTATTCTTAAAGTAAGTGGTAAATGTGATGAAAGAAAAATTTGGCTAAGTGTGTTGCGATCTATGCAAGGAGGTGCCACTTTGTGTCCAATAGTTGCTTGCATGCTTGCTGTTTTAAGAATGTATTTAATTGAAATTGAAATGTGTATAAAAACTAATGCATAGTTGTCTGTTGTTTTATGGCTGCTTCCTATATTTATTTATTCATATTATTACCATCATCAGATATTTGACATTACTTGTATGGAGTTTGTCAAATATGAACCAATAGTAAGGCAAATGTATAGGAATTGACCATAAGTTTTATTTTTCGTATTATTTTCATGCAGTTGTCTATTATTAAGCATGGTAATAATAATTGGTGTGAGCCGTAATTAAATATACTACAGTAAAGAATTGTATTGTTATACAGGAACCCAGTCCAATAAAAGAAGTTCCTCCTGTAGAAGAACCAAAGAGTGAAGCTGTGGTTCAAGAGAAGCAGCCTGATGTAGAGATGACTGAAGTGAAGCCCATTGAAAACAAAATTGAACAGAAAATAGATAAGCCAAAAATTCAACCAATGAACGGTGATGTTAATAAGGTATGAGATAATTTAATTCATTTTAGGTGTCATTCTTATTTGATTATAGATACGAAATTTGTTTTCATCTGGCTCGAAAGACCACATGTCCCCATCGTTTGTTTGTTTGTTGTAAGGTTCATGCAGTAATTAGTGGATTATATGAGTTTTATTTTGACCACACTAGGTTATTACACACGGTAAAGGATGTATAGATACGGCATGATTTAAATTATTGTCAAAATGCAGAAGCACTTTCTTTGCTGACTGTACATAGACGGACGAATTGACATGAGGATTTTATAACAGTTCAACTTATGCTAAAACGGCTACGGAACTCGATTAGAATAAAAAGAACGGGTGACAGAAAATAGGCATTATTGCAACATCCACTGACACTTGATCCTTCAAGGTCAAAGATATTGGACACACTGAGTCACCTTGGAGGAGTATGCTGTCTCGGTAAATTTGTATTCGTAATTTGCTTTGTCATTTAAGTATCGGTAGATGTAAGAATTCGAGTACATGAGTAGACAATGACATATATTGTTACAAAAAAAATGTAGTAGAATGTACTAAGCTGAAAAAAATATGCAAAGGCGCGTGTTCGAGTCGTGGTCCCAAAAGCGTTTACTGTTTAGGCAATTTTCTGATGTAATCTGCATATTGTTACAATTACCACATGCTAACAAACTGTATAAGAACACATTTGTCATGAAACCTGCACATCGAGATAACCCATGTGTCAAACCCGCCCATCCGCCTTGGACAAACATGGCAGCTATACTGACCGTGTCTCTATAATTGGGAAGCTTGGAACTACCAGTGGGTCGCTTATGAGCGGTTGTGTGAGGAGGCAGTCTTCTTGTCCTACAACCTTATAGTTACAGAGCAAACTGAGTCAAGATTTACTGACTCAAATTGACTCCCACGGAACCCTTGTATACTCGGCTTATGAGTCTTCCCTGAATTCAGTTTATCTTTTTATGAAAGAAATTAAACAATACGTATAAATAAATTATCTGCAGACAAACACACACTGTATATCCCTGAACTAAGCAAGTTACGCTAGTGTTATGAGTCCATTGTAGGACTACTCCAGAGCTGATCCCATACACCCAAGCTATCGAAAAACAAAGTTCATAAAAAAAACAAAGAATCAAACCTGGAGCTACTGCGTTTCAGTAAACTAGGCCAGTCAACGCTTAGTTCAGAAACTGCAGAGGTCGTCAAAGAAGTACTCTATGTCTTTACAAAATAGTGTAATAAAATTTTAAAAAAAGTTATCGGTTCCACTCATGAAAGGGGTTAGTGAAGGATGAGAAAAGTAGACATAGGCGTATCATTAGACAGATCTCTAAAAATAGCAACGACGTCTATTAGAGACTATTAATTAATTAATAGCTGGCGAGAATTTGTTTTGAAAGTCCTGGATATTCTAACTTAACTTAACTGTGGACTGGAAAATTCTGGAAAAAAGATTGTATAGTTTAAAAAATACTTTCAATGAATATTGTTTTTAATTAGATCTTTGATTGATGATTTTAATTGAGAGTTTTTGAGATATGAGGTCTTGAACAAAGATAGTTTAGCTACTTTTACAGGGTCAGGATTTGGTAGAGTTTGATACATGGAACAATGGTTTGCAATTCATTTATCCATTCTTTTTATGTTCTAGGATGACCAAGGCACGAAACGCCGTACAAGTGAAGAAATAGAAACGGAATCTCCCCTCAAGAAACTCTGTCAAGAAGTTGAGAAGACCTTTCCACAGCATGACACGATGATAAACGACTACATTCAAACTGCAACCAAAAACAATATAGACGAAATACAAAGACACACGGAACAGTTGTTAGCTGAAATACAAACACTACGAGAATTGGCGCAAAAGAAGGAACACGAATGGAACAACATACTACATCTGAAGAAAGTGAAAGAGGAGATATTGTTAAGGCTGCTGAGGCGGAAACAAGTTTTGTCCTTTGAGAAATCCACAGAAGTGAATGGTTCAGACAGGAGTGATCCTTTCGACTATTTGAATCAGGCGAAGAACTTGGCGATTGATAAAAGCGACGAGATATCAGGGTTGGCGATCAAGCCCCCTTGCTCGTCCGTGTCGCCGATGATCCAACCGCCAGTGATGCCTGTGACGTCACATTTCAACCCTATGTCCGGGTTGCCACCTCCGTATGACAAAGCTGCGCATATGCAGAGCATGCCGAAACCAGTATTCCACCAACCGATGGCGATGCCAGGCCATATGCCAGGATTCCCGAGGGACATGAACGGACAGTTGCCGACCGGCTTCGGGTTGCCGATGGGCCGTCAGGGTCCCACGAAGGATGTGAAATCCATCATAGCCGACTACAGGCAACGGTATCCGGAGATCACTCCAAGGAGAGGCAGACGGATGAAGTCCATACTAAACCCCAACATGATGAACGCGCCGAGACCTATCGCTCCGAAAGTGGAAAGCATGAATAATTTGAACAATCTCAATAATCTCAACATGTTATTCAATAATTTGGATATGGTAAGTATTTTATTTTTACATCACAAAATAATATGGGTTTGACTATGTTGTTGGCAAATTTATTATGAAATGTGGTTTATTAGCATATTCGATACTGTAGGTATATATAGGAAAACCGATTAGAAAGCTAATTAATTATAATTTAATATTTTCGGCACTTAAAATTGAGTACCGAGTGTAGGTGTTTTATTGAAAATATCCCATATCTCAAAAATATATTATTGAATTCTGAATTTTATGTTGCACTTTATAGTTTAAAAGTATTGTTATAGTAGTTTATTCCCTGCCTCTTTTATTTTTATCGGAACTTCACTACAGAATAGAATAGAATATCATTTATTGCATAAACTATCACATACATATAAATTAAAGAAGATGTTGTGTTCTTTGTAGGAACGACAGTTTGTCCTTTCGAACGTGCAATACAAGCAGTTTATAATGTTGCCAGGCCATTATATAATACTATTATTATCTTGTCATTAAATTTTTCTGTTATTTGTCACAAAATAATAAAAAAAAACATCACATTATTAAAAATACTTATATAAATCTAACATTAGTTAACTACTCAATAAAAATAATCAAATGTCAAAGAAAATAAAAAAAATATCATTATAAGTCATAAATTATGGTATAATTATTTACACAAATTACAAATGTTGTTGTTTGTACGATTGTATAGAAATTACTTTATTTACAAATTTCATTAATAGTATAAATCTGACTGAGAACAAACATGCAAAATTACAAAATCGAAAGTGTAAAAGAACTAGTTCTAACTCAGCTTTCAAGATTTGATCTATACAAATAAACATTGCAAGTTAAAAAAAGCTATTAGGCTTCGGTGGTTGCCATCTGACCACGGAACCTTAAGCGAAAAAGCTAAATTTATTTCGTGCTATTAAATAAATGGACCATTATTAAACTCTGAGTGCGGCATCAAGACAACAGGCACTAATTTAATTAATAATTACGAACCTCGACCTCGATACGGCGCTGTGTCGCTCTTTAGCCGTGTGATAAAAACTTAAAGTGCAATGACCTGGATTTTAAAGAAAAACTGGCTTAATTAAGAGTGCTAGGACCGTTTTTTTAGTCTTTTAAAGACTCTGTTTAATCTAATAAATTAATTTCTACTTTAATTACCACTCCCACAAATGTATACATACAGTTATGAATTATGACAATCACTACTTCTATACTCCATAAGTATTTTAAAATTACTTTTGTACATCCCTATGAGAGTACTACTATGTTCTTTTTGTACAGCATTATGCTTATTTACATTGATTCAGTTACTGACTTCAAACGAAGTCAGTGCAAGCGCCGTGTACTAACTTCTGCCGTTTATATAAATCCAGCGGTCTCGGTTATTTATTTAGGGTGTACCCACGTTCTTGAAGCAAGTAGGGATAAATTAATTCTTGAAAACGACAGAATTGAATCCGATTAAATTATTTGTTGAGACATTTTTCCTGCTATTGGAAAAGTTGGTAGAAATATTAGAAGAAAATTAGAAACTACTTTTGGTAAGAAAATAGATAGATGATACTCATATAATTGAAACTAGAGGTTCTGCTTTGTTGTTAAAAGAATTGAGATTTGAAGATATTGCAAATCGGAATTGTTTAATAACAAAGTAAAATATTAAATTTCACCCCACGGAGCAAAGTCAGCTACTGGATTACTGCTGTCTTCGTCGTTTACTGCTTGACGTTGACGCTGCTTATGAGAGACTGATGCGAGAGTATGAGTGAGAGAGTAGTTAGGGTGAACTAGTTTATTCTTTATTATGTTAATAATTTATATATACAATATAAATTGATCGACATACAGACGACTATATATGCTATTTTCTTGAAAATTACAAATATTTGGGAAACCATTATATTTTTCATTCAAAATATAGATCATATAGGAATACTCCTAATTTTTCCGAATTTACGTATACATATTGAAATACCCAAGTAAAAGTTAAGGACAATACTCAGTACCCTTAGGTAGGTCGTTCGATTTATATATTCAAGAATATATTCGTTCGAATTATATATTAATGAAAAATTAACTATTAAAAACTTTGTGCAGAATCAAAAAGCAGTATTGGAACGCCTTCAACAAATGCAAGCAGGTGGTCTACCAAATGGTCTCTCATTCAAAGATGTTCTAGTCCAATTTGCCAATATGCAGCAAACAACTGCAGGTCTTTTACCGAATAGACCTATGGAAACGGTCACAAATAGGCCAGAGCACCATGTGAGACCTGAAGGTAGACGAAGACAGGAAAGGAGCCATGAGGATGTACATATCTCGGTGAAGCAGAGTGAGAGATTAGCGTCTCCAAGTCCCAGACTGCCGCCTCCCCCACCTTACCCTGAAATATCCTTGCTGCCGGTGACGACCAGTCAGGACAGTCAAGCGACACAGCAGAACTCTTTATTACATGGGATATTGACCAAGGTATGTTGATTGTGTTACCAGTATCTTAGATGATTAGTAATATTAGGATATTATACATAATCTAGCCTTGAATTGATAATAATTATTATAATAATTTGACTGTCTCTATGGTTTAGTGGTCAAAAATAGACATTATTCTTTTTCTTTTATGACATTAACATTATTTAGTTGGAATATCAAACTGATAGAACATATTTATTATATTATATTCAAAGAATAAGCCTAAATGGCTCTCTGTTGTTCGTGCCTATCCCGCAAGGGACCTGACGTGAAGTTATGTATTACTTAATTTTTTTAATAATTTAAAAGTTAAAGAATTGTTTTTCAAAACACCAACTGAATTATTAATTAGTTTTATGATATTCTGATTTTAATAGCGTTGTTTGCTTTATCAATTAGTTTTTTGAAATATGTCATAAATAGTGATAAACTAGGTACGTTTTAACCGTTTTAAGCGTGTCAGTGTCAAGGAGTATCGTTAAAGTTTTATTTAGGCTAAATAAAACTTTAACAATCAATTAAGTTGGTTTGTGTTCCGTTGCACGCAGAACGCAAACCAAAACTTCATTAAAATTTTCTTTTATTTTTCCTTTCACCCATTTTCATTTTATATAGTATTATTAGAGCTAGGCATGTTTGCTGAATAGTTTCTTGCGCCGCTTCTTCTCTTCAAGCCACAACATGTTGCGAAGCGGTACTAAATTAGATTAGGCTCCCATACAGGAAATAATAACCATAAACAAAATTAAAACTAAAAAAAATAAACAAGTTGGCGGCAGGCTAAATAAAAACTTTAGCAATACTCGTTGACACTTGACATCTTTGTCTTCCGTGATCACGGCCACTGAAAAGTAGCCGAAACTTCGGAATAATAAAAATTAAATAACTTACCTCGCTTTAAATCGTTAAAACTTAGTTTTATTATGTATTGAAATCGCGAAAACTTAAGAAAATATTAATAAATAATGTTTAATATTTGCTTTATTCATTCATTGTTATGGCTTTTTTTAATCAGCTTCATTTATTATTAATATTTTGTGTATAAATTGCTTAGCTGAGGAATAATTTTGTGTTGCATTCTAGCCAAGAATGTTTACAACATTCTCTTTTTCGAAATCGTATTTTATTATTTGTAATTTAACTTCTGGATTATTTATTACAAGGATTCCATGAATGAAGGTTGACTTATATACCTTGCTTTATGACTATGTTTCTAGATTTCTCTATTCTATTGCTATATACTGAAATATAATTATATAAATATAATGAAATATCATGCTAAACAAGACACAAAATTATGCCTCTTGTCATAACATGTTTTTTTTTGTAACGCAACTCCATGCTGTGTGCTTATCGCGCGTACACGATGTAGCCAGCAGTATGGAGGGTAGAGATAGGGAGGAACTCTTATATGGAAATCGAAATAAAAGTATCCAACTGAAACTAATTAATAAATAGTTCAAGAACTGACCTTAAGGTCTAATCCGTGCAAGAACGGAGAAGGAATACAATTTCCGGGCGGCCTGTAGTAAGAGGCGACAGAAAAAACCACAGCCAGGTGGTAGGGCATTTGCTCGACTGGATGGCTACCACCCTTGGTCTATAAATTATGTCGCCATAACAACCTTGAGTTGTGTTCCGGCATTAGAGACCAAGTTCCAGTCTCCCTTAAGAGAGCAGCAGCGCATTTGTAGCATCTTTGGTGTTGCGAATGTCCATAGGCGATGGTAACCGCTTTCCATTAAGTGGGCCGTTTGCCAGTCTGCTGAACTTCCTGCATTAAAAAAATATTACACACGCTCAATTCAGTCTTTCAATTTTTGATAGAGATGTGAGAAAAAAAAACTTAATTGTTACCATAATATATATTAACGACTGCTTATATAAGAAGTTAATAGCGTAATTATTATATTTTATAGCATATAAGAAAGTCAATTATGAAAATTATAAGGATTTAATTAATTTATATTTTCGACCTTTTCGCCCACTTATATCCAAACGGAAAGAGAAGTGAACAGTGTAATTTGAGTAGTGTAGGCAAAGAGTGTTACAGTTTGAGTATAATATGCTGAATTGAAATATTTGTAATATTCCTAACATTGTTTACTGCTACGGCACGCTATGACTGGTTTGACGTTTGCCGGCTCGTGAAGTTTCGTACAAATTATTGAGTACGTTTGAAGAAGCGAATTCCTATTCTTTTTTGTTAATAGTGATAGATAGATAACACGTTATTGTACACCATTACAGAAAAATACAGATCAACTTATAGCCTAAAAATATTCTAAATGTGCACAATGGGCGGTTTTATCGCTAAGAAGCGATTTCTTCCAGGCAACCCGTAATAGTGATGTGAAATAAGTCATATTTATTGAATTTGTAATTATAGAATACAAAATTAATTCATCGATGATAATGCTATAAATGTTGTTAGGATGTAGACGTTGATAGCGGCGACGAAAATGAAAGAGTAAGGACGAATCTGATTAAAATGACCATTTATGTATTTGTGACATCTTTCTTCCTATATACATATATTGGATTCGTGGGTGCAAATAAAATATGTATATTAATTTTCATTCCAATATTCAGTCCATATGAAGTAAACATAATATATTTGTTTCGTTTTATTAATAAAAGAATTAGCTACTACTTATAACTCCAAAACTTATAGATGTGACCAAGTACTTTTTTTAGATATGACATATTTTACGTCACTATTGTAATGTGCCAAACCGGCCATCATAGCGTGCCGTAGGAGTAATTTTGTGAAATTTTAATAATATAATAATAGTAAATTTATTATTAGTTTATAGGTAATATTTGCCTTTTGACTGACATCTTTTCATACATAGAGATAGTCCTCCTTACCTATACCTTCCATAGCCAACAGCATTGAGCTTGAATGAGTGTTGCCAACGTTGCAGCAGGCGTCCCCTGCGTCACAGAGTTATTCACCGACGTTGGCCAAACTTCTCACTTCGCCGGAAAGGGGGCAGGCGTTCGCTCACGGCAAGGTACAACACAATGTGTACAGAGAAACATACCGATTGGTGTTGATTGGCCTCGTCATTGACATATATTGTCAAACTATTCAAAATTTAGCTTTTAAGGTGGTTTCTATCGCGTTTTTGGACTGTCCAAGTTTTAAAGTACTTGCAAAGTTCGAAATTTAAAACTCCCTTTTTAAAAATGAGTATAGCGAGTGTAATCATAATTGCTTCGTTTAAAATTTTTAGTCAATTAAATTATTTTTCTATGGCAATCTTTAAAGTGTTTGTCAGATGTATTTCTTATTTTTAATAAGTGGTTTTGTAACCAACAGGCAATGTTTTCAGTTGAAGTGACCCTAATAATAATTGTGGTCCTTAATGTAAGAGCAATATAAATATTTCATCATTTACTTTAACACCATATTTCTAAGTATTATTAATTACATTATTTCCTTAATAATTTAAATAATTGCTAAGATATGTTTTCAAAAAAACATTCCAAAAGATTTGTATTTTGAAAACTTTAACAGTCCAAAAACGAAATTTATGTTCCATTCCAATAATAAAATTTAATTTTTTTTGAGAATGGCAATACTCATTGAATCAATATTAAAATGCCACCTCACATACATATTACTACATACACATATTTATATTGTACTAAAATATCTATTGTTTTTGTTTATGTTTCCTGGTTTTGAAGAATATTCATATTACAGAATGCATAAAATAAATCTCAGTAATTGACTTAATGTTTTAAAAAAAATTATAAGCAAATATTAAAGTATTCTTCATTTCAATTCTGAAGTTACTATATATATTTTATAATAAACGCAAAGGAAATAGGCAATATTATAGTAGTTGCAGATTATGTGAAGTTTTAGATATTCAGTAACAGTTTAAAAGTACTCCGAGTTCAATGGAACACATCGAACGAAGGAATGGTTAACACATCGTAGCTGCTTTTACCAAAAGAACGAAAAAAGTCGAAAGAAAGAAGTCAGTTATAGTAGAACTGTATTTCACGTCGATGATAGAAGAAAAACAATAGGAATCATAGCCGCCTTGTAAACATTATAGCTCTAAAAAGTTTCTGAATTCCTACATGTAATTAGTTCGCGACAGGACGATATGGCCATGTTCTAGTGTTATGACGTCAATACTAGAGAGTTGTTCTAATTAATTGTTTGGTAGACAACAAAATTAGCCTAATTACCATCTTTATATTTCAAGTGATATTTTCAAACGCAGCCCTATCCAGTATATAGACAGGATATTTATAACAATTATTTACACATTTAATGTCACAATCGTCTAATATTTTTCTGGCTAATTCTCGTCCTTGAAAAATGATTTTTATTTTAATATATGACGCGGTTGCTACCGAGGTAATTTCTTTTATACAACTATTATATTACCTTGTAGCTATGACCGCGACGTCGTCCGCGTGGAATTTGTTTTCAAAATCCCCTGATTTTGAAAACAGTAGTTTCTAAGATTAGCGCGTTGAATCAATCAAACAAACTCTTCAGCTTTATATATTAGTATACGATCAACAACATTAGCGAGATCTATATCTATAAAAGTTGTAGATGCGAACTCGTGCATCACTAAAACGAGCGTACCCCCTCGTAATTAAGTGTCCTAGTCGCAAAACTTAGCAAATACTATTATATCGATATTAAAAAATAATGACAAAACACTTATACCAATATATTTCCCTCTTATAATTAGTATATTAACCTCTTATTAATCAATCATTTTACTTGTATGCATCAATATGGACACTCACACTCCCATCAATCGAGTGAAATCATAGCTTCTTTCCATTTATGCCTTATCCATTGCGTTTGTTATACATTATGGTGTATATTTTATATCATCTATTTAAGGGATTTTTGTATTGTTTTACAGAATTGTGGTGAGATAACGATAACGCCTGTCCAACCGACGCCTCCACCGCCGGAGCCGCAGCCCGAGAAGACTGAAGAGGTCGTGCAGTTGGTAAGAGAAACCCAGCTAATTCACCCTTCCTTCTGTAATATTAAAGAAAAGTAAAGAGGCGAGAGATAAAAGATGAAATAGAAAGTAAATTTAGCTAGACTTCTTTTCTTTTATTTAGAACCTATTGTGACGCTGTGTATAAAGAGTTGGAAATTAATTTAATAATTATGAAATTAATAATTAGGTTAATTTTAAAAATTTAGTTTGAGTAAAAGTTTCACAATTATTTTTTGTTATCATTCTTTACATAAATTTGATCGGCCTATATCCCAATCACATAGTCTTTCGGGCCGGATATACCATATAAGGTACGAAGTTTAAACTTATGTATGTATAATAACAGCAGGTGGATTAAATCATAAAACGTAACGTAACAAAACGTAGTGCATGAGGAGTAATGACTCATGCACTCGACCTGTCACTGACTATGCCTCGTGAAGTCAGTCTCTGGAGGTTATGCGTTTCTTCGTTAGTTTCGAACATACTCGAAATTTCACGAGCGTGAAATAACTTGGTGATTGGGCAGCGCATCTACGAAGCTTCCCGCGGGCATCTCATAGGGGGCGTTCGCGTTACATAGTTTCTCCCTTTCTGGATGTAGGCTTCTTAGATTTTTGCCATTTTTTGCGCGATTCGTGACCATAATCTTCCCGCGTCCGACGCAATATCATCGCGCCATTTTATAATGGACCTTCCACGACCTCTTTTGTGATCTCGTGTACCAGGGGAGAATTCTTTGACTCCATCTGTTGTCTCTGGCCCTTACGTATGATCTGCTCACTTCGACTCTACCTTTGCTGCTATTTGTGCTACAACAATGGTATCATTTTCCTATATTAATTTTAATTTATGGAATTTTGTAAACCTTTAAAATGTAATAAATATATTTTTGAATATTTGTGAGCACTTGATTGTCTTCAACCTTTAAGACGGAACCACCACAGATTTGTTGCCCGAACTGTCACACACGGCTAATTGGGAAGCACCACAAATTTGTGATCAAATACTAAGGGTGGTGTGCACCGAAATTAACGACGGGTAACCAAAAATAATCACTGTTTTCCATACATTTTTGGCGATTATTTTATGTTAACCATCGGTTAAAAGTCGGTGCACACCAGAGCCTTAGATAATTGAAATGAACGTTGAACTGATGCTTTCTCACTCAACTATATAGAATTTGTCTTAGAATGAAAGAGACGATATAATTCTTGTGATTTTGGCGCAGCAAATTTGATGGCAGCTGGCTACTTGCGGAAAAAGTAATATTATATTTGGCCCTTATAGAAGGTTAAGTGAATACGTATTGATTTGAATAGGACGACGAAGAGAGTCCGCCGTCGGAGGGTGAGGCGTCGGGGTCGCCGTCGGGCAGCGGTTCGGGCAGGCTGGTGATAGACGAGGGGGCGGCGGAGGGGGGCGAGGCGCGCGGCGCGGGCGCCGAGGCGGGCGGCGAGGCGGGGGACGCGGACGCGCCCCTCTGCCAGGGGTGCCGGCGTCGCGACGCGCAGTTCGTGTGCGCCGGCTGCGCGAACCAGTGGTATTGCAGCCGGGACTGTCAGGTACGTCGGTCTAAGGGCGCGTTCCCACTTCGTCGCGACGACAGATTATCGTGTAGTTTTGAGTGTCGTGGCTTATATTATTTATTTAGAATTATGGCTTGGCAGCTAGGCCTTTAAGCCAGATCTTAGTTTATAATATAATTTCTCAAGCCTATGTGTAGCACAATTGAACTGTAGGTAATCAGCTAGTGCTATTCAACGGAGTTCTTGTGACAACTCAAAAGCGACACTTGACTATACAGTTCACGTATCTCACTATAACTACTACTCAAAATCTATCAATATTCTACAACTATTGTTCATTTTAGAGTAATTTTACACATTTTTAGAAAATAAAACTGCACAACACAATGTCTTCTTTCAGTTCCCGCCGAAAACTCTCGTGGGTCATATGTTTAAATAGAGGTGTTCACATATAGAATGACACGATTTACTGTCGCCTACGACATTTTTTGCAGTGCCGACAGATTGTCATGACATAGGAACGGCTAGCATGACAGTCGTAAAACGATAAAAAATCGTTACGACTAAATCGTGACGGCAAATCTATCGTAGCCGTTTACACGTGTTTTCCATTCCCCCTCGCTAATGATGTGTAAACGACAAAGCGACTGCCGTGATACGATAAAATGTCGTCGCGATCCAATGATAACAGCTAGAACATTAGCTAGAACAGCTAGATACGATAGTCGCTAAACGATAAAAAAAACTCAAGACGAACAATCGTTATAGTGGGAACAGCTAGAGACGACAGTCGTCCAAGTATAAATTAATCGTTACGACATAGTGGGAACGCACCCTAACTTATTTTCTTTAGTCTCGGCATATTCTGACGGCCCGGTGACAGGAAAGACCCGAAGTCTTTCAATCCAGTAATGTAGCTGTGGTGCACTCTTCTCTTGATGACATTTCCTTTTTTAATAATGCTCCAACTCCTTTAGCGGTGATTTTGCCATTTTCAGAGTTAAAAAAGAGGTACTAAAGTGAATGCAAATTTAACAAAATTATTTTTGGACGGTGATTTATACGCATTTCTTGCAAATTTATGGACAATACAGAAATTAAGTTTTATAATATCAGCTCATAAATGTCTCACCGCTGGTCTCGAGCCTCCCATTATAGGGAGAACGGACATTATACCCGCCACGCTTGTCCAAGGCGGCTTGGCAGATTTAACACATCGGTTATCTCGATGTGCAGGTTGCATCACGATGTTTTCCTTTACCGTTGTTAGCACGTGGTAATTGTAACAATATGCACATTAATTAGATCAGAAAACTGACTAAGAGGTGCATGCGTTCCGGTCAGGATCGAACCCGCGCCCTTCGATTTAGGGTTAAGCCATTACGCTACCACGACTTTTTACTCTTTTTAGAAGTTAAATTACTAGGTATATATTATTGAGCATTAACAATTAACAAAAGACAATGATAATACTATGTATTAATGTTAGTAGGGAATTTACGTTGGGGGTCGGGGACACTATGACGGTATGTAATGAATACTTGCGCCCGTAGTTGTGTCAGAGTGACATTGACAACTGACAGCTGGATATGTCACTTGAAAAAATAATAAGTAATCCGATTATATACTTAAAATTTCAACTTCATAGAATTACTATCGGAGTGTCTCATATTTTAATTTAAACAAAAATAATATATATAAAATAACTTTAACATTGACATATATATTTTAATTTAATATTTCAGGTGGCAGCTTGGGACGAGCATTCAGAGATGTGTTCCGGGTAGTATGCAACACCAAGTTAAATGTAAGCTCCAAATGAATATATTATATGTATGTAATATGTAATTTATAGATTTATTTGAATGACGGTCATGCTGAATTAGTTGGTGACGTTTTTTATTTGTATAGTTCTAAAATGAATTGCTGAAAATATTTTCTATTAATTTATTGAAAGTATTACGTTGTTTGTAGTTTTCGATATTCACCATAAAAGGTGACGATACAGTATATAAATGACAGACACTATAAGGCGTTGTGGATTTGATGTTTAACTCAATTTTAATCGAATAGATTTTCAAGTCTGAAATAATGACAAGTATAAACAATATATTATTTAAGAAAGTTTATACATGTTTTCTACTTTTAATAGCGTCTATTTAAAACAATCTACTTGAAATTAATAAAATATATTTTAAAGATGTTATCGACTAAATTAGCTTGGCCTAAATGATGAGAAGGTCTCAAAACGGTATCTATGAATATGTAGTGTCATTGCCTTAAAATTAGTAATTATGCGGTAATTAGGTGAATCTCTATTTTGTTTAAACTATTCTTTGGATAGGATCAAATATGTATCTATCGAATAAAGCGCGTACTGTGGATTGAAGTAAGAGTCGAAATTGTATTTAATCTGAAATAAAACTGTATAAGGTTTGCGCCAAATTTTATGGGTTTTCAAATGAACTTCAGAAGGATGCGCAATATTTTCATCTTTTATATGGTATACTGTCAGTTACATAACCGCAGTGCATAGCGGTTGCTCTAACCGGTTTTGATTGAATTATATTATTACTATTAGTTAAAATTAAAATATACAACTGATTCGAGCTGAAAGACAGCCATACAGTTGGTCGCGGATTCTGCTTAAGAAACATGGAAAATACAAAGTGGGGTTTTCTCCTGTAATTATCATTTTTTACTTTGTTATGCATAGCTACAGCAGGACACAAACGATTATTTCACTATTTTATTTTTCAGTGCTTTTTTAAATGTTTATAATCAATAATAAATAATGTAAAATTTTAAACAAGCAGTATTTATATATTACTAATTTAATAGTTAGTATAATTCTTAGTCTCTGTAGTTAGCCCTTAACAAAAATATAATCATTAAGAGAAAATTAGCGAATTTTATTTCGGAACTAATTGCAATGAAAATGGTTACTTAAATCCCCGATGCGTGCTTTGTTTGATAATTGAAATATTTAGCTGGAGGTTTCTGTATACAAGTCTGTCAATTGGGATATTGTCTGTCGAATGAATAATATTTTAGTAGAAACATTAATATGTGTTTTGTTTGACAATGTGTGCAGTCAGATTAAAAAGACCATCTTAACACTTATATTTTATTTTAAAGCTGATTGCCGTTCAATTATAAATCTAAAGCGACGAATATATGAAATACTGTTTATAGCGGTCTTTATGCGTGTGACAGCTAATAAAATAATATATTGACACGTCATTAATGAGTGTTGACAAACTATGACAGGTAATAATGTCACTGTCATAATACATTGGAGCTGTTTTAAAATTGGAAGGTTTTATCTCTATTTATGATTAATTTATTTTTATTGAATGTTTCTACATTTGAATCTGTTAACAGTTGATGGTAAACAGACAATATCTCTATGCTCTTATATATGTTCCTTTCCTAATAACTGTTATATTCTATCACATTTATTTATAAAAGATCCAAAACGTATTCCTAGAGAAATACACCTAAACGTAGTGAGCTGTGTCATAAAAAGCCTTTTTGTCTATTTTCGTTGACGTAGATTTAAGTTTTTTTTTGTTTTTTCTTACAACTAGCACTTATCTTTTCAATTCAGTTAATAGTCGGTTGTGTTTGTGACGTGATTCGTGCTGTACAAAACTAGGTGCGGTCACTATTTCGTTGTGGTATTATTTGCCACAATGGCAGGCAAAGGAACTTAGTCCATACGACCTTGTTCGATACAATAAAACTACGTTGTGATGGTTTTAAGCGCGGTATTTTATTTCAACGTTTCGGTCACTTTTCAGTAGCCGTGATCAGCGAATACTGCACTTGAAACTATTAAATCGTAGTTTTATTATATGTACCTACTAGTCCCGAAAACACTTGATTTATTACATACATACATAACTCCACGCCAGGTCCCTTGCGGGGTAGGCACGAACAACAGAGCGCCATACAGGCTTATTCTTACACACCTCACTTGCTTCTTTGACATTCATAGCTCTTGTCATGCACGCTCGTCGGTTCTTAAGGCTTCTGACATCACCTTCTGCTAATACACGATCAATTTGATCATGGAAGGTATGTCGTGGCCTTCCGCGACTTCTGCATCCATCCACTTTTGCATTGTATATCTGTTTAGTCATTCTTTCATCATACATTCTTTTCACATGCCCGAACCACCGGAGCATTCCTTTCCTTACTTTCACCTGTCTGATTTATTGTCTTCAATACAGGTCAGCCAATGTGTAGGTCTTCGATTGACGTCAGTTAACTGTGACAACTCGAAACCTGTTTTTGTAACAACTCGAATAGCCACATTTGATTACATAGTTCACATTTCTCACGAAGCACAAAACTATTTTCGAAAAATATCAAAATCCTCCAACTATTGTTGATTTTAAGAAAGAATAAGTAAAAGGAGTTAAGTGGCGTATATACTGTTTGAAAAAATATTCCTATGATGGCATTTTAAATCTTATATGGTGTTATTTTAACTCCTGTTCTTTTATATGTAAAAATATTGGAATTTATTGTAACATATTGTGTTCGCATCCCTATTATCCAGCAATGGTAAGGTACAAGACTGGGTAGTAAAAAAATAAGCAACCATAAATTATGTCACAAATACAATCGTCATCTAGAATCTGTCTGGCTCCGGAATAAAATGTATTAAAACAATAATTTATTGCAATAAAATTAGGTTCACATTAAACGTGATTTTCGAAAAAAGGTATACTATATTTAATTTTGGTTCCTAAAAATTGTTTTTTTTTTTAATGAGAAAATTGTGCACAGTGTTTGTTTAGAATTAATAAGTTGATTTGAATTTTTAAATGGTAATAATATTATTATTATTATGGCTTTTATTTTATTTCACCAATATCGTAGGAAGTATACTAGGAATGACAGTTACACAGTAAGAAGCGTAATTCTAAATAAGTCTTACCTCTAGATGCCGCCACAGGTCACGGACAGACAGCTTCCGCTGCTTTTGTTCTATTATAAGCCAACCAACGAAGATAAAATTGGGGAAATACATACAGATACACTCTTAAGCGAAATTCGTCATTATATTTCGCACGAAAAAACAAACACGATTGTACCACGTTTTTCAACAGTTGAAACGTCGACAGTCAACGGGTTAAAACATATTACTTATAACATGTTAGATAAAAATTTAAAGGATTTTATTAAAAGTGTGGTTGTCAGTTTGTGCTGGTTCGTGATTTTTAAAACTATTTAAAATATTACAAAGGATGATTGCGCGCGTAATGATATACGTGAGAAGTTGAGAACAAGAAGCGAAACAAAATGGCCGCGGACCATCTCGCGCGCAGCAAGCTTCGCACCACGCTCTATAAACGCGTGCCTTCGCACGCATCCCTCATTTAACCACATATAGCATTAATGAGGTTCGTTTTATTAAAGAATACAATTTCATCGCCTTAAATAAGACTTAATTATTGATTGAATTAGTTAAAAAACTTTAATAAGTGAATTAAGAATGGACCTTCAGAGCCATCTAGGGGTTAGACAATTTTGAATATTAGATTTCTTACTGGACGATTGTCATAATTAAATTCTTCATTCATGCCAATATGAAATCAATTATCCCTAAATATACATATTTCGAATTGTTTTGCGAATGTAGTATAGATAAGAAATGCTTCATAGCGAAGATAATGAATAAAATCTATTTATATGTATGAAAATAAATGTGAGTTCTGAATCATACCGAAACACATAGAACTGCGATCTGACAATAATAGATATTAATTTTCTATTCCCCATAAAGTAAGCCGCCTTATTATCCAAAATTTTAAACACTTAGCCTATGACTATAAATTTTTTTGAAAACAATTTGGTGTTGATATGGATGGAAAAATAAGCTTTTTAACTAAATAAAAATTATTCTAAAAGTTACTTTCATTTGGGTTATAATTTAAGGCTTCACGAGTTTATCTGCAAACTGTTTACTGTATAATTTTACAAGTAAACTAATAGAGCATATGACGTGACGGTAAAATTGGCAGACATAGTTTTTCATCGTCGTATAAACGTCACGGCCCATTTGGTTTTGTCAATTTTTTTGTTGGAAATGACAAATGTAAATTTTAATTTATCTTTTAGACAAGGTCTATTTAAATCCTTCGAGTGAGGCCAAGTGACTACCGTCATATGTACAGATTTTTAATTACCTGGACTAAAATGACAGCTGCGTTTGACCTTTGTTTATGTTGCAAGCTTGCAGCAACTCACCACTGAGCTGAATCCTATAGAATTTCTACGGAAATTCTGTAATAGTACTAATAAATACTAAGGCGTAACAAGGGTGCAATAAAAACGGTTACTCTTAACACATTCTGCAATCGCAATTGGCGCCACCTGACCCACTATTTTGACGTTTCGGTCACTTTTCAGTAGCCGTAATCACGGAATCGTAAATGACCGCGCTTGAAACCGTTAAAAACGTAATTTTATTATGAAAGTTTTGAGATTATCTATAAAAATAAGAACGGACTGGTGGAGCCATCTGTGACTGCAGAGTGCGTTACGGAGTAACATTTTTTGTTAATCGTTGATTGTTCTCCTCTATATTCTCCCATGCTTATTAATTTGTGAACTATTTTTCCGCTAATTGAAGGTATTATTCAGAACGGTGTGCCTGAATGTGTGTATTATAATGATATACCTAATTATATAAAAGATGAAAACGCAAAACTGCGTACCAAGTTAGTGAGTAGGTTATAATTGTGCTATGTAATTATAATAATAATAAATATATCATATTTCTCAAGACCTATATGTAATCAGATGAAATCAATTTTATTTTGTTACATACAAATACAATAAGACTATCGTTTTAGTTTGATCATGTGAAAGTTATATATATTTTTTAATAATATTTATTTTTCTCCATACTATAATAAATACAATATCGTTATACAATTTTAATTGTTATTCAAAGCCAATTCTTATATTATTATTTTTTTAAAGTCATAAATTATTTTGAGTTCGTATATTCCACGTGACTTTGTTTAATTAAACAAAGTCACGTGGACCGGAATAGAGAGCTGAATCTCTATTCCAGTCCATAACTTAAAGTGACTTAAACTGTAAGGATAGAAACCCTGTTAATTCTCGTTATAAATGGTATGTATATTAACAATAGAAAATGTCTAAAACTGTCCAAACTGCCGGAACAAGTATCCTAATGTTCATATCCATTTTTCAAATCAATCATTTTCAAATATAATTTAATTATCATAAAAAATCACGAAATATTGCGTTCTTTACTTAACTTCCCTTAAAGTCTTTGAATTTTTATGCCAATGACGGCAATCCCATTTTCTCAAATAAAAAGTATTTTATGTCTATCCTCGTTATTGTAAGTACATGAAAACTAGATTTCATGAAAAATAATCGGTCCAAGGACTTGAAAAGGAACAAACAAACATTTATGTATTAACATGGATATAACATGTTATGGTATGTATTTTTATATCATTTAAAGCTTAGTCAAAACACCTTATACCTAAATGAAACTAAACGCCCGTATGATTTTGAAATAATTGTTTGTTTTTGCAAACATTGAAAGCGCTTTATTAAGTGGCAGCTAATTAAACAGCTGCTCCAATATTTCACATGACCAAACATAACATGTATGATAATTATAGTGATTTATTTATTTTTACAACTTATAATAAAGATTATGGTAACTAAGTATTAATATTTTCTAATGAAATGCGTTCTATACATCCTACCTATTTGTACAGTGCCAAATTGTATGAAATGCAGTTCTTTGTTCTATTTGCAATAATTTATCATGTATGGCTTTTTGAGTAATTAACCGGAGTAACAAAGTCATAGTGAACAATGCATCTGCTAGAAATTGAATACCTACTCCTATTTATTAAACACTAAGATTAATCGAATATCCATAATGGTGTGGAATAATTATGATTTTATTAAATAACTGACAACAGGCTATAAGTATAGTACGAGCAAAACTTAAATACTCTTAAGAGCAGTTAGCTCCTTGAGTGCGTAGGTCCAGTAAGTTTTAACGCTTATTACTCCTGGCAGTATAGTGCGAAAGAGATGCAACATGCTAGTCCGATAGCGGCAGAGCGAGTGCGCAATACTCTCATAGCTTTGGCTTTAGGACCAGTTTGTAAACCTTTTAACAGTGCTCTGCGCAATGACGTGTATTTGACGGACCTAATTTCAAGGACTCATTCAAGATTAGTACTATAAAAAGGTATTTTTAGCGCTTATTGCCGCATCCAGGGAAGTTTAAATTTTGAATCCCTCGTTTTCATTTTTTCAAGTCAAATAGTTCTTAGCAGATAGTAAAATAATGAATAAGTCGTCAAATTACTGATGATTGCTTTGATTTAAAAACATAATTTTTAATTTCTGTTATAATTGATCATTTCGTATCCCTGATTGCGGCAATTAGACAAACTTTAATTTCATTAGTATTCTGATAAATTGCACATTTCCCATGTTTTATAAGTAACAATAATACATAACCACTTTCCATCAGATGGACCGTCGGTCTGTCTGCTGGACCCCAGCTGTAAGGTCTAATCCAATCCGACAGCAAATTGTTAGGCGCATGCGCGGTAATTTATCGAGCTAAACACGGTACTACGCAAGTCTGTTTTTGACTCTCTTTGAACAGACCTAATATAGTTTTAGACACCATTGCAGATGCGTTGTGATGTTTGTTACGAAGACTGCCATTTTGATTCAATCCGACTTTGTGCCGAGCTGTATTCACTTTTCTCTGTAACGCTAGTCACGTGTTTTGTTACCTATACTGTTTATGTATTTTGTAACTTATATGATGTTGTATAAGAATGTAATAAATCAGTAATGTCTTTCAAGTGTATGTGTTTCATTTCGCTGTTGTGTTCTAGACTGACCCCTTTCTGAAAAAAAGTTGTTATGACTTATCTGTCTTTGGCCTGGTGCTAAAAGAGCTTTAAATACGGGCGGTCTTTACCTGGGGGTGCAACGAGTGCGTGGATCTCGGGATCGGGGAACCGGGGGCGCAAGTCGATTGACTCCAATAATATATTTCATAATTGTTTTTCAAGGTCTGCTTAATGACACCCCATACGATTATCTACGAGTATTCACACTAAGAAAACGATAACATGTACTACACCAATGCGTAGCGCCACATATACTAGATCTTGCTATCAAATTTCATCCATATATGCTAAGATACATTTGAGACTGCCCTTGAAATACGTTTTAATTGGTTGTTAAAAAACATGATTTTTATTTTTTTATAAACAACACAAGAAGGAAAGTTTAACTTATTTGTATTGTACCAAGTAAGTAGAGTACTGAGCCTAGATCTATGGGTAATGTGCCCAGAAGGCTACGTCTCTTCGCTGGATCGCCATATTGATCCGTTGCCCGAGGGTAAGCACCAACCTTTTGATCACCTGAAGAGTCAATGAGTCGTTTTGATATTATATACCTATATATTTATTTTTATCAAGCAAAAAGAAATGTAATAAATGAATTTGGGTAATTAAAATTCATCGTTTTATCAAAAAGTTATATTTAATGAGTCACTTAAACACGAAATAACGTCGAACGTAAAAATTTATGATTCAAATTTCATTACATTATACAAATTTCAATATATTTCCAAAATTTTTACATTAATTACATTGGTTACAAAACAATTATACACAAAAGTTCATTCTAATAATCTCTTATATAACTAGAATATTCATAATTAAAATATGCTAACTGATTATGTACATTAACAAAATGTTGAAGTTCAAAAATATATTTAATTTTGTCTTACGTTGTGATGAGTTTAAAATTCAGTTCAACTTTACATGTCACCTAATTGAAATCTATGATATATTATAAGCATATGTAAACAAAAGAGATCATCTTATATGTTGAAAATTATTATTCTATATATTATTGTCTTAATGATAAATTGAAAAAAGGCAACCTGTTTTTTTATACATTAGACAAGAGCTGATCGATAAGAACACTGAAAAGAGACTTGTCTGTAATGCTCTTTTTAGATTCTAAAAATCAGTGTACAAGAGGCACAAAACAAAATTTACATGACTAGTTCATATTAAATGTAACAATAATAAACCGTTACAATAATCACGACTAGATAACAACACAAAAACCATTTTTATTTCGTCGTTTTGAATTTTTCGACATTTTGACATCTCGGGACATCTCCGTTTGATGTTTGTTAAACGGTTCTAATATAAAATACAAGCATGTCACTCGGTGATCCGTGGACTTAGGTTAGTAAATGTATGAAGGCTTAAAATATTTAAAAAACAATTGCGGTGGGCTCAGATTACTTTCTTGTTATATTTATCGTTTTAAAAGTTTTTTTAAAAAGTAAGGTCCGTTCGAACAGTAGATAAACGTAAAATGAAACAAGATGAAATTCCGTCTAAATTAAAAATTGCATTTAATTATTTGTTTTTTTTCATAAAAATAAGATTACCGTCCTAGAGAATGTGGCATGTTCATATTCTCTAGAACGGTAATCATATTTTACCATTGTGTTGTGTGGAAAAATGTTTTTTTTTAAGAAATGCTGCCATAATTTTTTTTTATTTAAATATTTTTTCTATTTAACTACTTAGTTTGGGCGCCTAAGTACAAGTGAGTTACATGCTACTCTGCACTTTTGTACTTCATATATTGTATGCAATCAGGACCGTATTCTTGGGCCAATATACAAAGATATATCTGAGACAATAATATCTCCCGATTTAAGTATTTACGAAGGAACTCTGTGTGGTAGAGCTGTGTGACAATTTAATTTTTGCAATAATCGTCTTAAATATCGATTTATATATGAGTATTGTTATGTAATCAAGACGAAAGCACGTGTTCTGTCACCTCTTAGGGTGCAGACTTATAGATGGAAGTACATATTTTATATGTGTATTAAATATAGTATTAATATAAAAGTAACTTCTCATCTGCATAATTTTGACACGAGTCTACTTAGAACATTATTATAATTTGTAAAACATACATGTTAAATATTTTAATATTATAGGCAAACACTGAACAATTTATACAAATCCTATGACACCCTATTATACACTTAACAGTTCTGTCTCCTTTTACCCAATGAAATTTTCGTAATGGAGAAAGTGAGACAGAACATTTCGCAAATAAATCACTACATATCTATCTTCGTAAACAGTTATACATTTACTTATATAAAGTAAGGTAAAGACACACGACGACAAAATTCTTCTTTATTTGTCATATATGCTATAGTGACAGTGAAGTCTCATCAATTGTGGGCAAGTGTCAACGTTGTATTCCCAGAGGAGACCAAGTGTATTTACTGCATTAACAAAATTAAATGTAATTGTCTCAATGCTGTGTTATCATATTTATTACAGTGACAGTGCTATGTTACCAGATGTAGTAAAGTGTCAGTGCTGTTGTTTTCCAGATGTAGTAAAGTGTCAATGCTGCTTCACCAGGTGTAGTAAAGTGTCAGTGCTGCTTTGCCAGGTGTAGTAACGTGTCAGTGCTGCTTTAACAGATGTAGTAAAGAGTCAATGCTGCGTTACCAGCTGTAGTAAAGTGTCAGTGCTGCTTTAACAGATGTAGTAAAGTGTCAACGCTGCGTTACCAGCTGTAGTGAATTGTCAGTGCTGCTTTAACAGATGTAGTAAAGTGTCAATGCTACGTCACCAGCTGTAGTTAAGTGTCAGTGCTGCGTTACCAGCTGTAGTAAAGTGTCACTGCTGCATTAACAGATGTAGTAAAGTGTCAGTGCTGCGTTATCATTTTGAGTAAAGTGACAGTGTTGTTACCAGATTTAGTGAAGTGTCAGTGCTGCTTTAACAGATGTAGTAAAGTATCAGTGCTGCGTTATCATTTTGAGTAAAGTGACAGTGTTATGTTACCAGATTTAGTGAAGTGTCAGTGCTGCTTTAACAGATGTGGTAAAGTATTAGTGCTGCGTTATCATTTTGAGTAAAGTGACAGTGTTATGTTACTAGATTTAGTGAAGTGTCAGTGCTGCTTGAACAGATGTAGTAAAGTATCAGTGCTGCGTTATCATTTTGAGTAAAGTGACAGTGTTATGTTACCAGATTTAGTGAAGTGTCAGTGCTGCTTTAACAGATGTAGTAAAGTATCAGTGCTGCGTTATCATTTTGAGTAAAGTGACAGTGTTATGTTACCAGATTTAGTGAAGTGTCAGTACTGCATTTCAAGATATACTAAAGTATCAGTGTTACTAGTTGTGTCATACTTGCTCTGGCAGACGTGTGTAGTGGCTAATATATCATTGTGCTGTCGTGTGTCCTTAGCAGTCTAAAGTACATTCTAACCACTTACACACCTTATATGATTGGTTCTTTGGTTCATAAAAATTGTGTACGAGTTTTTTTCTAGCAGATGTATTGATATATTTAATATACAGTCGTTTAGTTAAAAAGAATATATAGATTAGCACCATTTCGGACTCATGGTTTTATTATCATTAATGTACTTGTATAAAAAACTTATTATCTAAAAACTAAGAAATATTGAGCAGTATTTGAACTTGTCGTTGTATGAAATATAAGATTCATTATAATATATTATTTATTCATTTTTACAAGGTTTATAAGGTCTCGTATAATTCAATCCCCGGATGCAATTGATAGTAAGAAGCTGCTGTTGTCGATGGACATTTGCGTTACCAAAGAGGATCTTTATAGACTTTTTGAGCTCTTTTAAAAAGCCTCATGAAATACTATGTACTATATATCTCGATTTTTCTCGAACATTTTATACTTAAAGATTTAACTTTAGACGTTCTTTAACTTGAATAAAAACATTTAAACATCATCAAAAAAGTAAAAGATTGAAAAATCGAGTTAAATTATCATTTAGAAATACTCAACAAAACCAAACACTTAAACTAAACAATGTACATACGTATGTCCAAAATGTAATAATAAATCAACGTTGAATGCATTTTTATGTTTTGACTTTCTTAACAACTTAGTCTAATTTTCAAGTAATTTAATGCTTGAAAATAGGATATATATTAAGCATTTATGATTATTTTTAAAGTCAAGAATTTCTTATTTAGTAAAAAAATAGCACATGCTTATATGAGACATGGGTTATATTTCAGTCGGTATTTATGAAAATTTGTCCAGATTTAAAAAAATTCGCACAACACGCGGATAAGCAGACAAAAATTATTATTGTCTAATCGTTTCAACTATTCCCAATATATTTATTATTTCCATTCAAAATCCTAAAGGTCGTAATATTCAATAATTGTTTCAATTTCTAACATTTGATTGGTTTACAAATTCATTATGCACGTAACGTCCCTAGGCTAATTACAAACCACGAATTACCTTCAAGATATGAAAAACCATGCAAAAATAACACTTTTACATACGAATTCAGTAATCATTTGACGATAAATACGACATTGCTGTCTCTTTCGAGTTGTTCTTCCAGCTGCGAGGTTGTAAGCCCCCCTTGGCAGCACAACTCGTCCAAGCATACCAACCCGTTGTACGTCTTGACTAGAGGCTGACTATGTTCATCATTATGCAAAGTTATTGGATACTGGAAAAAATATCAATTTTATTATTCTTCACAGAAAATAGTTATACATGATATTTGTGTGGTAAGTTAATTTTTACAAACGTGTAGACGAATGTAAGTCATAGTCACGAGTTTGTAAAAACCGACAATCGCACGTGGTTCATCAACGATTTTCAATACATTTGCGAGAAAACAAAACAATAGGTAATGTTTCATTAACACAAAACATGAATATCAGTTTTTCAATGCCTACCCCGCAAAGGACAGGTCCTTTGCGGGGTAGGCATTCATAATACATACATAACTTCGCGCCAGGGCGTGAAGTTATGTATGTATGAATATCAGTCGGAAAGACACAACAATCTTTGACGGTTCTAAAATAAAACGGTGAAAATTAGAACTACATACGAGTATTTTGTCTATAGTATTAAAATGAGACAAATATATTGATCAAAAGCGCTTCCAAGGAGATTCGATAATTCTGCTTATATATTTTCGTAATGCGAAACTAACCCCTTGGTGGAATTATTATTTTTTTCAACCTACGTACCTACTTTAACGAACGTTCTATTGATTGTGTAGTGCGTAATTTTAAACTTTCAAAACAATGTACACAAGCTTCATAAATGAATTTTTGAGCGAATGTTTTGAAAAACAAATTTAGTTTGATATAGACTCATCATTTTTTATATTTATTGCAGTTAAGCAGAAAGACATATTATTTATTTACATTGATATCCGACACAGTTTCTTTTTTAATCTTCAAATAATAAATAATATGCGTTCCCCACTAAGTTTCTTCAGAAACTTCCGAAGCGGAAGATCATGTAAATCCAAAAGAAAAGCCAAATCAAAACCGTTATCAATACTCACTTTGTACACCCTCCGTATAAGTCCTTCCAATAAACCGAACAGCACCAGCTTCCTCTCGTTGATGGCCAGCTCCTGGGGCTTCATCCGCCTGCAGAGGTCTCTCACAGTGCTCCCGTAAGTCATCCCCGCGTACATCCGGAACAAGTCGCTCACTTTCGGAAGTTGGCGAGCTGATATAAAGAAATGGATAAAATTAAAGCCACTCTCGTATTAGTGCCAAGATTTATTTTATTTTATTTTATTTGGGGGGTTAACAGTCTTACAAACTAAAGTTACAGATATAGCTAAAAAACAGCTATTCATAAATCTCCACAGATGACAAGGAAATATTTTTTTTACAATCATCTTAGAAAAAAAACTAAATAGGAAGTAAGACTAATACTAGCATACCGATTAAACTTCTATTGAACGTCGTCTGTAATATAGTTTAAGAGCCAGCTTAAATCTGACAACACATTCTTTACGGTATCTGAAATTTCGTCCAGTGAGACTTCTATACCCAGTAAACAAGCAATGGGTACTAGCTAAGCCCGGCCGCGGTAGGTTTGGGGTCCCGCAGGTGAGTCAGGTATGAAAATTAAGTAAATTTTTAAAGTATTTTACGGCGTCTGCCGTTTTAATATGTCATAATATACCTCTAGAAAAATTGAAAAATAAATATGGCTGCTGATTTTGAAGGTTGCAACAGTTACAACAGGTCCTGGCAGCCACTTTTCAAAATTCGGAAAAAAAAAATTTTAAGTGTTTTACGGCGTCAGCCATTTTAATATATTATTTATTGAACTATTTTAAGCTAATATTAAAAATGGCTGACATTTTTTCCGGTTGTAACTTACAGCGAACAGGTTTACAGCGAAACATTACCTGTAGTCTATGCTTAGAAAACCTGTGGTACAGTAAGAGTAGTAATTTATGCTCTCTTTCTCTATCTCTTTAGTCCAACATTTTCTCCTTTTATGTTAGGGCTAAGTGGTGGGGATTTAGTTCTTTTTACGAACACAAAGGCACACCAGGCCCAACGGTTTACGGACAAATATATTTTAGTCAGTTGCATGTTGAAAGTATAGAGACATAATACTGTGAATAGTTTTTATTGCATTTATTGATTGTTAATTTATTTTCCATTACTTTTTCAGTATGGTTGATAATTTAAAGTGTGTGATTTGTGCCTCGGAAAAAGACGAAAGAGTGCTTTTATTTGCTGAAGAAACTTTAAAAAAGTGTCAGCGTATTCTAGACTTACGAAAACGAAAATAACGTTGAATTTCAAAAAGCATTCGCTGCTTTCGGTGACATTGGCCTGACTGAGGATACCATACGTGAACTGTTTAATGTTATCCAGAAGTACACTTGCAGTATGTACAATGCTAAAAAATCCATCGATGTTGATGATGGCAGATTTCAGCTGTTCGTTAATTCCTACAAGGCTGTAGATATGAACGAAAATTTTAATAAAATAGTCCGGAGCTTTGATGCAAGTTTGATCCCTCCGTGTAAATCTGAACTGTACCAACAAGTTTTAAGGACGCATTATATTTCCAGCATTTGGAAAAATGCTCATGCGAAAGAGCCCACATCACTGGATCCCCTTGAATATGGCTGGATGGAGATGGAAAACCGTTACGTATTTAAGTGGTTCGAAGGAGACCAACTTCCTTGCTTTGTCAGCGACTTGATTCTAAATCCTGAAGGTAATGACAGCATTGTAACATTTATTGTAACAGCATTTTAATTATCATAAGCTTATTTAAAAAATTGAATTTTATTTTTAGAGAATCTGACTTGGTGGATGAAGATGACTTGTCACTTTCTGGAGACGATTCCGAAGATGAAAATTAATTATAAAATATTTCATGATTATTTCATCGTTATAGATTACTTCCAAAAATAAATATATTCTGATATGAATAATGAATATATCTAATTAATGTTTGATTTTTTTTTTACCTCTTTATAATAATTTTATATTTGTTACAGCCTTATAATGAACCTTTTTTTCTTTATTATGCACATTTAAAGTAGTAGATGTGTTCGTTTAATTGTATATTTATAAAAAAAAAATTACATTGACTAATATAATTTTAATGTTATATAAATTTTACGAATGTGAAAATTACAACTGTGGACATACATATGCACGGACTACAGGTAATGTTTCGCTGTAAACCGGATAGTTACAACCGGAAAAAATGTCAGCCATTTTTAATATTAGCTTAAAATAGTTCAATAAATAATATATTAAAATGGCTGACGCCGTAAAATACTTAATTTTTTTTTTCCGCATTTTGAAAAGTGGCTGCCAGGATGTTGCAATCTTCAAAATCAGCAGCTATATTTATTTTTCAATTTTTCTAGAGGTATATTATGACATATTAAAACGGCAGACGCCGTAAAATACTTTAAAAATTTACTTAATTTTCATACCTGACTCACCTGCGGGACCCCAAACCTACCGCGGCCGGGCTTAGCTAGTTACCCATTGCTTGTTTACTGGGTATAGAAGTCTCACTGGACGAAATTTCAGATACCGTAAAGAATGTGTTGTCAGATTTAAGCTGGCTCTTAAACTAATAGTATATTAAATGAGTAAAATAGTATATAATACTTAGTAACTGTAAATTTATCATCTAAAGAATGCTGAACTCTGTGCCTTAAATGATTTAGCTATACCTTGGCAACTATAGACATTCAGCATCTGATTAGAGTGATTCTCATATTAACTGCATGTCATATGATGATCGCCAGAAACATGAAACCATTTGCGACGGTAAATAAGTTTGCCTGAGTCGGAGTTGCGTGCTCTATAATTTTATTAATTACTAGGACATGCACGCGGCTTCGACCACGCTTGACTTGAAATTCCCGCGGGATTCCCGGGACATTTGATAAAAAAAAGTACGCTATGATTTTAGAGGAAACTGTGTCGGAATGAGCTAATTTTTATGCATTCGAACTAATTCGAAGAACTTCAAATAGTTACCAGAAAAATTCCTGCGGGATTTCCAGGATAAAAAGTTTAAGCGAAAAGTTTATGTTTAAGAATTTGCTGTCGCGATCACCAAAAACCGCATCGAAATCGGACCAGTAGTATTTACGTGAATCCCGAACAAACAGACAAAAAATATAATAACAATATTCATCGTATTCTCCGTCGTTTATATTGTGTATTCCACATGATTTTTTTAATAGCTTCAATGTAGCAGTTTGTGCAGACATGGCATGTTTCATAATATTCAATTTTGTAATATTACAGATAATGATATGATCAGATTGGATTAGTATTTTATCCAATCCAATCTGTCTATGGTTGCATGGCAACAATCGAGTTCTCTTGCTACTAGTTTACGAATTGGGTTTACCACAATACAAACGTAACTTGCTTAATTTGAGGACATACAATATGTGTTGGTCTGCCGATTATATAAAAAGTTTTTTGAACACACGGTACCTACCGTAGTACCTACCGAAAACACGGTAAAAATTCCCGAACAAACCCAAGCGTGTTCGGGAAAGATAATAAAATAAAAACAGTATCTAATAAAACTTATATACGAGCTCTCCATTTATTAAAAAACAAACAAAACCTATATCACTGTCTGCTAGGAAACTCGCTTAGTGTAAATCTATTTATTCACAAGCGAAGTAACAGACTGAAACAATATATAAGAATAGTTGAAAGCCGGGCTCTTTTACTGTTTCTGATTTTCTATCCTTCCTTTTTAGGTATCGGAAGCCTAAAAACATAGTATGGTTAGATATGTATAATACGGCCGGCGTAACTTGGCGTTTGTGAACTTAGGCTCTGTGAACTTTAGCGCATGTAAACTCGTGAAGAAAATACAGTGACCAACTAGTACAAAGCAATGAAAAAATACAGGGATGAAGGGCGACCAATTGTATTCAGTGACGAGTAGTCTGCCCACTCATCACACGAGTGTACATGCTCTAAAGTTCGCAGAGCCTATGTTCACATTTGCCATGTTACGCCGGCCGTATTATAAACTAATTATTGGTTCCGTGAAACGTGCTCGTACAAAATTTAATTAAAGCCCATCCTTTCAGCTGTAAGTTTTGCTTCCTGTAAGCCTTTGAGGCTAAGCACCCACTACGTTTCTTAAGACTCACCCTATCACATATTGATAAAATAGTAGAGCGCGCTAAGCCTTAGCTCTGGTTTACGTCATTTTGTTTTACATTTGAACTCACGTGATCTCGCGCAGAACTCCACGCATTGCTTTTGAAGACCAGCGCAACGTGTCAGCTGTCTTAGTTTCGGCGTCGCACTGTATACCTGGAAACATTTTTGTTGTCATCATTATTCTACTAAGTTCTATAGCACTCGTGCTATTAGGAGTGAAAATAGTATAATATTTTACCGTTAAGGCTATACAGCTATAGAACGCGATACCTGTTGATATCCCACAAACAAAATCGCTTTATCACCAAGATGCCTCAATCGCATGATATGTATAAAATAAGTAAAAAATACAACAAAATTACTCGTGCAGCAAAAGACGTCAGACAAAAATATGCACTTCTCTCCATTTAACGAAAACTCTCTATAAAGACATAAAATACACAGTCCCTTCAGTGTCGTTGTATAGAGTTTAAACTGTATAGTACATATATTTAATAATATATAAAACGTCTGTATATATAACATTTATGTTTTTAATACTAATATGTAAGTATGTATGTATTACGTATATCACCATCAGCATTATAATCTCAATCCTGGGGTTGTCTATAACAGTGTTCCGCTAACTTTTTATGTTCAAGGTACAACTAGGAAACCAAAACGTTTGGAGGCACACCACACATAAAAAATCATTTTTAAGTAATATTAATCAACAGTTATTTGATAATCATTGAAAGAATATTTATTATTATTCAATAAACCTAAAGTTCAATTTGAAGCACACCTAACCTTAATTTTCCGCGGCACACCAATAAATGACCACGGTACAACAGTGTGCCGCGGTACATACTGGACGGAACACTGGTCTAGAAGAAATCGCTTTTTAGCGATAAGGCCGCTCTTTGTGCACAATTAGATATAGTTTTAGTCTGAAGTTTATTTTTTTATTGGCGAACCATAACGAGTCATTTATGTCATTATAAAGTAGAATATATAGCCTAGGTCATCATCTTATATGGGTAAGGAATTCAGAAGGCTGGCCACCATACCTTGCTGGATCACCGTACTGATCCATTGTCCGAAGTCGGCACCAGCGCTTTGGTAATTTGAAGAGATGATTACGCATATAAAGAGCTCTTTAGAGAGACTCAGCCTCAGGACCCTACTGCCCAAGCCTTTCAAACAAGACTAGGTAACTCTTATTGAGACTTGCACCTATACTTAAATTACAGATTACCCTTATTTGATACTTACAGCGCAGTATTGAAAAATGGGAACTAGCGTTACTACTCCATAATAGACCAGGTTCTGCACGCAGGCACGCACCAAACTAATCTCGACGTCCGTGAGCGCCGCTATTTTTGATACGTGGTTGAAGCCGTCTATATATGGCAGGATCTGAAACCATAGATAGATAGATAAATAACACAAAATTGCTCACCAAAATAAACAGACACAATACCCTACTATTTACA
The DNA here is from genome assembly GCA_012273795.1 of Dendrolimus punctatus. Taxonomy (NCBI): domain Eukaryota; kingdom Metazoa; phylum Arthropoda; class Insecta; order Lepidoptera; family Lasiocampidae; genus Dendrolimus; species Dendrolimus punctatus. The sequence continues at coordinate 1,617,894 of CM022532.1, read as the reverse complement.
ACATTTTAGACAAAGGAACAGGCTGCCTTATGGCTTAAAGCTCTTCCTGAAGTCTTATTTATAGGATATTTATATTTTTATATTTTTTCTACGATACAGATTAGGTGATGCACAGTCGCAGTACTAAAGGTCACCTTAAAATCAACTTTTGCTTGCACGAGTACAAGAAACAGTACCGCCAACATTTTACCCAATAAATGTTACGTTTTGTTACTTTTATAAAATATAGAAACGTGAAATTAGAATGTTTTACATATATGAACAATCTTTTTAGACAAGATAGAAAATCAAACAACTTTCATCTAAGTGATTTTAAACGTTATTGTCAAACTGTTAAACATATTTTTTTGTGAAATAATATGTGCTCGCGAAACGTTAAATGAAACACTGGAAACTTTTCATACCGCACTGTACACATTGTAAAAATACTAAGAACAAAAGCAAATTAGAAACTCCCATGTGTAGGCTCCATAAAGTTCACAATAGTTTCGTGGCGCAAAGAGAGTATTACACTCCATCAAAATACCAGTAAACGTTTAAGAGCCTTCAGTAAATTAGTAAAAAAAAATTAGTGAAGCAACTCTTGTACAAGAAACTTATTATAAGACTAAAGATTTTCAAGACGACCGGACCGAAGGAATAAGACGATTGCTATACCAAGTCCTTTCAGTAATGGTTTATAAACATTATTTTATTAAACCTTATTGCCCCTGTTCTCTATGGCATTTTTTGAGGCCCTTGCGGGGAGTGGCGAGTTACCGCCTGCCCATTTTTCCTTGTTCCAAAAACATTGCGACGGGCAGACGCCAGTCCCCATATCTCCAGACCCCTAATACCACTAGCAGTTCACCTCAATAGCGCGGTACTTTTTTGCCCCACGCAAGCCCTACAAAAATCCGGCCATTTTTATGGCCCGTGGTCTTTAAAAACATACAAAATGATGAAGTACAGATATGTTGCTGGAGAGTTTGTTGTGCCGTTTCTTCTATGACAGTTACTAAAATTACTTTGGAAGCGGTGGTAGAGTCATAATTTTCAACAAGAAATCTGTAATTCATTAATGGCCTTACTTATAATCGTTGTTAATTTTTAAGAAACTGCTCAACAACTGATTAACGAAAATATTACCCATAATCTCCTCTTAAGGATAAGAGGAGTTGGTAAAGTAACTCATAAATAACTGTCAAAAATAATAACCATCAAACGGACATCGAGAGATAGTGACTACTAAAAAGCAAAATTGCAAATTTTATTTGAAACGACCACTGATTAGGGGCTTAAGAGTCTCTTATTTAAGAGATGGCTAATCCTTTCTTAACGAGATTATTATAAGGAAGGCCCATTATTGTATAAATACACAATCATTTGTAAAAATAACTATGTCCGTTTTATCCACAAATTAACGTATGTAACGCAACGGTCGAATGATGCATAGTAAATGTTTTACGTCTACCAACAAGACGAAGGAAAAAGGTATGGAAATTCCTGACTTAGCAACACATTGACCGGGGCTTTCCTGCATATATATCATTAAAGAGAATGAATAATATTTCTAACAGCCCGCATGCCTATTTGAAACACAAAACATTCTAAGCGTGCTGTGCACATAGTTCAGATACGACTGAATAAACAAGCCAATTTATTCAGATTTCTAAATTGGTTGAGCACATGAGTTTAGCACGGATAAGAACGTTTTCATTTCTTGCAAGGATTGGCTTGAAGATAGCAGTATTCTTCAATTCCATATTCGCACTTCGATACTTATTTCCTTTTTTATTAATATTATTATAAAAATACAAATGTGATCTTTGTTCTCCCGACTTTTAACCTTCCTTGCATAATATGCCTAATCCATATTTCCACGAAATACGAATGACTTAATAATAGCAGTTAAAAATATAATAATTATAACGGTATTGTTGGAAATTGCTTGGGGTTTACATTAATGATATGGATGCCTGTTTACAGAGCACACTATCTAACTATTTAAATATTATTTATAATGTAGAAAGTACAACTATAATTTCTACTTTACTTTTTAGGCCTAATATATCAATGTTTTTTTTATTTTTTATTGCAGGAGTTCAGCAGACAGGCAGACGGAACACTTGATGGAAAGCGGTTACCATCGCCTATGGACATTTGCAACAACAAAGGTGCTACAAATGCGCTGCTGCTCTCTTAAGGGAGACTGGAACCTGGTCGGCCGCAGGAAATTGTATTCTTTCTCCGTTCCTGCACGGATAAAATGTGTAATTCATTTAACCAGCGCGGAAGTGAGTAGGTATGCGTTATATTGTAACACCTAAATAAAAGGGTAGCAAAATTGTCTTCCGCCCCAGGCGGCTGTCACCCACGCTACGCCGTTGGCATCGCTGATACTACTGGATAAAGGCGTTTTTGTAAGTCGCACTTAGCAACATTTTCCTCATGCGCGTCAACTTGATCAAACGATAAAACTTAAACTTCGCCCTCCGATTGTCCACGACCGGGGGCTTATTAAACTAACAATGAAATTGTATTTGATACGATAACGGCAATTTATCGTTGGCAAGAAGAGTTTGAATAGATTGAGCACTGATAACTCTTTACAACTATTGAAGCAAACATTACCTATTAATTAATTACAAAACAAGAACGACTAATTACTTAACTAAATAATAACAGCTCATAAAGGTCCCACTGCGGGCTCGGGCTTCCTACTATAGAGGAACAGACAGATTCGGTCACAACCTAAATCTTTAATACTAAAGCAGATGATGCCCCAGGATAACGATTGCAAGAATAATCGCCTATACTCGTATAATTGCTGTCGCTTTAAATAGGTGGGCCAAGTTTGTAGGTACATAAATATAGGCCGAGTTTAATTTGCCAGAAACGAATGTAAATATTTGCGTAAATCCAATTCGCTTTCGGACTCAGTGAATTTCCCTTGGTGATTCATCTATGTAATGGACCCAAGCCGACCTAGAACACACTATTAGGTGATTTCTCGACGATAGCCCGGAGCTGTCCCAATGATTGATTCTTCAGTAAATGTTTAGTCGATTTCAATTCTGTATTTCAGGTATCTGATAGTAATCCATACCATTATAATAATAGCTTTTATTTTTATTACATAAAAAAACATAAGTCATAAGTATTTATTTCGTACAATAATATACAATTATATGTACACGTCATATCAGTTATATTTACAATTTTCATTAAAGAAAAAATACATAATGTAATTAAATAATTTTAAAATGTAAAAATTACTCTATTGAGTAAGGCGTCTGCTCGATATTTAATCTCTTCTTAAAAGAACCGAGACTTTCAGGTTCTTTTATATTATATACATCTGTTTGTTTGTTATATTTAAAATAACGGCACAATGGATATTAATTAGCCAGGTGGTAGGTGATTTGCCCGACTAGATGGCTCCAACCCCTGGTCTAGAGTGTGCCGCCATAACAATCTTGAGTTGTGTTCCGGCTTCAGTGGCCAGATTCCAATCTCCCTTAAGAGATCAGCAACGCATTTGTAGCACATTTGGTGTTGCTAACATCCAAGGGCGATGGTACCCTCTTTCCATTAAGTGGGCCATCTGCTTGTCTGCTGAACTCATGCAATGAAATTTAGCTTGGCAAGGAGTTACACTGTATCCTGGGAAAAAACGTAGGATACATTTCGTTTCTAATAACAATTTTGAATTGTGTGAAATAGGGGTGAAAATTTTTATGGGTATATTTTTTCAAATTTTTAATTGCATGCTGGTAATTACATCGACTCCCACATTAGGATTAGGATGTTTTGCAAAACATTTGCATTTGCATCACGTAATTTAAAAAATAAAATTATGTGTGTGTAAGTAAATGCATGAATCGGTATGTTACGGACACCGAGTCTTAAAGAAATTTCTGCGTTGGGGTGCGGTGAGCGAGACCGCATGTAATCCTAGTTATTCAGCAACCGTCCATCAATCTTATCTTGAATTATATAACAACAAACACATGTCCTCTAATAACAAATATGTTAAAATAATAAGGTCGCCTGATAACGAGTACGTCTGTGCACAACAAATAAACAACAACATAAATCAACATATTTGTATATCGTTAGGAATATGTTGAAGTCTTCACGATAAGCTTGTCAATATTGAACATTATTATCGTTTTAACTCATGCATGAAATGGACTTTGGCCAACTAATTGGAGTCAAAGAAATATTTCTCTCGCACTTTTATTCGAGCATAAATCCTTTATCACAGTGAAAATATTTTTATCATAGATTTAGATATCACTAGCTGTGTTCGAAGATTTCTTTGTGCCCAAAAGATATCGAAGTGGCACACACGAAAATTTATTTTAAAATTAATTTTAAGCCGTTAATTTTTAATTCTGGAAGATATTATAAATAATTTTAAAAATATTTTCATATAAATACTATAATTTTAGCGTACTTTTATAAAATTATAAAAATATTTTTAATAACTGTTTAAACAATAAATTAGTACGCTATTTGAGAAACTAAAGTTATCACCGCGGCTGCCCCGCGTAAGTACTTCTACTTTACTTACAGAGAAACCTAAGTAGGTTTTATATAACGCGAGCGAAGCCGCGTGCAAAGCTAGTATATAGAGTATGCCGTTATAACAGACTTGTGTTGTTTCGGCATTAGTGACCAGGTTCGAGTCTCCCTTCAGAGAGCAGCAGCGCATTTGTAGCACCTTTGGTGTTGGAAATGTCCATAAGCATGGTAACTGCTATATATATAATATAGCAGTTGTATAAACTTTCCTTGAAAAATTAACTGGTGGTGGAAAGTCCTTAAAAATCCGTTGCGTGGTTTAGGAGTTACCGGATATACGGACAGACGTGGACGACTTTGTTTTATCTATACATATAATAAAATTGTAGAGGTCGAATTTCTGTACAATTAAAAAATGCTAAAAACCGAGTCAGGATGTAAGAAGTGAAATGGAACTAAATTGTTTTTTGTTTCTCTGTTTGTCTGTCTGTTTGTACCGGCTAATCTCCGAAACGACTAGACCGATTTACATGAAATTTTGTATGGTGATATCTTATATCTCTGGTCAACATATAGGATACTTTTGAACGAAAAATTAAAGAGTTCCCGTGGGATAGTTAAAAAGCTTTAATTACTTAAACAGCTTATAACAGACTAAAAGTAATTTCTCTGCAACGTAACATAATAGATGCGGATATTTTGACAAGATGTGGCGTCGATGAGAGAGTTTTATCTTATATATAAAGCTGATAAGTTTGTTTCTTTGTTTGTTTGCTTGAACGCGCTAATCTCAGGAACTACTGGTCTGATTTAATTAAAAAAATCTGTGTTAAATAGCCAGTTTATCGAGGAAGGTTATAGGCTATAAACCATCACGCTAAGAGCAATAGGAACGGAGCACCAATGAACAATGTTTCTAAATCATGGGTCTTTTTTAACTATTCCACGCGAACGAAGTCGCGGGCAGAAGCTAGTCCTATATAAAGATAGTAAGTTATCACTTACTATCCTCCTTATCCTTGTAGAAAATTTAGGAGGTTTTGAGGTTTTTCAAGATGATAAAAAGTACCTCGGTTAATTTGACTATCAGCTCCTCTATTGTATTCCTATGAAACGGATAGCAACACTTTGAAATTTTATGTGTACTTGTAAATGTAGATATCGTTTAAATTACCATCCACCCAAAACCCAAATATAGCTTAAGATAGTAATGCAGTTTATCTGCAGGTTATCAATAATTCTGTTTTGACGACCTTCTTCTACGCCACGTGTAACGATAATGCATGTATATTTGATAAATGTATGCAGAATGCATTCATACATTTGACACGTCATACGGTACACATGTAAATTTTAACTTCTATTTAAATTCACAATGCACAATGTATATATGGTAAGTATAGGAAAATTGTGATAGTTTAAGATTGCTTCATCGCTCGAAAAAAATAATTTTTCAAGACATCTCGGCCAAGTGCGTGGCAGTCCACTAACTATGAAGGGTTTCTTACAGATAAACGTGTACATGTCTGTCATTTAACTATTATATCTAGTTTAAAGTACTCAATTTAAATCCTACTAATATTATAAACACGAAAGATTGAAGAATCTATGGATGTATGTATGTATTGTACTCTTTCACGCAAAAACTACTAAATGGATTTTGATGAAAATGTACCATAATATAGCTAACAAATCAGATAAACACAAAGGCTATATAATTTATAAAGCTAAAGTAGTACCATTACACTTGACTGTTGATTATAATATTGAATTTAAATAATAATAATTAAACACTAAAAATAAACTAAGTTAATTTAAAATATGTAACAAATTGCTGGCAGAGAGAAGCGTGCCCAGAAGGTTGGTTGCATCGCTATGCTGTAAGGCAATGCTGATTTGTTGCGCAGCCTTCTGATCACAGGCGACATCAGTTTCTTACGAATTTTTTTCAAGAAATCCTTTGTCAATGGACCCCACAAAACTAACGTTTCAACTCTAAACGGCAGAAATATGTAACTCCAAGTTAAATAATAGTAAAACCTAATATATTTTCGTAAAATTCACATTACGATTCATTTTAGTGTAAAGAGTTTTGTAAATGTCCAATTCCTATAAAAGCCATCCGCTGTGTTTGAATTAATTAATAAACATGTTTCTTTAAATATAAAATATTTATATAATGATTTACATTGATTTGTGAATTAATTACTGCAGTATACAAGAAGTGCTTAAACATATAAATAAATATTAGCAATTAACATAAATTAAACCAATAAAAATAATTATGATACTTTACGGTTACTCACTGACTTAAAATTCAAGAAACTAGTTATTATAAAGTAATCGTATTTAAACGAGATAATCTTGTTATTTTCCTTAAGATATATTTGTTGATGGAATACCTATAGTGTTACAAGGTTCCGCAGCCATTTTCTTAACATTCTGTTTTCCCCTTATAAAATTTTCAATTGTATCTGTTTACACAGACATTTTTCTCGAAAAGTACTAGATCTATATTGAAATAAAATTAGGGGTAAACGTAAGAACGCTTTCAAACTAGCGGTTCTTTGCGTTTTAGCTTATTCCGGCAGGTACACTTAAACAGCCTTTTCAGAGTAGCGTTTTATACAAACGTATAATCTCGTTTTACGAAGTGTGTAAGCGCGTCGTGCAAGCGCGAATCGCGAGAGACACCTCCGCGCGTGGCCATTTTTCTACTGATACTCTAAACACTTTCTAACTAGCTTTTCAAAGCGTACACGTCCGTTTCGGCACAGGCTTATTTCGGCGTGTATGCTCGAACCGGTGCGCAATATGGCCGCGTGGGGACGCGACTCTCGCGGGACCGTACAATTTGGCGAGAGCTACACGCGCTTCGAAAAACGAGATTATACGCTCGTATAAAACGCTAGTCTGAAAAGGCTATTATGCACCTTACCTGTACTTTTAAAGCCAAAGGCTTACATTTGTATTCAGTAATTACATACCTATATAGTTGTTTATCATAGGTAATTTTAGACATGCATAACTATCTTGAACAATCATATCGTTATTACCAAATATCCATTTCCGAAATCGTAAATATTGCGTACCCGGACCAATTTGAATATGGAATCTGCCAACATTCAAGCTGATAGAGATTAAAATATATATTCAACTAGCTGTCCCGGCAGACGCCGTCCTACCCGGAAAACCTTCAATTGATATGCCGACAGCAACGTCACGTCCCGGGACGAACTGTGAACCAACTTAGAAATCTTCTCTGGCTCATGCACAACAACTTTGCTAAAGATCATCACATCATCAAATGTATAAGTTTACGATTTTAGAAAGGATATACAGACAAACATTCATTTTTATATATAAGAGAAGGAAATGAGAATTAGTTTAAATAAGATCTGTTACATAGTTTTTGAAATATAGGGTATTGTTGTTTAAATGCTTATTTCACTATTCCATAGAGATTGATCGTTAACTCTGTGGGAACTTTTTTGGTTATGCATAGACCAGTCCACCTTCATTATGCGCACCGCAAAGGAGTGAAATTCATTGCCAGACTCTGTTTTTCCCGAAACCTAAAACCTGGGTGACTTCAAGTCTCGTGTGAATAGGTACATTCTAGGTAAGCGTGGTAGATCTTAGACCATATCTCCGCTCAAATCGAGCGAGATAATGGTCAAACGTAAACCTATACATGACAAAAAAATAGACAACCTGATTTTTAAAAAACATTTCTTTAAAGCATCTTTATTTTTTTTTAAATAAAGAAATTGTTGTATTTGCATACACCTGTGGGGTATTAATCTAATATAAGATACCTACCTACATATCTGTTTTATCGATAAACTTAATATATAAAATATTTAAAAATTCAAATCGTAACCTTCACAATTTAAGAAAGTCCTTCCCTGGTAACAATTTACAACCAAACAAAGTTCAATCCACATTGAATTTACAGCCAGCATAATATCAAAACAACATGAGTCACATCTGTTTTTAAACAGTCTATACGCGATAATATCATTTGCTAGCTATTATTGTTTTCGTTTTATAACCAGTTTTTAATTGATTTAGGTATAAAAACACATTGCTTTAATGGGTATTTTTGTACACATGTTACCAAGCAAACGGTAGTTTTAGAATATTTTATAGTAATTAAATATAATACATATGATAAATGTCCCACTTCTGGGCTCGGGCCTCCCACTATAGGGGAACGGACAATATACCCCGCCACGCTTGTCCAAGGCAGCCTGGCAGGTTTGACACATCGGTTATCTCGATGTGCAGGTTGCATCGCGATGTTTTCCTTCACCGTTATTAGCACGTGGTAATTATAACAATATGCACTTAAGTGGTGCATATCTTCCGGTCAGGATCGAATCTGCGCATTTGAGTTTGGGACGCGTTCGCCATTACGCTACCACGAGTTTTTTTTTAAATAACTAGTATTCAGTAAAAATAGGTATCTATATTTTGTAAACAGATGAAACCAGTATTTTTACATTAAGAATTATATATAATAATACATTTATTGTTATAAAATTAATCACATAGGTATGTATAAAGTAAATATTACAATAAAGAAGATTTTAATTAATCACGTACTACCTTGTAGTTTGAGTAAGATTGTAAGTGAAACTAGAGTTTTCCCCGCGGCTACTCCAGGAAGTGGCTCATTTTACTTACATAACAACTTAATAAGGTTAAGAATATCGGAATGTTCAGGAATTATTGGAAAACCTTGAATTGGCTTGTAGGAGATGTAATGACAGGCAAGAAATATTTAAAGAAATCCCACACCAAGTAGTAATGTTTGTTTAAAAAGTCTCTTTAGAAAATTTTATTGAACAAAGTTTATTTATACTGTAAATGAATATGAGAATGACAAAGACATGACTATAATTTTATTGCAATATTTTATACCATATATATATTGTTAATTTAGTGTTTATGATCAGACGTTGCACGCCTAATAAGGCAAAATGTATTCAAACAACGCATATAGTAACATTTTGTGTACATACATTTTAGCAATAAATTATACATTCATCCATTTTATACTATAACTAGCGACCCGCCCCGGCTTCGCACGGGTGCAATGCTGATACAAAATTAAATACACTACAGAAAAACTATGAACGTTGTATATAAAAACATAGCGGCCCGCTCCGACTTTGCACGGGCATCACTACATAGAAACCTCTAAAATTAGCAATGTTGCCTTAGTATATGATGCATGTATTATACATATAAACCTTCCTCTTGAATCACTCTATCTATTGGAAAAAACCACATCAAAATTCGTTGGGTAGTTTTAAAGATTTAAGCGCACATAGGGATATAGGGACAGAAAAGGCGACTTTGTTTTATACTATGTAGTGATAGTGATAGTGATAGTGATGATGATATTTACTCATTCCTGGACATTAGATATATGGAAAAACATCCTTACTAATGGTGAAAACCGTTTAATTAATTTAATTTGTTGCATGGCTTAGGGGTTAGTGGATATACAGAGAAACGTGAAATGTGACTTGTTTTACGTATATCATGTAAAGATTAAGTCGAGGTAGCGTAATGGCTGGCGCACGCGTCCCAATCTCAAAGGACGCGGGTTCGATCCTAACCCGAACGTATGCACTACTTAGGCAGTTGTACCCATGTGCATATTGTTTCAATTACCACGTGCCAAAAAAGGCGGGGGAAAACATTGTGATGCAACCTGCTCATCAAGATAAAACCATGTGTCAAACCTGCCAAGCCGCCTTGAACAAGCGTGGCAGGTATACTGTCCGTTCCCCTATAATGGGAGGTCCGATCCCAGCAGTGGGACATTTATGGGCTGCTATTATTATTATGTAAAGCTACTGAGCTTAAATCACCGTCTGTTCTGAACAAGGTGTCCAAAAGACCAGACAAGACATTAATTCATAGGATCATCTTTGAAGTGTAAAATCCCGGTTGCATTCGAAGCCGGGGTTGGCTTTCCTACTTTATCTTCTCCACTTCGAGTGGTTTTTGGCATTCTCTTTTAAAACCATTGGTACGCATATCATCCTTCACAACATCAAGCCAGCATTTCTTGGGCCTACACCTTTTACCAGGACCGGGCGGAGACGGCATGGCTAGATATTTGTTCTCTACATAACTGGCCGGATTCCTTAGAACGTGTGTTGTTTGTTTGTGTAATGGGAATACATACCCAGGAAATAAATTCCAAAAAGATCCCGGGTTTTGAGCGTATCGTACGCTGATATTGCAAATGTACTTACATAAGCAACAGTAAATAAATATAAGGTGGGCCGTAAGCTTGTTTGTCAGTAAAAAAAAGACATCGTTTAAGGAAGTGAAGGACATAAAATCAAAATACAAGGCCGTCAAATTCTAGTAACCTCGTAGTTAAGTACAAAAAAATAAACCGTTGTTTAAGCCTCAAATAAACATAGGACCATAAATTGGTCCGACAAGGTCATTGTTATAGCTCATTGCTCAAAGGAGTGGTCCTGTTATGTACCTGCAACTATACGGTCCGAAAGAATTACTATTTGAAGAGCAGTTGATATTTTTGGACGAAACACTTACAAAATTGCCAACTAGCAAATGGAACTCACTCATTTTTTTTATGAGTTGCGTTTTTTTTACATATTATTCTTTTTCTATTATTTATTTATTTTTAATAAATTACACTACAAACAAAAACTTAGAAAATAAATACTGCTATAAACATTTACAAGTAAAAGATGTAGTCCAAATCGCTGTCGGTGGGGAGCGTTCCCAAAATGCTGGCCGCGTTCCCTCGTTGTATGGCAACGCTTATTCGTTGCACTAAATATAGGCCAGCCCTTTGTATTTACTCACTCATTTGTATTTTAATATAAGAAAATGAGTCTCCGCAGCGCATCATGTGGATCCATGTTTTTTTAAAACTTGTGCTAGATCACTTATTTTTAGCCACAATGTCACTAAATATTGCTAATTGTCGTTAGCAATAAGATACTTGACGAATTCATGATCGAGGACAAGTATGATTGTAGTATATGTGAGGGTAGATGCGTATATTATTTGGAATAGAAAGTAGGATAGAAGTTAACAACGGTTGGCTGCCACGGCGACTTAAGGTTACAACGGCACATTGTAATGAAGAATTCTTAGGACAATTAGCGTATCCTACAATGCTCTTAGGAGATTCAGCCAATGACGTTTTCTTTAAGATCTCTAAAGCGTGTGATGGACGCGCGAGCTACGCATACTAATGGCTCGACGACCTTTGCTTTGAATGTTCGTGTACTTAGGGTGACACCCGCGGGAAAAAAAATAGTCCAAACATTAGTATGAGTTGCTCGCACGTCTATCAGGGCTTACTTTATTGGTCCATTGGAGCCGCATGAAGCATGCGAGAGATTTCTGTTTAGTATAGGGCCCGTATGCGGGAATAGTTTACATTAATTTATATGGGGCTTACATATGAAGCGCTGGAGATCCTTCATCGCATGTTTGGCAGTTGTTTGGAAAGAGTGGCATTAATTATACTAGTAGCTTGCACTCTGATCCTAGTAGGAAAGAAAAAATATTAAAATCTGTGACCGGTGCAGTGTGTAACGCTTTTCAGTGCATTGCCATAAATGACATGAACATAGAATTAATTTCTCCAAACATAGCCTGTCTGCCAATAGCCGCCTATAAAGGTCAGAGCAGAGGCGTTTTATTAAAGAATCAAAATATAGTTTAGTTTTATACAAATGCTTGTGTTATTCAGTCATTAACAGAAACAGATGGAGTAAAAGATTATATAACGATTCCTCTTTTCTATAATTATCAAGGAACTAGATTTAAAAACTTAACTTTGCCTATGTAAAAGAGGTATTTTGAAACTCTTAAAAGTATTTAAAGCCGAAGAAGTTCGTAGTCAGTAATAATTTTAGACTTATTTGATCTAAATCAATATTTTTAATTATATTCTTTATCTTATGTAGAAACAAGTAACTATTAAATAAAATATATCTTGGAAAATAGATCTAAAGTTATAGATTATGTAGCAGCTCACTGTCAGCGGGAAGTCATTACTATGCTGATTCGCAACGCGAAATTTGAGCCAGTTTTCTCAACACGGGTAGTAAGTATACAAGAGTCTTTTACAAATGTCTTTACAGAAACTTTTTTCCGATGAACTCCACGGTTCCAATGTTTCATCCACAATTTTAAAAAATAAAGCCGAAAAGAAAAAATGTAAGACGTAACACAGATGCGTTTAAAGCCATCTTGATAGTCTTGCCCATGATAGCATAAACTTTATCTGGCCGTAGAGAGGTCTACGGCCGGCAACCGCAATTGAACAGTTAACTGACAACTGCCAGACGTAATAAAACCAAATACATAATAGATACATACAAAACATAATTTGTCATACTTTCATACATGTATCTATTGTATAACATAAAACAAAAGCTTTTGTTTAGCCATTTAGGGAAGCGGAACAGTTGGAGGTTATAATTAACATAATCCCAATGGTGTTATACTTGATGGACGTAATATTCATTACACCATTAGACAACGAGATTATGCTTACATTTTTACCTGTTAATTTGTCTGTCAAAACACATGTTCAATTTGAACTTAAACGTAAAGATCAAAGTCGTACATCGTGAAATTGTTAAAGTCTTGTTTAAATAAAAAAAGCTTATGTCGAACCTCACGCATATTATCTTAGGTAGGCTTTGTCTCTGTAATATTTATTATGCGACTATTGTGGAAGATTAATAGGTCCAAGAGGGCAAGCTTAAACACTGTAGAGAGAGTCTAGTTACATAATAATTTCGCTAGTCAACACTTTAGTTTATAAGACAAATATTTACAGTTTTACGTATTTCATTCATACAACAACGCTAGCCGTTAAGGCGAAAACACGCTCAACAATTTATCTAATAATGCTCGCCCCATATTGCCAGGATGGTCATTCCGCTATTGATTTCATGTTTTTTTTTTTCGTCAGCAAACATACATTGTATGTTCTCAAAACAATTTTGAGGCCACTCCCAGACACCCAAACCAGAGTGAACAACGAAAAGTTCTTTTACGAACCAATAGGCCCCAGAGGTATTCAATTTTGAACTTTTTCTACAAATCTCTTTACGTCCTACGAGACCCAGATGTTGTTAATCATGTTAAGTAGGTACTTTAACTTCAGTAGCGTCTGTAATGAGTAACGTTCCTTGGAATAATTAATTAAACTTGGCAATGAATTGAATTTACGAAACCGTAATGAGCTAATGTATAATTAAATACGTGTTCTTTTATCAACCTCTCACTGTTTATTATTAACATTTACACGCGTCGTAGAGGTGGAATTAAATAGAAGCGCGTTTCGCGAATACTTGATAATGAGAAAAATACTTATAGCTCATCGTGTTTATTCAATTCAAAAACATTCATATAACATTTTAATTCACAGAAACTTTCATAGCTGTTGTATAATACGAAAAATGTTTTGAATTCTAATGAAATATTTATTCTTGTATATATGTAGTTGGGTACAGGACGGTGTTATTGTTAAAATATTATATTTCCAGTATTTTAATAGTATCCAAATATTAAACACTTATTCTGTCATTATCAATGGCGCCAGTCACCAAAATTCCATATGCAGAAGTAATATATAAAAATAGACCTACGGTGTCTTTTTTTAGAACAAATGACAACGCAGAAAACTCTATCTCATTATCACAACTATTTTTCTTACTTATGCCATCTCTATACAATTAAACATCTACTAAGTGTAATGTCAAAATATTATGTCATTTAAAACACGTTTCATTGCATCAATTTCATTGCTCATAACGTAATGTGTTATTTTGAGTTATGTTGCTAAGGCTCGAATATATGAATACAATCGGAAATGACTTGGCACACATTGAACTTGTTGATTATTTATAACATGACAATATTCGAAATTGTCGGGAGACCATTATAGTATATTTAAACTGTTGCTTGGTGGATTCTCCAATCGGCATTCTAACTCCTTGTTTACGTTACGTCCACTTACAGGGTTTTTAAAGTAATTACTGGACTGTTATAATATTTAGAGCTTAATTGCGACCACACGACACGTATCATACCGGACAAAGGTAAACAATGACAGTATGATTTATGTAAGTATATACGTAAGCTTCGCAGATCACAGCGTTGGTGGTTCCCTCCTAGCAGCGTATAACCGGTTCAGTGATGAGGGAAACAGACAGCGCGAATTTGTAAACACAATATGTGTGGAGCATGGCCTACTTACCTGCTCGGTGTCGTGAAATTTTAGTGAGATTTTAGACAAAACTTGGATATGAAGTGACACAGTGCAATTTTATTTATAAAATCTTTTAAATATAACTAAAATGACCATAATTTTAGGATATTGATTGTTTTTAAGAAATAATCGCGTGGATCAACTGTTTAGTGCAATGTAACATTTTGAACTGTCACCAGCACTCCGTTATTTGGTTGCGCGGTTAAAAAGGTCACTCTGTCACCTGGTGCATATTTGTATGAAGACTATTTTAAAACTTTAAAATGTATCAATACTTTGCACTGGCTAGATTCAGAAACTGTGCTAGCCACATTTCGAAAGCAAAATAATTACTATATGGTTTTTTTTAAAGACATGTATTAGGTATCATATACATTTTAAGGTCTTAAAGATTTTGTATTTACATTTTTTAATTCATTTGATAATTAAAGTCCAATATATAAATAAATGTTACTTACTTACTATACTAACTTACTATAGATTAACTTACTGCCGTCACCAAAGATGCAGTAAACAAAAATCCCATACGCAAAACACAAAGTATATTTCAAATTTATTAGCTTATGGGAAGGAGAAATGATAAACTAGTTTTATGTCGGATTCAAATCCGGCACAACAATATGCCGAGTGCTTGTTTGTTGAAAATACGATTCATAAATTTTGGAAACATTTTTAAAAATCACTATGACATGTATACACTATACAATGTAGTTACGTCGCTATTTATTAAAATATTTTTTTCTTTCCTTTTAATTATAACATATTGTTGCATATCTATTTAGATAATTATTATCCCCCTTTTGTCATTCACAAGCGGCCATGTCACGTCGAGGCGTTTGTATTTATTGAATGAACACTTCCCGACGGACGACGGGACTACTTGGTAACAAGCGTTTATTTTACAACAAATACTATTTTAGGACCACTTAGAAGTAATTCAACTGGATATCTAAACAGTGTTCGAGTTAGATACACGAGATATTCTATATATGATTTCTCGCGCTGGAGTGTAAGTCATGATTGGAAGCCAATCCAGATGGGACGTTGTAGCCTCATTTTTTGAGATTAATATATCTGCTGAATAGACAGTGGATGAAGAAGAGAATCTCCTGACTTACTTACCTAAACTAACACACAGGTCTAAGTAGATACCACACTAGACCCACGCGTGCCATTTTGTCTTTTAGGTGAGAGCAAGATTAATGCATCCAGCAATATATGGAGGCCTGCCTTCAAGCTTGCAACTGCCAGATTTATGGTGCTAACTAAGATATTGTTCCATGACTCTACCTTACTGCGATATGGAGAATACTAATACAAACGCCAATTAAGCCAAGTGAGAATGATGAAATGAACCTAATAACATGAGTTACGAGAATGGATAAGAAAGGAATACATAAGAGGAATCTTGTTGCATCCTCGTGAGAAAATTGAGAGGGTTTATTAGGTTGTAGGTAGGTTTGTTATGAGGTGTGTTAAAATTAATTTGGCAAAACGAATGTTATGATTAAAAATTAGTGAGTATAAAAACAAAGAGATACGCCAAGCAGAATACAGACGAATTGTGTGAAGATACCCGACTAGAGGACTATGGACGGGAAAAATATATTTGGTGTACTCCAACCGTCTGACGAAAGGTTAAAAGAACAAGAAATGAATATCATAAACTTTTATAGTGACAACCTTTGGCAAGAAATAAAGAGCAAGTCGCACTTTATCTAGTGTATAATCAGCGAATACTTTTAATAAAAATAGGTAAATAAAATTATTACGATTCATTATCAAAATGTAGTGGGATGTTTACAAAAAACCGAATGGCTTCTATTTTAGTAAAATGTATTATGACAACATCTCCTAGTTTTAAAAACGATGTAAACAACTAAATTACACTTTAAAATGGACTTTATGCAGGGACAATAAGTCATTTAATCATACGACAAGGTATTGAAATATTTTAAAGGCGAATGTCCGTCAAATCTATGGATTATGCGATATTGATAAATATGAATAAAACATAAACATAACATAATAAAAAAATATAGTATTTTATTAATATTAAAGATTTATGCTAACTTGCTCTGAAACAAGTCAAATCGAGTAGAAAAAAGATTTTCAAACTAGTACTTTTTTGAAGTAGTTAAGTTTGTATATAAAATACTTTTCATGGGTGAATCTCCTGAGCGGATCACTGTCCGCCAAGACTTTTTGTAGTCCTGTATCTTCTTTAGAAGCCAGTCAAGTGCCTTGTTGTGTAACAAACAGTGTTATTGAAGCCTAAAATGAATGATCTAGCAGAAGTTTAAAAGAAAAAACCTTGGTATGGGTAATGATGGACTCATGAGATTCACCCTCTGAATGGTAACCCGATAGATGTTAGATAAGACGATTCATTTCAGTGCTTAAATTTGGATGAATAATATAAACATAAACGTGAAAAATTCAATGACATTGAAATCCATCATGACCTCTGTACTGTGCCTTTCAACCCAATTGACTCAATTCTGGTTTTCTGATTCCTCTAATATCAGCCTAAGATAAATGTACTCTCTGTCATGTTCATTTGTAATTAAATAAAAATAAAATAAATGACCCTGTATTATTGCAAACACAAGTTTTTTATTTATTGCAGGAATTCAGCAGACACGCAGACGGCCCCTTTGATGAAAAGCGGTTACCATCGCCTACGGACATTTGTAACACCCTCTTAAAGGAGACTGGAACCTGGTCACTACTGCCGGAACACCATTCAAGGTTGTTATGGGGACATACTTCAGACCAGGGGTGGTAGCCATCCAGTCGGGCAAATGCCCTAACCACCTGGCTGTGGGTTGTTTTGTCGCCTCTTACGACAGGCCGCCCAGCCGCAGGAAATTGTATTCTTTCTCCGTTCCTGCACGGATAGAAGATTTCCTGTATTTTTATACAGGTAGGTCATTGTCCATTGTTTTTGTCATTTGACAGAATCCTAAAGAAATTTATCGATTCAAAATACACCAACTATATAAGTGGTGTATAAAGTAAGTTTCTTCAGATCAGACTGTGTTTCCTTCTATTAAAATGGATTAGAACAAATCTTATTACCTGATTCAAATGTATTGGTCTCAATTTGCATATTACTGGTTAAGTGGTCCGTTTATGCATTCAGAGCTCACGCCTGTCGTAAACTATAACAAATCTGTCGAAGTAGCAGACTTGATTACACGAACATGTAGCTGTATTATGCAACAGGTTTTTATAAGGATTCCGTAGAAAAACCTTTGAGTTCGTATGTTCGTCCGTCCTCCTTTTTGACTACTGGGGCATAATAATATTTGACAGAAAGGTTTTATTATACACAATTGAATACTTTATTTGTGTACATTGGACCAATAGCTATGAAACGTATAGATAGGTAAGACAGACTTGAGGTTTTTATAAAGGAACCACAAATATTATACATACATTTCGAGGGCTTCATAATATATGCGTATACGCACGCAAAAATGTGATTATTTTGTTGTTTATGAAAAACTACGAATGTTAGAAATTTGAAAGTCTTAGCAGTATGCAAGTGTACTTAAAAAGAAGGGTATTGCAAATATCAGCCTTATACAATCAATTAGTTTTGATTTATTCACAATTTTGTCCCTTGTGTAAAACTGCACTTTTGTCTGTACGCCCATTTGTTATGAAGCCCTCTATATATATACATACACCAACATAACGCAGATATGCATCTAAATAGAAGCATAACTATGTTTCATAAATATATATGTGTACTTATTTCTACTACTATGTGAAACCATTTCAAAACTTATCGGTGCCTCAATGGCCTTGTAAAGGGACTGGCTGCATTGCTCTATTGAAATTATATTTGAATGTTTAATACATATATTATTAGGCATTTTTTGTATTTACCAAAACGTATTAAGAGGGTTTATTCAGTTATTAAACATAGTACCTAATGTTCTTGTTTAATAGGTACCTTAAATAAATAGCATTGCCATATTATGTCACAATAAATAAGTATGGAAAAAGTCTCACACTACCGGCCCCAAATTATTGGGAAATATATTTCGACTTCGGTTCGACTTGAGAAAAAGAATGTATGTTAAGTTTTTAACAGCAAATGTTAAGGGTTTTTTTAGCCAAAAGCTGTACTATCTAAATGACATTTATAGTACCGATAATTTTGACCCAACCACCATAACAATTACTTAATGTTCATGGCCATCTTCGCACTTAAGTTAGCTACAGAGACATTCTCAATGCAAGTTCACTTATTGCGCAGCCATCAGGTACTTTGAAAACGGCAAGTTTGACGCAGCGATCTCTTAGAGGGTTTTCAGCGATACTGTTCACGCTGTCAAAATCAAAATCTCGCAATGAATAACTATATGTGGTTGTTTACAGGTGGTGGTAATCTGCACATATGAACAAGTCTTTGTTTTTTTTTCTCTTCCTCATTCTCCAATCACCAACGCCCGTGTTTTGTCTTTCTATACCTTGGTTTTTTTTCACACCTGACACTGGCAGTAATGGTGGTTCAATAAAGAACGAGTCAGTTGCCAATAAATAAAAAAGTGAAGTGAACTATATGTGTATACAAAAACAGGTCTGTTGTCTAGCAAATTTGGATACTTTGCAGGTTTTTAATTTAACTCGAGCCTTGCTATTTATACGGTAAACTTTAAATTTATTTAATAGAGCAAAATTCCAGTACTTTGTAAATTGGGTATACTAAGAATATGGCAGTAAGCTACGTTTCATACTTTTATGCTGCTAGATAACAAACCTACGTAACGCTAACGTGAGAACATAAATGTCTATCAATAGACAACAATTCCCTCATTACACAATATAAATGACGACTTACGCTCTATATTATACTTATAGTCTTCAGAGATCATAAGTACAATACCACATATGTTAAGTTTTCTTCGTTTATATTAATTTATTGTTTATACACTTGTAGAATATTCATTGAAAAGTCACTGTCAAACTGTCAAGAGTGATATGTTGTCAATGTCACTCTCACGGAGCGTGGTCACTAAGAAAGCAAGAAAGAAGATATATAACCTCTTGCAAGTTGCAAAGAATGGTCGCCAGCGCCCAAGTATTCGACGAACCGCGATCCATTGCTTAATCAAAGTGAAATATAACGTAATCAGTGTTAAAATCAAGAGAGATGATTGTTATTATAAGTTCATATATACTACATGTGAAAAGACTTTTTCCCCAACCTATTTATTATATAATTAGCGGGCCCAGGAGAGGTTGTTCAGCCGTAACAAATAGAATTCAAAACCCGAATGCAGCCTCACCTACCGAGTTCAATTGTGATTCTATACCATACCGGAATCCATTGACCATTATTTGTGCATGCAATAAAATGTGTTGCAGTATATGGAATTTTATTATTGTTTCGCATGTAAGTATATGTAATTTATGTTATTATAATTATGTATTTTATATTTATATTAGTTTATTATTGTTTTTTTTCTTACGATTGAATTAGTTTTTAATTGAGTTAAACCACCATTTTTTTTGGAAATATTAATTGTCTAGGTGTAAGTGATGTTGAACAATAAAGAGTTTTCATTCATTCATTCATTGAGATTACACAAAAAAATTCATCAAAATCGGTCCAACCTTTTAGGAATAGTTGAATGACATAAGTACACACTAACATTAGAATAATATACATGTAAAGTTGTATATTATTCCATTTAATATTAATTGTTAATTAACACAATGCTAAATAGATATGTGAATAAATATGTAATGTAACTATCGTGAGAAAATTATCAAAAGACTGTGCTTACGTCGTTTCCTTTACCGCAAACCGTTAGATGGTAAATCTATAATTATTACAAAATTCTAAATATGCCGTGTCTGTACATTGAAGCTATTAAAAAAACCAACTAGAATAGACTATTTAAACGATAGAGAACACTTCTTGTGTTTGTCGGTGTGTCAGTTTGTTCCGGATTCACGTAAAACTATTGAGCCGACTTTGATGCGATTTTCACTGATCCACTGCTTATTCTTAGACTTAAAACGTGCGCTACTTTTTATTCCGGGAGTCACGCAGCAATTTTTTTCATTGATCCATAGTGTGTAATAAAATATGTTATATTTTAATTCTAATTTTTATTGTCTCAAGTAGGCAAACAGGCGGACGGCCCACTTGATGGTAGGTGGTTACTGTCGCCTATGGACGTCTGCAACACTAGGGGCGTTACCAACGCGTTGCCGGCCTCTAAGAAATTGAATAAATTAATCCCGGAAATCGCTAGGTAATTTTCCCGAAAGTGTAAAAAAATTGTTTATTCCGACACAGTTTTCACTAAAACGATTGCTTCCATTCTTATCTAATCCTGCGATACTTTGTGTCTCGGGAATTTCACGTCAAGGATGGACGAAGTCGCGGGCAAAACCTACTTGATAATATTAGCATTTTGTCGTAATTTTTAAATATTGGTGGCAACAGACCTTGGTATTAAGCGCCAGCCGGGCGCCGCGGATTGCTCAACAAACACATTACTAACGTTAATAAACAGCGATCGCCATTTAAATCTTTTCAATTAATTCTATCCATCGGCGATAAATATGGCAGCTTGGCCAGTTCAACTCACGACTAAATGCTAAACTAAATATTTGTATGCATATCTAATAGCTTTGTCTGCGCAAATGGCAGAGCTACTAGTAAGTTTATCGTAGTATTAACAGTGCATCGATACTTGTAGCAGACATACAAGCGACCATAAAATGTATGAATAGATTGATCAAAGTCGATGAAACGAAATGTTTTGTAAGGTGTCAAGACCAGACACCACCTTGTTAAGGGTAACATAAAATGGACTAATCTGGGGACAATCCCAGACACCCAGTAAACAACGGAAAAAATACGTTTCGGTAATTTACCATACCAGGAATCAAACCCGGAGCCTCTGTGTTGCAGTGAGGTAAGCCAGTAAAGGCTTAGCCCGCTCAACAACAGAGGCCGTCATTAATATAACACACAAACTGCGCCCCGTGGTCTCACCGCGTGTTGATGGAAAATCGTTATATTTTGGATAATTCACACTAAGAATAAGACATACACTATAACTTTAAAAATTATAGTGTATGTCTTATTCTGATGTGTAAGCTATATTATTCTAAAGTTTCGTCAAAACCCATTCAGTAGTTCTTGCGCGCAAGTGTAATAAACATACATTGTTACAAACTTTCGCGTTTATATATTTATAGGATAGGATATAGGATTGTAACAGCGTGCTCCTGTAACATATTAAACTTAGGCTTCAGCTCATAATATAGTCTGTTGAACAGAAGTAGAGTTTACTTTGTTTATAGTTTATTTTAATTTTGTTTTCCATTCCCAATAATGTTTCGGTCTTGATTATGCATTATTTTTTGTCTTTATAGTAGTTGGGTATTTGAATTACCTATTTATTTTTTAATTTGTATAGAAATGAGATATAAAATAAAACGAACATAATTGTTATTAAAACAAGGTTGTACAAGTGAGCCGGGGACGTAGCTCCTCCAGTAATGGATGAGGCCATTGGGCTACTGCCTGGCAGGCTCGGCGGAGGGTCCTCTGCGGTGCAGTGCGATATGCCGGCAAAGGTTTAGCCCGCTCAACCGCAGAGGCCATCGTTCGTGATGTTTTATAATTTTAAATATTTTTTTGTTTGAACCTTAACGATACTACTATAGGTTTTTTAAACGAAGACCTATCAAATACCTTAGGTATTTTATTACGAACATAAATTTAAAAGAATCATTATATAATTACCGCGACTTCGTCTGTGTGATTTTTTCGCCGAAACCTAATTTTAAAAGTAGCCTAAGTTACTCTTTGAAACAGCTATATGCCAGTCAAAGTCCCGACGAATTGAGTCCAGCCATTTACAGAGATTAGCCGGAACAAACAGACGGACAAAAAATTAAAATTTGTTTTTTGGTGTGAAGTGTGACCAGTCCCTCTGGTCATGGGAAGCATCAAAGATTTTGTTGAAATATCCTTTGAAGAAATTTTACCGATCTCGAGATACTCAAGGATTTAATGTTTCAAATCCATGCGGTACAAATATATATCCTCTTCCTAAGGTTCCACTATATTTGTGCCACTTGAAGGCTTTAGCAGATGACATCGTTGGCATCCTCAAACCCAGGTGTCGGAATTTGTAAATGTTGTCACACGCTGCCTCTCAAACAACTGACCTTTCATCTTCCAAGAAATAAGTGATTTGTTTTCAAATATAAAAGATAAAACAATAATTTATGTCATGAAGCCTAATTTTAAAGATAATTTTGAGATAAAATCTTATTTTATCTTAACGGAGATAAAACAATAACAATAAAATGTAAACGATCTCTTCGACCAATTAATTTCCCGGAATCCAACAAGTTTCTGCTACATAAGTGCCAAAAAACATAAAAAATATTGACAAGAAATATTTAATGGTTACACTATGCAAGATTACCCCTCTAAAAAAAGTTAATAAACATGTTTACGTTTTCTTTGGTGCGTAGTTACGAATACTTTTTCCGCCTAAAACTTAAATTAAACGTGGTTTTTAAGTCGGGGGTTCGTTAAACTATATTTAGATTTGAAACCCTTATTACATTACTATTACTTCAGAAATAAACTTTACCCGTGCAAAAACGGAGAAGGAATACAATTTTCTGCAGCCAGGCGACGTATCGTAAGAGGCGATAAAATAACCCACGGCCAGGTGGTATGGTATTTACCCGCCTGGATGGCTACCACCCTTGGTGTAAAATATATCGCTATAACAATTGAGTATGGTCAAGTAAGAGAGTAGCAGCACCTTTTGTCAAATTTCCATAGGCGATGGTAACTGCTTTCCAACTGATGGGCCGCTTGGCTGCGCCCTGAACTCATACCATAAAAAAAACTATTATAATTTTAGGAACTTTCTTTAAATTAGAGCGAAGTCAGAGTGGTATCATGAAAATAGGAATATCAAGCTAGGCTAAGTCCACCTCTATACTGGATTCCTAAATCAGTGAAGTGTAGCATGCGTTTTAATAAATGCCCAAATATTCGTTTAGGACTATACCTAAAATTCGCGCATGTGCCTCTGGCTTTTGAAGTATGAAGTGGTAAATTCTACAAAAACCCAGTGATGGGGTTCAATAAATGCCTTCATAAAAACTGCGATTTAATAAAATTAATTCAATATTTTTGAGATATGGGGCATTTATATTAATTTCTTTTAATGGTTTCAAAAACAAATGAAAAATCTAAACCAGATGGCTCCTACGTATAATGAGTCAACTAACAATTTTACGTACTTTAACTTTTTGATTGTTTTGGTCATTAGAAGGCCTTAATTAACCAGAAAACTTAGTCAGTAAGATAATTTAGCGCAATTTGAGACTTATAAAGAATATTCTTCAGTACAACTTAGTCTGAGCAAATAAAATTTAAATGTGAGTTTGACTTGCAACCTACGACTTGGAATAAAGTCTCAGAACGCTATAATATTCAAAATAGTGGAACAATAAAACTAGGACGTCTGCTAAAGCGACTGAATAATATAAATCGAATAATTTTATCATCAACGCCAAACGCAGAGTCAATTTTAAATTCCGAAAGTGGGTTAGCGCGATAAATTATGACAAGCTCGCACACGCACATACATACAAATCTGGCGACGCAGTCTATTCAGCACGTTTTGAATGGTAAAACAAACATTAAATACGATACTCTAGTTTTAAATACATTTAATACATGGATCATACCATTTCGCATACATGCCTACATATAAAATTTTGTTGACAAATACAAACTAATAATTATATACCTATTTCGTTTTTCCCGCGTTCACGGCAGCAACCAGGAAAGTGGGAAGAGAAAAGGACAGCACGAGTATCAAGAGATTAAATGATTGCGTTTACATACTCGCGCTGTCTACTTCCCTCGCCGCTTTCCTACACGCTGTTATGGAAGTGAGCGTAATGTAAATGAGGAATTACTAAATCTGGAAGGTAGAAATGGGACTCATTTACCAATCATGATAATAGGTCTTTACCTATGTAATTGGAGATTCTATAACCAGCGTTTTCAGATTTAATTATCTTTGGATTGGCGCGTAACTCAAAATTCAAATAAATCTTATTTGACAGATATGTTATTTTACTTTCAAATTCAGTCATTTGTTTTTAGATAGTTTTTTTGTTTTTGTGAGATTGTGGTAGTTTTTGGCGCCATGGATAAACTGAAAATAAGTACAATTTTCGAATATGAGTTCCTACGTGGAAATACCGCTGCGCAAACAACACGAAACATTAACGACGTGTACGGGCCTAATACTGCTTGCATCAATACGGTCCATTATTGGTTCAATCGCTTTAAATCCGAAAATTTTGAGTTCAAGAACGAACCTCGCGGTCGGCCGGTAACCATTGTCGACAAAGACGAATTGAAGGCGATAGTGGAAGTGGATCCAACTCAATCTACGGCTGAGCTTGCTGCGGGCCATGGAGTTAGTGTCAAAATAACATTGAGGCACTTGCGTCAAATCGGAAAGATAAAAAAGTCAGATAAGTGGGTGCCACACGAACTAAGCAACCTACAGCGAGATTTACGCGTCGACGCATGCATAGCACTACTGAATTGGCATAGAAACGAGGGAATTCTTAATCGAATTGTTACCTGCGTTGAAAAGTAGATCCTGTACGACAACCGTATGCGTTCGTCTCAGTGGGTGGACCCTGGTACAACACCAAATCAGTGTGTTAAAAAAAAGATTACTCATAGGAAGATGATGGTGACTGTCTGGTGGACCAGTGCCGGACTTTTACATCACAGCTTCTTACTGAATGGCACAACGGTGACGACAGATGTCTATTGCCAATAATTGTAAACAATGATTGAGAAGCTCGCAATTCAACAACCAAGACTAGTCAATCGCTTTTCCCCATTGCTTCTCCACGACAACGCGCGAGCTCATACTTCACGACAGATCATCGCAAAGCTACAAGAGTTACAGCTGGAAGCTCTCCGTCACCCACCGTATTCACCGGACCTTACCCCAACAGATTCATACTTTTTTCAAAATTTAGACATTTTTAAGTGGGAAAAAAATCTATACCCGAGAGGCAGTACAAAACGCTTTCGCTGACTTCATCGCTTCCCGTCCGGCAGACTTCTACACTAAAGGGATAAACAAACTGTCATCAAAATGGCAAAATTGTGTAGATAATTTGGGCCAGTACTTTGATTAGCTGAAATAAAAAAATACCAAAATTTTTATATTTTAAAATTATCATAAAAATCTCCAATTTCATAGGTAAAGACCTAATATTTTTTGTGCTGGCAACCAGCATCGAACATGCTTTGTAGTTATTGTAGCTCAGAGACTACGAGGCGTGTGCATTAAAAAAAGAGATCAATGTTTGGCAAACAAAATGCAAGCATTTTTTCTAGGTTCGTGCATCATAAAGAACACAAAAACAGGTGTCTACGCCTTAATAGAGACAACAAAAAGAGTGTCAATAGACACATTTTTAGTGCAAATATTTTTAGATAATATAGGTTAATGTAAATTACTAATGATTTTAATGTTAATATGGTAGATTAAAAGATATCACACGCAAAAGTGTGTAGTATATATAGTTAAGATTATGACACATTGACTGGATAAAGAGAATCATCATTGTGAAACCTGGGGACCTCGATATTAACGATGCATGATCAGCGTGCAGTCCAGTCCAGCACTGGGTCGCTTTTGGTCTAATAATACCAGAATATAATGGTGCTCATTAACTTTTTTTATGACATATATTATTTATGTCTGTTTCAAATGCAGAAACGTGGAGTAACCGCTTCCGCAAAAAGAATTATAATACTTTGTTTACATCAAATAATAAAATGGTTGGTTCTGACTGTATGGTACACGGCAACAGTCTAAATTTATTCGACAATACAACACTATCATACAAATTATATTATCGTACCATCTTGGACTATCAAGCGACCAAATTAAGAGGCTGTTTCGCCAAAATAATAAATAAAATAAGGCCGAAATAGTAAAGATGTCTTGATTTAAATGTAATTATTTGAATCTTGAATCTAAATGAGTCAATTGGCCAATTTTTATAGATATTAAGCATATATAAAGCCGTTATAAGAATAGCTAAAATGTTGTCATACAATAACACAGATGAAGCAATAGAAAACTTTCTAAAATAAACGTACGTATGTAAATGTTTGTTTTCTCGAAAGACTTTTTCTGAATGTATTTTTATAATATAAAATACAGAACTTAATTAATTTAAAATCTATATAATAATACGTGAAGCAAAAACACAGCAAAAACTTTGTATTCCTTTTTACGTAAATTGCGCGGACGGAGGAGATTTAACTTTCCCACACTTATACTTTATATAGAGGAGTGCCGAATGCTAATATTAAAAAAAATATGCATAATAAATGTATTTTATTTAATCAATAAAAAAAACATTACACACTACTGTATATTTGACACACACATGCATATAAACACTTTTGTTTATTGATAAAGTCAAATTAACAGAACATAACATTAACATTTACGTAAAGAGAGGTACAAAGTTTTGCCTTCACGTATTAATACATAGATTTTATATATGTCACACGTTCTACATTTATATAACAGTACTAGCTGACCCGTCAAACGTTGTTTTTCCATATAAACGATAACTTCTGCCCGCGCCTTTGCCCGCGTGGTGCGGTTGTTTAACTATCCCACGGGAACTCTTTAATTTTTCGGGATCAAAAGTATCCTATATGTTGACCAGGGATATAAGCTACCACCATACAAAATTTCATGTAAATTGGTCCAGTCGTTTCGGAGATTAGCCGGTACAAACAGACAAACAGAGAAACAAATTTAAAAAAAAACCAAAATTAGTTCTATTTCATTTCTTACATCCCCCTGACTCGGTTTTTAGCATTTTTTTTCATTGGACAGAAATTTGACCTCTACAATTTTGTTATATGTATAGATTAGGAAGAAGATATGGAATAGGAGGGATAGGATGGGAGAGAGATTGAACAGGAGGAATGGGAGGATGGGATAGGAGAATGGAATAAGGGAAGGGGGCAGTGGGACATCGGAAGTCGTACTCATAAAACAAAACACGGCTAACTCAAGACCCACCGATACATACCGATATTTTAGGAGTGTGTGATATCTCACAAGATTGAGCTTGAAAATTGAAAATTGCACATTCTAGGAAAGTTGACACTGGCTAGATATACAGATCGTGCCGAGCCTAATTTAGAAGGAGTAAGAAGATATTTATTTATGAAAAATCGAAGGAAGTTTCCGAGATTGAACTCGCTTTAAAACCATATAGTAATAATAAACACGTCCGTAGTTTATGATCGTTGACGAGAATAGCGTATTGTTTTCGCATAAGTCTCTCACAATTTTACTGTTCTTCTATATATTTTTATAGCTTTAGGTATAATTTAATGGGAGGCTGTAAATATATACATTTTTTAAGGCTAGCGGTTGCGCAGTGTGTGAAATTCGACGATAATTAATTTAAATTATAAGTTTAAACATTATCAAGGTTCGTTGAAATTTTGTTGCGATTCATTTTGTCACTTATCAGTTGAAGATTTTCCACTTGTCCGTTGCGATTCGTTTTTCCACTTGTCCGTTGCGATTCATTTTCCCACTTATCCATTTTTAAAAATAAAAGAAATATAATCACAATCAAATACTATTAAAAATAAAAATAAATAAACTACTATATATATGTAATTAGATAAAGATGATATTATAAATTAGATACATAAGAGTATACATTCGAATAATAGATACATTCATTTAATGCAACAATTTTATTTAATAGACTATAGATTTACCTTGTCTTATTAATAAGGGGAGGGAGTTCCACAGTCGAGCAGCCTGTACGGCTAAACAAATTCCTACGAAGAAAGAAGTGTATGTAGGTATTATTAACAAAAAATTCATTTGAGCGCAAATTACAGGAACGAGATCTCAAGTTATGCGCGTACATACATTGTACGTAGTGTTGCACACAGCAATAGGCTCTGGTGTCTATAATGAAATCTTCATCAAAAAATTCTTCTATGTATTTGAGTGTGATAATAAAAAAACTTGACTGTTTGTTTACACGGCCGGCCTTGAGCATCTAGGCGCCCCGGGCCAATCACGTTTTTGGCGCCCTTTTATATGTTACTAATATTAGGAAGGTGAAAGTTTGTGAGGATATATTGTTACAGTTATTTAATAGCATAGTTGTTCGTGTCTTGTTTCTTTTTAAAGTTCATAATTAATTTTGTTAAGTACCCTCTTATTTCTAAACGATACAATCGGCCATTTCCTTAATTGAATAATAATGTTATAGTTTTATTTTTTCGGTGATTAGTACCTGTTTTGTATAGACTAATAGTTCTCTATGATTTCACATAATTGTGTACAGATTGTAATTCAAAATCTCTCAATTGTATATAGACGGTGTTCAGTATATTTTGTTTTCATGTTGACAGACGCGATAGATTTATACTGTGTTGTTCGGTTTATGTTATTATATGAAAAATTTAAGTATAATATTTCCAATAAACTTTCCAAACAATAATAAATTAAATTCTTTTCATTCATAAACCTTTAATTATCAATACCTTCAATCCGCAATCGGTTGTTCCAAATTGCTAAATTTCATATACTGTAAAATTGTTGGAGGGATGGCGAGGTTTCTAAAAATTATTTTCGAGTGTGAAAAGTCAGTGGATAACGTATATGTAACCCGTAAGGTTCTCTGATTATAAGTGTTGTGACCAGTTGTTCTTTTATTGCCATAAACCCTTCCGAGTTGTTGCAAGTATTACATCACGGATATATGGCTTATCACGCTCCGGGCTAAAAATACTCAATGGATTTTAATAAAACTTTACAGTAATATAGCTGACACATCAGAAATTAAGATGGCTGACTCACGCGGCGCTCTGTAAGGCCTCAGCGTCCCGGGCCGCCCGCCCCTAATGCTGGCAATAATTGTTTATAATCTACCTCAAGTTTATTAAGATCTGTTAAATCATCAAATTAAAATAAACGGAAACAATTTATGTAATAACCATTAAATAAATATCTCTATGAATACCATATTTTAAGTCTAAAGTATACAATTACGGTAAACAAGCGTTAATTAAACAACAGTCCATTATTACCGTCAGTTACGACCAACAAAACTTAACAGCGCTAACTATCTAAACGATTTCATTTATTATGATAGTAGTATGTATACGATTATGCTGCGCATTTGTGTGGTGTTGATTAACACGTTTATTGAATTATAACAATGATATGCTTCTTAATTTGGTCGCGTAACATGCGCCTGCGCGTGATGACCTCGATATGGTTACAGGGCCATTAATTTGAAGAGATTACCACCTCATACCGTAGTGTAGAGTGGAAATAGTAAGACAAGTCAGGTCCAATATACTATTTTGAGTTTGAGTTATTTGCCGGGAAGCCGCCGGCTCTTATCATGGAGAATGATTATACCAGCGTCGTTTACTGATATAATGAAGTTTAAGAGTAATATACTATGGGTATTTGATATAAGAACGAAATGTCATAAGTTTTGAATTGAAGCCATGGCATATGTCAAAACGCTATAAATCTATTGTTGGTAGTATATGAATTGCATTCTACTTCGTAAAAGTAAGAAATATTAGAATCTTTGTAAAGAAAACCAATATACCTAACCTATTATATATATTATATACTATAACAAGTCCAAATTGAAATTGAATATTTTTTTAAAATTCAGTATATTTATTTTCTACTTTAAAATGTCGGCACGCAACATCTCTAATCGTTCTTCAAAATAAATAAAATAGAATAAAATAGGTAATAAACGACATAATATATGTACTTCAGAATATATACATTATACAATAATACTATGATGCACGTTACACAAATGTTTTAATTAATATAGGGCCTATAGGGGAAAATATACCATTGTTAGCAAATGATTGGCATCCTATTAATTTATTCATGATAATCGTTGTATCGCTACAAAAAAATGTTCTTAATGTTTTCAATTAATTATAGGTTATCAAGCATTGTACCGGAGTGTGGTTGTGGTGTAAATATTGTACAAAAATTATATAGTTTACCCTATTCCTGTTTACCTACTGATTTACATATACTGTGATAGCGCCAGTATGTCCAAGTGTTATTTCGGGTTCTAACAATGAAGACCAGTTGCAGAATGATATTATTATATCTAGTTTAAACTCTTTGGTTAATATCTTCCTCAGCCCACGTATTATTTAATCTTGTGTTTATTTCTTTAGTACAGTTTTAAGTAACTTTTACTATTATGAGATTCACAGCTTGTTTTAATTTTGTGCTAAAGTAAATTTTATGAGATATATGTTGCTCTTTTTGTCTTTATACATCTACACTAATATATGAAAGTAACCTTTGTTTGTCTGTCACATTTTCACGACTACATGGCTGAAAAGATATTAATAAGATTTAGCAAGCTTAAATAATATATCATGGTGAAGGCCAAGGCTATCTTTTCTCTAAAAAATAATCTTTGAAGGGCGTGAAATAGGGCATGAAAATTAGCAAATAACAATTCTTTAATGAAATTGCATACATATTTCAGCGTTACTCGTACAATTGAGTCTTTACTACATTCGATAAGTTAAAAATTTATCCAGATAAAGTTGCAGGTAATACGCAGTTTTACATAAGCATACGCAGACTTAGAGTAAATTCTTCTTTTTCTTAAACTTGTGTGTGGCTTCTTTATGGTTTTTAAAGAATTCTTAAAACTTATACAATATCAAGAAGACTACTAATTTCCAAATAGCAGGTGTTAAAGAATGGTCAGGCAATAAGCATCTCAAATAAACGTGCATGTTTGTATGAAGGTTGATGAAAGTAGATGAAGAGAAAGTTGTTTGTCAGGATCGTAGCAAGTGGAGATCCATCGTTTCTGTCTACCCATTGGAAACAATTTATTGTAATAATATGTATGAATAATTGAATAAAATTAAATCCCCCTCTTAAATATAAGATGTCTAATGTTTATATTATCATGTCTTGTTTATAAACTCACAAATGAATCATCGAAATAAAAGTAAATGGTTTTCAACGAAAACAAAAAGTTAGTAACATTAGATCGAAGAAAGTCTCATATATTTAAATTAATTTAAGTTTAATTGCGACAACGGTTTTTCATATAAAAGTTATTTTAATTGCGGGTATCTTTTTAGCAATTTTATCCAATATTGGATATCTCTCACAAGTCGTTCATAATCTTCAGAAATATCGTGTTAAAGGAACGTTTTGATTTCCTACATCTTTCTCATTCCTGTTATTTAAGCTCTAGTAATAATCTCTCCTTAATGACACCTGTACACACTTCGTCCTCCGTTGATAACTCTTTCACGGTACAAGCTGTCCGTTTGTGGAACTCACTGCCACTCAACATCCGACAAGCTAAATCCTCGTTGTTTCTAAACTGATGGTTACTAAATATCTTTTGTCCTCGCAAGGCTAAAACATGCTGCTGATTATATATATAGTTATGATATATCCTATTTTTGGATAGTATATAAAGTATATTAATATTTATTTTTTAGCTATTCTTGGAATGTTTCATATTATCTATTATCTTCACAGCCACTGTTGTCTTAATATTTTCCTTAGTTTATGGACTTGCCTGGAAGAGATCGCTTTGAGCGATAAGGCCGCCCTTTGTTCAACATTTAGTTTTATGAACGTAGTTTTGATTTTTGGTGAACAATAAAGGGTTTTCATTAATTCATCCATCGTGTTTGCCATTGTGAAACGTATTAAGAATACTGTATTTTCATGTTTTATTAGTCAACTTGTATCTGTCCGCAGAACAAGAATTAGAAGTGAGGATATGCGTAAGAGGAACGAAATAACCGACATTGCTCGCAAAGTTAGCAACTTGACGTGGCAGTGGGCCGGTAACATCAATCGCAGGACCGATGGCCGATGGAGCCTGGAGTCCTGGAGTGGAATCCGCGTATTGGTAAACGTCGGACACCCTTCAGCCCGATGGAATCCAAGCACAAGTTCGATCATGCATGGAGTACTGTGTTCACCTTAGAGACGGTTCAGTAAATACCAATTGGACGCATTGGAGTCGACTGATAGCCAGGAGGCCAATCGGCGATGATACTCTTTTTGATGCGCGGCTACAAAAAAACCTTGAGCATGGCCGCAGGGTAGCACAGGTCTGTCCGTTTTCTATCGGATACACTTTGGAGTGTGCTGTGAAACTTCACGACTTGGTTCTCCCATCCCATTTTTATGGAAATCTATGGACAAACCATATAGCTGTCATACAAACAACTTCATACAAACCAGATAGCTGTGAAACGCGAACCTATGCCACGATAAAAACAAAAAGGTCGCCGGTAGGCGCTAGGCGTTGGAGGCGTTGGTCCGGAATGCGTGGCACGACTTCGGGCGGCCTGCGTCCTGTGGACTGTCATTTTCTGACGACAATATCTAGCCGCGAAATTTTGTTCGCGTTTCCATAACACTGAGGAATTTGTTAAGTAAACTGCAACGGCGGTATTAAAAAACGCGACCATAATGCCATCATTTTCGCTATTTTGGTCTACACTACGGAAAAGACGGCATGTGTTGGGATATAAAGTATCCTAAGTATTGACCCGGGATATAAGCTAGTTCTCCGTAGTTTCATTTGAATCCATTTAGTAGTTTTCACGTGGTGCTTTAATACACATATATGCAATATAATCTACAAATTGTATTTGCAGTATTCTTGTGGTTAGAATTATAACCTATTTTTCACATCTGTTACTTATTTTATTTTATTGTATATTTGTATTATGGGTTTAACAATGACGATATGGTTAACTTATATCATATAATACATCTCAGTATATAGAAGTCTAGTGCAGGTCGTCGCTCCACCTAGTCGGGGGCGGCCCAAACAGGTCAGTGCGCACGCGTCGCTGTCGCGGAATTTCATATTTCTGTATATGAAATAGTATAGAAAGTGGTATTCCAAAATTAATACTCTGAAGTAAAATGCGATAGCGGATGCACGCGCGGCGAGCGTATCCCGTTGAGATGCGCTTTATGCCCGGTTCCTACATCTTACTGAACATTCATTTCCGCAATGCAATTTCAAAACCAAGCAACTGCATTATTTTTTAATCAACTTACATAAGGATCTCAATTCGACTGTATGTTTGTCACGCGATTTATTCGTCAATTATAGATTGATTTTCATTTGTTTTCTTTATTAGAAAGAGGATGCTCTTGAAGTGGTCCCACTGTCACAGAGTCAGGATCTGATGAGTGGATCCCAGGGAAATCGAGTGCAACAATTGCAGAAGAACGCCAAGCGTCTACATTTTTGGAACAGCAAAACTTGGATACACGTGCCAGGAGTACAATTTCTACAGGCACTTATAATATTATTTTGAAAGCTATTGAAGCTACTAAAAAAAAGTGGAGAATGATTTCTTTGAACAAAAATAAAATCAATTTTAACAAAAAAGTTAATATTTTTTACATTATCTTGAAGTCGGTGCCATATCTTGATATATAAAAATGCATGTTTGTTTGTAGAATATAGAATCCTTATAGAATCGTAAACATTTGATCATGTGATGATCTTTAGCAAAGTTGTTATGCATGAACCAAAGAAGGTTTCTGAGTTGGTTAACTATTGGACCCGTTAGGTGACGCTGCTGTCGGCATCTCGATTGAAGCTTTTCCGGGCAGGACGACGTCTGCCGGGACAGCTAGTAATATATAAAATCAATAATAAAATTGCAAAATACTCTCCAAATTTTGCAGAAAATATTAGTCTAGTGCTTTTTAGTTTTTTTATAAAAACAAAATTAATTAATATTTGGGTATTCATTGTCTTTGCTAGGCTTTTGCCGGTGTCATGGTAACACAAACAAAGTTTCACTGGCACCAATATTCTTCTTATTTTCTTAGTTTCTTTATATATTCAATGTACTCTTTGGCTGGCACGTGCTAATTTATTGCCATGGATGCTACGTATTTTTTCGTGACGCGTGCCACAACAAATAGTTCACTGACATTAAAGTTGGTTATGTAACAATTATGCAATAACTATTATCGAGATGTTTATTTTGGCGTACAATAAAGCTTTAAAACTTTAAAATATCGCAGCAGATGGGCTGCTCATGTCGAAATTTCTCAAAAATAAAACCGGTTAGTACACACTGCTTCGTTGCTAACCGTTCGATTTGTTTTTCTCTTGTTAGCAGTTCTGTTGCGATGCGAGGTCTTTCAAAATAAACTTTGCTATTGGAGCTACTAAACCTACGGGTTTGGTCCCTGTGCCCGCGACTTCTTCTGCGTGGATTTTTTTGGGGAGCTATATAAAAGTAGCCATGTTTATTATTCCGACTTGATTATATAGTCGCGAAAACTTAAGAAAATGATGAGATTATCTGTACTTTTATATGTAGATAATAATATTAGAATTTATTGTAGCACGTGTCTGCATCCCTATTATATGCATGAAGGTGGCGCAAAAAACCGACTTTTTTGAGTCTCGAGTGATTTTTTTTTAGTTTTGATGCTTTAAGAACTACCTCCAAAGGACAGCTCAATAAAATGTTAAGAGGTCGCTCAAAATTCTAAGATTACAAAAATCGCCAAAACCTGAAAAACTTACTCATTTTTTTCCTTACGGTATAATTTTATAGACCTAAAATAATACGCTTCTGAAAGTTTCATTTTAAAATTTGAATTGTAAAAGGTGACTTACGATTTTTTAAATTTACTAGTGAATTACTCGCTCGAAGAAATCTAAAGTAATGCACTAGTAAATATATAAAAAATTAAGGGACCGCAGCCAATACCATACCAATTCACTTTCTAAAATATAGGTTAATTAAATAAATATCATTTGAATATGATATGTTCTTCTTGTCTTTCATAAAATATTTTTGATCTGAATAAGCAACTAAAAATACTTAAAACTGATCATAGCAGCTGTTTATTTACGCTCCGAATACCTCCCTCGCTTACGTACTTTTTTTATCTTGCTCGCCATTCTCGTGGCCACAGCAACAAGCTCATACAATATCAGAGGTCGTTAAACTCTTTATCGGTATATGGGATTCACTTTCGACACAGACAGACCGCTATGTATCATGTCTACGTACATAATATTACAGTTTGCGACAGTATAACTGTCATAATCATCAATCTATAATGCATCCATCGGGCATAAGTAAGCCTAATTGATGGGTATCACTCATTAGTAATCTCGATATACAGGTTTACTCATGTTTTCCTTGATATTCGAAACCACGACACTAGAATGAGTCTAGGATGTCTAAAGCATTTGATTTACCACTACTTTAAGGGCATATGTCTTTATTAAACCTCTTAGTAAATAGATAAACAATAAAGTGGTAGTAGGAAGGGAGTTAGATAGACGAGAAGTTATTTATTTCGTTTTTGCTTATGTGGCGAATAAATTAAGTTACAACGGATGAATAAAATAAATTTAAGAAAAAATAATCTGAAAATATTTTAAAACGCTCCTATCGCTAATAATTCGAGAATTGTAGAATATAATACATACATGAGAACATAGAAAAACTATTAGAACAATGTCAATGGGTTCTAAAGGTACTCCAGTACCTTTAGAACCCATTGACATTAATACGGTCCACCGTAGCGTAACATTTCGATACATCAGTCAGAAGATCTCAAAGAATTTAGGGCGATTTACAATGTAATACCACCAATCAAAAGCAACAAAGCACACACGTGCCAAAAAATAAATAGTGTTACAATCGAACGAATGGTGTGCGGCTGCCGAGTGCGCTGATCCGAGGGCTTAGTGCAAGTTTTGTTACAACTCGATCATGTTCAAGTTAACGCAATTTTGAATGGCACGATTTAAGTCTCCGTTCACGCTCACGAGATGGTGCTAAGTCATTCCCATACATAATCGTACTAAGCACAGTGTTCACTCGATCTAGTAAAGAATTCGAGGTCCGAGTGACTTTCTCGCCACACTCGACTCATCAAAATGTTCGTGTTCATACGCACCGAGCACTCAGTGAAAGCACTGTCTTGCCACTAATTCTTCAAGTATAAAGACATTAGAGTAGCAGAAGCCTACAATTTATGCAAAAATAATAACCAACCAATAAAATAGTAGCCATTAATTTAGTTTACAACTGCCACTGTCGATGAAATGGTGTACGACTTCCAAATACGTGCTTGTACTTACCGAGGGATATCAAAGTACCTGCGCAGGTGGAAAAACGAAGCGCGCCTGTGTTCACTCGTCCTAGTAAACAATTCGAAGTCCGAGTGACTTTTCGCCACACCCAACAGCCGAGTTAGTCGAGTACATTGATCAAAATGTTTATACGAAGCATATTAGAAATTGTAATTTACGCACTAAACGATTATGTCATAAGTGTTGTTTTTGTTTATAGCTATACGATTGAGCATTAAAATTCATAAAATCCCATCTCCCAGACATTACTGTAAATTTGTGTAACATACTATGTTGTTATGAAATTACTATAGCTTCAAAAATACCATGGAAAAAGACTATACGAATGACAACAGCCCAATAAAAAACGGTACCCGTAAAAAAGCGTTATATTTATAGTACCTATTTTTGTTCCATGGTAATACTAGCTTTATAGAATTGTTTTGTAGAATTGAAAAAAACAATAATCAAAATAACATTTATTTTGTAAAGAAGACCTTATACGTTAAGAGAATCCACAGGATCAACATTTGTATACAATGTTTTTATTTAGAAGATCAGTCTCAGAAGATATTAAAATGTCTTTTTCCAACTAAGGAACACGTAAAGTAAAGTTAAGGAACATGAAAGTAGAACCCTGGAAGAAGTTATAATAGTAGAACATGTTTAACAAGTACTTTAATTGAAATTGTACTCAAAAATTTGGACCAGTGGGAAAAAGAAAGAGAAAGCGACCCAGGCAACGCTGGCCAAAACTGGATGAACAGGACAAGATCAGAGTGGAAAAAGTTGGAGGTGGCCTATACCCAAAAGCGGGGCTTTAAAGAATAAGGAAGAATAATTTTATTTTAGTTTATTAGTATAATTATTATCTTTTAAGGAAATAAATGGCTTTATTATTTTTTATTGTTCAAAAATTTATATCGTAAGAGAAGATGAGATATATTTGATAATTACAAACGGTAACCCACGAATTGGGCAGATTAAATCATGATTTATAGCTGCAAAGATTATGAGCTATTGTATGCCGGTTTGTTTTAAAGGTTATTAAGATAATTTAAATTTATATCATTCATCTTGGTAAGTCGTTAAATATTTTGCCCGAAATCATTTTTGATCATGTAGAATTAACATTATGAAAACTTAACCATGGATATATTTTTATGTATTTATTATTATTCTATGCTTAATTCCGATGTTTCGGCCACTTTTCAGTAGCGGTGCACACTATAAAAAGTAGGTTTAGCTATTTTAGTATATAGTCGCGAAAACTTAAGAAAATACTTGACGCATGATTAGTGAAATTTAGCTCAACTGATTAGCTTTGACTTTTCAAAATATGTGCACGAAAGCCTCGTATACATTATACCCACTTCCACAGCAAGAAGTAAGAAAGTGGTGAGGGAAGTGGGTAACAACGAGTATGTAAGCGTAAATAATTTAAACATTTGTTATATGCGCTGCCCACTTCACTGGTCACTTTCCTGCTGCCTACCTTGAAAGTAGGCCTAAAGGCAACGAGAGGTTATAAAAGTCATTATATTGAATTAAACTACTTCACAAAAGTAATCGTTGTGATCTAGAACATTCTAGATGTAAAATATTAGAATCTTAAAGAGCTGTTCAAAAATTTATTTTTACGTAAATGTTCATGTTCACATAGTTTCATTGTTACTACACTTGTGCCAATATCGTTACGCATCCCGAGTTCATTGCCCTCTATCTTTATAGATAGTCAAGATGTCTATTTTATTACTGTCTCTCCTCTATTTAACAGTGATAAAGATATAGCACTATACGACACATTCAACGCATGGCTGACAAATGAAACGAATATTTAAATACAAGCAACATAAACAAAACGCATAACATAGTTTTGATAAGAACGTTTTATTAATGCTTGATATTTGTGCCACTACGTTATCCGCAAAGGGATCAATGAACTTTACGCGATATTGTATGTATTAGTTCATTAAATAGTGCCGGAGGAAAACGCTAAGCTGTGTGAATTGAACTTCATGGCTAAATAAGTAACATGACTGGTAGATCACGTGTAGTAAATAATAAACATTGTCTATGTATGTATAGCAAAAAAAAAATGTGTGTGTGTGTGTTACAAGTTATACTTCTTTGGCGTATCAATATAAAAATCTTTTCAAAATTTTTATCTTTTGCCTTATTCTACGTTTGTAGAAAAAACGACACAATAACAATAGAAAAACTAAAATGTTGACTATAGCTAACTTCAGGGTGTCGGTTGACTACAGCTAACTTCAGGGTGTCGCTTTTTCGTGACAGTGTGCGCGCGCATCGTAAAAGTATAACTTCAAAACTGAAATGTTGACTATAGCTAACTTTAGGGCGTCGGTTGACTATAGCTAACTTCATGGTGTAGCTTTTTCGTGTGACGGTGTGCGCGCGCATCGTTTAAATTTACTCTCATCATTTTTCTCTAACGCCCCTAAAGAAGTATAACTTCAAAAATCCCCATAGAAGTGTTAAC
Organism: Dendrolimus punctatus; assembly: GCA_012273795.1. NCBI lineage: Eukaryota > Metazoa > Arthropoda > Insecta > Lepidoptera > Lasiocampidae > Dendrolimus > Dendrolimus punctatus. Next base: position 1,578,298 of record CM022532.1, on the reverse strand, counting down.
TTCAGAAGGCTGGAATCGTCATCAGCCAATGGCAGTCCAATGCTGGACGTAGGCCTTCCCAAGTCGGCGCTACTCATCCCTGTCCTCGGACTTCCTCATCCAGTGCCTACAGGCGACCTTGCGCCGGTTGTCAGACCATCGGGCTGAAGGGTGTTCGACAGTACGTTTACCGAGACGCGGTTTCCACTCTAGGGCATGTCTGCTCCATTGAACATCGTTCTTCCGGCAGACATGACTTACTGCCACTGCAACTTTCTAATTTTAGCAAGCTATGTCGGGATAGGATCCGCCTTGTCTGATCCGCGATATCTGTTCCCCTATTCCATCCCAAAGGAACCCTTATCCTATCCAGCATATTGTGTACTGTATTGTGTATTGTGTACTGTGTCTAAAACTGTATAGAGACGTCCGTCCCTAAATGCTGCATAGACGTCTGAGCAGATAAAGAACAAAGTAGTATTTATGTTCTCAATGCATAAAAGCGTTGCAATATAACATGGCAACGCCAAACAGCGTCTTGCGAACGTTCTCGATGGACTAGTAATTTAAAAGCAATTTTTCTTTTTTTATATTAAATAGGTTTGCGTTTGACCTTCACGTCCAATACCGAAAGATGATGCGGTCGAAGATGGAGCACGCTTATCTAAATAGTACGTATTCACACGAGTCTTGAAGATAGCCGGATGGTACTTGTACTTTTCGGAAAACACGGACTCTGGTAGTGCATTCCACAATTCTGCGGTACGTAGAAGGAAAGCGGAGGCGAAACTTTAGTATGCACTGGCAGCGTTTTCTTTAAATTTTGTTAATTTTTTGGTTGTATCGAATACTAGAGTTTTAGTGTAACTTTAAAACTCTAGTGGGCAACGCTATTTTACTTAAATAAAAATTGAATCAGGTTTTTAAATATAGCGAAAGATGCCGCGAAAAAAAGCTAGTAAACCGTCTTTAAAAACATATCTAACTGATGGTGAAAACCGCTTAAAATTTCGTTGCGTGGTTTAGGAGGAGTTAGTTAACGAAGTATTACGTACTTTACAGTTATGAGATGAAACTTACTTGGTTAGTTGTCAAATCCCACTGGTCTGCGACGAAGGACTGTCTGCTGTACAGGAACACGGGTACCTGATGGTCTTTGACAGCTGCAGGATCACTGTTCACTCTCACCACTGTAAGGTGTGTCGTCGTTTTGCCAACTGTAAATAAAATTATCCTATAAACGAGTTTTGCCAGTGATTACCTTTGCGCGCAGTTAATTTGAGTATTATAACTGAGCTTGGTAATAAGTAGCTTTAAGCTTCCGTTATATAATTAGGTTTAAATCTGTTCCATAACTTTCTCCTGATACGCAAACAAACAGAAGAAATAATTTTGAAATCTACAAACTTTAAATGGTGCGTGTTTTTAACTCTATATGCCAAAGTAATCGTAAAACTTTTTAGGATATTAATTACTATTTTATGTTCATTCTCACTATCAAAATAAATAATAATATACCGGCAGACAAACACATACTCTAAATAACAAAGTTTGTTTAACAAATTTACCTTGTCGGAAATCGAACCTGGTACATGTGTAGATGTGGACAAATGGTACAGTAATTTCTAACATTATTTACATGCTAGTTGTGCCTGATTTTTTTTCCCGAAGCCCTAAAAGACAAGTTACTTCTTATAACATCAACTATCTGCCGTCAAAATCGGTCAGACAAAAATTTAATAATTTAATTTTTATATGAAATACCATATTCATTCATATGTAGTACTTGGGAAAAAAATGATATTTTAAAATTACAGACAGACACTTAAAATTTATTTATCTGTATAGATAAAAGAACAGGCATTAAAATAACATCTTATCATTATATTATATTATTAAAATATTACGATAAAAATATTTTAAAAACTGTTTTATCATTATTATTGTTACGAGTGCGGAACTCGAATTAAAATGCCGATGGAATTACTATAGAATTTATTAGAACTATACAAACACGCATAACACGGGTACAAATATAACTGGACGCAACCAGTACAAACTGTACGATTCAATAACAAGTGCAAAGTCCGTCACTATATAGCTTATCGAATACGTCTGCCTCCCCCCTCCCGTTCGGGCATCGTTTTATACTAAACCGTCCTAAAATACCGCGTGGACGGAATTTTCCGAGAAACTACTAAACAATAGGGTATTGTCTAATTGTAAATTTTAAACACAATATAAACAAAAGAAGGCCAAATGCAGGAAAGAATGCAGGACCAGATGTGCATTCATTTTGTCGGCATATAACATTACTAATGCTATAGCGCAATAATAATAATGATGATGAATGACTCCTTTTAAATGTAGAAAGTTGTAACTTCATAAGTTTGCAAGCTCCCACAAAATCTTACGTATTATTTTCACTATTTACATAAATTTTATAATGTCTAGATATAATTTTGTGTTGTTTGTCACTTGTAGAAAATTCTATTCAGACAGAAGTTAAGAGGATTTAGAAGTGAATTATTATATACTTTCATTAATATCATTGCAGTTTTAAATAAATCCGCAACACCTACCTATTTTTGTCTGATTTATTCTTAAAACGACAGAATCCGAGCAGGAATGGAGAAAGAATACAATTACCTGCGGCCGGGCCGGCCTGTCGTAAGAGGCAACAAAACGACCCACAGCCAGGTGGTATGGCATTTGCCCGAGTCTATAGCTACCACCCCTGGTTTGAAATATGTCGCCATAACAACCTAGAGTGTGTTCTGGCATTAGTGGCCAGGTTTCAGTCTCCTCTTAGAGGGGAGCAACGCATGTGTCTAAAGCATCTTTGGTATAGTAAATGTCCATAGGCGATAGTAACCGCTTTCCATCAAGTGGGCCGTCTGCCTGTCTGCTGAACTCCTGCAATAAAAAAATGAATAACATGTGGCGCCCTCTGATCAGATAGATTAGAGATTTTCGAAGCAACTTTTATAATCGGCGACTATCATTTATAATATACCTAAATATTATTATAATGACTTAAATTTTACTCATATTTTGTGTAGTAGATGAGTTTATTCAACTTTTTGTCATGACATTATATTTTAGTTTTCTTTATCAGTCGTTTATAACGTGTTACGGCATTAATAGACGCTATAAACAGTCTATTTATATGCTTTTGAGCTGTTTACTTCGCAGAGTGCTGTACGAAAATTATATTTTCTTGCATTGTTCAAAGTTTTTTCCACAATTTATTGACGACTTGTATTTACAGAAAAACAGTAATAGAAAATTGGATTATCGGTAGAAATAGAATATTTGTTTAGTAAAAATGTAGTTAGTTTCGTAGATCGACTATAAAGATGGGAACTCGAAGGTTAATGTTTTGCTGTGGAGTTTAATTTTGAAATCAAAATGGGTCACCTACCCATTTTGATTTCGTAGCTGTATACGAATTATATAGATGTGACAAACTGTGCGCTGTTTTTGTTATTTGGTTACGGGACTATAAAAGAGTATTTAACTGAAAAAGCTCAAACTCAAAAACCATTAACGGATTTTGTAATTCTTAAATAATCGTAAATACTTAAAAATAGCCTGAGATAGAGAAAAAAGAATTTTTACCAAAATATGTACTCAAACCATAAAGAACCCTAAAAAAGTTATTAAGTTAAAATACTTGGGCCTATCCCTTTTGCGGTACAATATCCTCCACACCATGGCAATATTAACATTTTGTGAAACCGAGTTTATTGCATTTCATAAAGCAAAAAGTGCCGAAACGTGGTTCGACACAGTACTGGTGAAAACCAGTGCCTTTTTACCGATTGTCTGCTTATTTTTTAATTAATCGTTTCTTAATTATTGAATATTTTCAAGGATAATTCCTGCTGCCGGGCTTGCCATAAGAGGCGACAAAACAACCCACAGCCAGGTGGTAGGGTATTTGCTAGACTAGATGGCGACCACCCCAGAGTCTAGAGTATGCCGCCATAACAATCTTGTGTTGTGTTCCGGCATTAGTGACCAGGTTGCAGTCTCCCTTAAGAGAGCAGCAGCGAACTTGTAGCACCGTTGGTGTTGCAAATGCCCATAGGCGATAGTAACCGCTTTTCATCAAGTGGGCCATCTGCCTGTCTGCTGAACTCCTGCAAAAAAAAAAAACAAATGCGCTGCTGCTCTCTAAAGGGAGACTGGAACCTGGTCAGTAATGCCGGAACACAACTCACGGTTGTTATAGCGACATACTCTAGACCGGGGATGGTAGTCGGGCAAATGCCCTACCACCTGGTTGTGGGTTGTTTTGTCGCCTCTTACGAGAGGCCACCCGGCCGCAGGAAATTGTATTCTTTCTCTGTTCCTGCACGGATAACACAAAAATGTACGTGTATGTTATATCGCACACTTACAAACAATGAAAATTAATAGGTTACATTATTATCTTGTGTACGTCGAGTTATGGGGTTATCAGCTGAGATTATGTGTGTTATAATATATTTATTGTAATTAACAATGGCGCTCTGCTGTTATCAATATGCAATTTGGACAACGAGCTCTCAAGGTTGAACTGAAGATAACGTCATAGATACACGCTGTATTGAAAATTGGTGTGCGTAAACGTTAGGCCAAAGATAAAAAAATTAAAAAAGTCCTGTAATTTTCTGAATGATCTCATGTTTTTATTTATCAGGACATATACAATTTATTTGTATAAAAAATAAAAGTTAAAAGTAAATGACCAAAATTAGATGATATTGATTTAATTAATTGAGCATTAGTAATAACACTGGTTATTCTGTTGTTAGGGCGACGCATCAGCCTCCTCAACCAGCGCGAGAATACTGCAAGCGTTTTGAAAACGTTCCAACGGACGGCGATTTACGACCTATATACTATTCAATTTTTTTAGAAAAATTCACGAAATATACATAAGTGAAGTTAATATTAGTACATAATAAAAAATGTAATAATAACATGTCTGGAGATATCGTATCATACATGCTTACATTTAGATAGGGCTGGCAATAGGAACAAATATACCAAAAGTCATGGTAGCGTAATGGCTAGCGCACGCGTCCTAAACTCAAAGGTCGCGGGTTCGATCCTGGCCGGAACGCATGCACCACTTAGGCTGTTTTCTGACCAAATGTGCATATTGTTACAATTACCACGTGCTAACAACGGTGAAGAAAAACTTCGCGATGCAACCTGCACATCGAGATAACCGATGTGTCAAACCTGCCAAGCTGCCTTGGACAAGCGTGGTGGCTATAATGTCCATTCCCCCTATAATAGGAGACCCGAGCCCAGCAGTGGGCCAGTTATGGGCTGTTGTTATATATTATTATGTTATATACCAAAAGATTGGTGTCTAGTAATCCTGATAGCAATCCGGTAGTAGACCTTCAGAGATCTTTGAAGATGTATCAGATATGGGTACCAACATTTTTGTAATATTTCAAGGCAGTTAAACTAGGCTTATACGTAATGCATATGGAAACAATTCTTATTTTTCTAAATTTATTTGACAAAAAATCTTTACAAAGAGATTTTACCAATCGCAGCATAACAAAACGTGGCTTAGAAACTGCTTTAATTTTTCTTCAGGCTCAAGTATAGACAGAGTCTGTCTGTCTTTCCGCGTCTGACTCATCAGACATGCTGATACTCATTTGATGGAAAAGGGTTACCGTCGCATATGGTCATTTATAATTCCAAAGATGGTACCGCCAATATACCATCGACCTCGATAGGGGTTGGAACTCGGATACTAAAGCCGGAACACAGCTCAAGGTTTTTATGACAATATAGTCCAGACTAGCACTGGTGCCTGGTGGTCTAAAAGACGGAAGGGACTGAAATTTACGGCTACTAATACGGAGGACGAGTCAAAGTAGTTACGGCGGCATAGTCCAGACCAAGTTTCGCGGTCATTCAGACGGGCAAGTGCCCTACAAGATCTAACTTTCACAAGCAAAACCATGCCCGTGCTACTCAACATCCACGCGACTGACAGATGCTAAAATATCCGTAGTTATTACAATAATATTGAATAAGTCTCGTGGGAATCTGAATGAATCGAAGAAGATATAAAATACTGACATATATTCGCGACTTAGTCTACGCTTGACTTGAAATTCCCGCGGGATTTCCGGGACACAGTATCGCAGCATTTAAAAGAAAAATATAAGCATCGTTTTGGCGAGCGAATGTCAGAATAAGCTAATTTTTATGCATCCGAACAACTTAAAACCGCTCCCAAAAATGATTCTCACGGGATTCTAGGATGAAAAGTAGCGCAGATTTTAAGTCTAAGAATTTGGTGTCGACCAGTGAAAGCCGTATCGAAATCGGCCCAGTAGTTTTTGCGTGAATCCCAAACAAGAAGGTACATGAAATTTAAATAAAATTGCATCGTGTTCTCCATTGTTTGTAAAGTAAATTCCAGTTGTTTATTTTTAAATAGCTTCAAACAATAATATCTTATAATATTATGTACAGATAGATAATAAATATACTATACTGTTCGCAGAAATGTTTCAGTTTTATAACTTTTTATATTTGTTTCATACATCCCTATCGTTATCGTGACCGGCCGGCTTGTTACTTCAGATTTTGTCACTATGGTGATAAGAAACAATTGAGTAGGTATTATAACTTAATAACATTACATAATAAGGTTTGTCTATGCTTTGGTGTACAATAGTTATCAATCTATCAAGTTGAACTTTTATCACCATCCTAGATTTTAATCCCGGTTGCCTACACAGCGTCTGCTTTAAAGCACGAGTTCCGCTTTTGTATTTGTAAGAGATTAAATAAAATAGGTGAAGCGAAAATTGATTGTCGGGATCGTCGCAAGTGGAAATCCATCGTCTCTGCCTACTCCCATGGGAAACAGGTCTGATAAAATGTATGTATATCGATTTATGTATTCTTTTGGAAATAATATTCTCCCTTCGGTAGCTATTTCCTGGTGATCTAAAATATTAATGATGTTATTTGAATACATGAAAAGTAAGTTATTTTATAGCATTAGTTTAATATACGAGTATGTATATACCAGTGTGAAAACAAAATTGGGTATTTAATCAGATGTGGCTTTAGAAGTCCATTGTTCTTCGGGCGAATGATATAACAAAGAGCAGCTTTTCGACGAGGAAATCTTCAGGAAAGTGAGAAAACAATATTGAGGCATTTTCCTGGCCTTACACTAATAATATACATAACTATAACAATTCCGTAGGTACATACGATGAAAGGAAATACGATTCTTCATATTTTATGATACAGAAAATGTTATATTACATAAAAGACTAGGATATTTCCAAGTAATTCATTCAATAATACGATCGAAAACGCGCGTTACATCACTTGCTATTTGACCTTCATGAGTATTGTGTACAATATCTTAGGTATTTATTTAAATAATTAAAATAAAAACACGATGGCATCGGCAGAATAACAACTTGACGAATTTTTATTATTATTAAGAGATGGTTTTAATTTGACTTTTGTTTAAATCCAAATTAAAATTTCGAAGAGAATTATCAAAAAAATGGGAGCTTAAAGCAGCTGCTTTTGGAGAATCCCCTAGTGAAGTTGATACCTGTCTAGATATATCTACTGGTAGGAGTAAGATATAGCATAAAATTCCACTTTATTTTGATATTTGTCATACTAATAACACGTAATCTGTGAAAGTAACCGTCTTAGATCCGCGGGTAGACGAATTTAATATTTTTTTTAAATATCTTTCTCCTTCTAAAAATGTTCGATGCCTAGCAGCTATGTTTATTATATCTTAAGACCTATTTTACCCTTCCTTTTACATTATGCCCACTCCATGGGAGCAAGTAGGAAAGAAAGAAGAAACAAAGGTGAGGGTAGTGGGCAGCGCGAGTGTGCCATATATGACATAGAACATATGCTGTTTACATACTCTCACCGCCGATCTCCTACTACTACTATATACAAACAGAGAATGAAGAATATCAGGAAGTCAAGTAAACCTATCAGAGCTGACAAGTTAATCGTCTTAAATATCGGTGGAACGCAGTAGTAGAGTTTGACCAGTTCAAGCTTCAAGCCTGTCATTTGATACGTATTAGATGCGCATTAATGACAGGCTTAAAGCTTGAACTGGACAAAAAAACGTGAAGCTTCTTGTTAAAAAAAATATAATATTCTAATTATTTACTTGATGAATATTTAATATATTTTCATGTATTCGTAAAAAAAATGTCGATGTAGAAGAAGCGATAAGAAACTTCCTAGCAACATGCCAAGGTTAAGATTGATGTTATATCAATCTGTATATACTTCGTTTGCTAATATCTTATACTAATATATAAAACTGCAGAGTTTGTTTGCTTGAACGCGCTAATCTCAGGAAGTACTGGTCTGATCTGAAAAATTCTTTCAATGTTAGATAGCCTATTTATCGAGGAAGGCTACAGGCTACATATACCATCACGCTAAGATCAATAGGAGTGGGCGAAGCACCAATGAAGAGGGTTTCAAAAAAGTTTTTTTTAAAACTATTCCACGCGGACGAAGTTGCGGGTAGAAGCTAGTATTTAATAAAAGTAGAAGTTAGTGATTTGTGCTGTGACAGAGGACGTATGTCAGATTATAGGAGTACCGAAGATACTTATTCTACTACATACATAACTTCACGCCCGGTCCCTTGCGGGGTAGACACGAACAACAGAGCGCCATTCAGGCTTATTCTTACACACCTCACTTGCTTCTTTGACATTCATAGCTCTTGTCATGCACGCTTGTCTGTTCTTAAGGCTCCTGACATCACCTTCTGCTAGTACACGATCAATTGGATCATGGAAGCTGTGTCGTCGTCTTATTCTACTGACACCAAATTATTGAGACAAGGTGAAAGGAAAGAGAGTTTGAGTTCAATTCACAGTCGGACAATGCAATTTACCACACAGTATTTGATTAAAAGAAAGGCATATAAAAAATAAAGGCACTTGAATAATAAAATATTTGTGGTTTTGGAAAAATGCCAAAAATATACGAAATCATCATCGTAAGTAAACTCGATAAACAGATCACAGAAATAGAACAAACTCATGTTTTGATGTAGGACTATAAGTATGTCAGAATAGATTGACAGAAGCTGTAAGCATTGCAAAAGTTACAAAACCCGTAACAAAATTACTAAGTTCATTGGCCTCAGCGATTATTTAGTTTCTGGTTCATTCTAAGACATGGCTTAAAGAAAGAACAGCGAATACTAACTTAATGTTAGCAATTCAAAATAAAAGAGTTTCCAGAATAAATCCAAGCATATGATCAAATAAAATAAAACTAGGTTCATAACAACAAACTCGAGTTAACAACCTTGAATTGTGTTCCAGCATTTTAGTGGCTAGGTTCCAGCCTCCGTTTAGTGACAGCGGCAGCACACTGGTAGCACTTTTGGTGTTACAAATGTGCATAAGCATTGGTAATCGCCTCCTATCAATTGGGCCGTCTGTCGGTCTGTTGAACTCATACAATACAAAAAAAACCATCAGTAAGAAAATTTAGAGGAAGAAGATTAAGGTGGTATGGGCATCGAATGAGAACGAATGAAAGTTATGTGACAAAAAAAAGATAAACTAGAAGAAAATTCATGTATAAAGGTAGACCAAAAAGAGATAAATGGATTGTATGAAGGATGACATGGTGATGTGTGGTGTGGCAGCGGACTTATGAATAGAGGAGTATAGAAGGAAAAGACATACTGTGACGATCCAAAATCATTGGGATAAGATTAAACAAGAGACAATAATAGATCAGGATATCAACCACGGATATGGTATTGTTACGAGCTACAGGGATCTAATTAAAAGAAATGCCGTTGGAATTACTATAGAGTTTATTAGAACTGTACAAACACGTCTAAAACAAGTACAAAATAAAACTGGATGCAACCAGTTCACACTGCACGATTCGATGCAATTCAACAACAATGAAACTGTGGAGAGGACAGAGGTCTTTGAATAAATATATTTAACTTAAAAAATAAATTATAAGTTTTGATGATTAATTATCCCGTCAACTGGCAGTTTGTTAAAACGAAAGATAGAAAGCTGTCGATTATTTCAGATTAAAAACTTAATTATACTAAAGAGAAAACTTATTAACTACAACTTACAAGCAGTTTTAAAGACACTAGAAATTATATTTGTAAGCCTTCTAAAAGAGTTTATATTTACTTAATGGAATGTCTAGACTGGATCGATATTTCGAGAGACATTTGATGATTGAAATATTTATGTACACTTGAACTTTTAGAAAGAAATGACAGACTACAGACTTTACAGTTAAAAGATGTTTTTTTTTGTAAAATATATTTGTATACCAGTAAGATACATGAATTCATTAGGTCTTGATAGAAAAGTAGTTAATGTGCAACATTATTGCCTTAAGTTACTTGATAGGATTCTGGAATGAAAAATATCTTTAATTCGCTGGCTCCATTAATATCCGTTTTACAGTTACTTAATAGATGATTCGAGATATAATGCTATAGAGTAATAGTTGCCTGAGCATATATCGCAAACTCGCATCGCAAATAACACCTTTGAACCTCTGACCAGAAAGCATGTACCATTTAGGCTAACCGACCTAACATGATATGTTACAATTATCACGTGCTGATTGACAGGTGATAGCCGATGTGTAAACTTGTAAGTCGCTTTGGACAAGTGTAGCGGATAGATTGTGTTCATCTAAAAATTTGCTGAGCCCAGCAGTTAGACGTTTTTAAGCTAAAATTATTTTATAGAATAGTGTAGTGAAATTGTGAAAAATCATAAAAATTGCAGGTAGCACCATACTTCTAAATAAAGTATATAAAAAAACGGCGGGAGAATCGGCCCATTCGTATGAAAACTACGATGCACAAACAGGGACACCGATACACATCTTAAACTGATTAACACCCCTCTTCTTTCATCAGGAGTTAAAAACAATTCATATAGACGAATTAAGTATCATTAGTAAGGTAAGATAAGATTCTTCTTCCATGTTAAGGTCTTGAAAAGAGAGCAATATATACTTCATAATGATTATTTTACCAACTGTTGGTGATATATGAGCTTTAAAGCGTTATTAAAATTCTCTATTACTAAAAAAATATTAACAACAGCAACACGAGTTTAATAAAATCTTTATATAAGTCTTTAATGACTTTAACAAAAAACCTACATTCCTAATGAATTTATTTATAAATACGATTTGCATCAAAATAAGGCCAATCGGTTATACATATTATTATCTTGATTACATCAAGGACTTTATAACATGAAATACTAGTACCTACATACATAAGATATATGAGTAGGATGTGCAAAAAAATAATCAAATTCAAAAGTTTAATTATATGTATATATATATATAGGCAATTCCTCCACGCTAACTTGAAATTCCCGGGACACAAAGTACCACAGCATTTAAAAAGGATGTAAGCTATGGTTTTAGTGAAAACTGTGTCGGAATAAGCTAATATTTATGCACTTGAACAAGTTCAACCGCTCTCGGTAATTTATCAAACATTTTATTAGATAAAATTTACTATCGATCATTAAAAAAATCAAATTGAAATTCGATTTTTTTATATGGCCATTTTAATTCATTCCCGCAGAATACGTTGGATAAAAAGTAGCGCAGATTTTCAAGTCTAAGAATTCGCTGTCGATCAGAAAAAACCGCATCGAAATTGTAGCATGTTGAAATGTACAATAGTTGTTACGCGAATCCCGAACATACAGACAAGAAATCTAAAAAAAACTGCAGCGTGAAAAAACAACTCCGTCGTTTATATAGTCTACTATATAAACGACGGAGTTGTTTTTCTTTAAATAACTTCAATGTACAGACACGGCATGTTTAGAATTTTATAATATTGTAGATTTTGAAATATACCTATATACACTTTAAAGTATACTAAGAGCGGGGGCACACGATGCGTTGCGGCGGCGGTGCGGTGCCGGAACGGTGTCGCTGCGTGATTTTACATAGAAATATCTGTGGCATGTCACACGATGCGCTGCGGCGCCGCACCGGATTCGCGACCCCCGAGACGAGGCGAGGAGGGGTGAATGCGTTGCGACGTCGGAGCGACACCGCTCAGTTGTTTATGCGTCACACGCACGGGCAAGTAGTATGGCCAACAACAGACGTCTTTTACGATCCATTTTTATTAAGCGCACAGAATACATGTACTCTAACGAGAAGAATGCCAAGCTCGTACACGAATTTAGGGACAGCCCACTAGCGCCATCTCTGTTAAACCCTAAAAAAATAAACGCGCGCGAATATTTTGAAATCACGCGCGAATATTTTGAAATCAGAATGTGATCAGAACTCGCGGTAAATTCAAAACTTTGTAAGCTCAATCTTACACCAGTAAGATTTGCTCAGGTAAGCTTTTAGGGTTAAGCGTGCATTACAATATATCAATCAGACGCATCCGTTTACAGCTGAGTCTGCTATTGTTAAGTTGTAGTACGCGCGTAATCTTAAACGTTTACATGAGCAAAACTTACTGGTGAAGGAAGGTGGTAATTGAGAAGTGATACATAATTTGAAAAATAAAGAAAGAGAATTTGTTGATATAAATAAAACACATTAATTTATCACAAAATGTATTTGTATAATTATGACTTTCTTCTGTCTAGAAATCCAAAATACAAGAAAATGTTACTAAGACGGTACATTACAATTTACAACATTTTTTTTAACATTTAATTATAATATACATACATAGTCAGATCAGAATTATAAAGATAAAGTGTTGTCTTCAGTTTTTTTAGGCTCGTCAATTCATAGTTTAACTGTGGAATTCGTATACTAGGTAAAAAGGTGACCGACGGTTAAAACCTGAGTCGTAAGATCAATTCTGAAATATGGCGACTCGATTAAACTTCGAATAGTGATTTTTATATGACAACATTTGTTAAATACATTCATTCTTTCGAAGTTTTTTTTGTATTATAGCAAGTATTATGTCATGGCCGGTTCCCATATCTTACTAATCATTCATTTGCCGTAGTATCGGTTGAAATTTGACATAGTTGACATAGTATAGCGACTTAAATTAACCTTTTATGATTAAATGAAATACAACTTACCGCAAACTATTTGTTTTGCCTGGTTTTGGAAAGCGATGCAGACTTATTGTAGGATCTTGTGCCACTGAAGCCCTACACTTGATGCACTTTCTAAAGTTCTCACGTGAATATTCCATAGTTAAATAACAAAGAGTCAAATATATCAAACTTGAGTCTCTATCTCGTTAAAAACAATCACAATAATTTCACCAAACACTTGAACGGAGGAACAAAAAGCTCAACTCGACGTTACGCGTAGTAGAAATTCCGAAATTGTGAACAAAATAGTTAAACCGAAAGTTAACTTAACTTTCAAAACAACCGTTGTCCACGATCTGTCATATTATTTAAAAAATAAGGAGTTGCCATTTTAGAAATAGTAAAAGTTTGAGTAATATTCTTAACTATTTATTTATTTATTTTAATTTATTCATCAAAAATTCGGAATGATTTAAATCTAGAGTAAATCATTTTCAAACTAAAAAATATATAAATAAAACTATCAAATATATCCATTTTTCTCTATTGTATTTTATGTCAAATTATGACGTAAAAGAGTAAGAAAGCATTATAACTTCCTTTTCTTTCTCCGTCATATTCAGCGACCCCGGAAGTCAACTTGGGTGGAAGAGGTTGACTGGGCCTGATTAAGCGACTGTCCAACACTGCTGGGGCGCCGGCGGCGCCACACAGATCGTGTGCCTGCCGATATGGCGAAATTTTTGCGGTGGCATACTTGATAATTGAAAATCTTAATTCTGCGAAAACTACATAGATTTCAAGAAAAAACTTGTTTATTATAGTTCTTATCGAAACAGTGGTGGGTACATCCAATTTCACGTAAACGTACACACAATACAGACTATTCGCGCAAGGCAATTATTAGCTAAAATATAAAGTCGAATATCCAACGTACAGTGAAGAATTTTTTCTTTATGGTGATTTATCTTGCAAGAACGGTGGGAGTGGGTAAAAGGTGAAACTCACAACCAGGTGATAGGGCATTTTCTCTCACTTCGTGGGTGAGCCCAAGGGGGGCGTAGAGGTCCAGCTATCCGATTCAGTAAGTGGAGGGTCCGGCCCGTGAATCGGCTGGCAATCGTCCGTCCGGGCTGGAGTTAAATGCACAAGCGAGCCTACAGCCCGGACATGGGACATCTAGGTGAACAGCGAAGTTTTAGTGGGTGTCCCCGAGCCAATGGCAATAGCGCTTTTGTGCGAGTGCTAATGTCACACCAACGTGGAGATTTCCACATACCTCATAGCGATTCGACTTTTCTTTAAGCTGATTTCCCCTGGATAAAAAAGGTGGCAGGGCATTTGGCGGTCGGGATAGCCATCAATGCTAATTTGCATGACGCCATAATAACATTGAGAAGCTTTCTAGTGTTAGTAACCATGATCTAGTCCCTTTCTTCGAGACGGGCAGACTTTGGTATTGCAATGTTTATAGGCGACAGTAACCGCTTTCCATCAGGTGCACCGTTTGTCTGCATATGTCTATTTGTTACGGACCAATGGAGTATAACTGAAGTTCGACATTTGTAATTTGTATTTCAAAAAACCTACTCAACGTATCATTTCTCTGAAAGTATTTTCGAGCATTGCAATCACAAATTCTCCAGAATTTATCACCTTACAAAAAGTTAGAGAGGACACAAAAATAATATGTATACAAGCATTATGCTCAAGGTTAGATATTTTAAATATTTATTTATTATTTTTGTCATATGCTTAGGATTTGTTTTAGGTAGTTTGCTGTTCCAAAGTCGTCGAAAAACAATTATCGGGTTGAATAACTTCCGCAATAACGCAATCGGTAAATAAGGCGTTACTATATTGAATAAAACGATTCTTAAGTGCTAATTGAAGTGCTAATGTCAATTTAAGCCATTAACATATTCGTGTTGCGAGGTGTGAATGCAAATTCGGGATTACATATACAGACACGATTTGAGAATTAAATGTAGGATGTATCATGTAAGCATTTGTATTGTTCATTGTAAGGGGCGCTAATGCACAATAGTTGAGTATTTGCATACTTAGTATAAATTTAGTTTAACGAGGACAATAAAGATATCGATCACACTATAATAAATATATATTTTGTCATTTAGCTATTAAATAAGGTACAGTTTTACACAACTAATACAATACTTACGCAATAGACCAATGTGAGAAGCGCGGGAATCAGTTGACAGTGTACGATCGTTTAAGCGGAACAGACCTAAAAATGCATAACAAGCAACCAGACGGTTGGCCGATGATGGAATTGTGACGGGGGGACAAGTTGGCAACCCTGCATCGATGTTCGAGACTTAAATCGAAATCAAAACTTAAATAGCTGGTCGTTGCCTATCAATCCTCAATCGATTCTAATCATTATTTAATACAAAAGATCATTTAAACTGAAAACTTCTTTAGGCTCTTAGGTGGATTGATGGAAAGTACTAAATTGTTATGACAATCACGCAAAGATATATTTATAAGATGTGTATTTGTATATATATAGTTCTTTTGGGGGAAAATGCACTGAATTCGAGTTACCATCACGCTCGGTTACAAAATTTTCACTTCTGACGTGCAGTCCTCAAGTGTCAATTTTTATAATAATCAAAGTTACAAACAAACATCCAAAAGAGTTACTTTTACATTCATATATTAGTATGATTTTTATACAAAAGCGAACATAAAAATAAGTTTATCATATATACTGATAATGTTATAAATGAAAAAATACAATATCATGTAAAATGAGATACATGACCTTTGAATATTGTTTACCATCCATTCATAATTTGAACTGTAAGTCAACCTCAAAGTTGAATAATTGAGCTCATATTAGTAAACATTATCTTATTATTAAACGGTAATAAGAGTTCTACATTATTTTATTCCATCCTCAAATAACACTGAGCAGTAACCATAAGTACTAGAGCCACGATATGAAAGAATTTATATCAATAATGAGGCCACCTTGAACTGGTAAACGGGTCTATTTACTTTGGACGTTTTGCTTAGCAACATAACATGATTTTAGTTATATGAATAGTAAGTATGTATAGATAATGTCATGAATATTTAAGTATGGTAGTCAATATTTAAATACGCCTAGTGATGTGGGACGTTGCAGAGTTTCCAGTTGTAATATCGTCAAACTAGTTTAATAATAATGCGATTGCTGAGCTAAGAATTTCAACCGTAATATTAAAAATTTCTAGAACGAATGGATATTACTTAAAAATATGTCGCCACGAAAAAGGTCCATACATTTTAATTATTACATAATTATACCTGTGAATTTATTTCCTGGCTACTTAGGAAACCAAATTCAAACAAAAGGTAAAACTACCACTTTTAGTTCCTTCGTTTATCGTGGGACTTGTTTCATGACGCGAACTTTAGTATATTTTTTTATAATCATTTTGTTTTTTTCAATTTTGAAGAGTGATGAATGATGATTGACTGTATAGATGTTTTTCTGAGCAGTGATAATTTAAAAAATAGTCTTATTGTTTGTTAAAAGGAATTATTGTTCTGGGTTATTGAATATTTTGAACATTAATCACGAGCTGTATATATTAAAGGAAGAATTTTATGTTCGTATGAAATGTCTCGACTGTTTGGTAAGAGAGGTCGAAGTTCGGCTAAGGCCCAACTTCCGACTACTACCCATTTGCTGATTATTTCAAACTTAAACGTTCATAAATGCATGACACCTGGCGCTGATGACACTGGATGGAAACTGCGAAGCCGCGTATAAACAAAAGGAAGAAAAGTATTGCTCGTAAGGTGTCTGTAAAAGTTTTATGTGTATAATTTCAGCAAGTAGAACACTAAAGTGACATTGAAAAGAGGGGGTAAGGTGTAACAACAACAAGTAATAATACCTACGTAGTTTGCTGGTGATAAACCATTATAAAAATGTCTTACATATTTAACTGTAAACAAGTGTAGGTGCTTTTCAAATAAAATCACAAAATAATTTACTATTTATGCATGTTTTTCTGTGCTCTATTTGGCAATGTTAAACTAGGGTAATTGCCCGACCATTACTTGTCACTCATCAGCTCAGAAGCTTATTTTTTTCAAGTTTATGTATTCAGTACCTTTCTACGTGGATGATATACCAATACAGCTTCGATATACATACACAGACCACGTAAATTCCTTTAATTAATTAAAAAATATATATTTTGAACAACACAATACTAATCGTTTGAAATTAATATATTAAAGCTTTTATGATTCTTCCTTTTTTTAAATATGTTCACAATATATAGGTATCTATCTATTTATGTAGATAGGTATACGTATTTTTTTAAATAAATCGTTTTGATGAAAACACTCGACTTTCATAATCAATTACATACACTATTTAAATTTAAGTACGCTCTAGAATGCCGGAATATGTCTTCGTAAAACGAGGTAAAAAAAAATCAGTTGACTTTATCATTATATTTCACGCCAAACCTAGCCAAATATTCGGGATTTCACCATTGTGACCGGGTACACAACATGGAATTTCACGATACAAACTGTTGTGTCACCGCCATACCAGGTTTTAAATGTATACTCAACTTAAGAACCCTCTAAACAACAACAATTTACCTAATTATATTCGAAAATACGTATATGTCGTAAGGAAAAACAAGGCATACCCACTGTAGATTAATGTTGCTGTTTTTAGTGCAGCGAGCGCTCTTGCCGTATGACGCATGTATATAATAAACTGAACTAAACATAGATAAATCTTTGCAATTATGTTGATAGCGATTATTACACGAGTCTTTCGATGAGTCCAGTAATGCAGATATATGATAAAAGATACTTATTGTTATTTGTTACGTCGGTATTATCGTTGCATGCATTCAACAGACGGCCTGCTTGATGGAAAGTGGTTACCATCGTCTATAAAACCATAACACCAAAAGTTTGTAGGTTTGTAACACCAAAAGTACTAACATTGGGCGGGAGGAGTGGAACCTGGACAATAATGCTGGAACACAACTTAATATTGTTATGGTGTCATACTCTAGACCACGGGTGATAGTCATCCAGACAGACAAATACCTGGCTGTGTGTTGTTCTGTCGCCTCTTACGACCGGCAGCAGGAAATTGTATTCTTTCTTCGTTCCTGCACGGATAGTAGAATAGAAGTATGACAATGAAGGGCCCAGTACAAAACGTAGCTGGAAATTTTCTAAGTTCTATATAATGATCTAGATGTCGCTTTATTAAGTTTTATTAAAATAAATAATAATATGATTATATAAAAATGCCTTCCTTGTGACCTAGTTTTGTAAAATTAAGAATGTTTATTTTAAATTAGAATTTTTTATAATATTAATTATGACTACGTATGTATATTTCAGACACAAATGTTTTATGTTAATAAATTAAGATAAATAAATATTATTTAAAACCAGTTTTTTAAAATATCAAATCAGTCAAAATTTAAAAACGCATTATGTCTGGTGAAAGTACTTTTTATATACGTAGTTGACTTTATGCTGTTGTTCCGAAGAACATCAGCTTTCAAAAGCCGTTATGAGTTTCGCTTAAATTTTGAAATGATTTAACTTAAAATGTTTTAAGTTATAAAACATTAAAAACAGAGTCTAGAATAAACCGACGTGCCCATTTATGCAGGATTTCGAGGTTTTTTTTCTATACTTCTTTTGTGGTGTTAAGACCCGATAAAATTAAATAAGGTTAAAATTTGTTTTATATTATTTCTAGAAAAGTAACTTCGAAATTTATACAATTTCTTCGAAAGAACTCTTAAGAAAAACACATGAATACATAAAAGGATCCTTCTAAGGAAGTAGATATCACAAAAGGAAAATTACAAATATTTCCTTAGAAAAGCAATCTATACCCGTATTTCTTAAACCTTTTTATTGCTTCTCTCAATAATTATTCGGTTCTTAAGAACTAAGGATAAAAGAAAATGAAAATTTACCAATTTACAAACCAATAACAATGCCAGTCGAGACGAAACACAAAAGCTCCGCCATTGTTTTGTATTTAGATCGATCAGAATTAGAAAACATAACACCAACGTACTTTTATAGTAAATTGATAAACAATTTAAGGAGGTACACGTGTAAATTGTAGAATTTCACTTCAACGTGGCTTGACCGCGTCTAAATTTTTGGACAGCTGCCAAGTGTTGTGGACATAATGTCAAGGGCCTCGTTCGTTTCCAATTCTCATTTTGATAAATAGATAATTGTCACAGAGGCTGCTTAAACAGGGTGTTATGAAATTGTATACTGAGCATTTTTACTGTACAAATTGTCATTCAGACCGAGAATCGATTTTCCTACAGACGAGGAAACATGTTTGGAATTAAACCTTTACCGCCTTATCTATAAAGAGTTAGAGCACGTTGAAGCGTGGCTTTAAGAAACATAAAGAAGCGTTCAAATTTACTCTAACTACGAATAAGACTGTTAGTCAATAAACGTGTTTTACTTTAAAAAGGACACCACGAGCCGTCTTGCCCTTTACTTTAAAATTATGAGGAATCTCTTATAACTCGAATCTTGTTAAGTCGAAATTGCCAGAAGTCGAAATAATTGCCGTTCTCTTCCACTAACCCCCCAAATACTCGGTATCTCGAATTATTTAGACTTTGTAACTAGAACAAAATGTTATTTACCAGCGTAGACATTTTAGTACTAATTTGTACTCGATAACTTGAATTTCAAAAAACAGACTCTTGTAAGTCGAAGTTAATCAAACACAAACACTTCTTACTTGGAATGCCCTTAACTCGAAGCAATAAAGTTGAAAAGCAATGACCTGTGCGTTTATTCTATTGTTTCTGCGTAATACATGTGCAATGAATGAATATATTCTAAGTCACACAGCTGAGTACCATAGGGTAATGAACAATTATCATTATTTTTTTTGATTACTCAAAAAACGCAACTTCTGAAGTCGAAATTTTAGCCGTAATATCATTTCCCCTGACATTCGACTGTATTTTATTGTAGGAGTACCAAGTTGACGGTCCATGAAATGGAAAAGTGGTTACTGGCCGCGTCGCCTACGGATATTTGCAACAAATGCTATGCTATGGCTATGAAGGGGCGACTGCAATCTGGCCGATAGCGCCGGACCACCATTAAAACCAGGGCAAAAAAGATCCACCTGGCTGTAGGTTTTGTAGTTAATTACGACAGGCCACTCGGACGAAGGAATTTTTTTTCCGTCCCTACCGACATTGTAGGAAAACCTCAGTCGCTATTTAAAATAATAATATTTTTTGTAATGTTACACTAGATAAGCTGACGGCTGGCCTACTTTATGGCTGTTCACTTTTATCCTGTTTGTCTTGAAGTGTCGCCTCAAAGGAAATTCTTACACAATTTAAAATCAATGTCGCACAACCGCGTTAGTATTCCAAATTTGATGAATTATTTTAAGAACTACAAATTATAAATAGATACATACAGCTCCGAATATCTACTTTTCAAGGGTTAATGAACGTAATTGCTGCTAGCTATGTAGACCGCCTATTTAATGTGCTATCGTTATTTATCGTGCACTTGTATTCAACTAGACTGGTACAATTATTGTTTTAATTTCTTAATTTAAATTTAGGAGCGATGCTTTGATCAGTGTTGTCACTGGCAAATACGTTAAGTGTTATGGAATGCGGAGCATTACCTATCCTATCCTATCCTATCCTATCCTGTCACCATAGTATAAGGACTCCGAAGGAACAAATTTACATTTTCCTTGTGAAAGAATATTTAGTTTCATCCAAAGTTTCATATAGTATTGCATATAATAATTATTACCCACGACTTTGTTCGGGTTTTTACGGAAGTATGTAATTACGCCGCGGCAACCTTGAAACGCGAAATTCGTATTTCTTGATTTTTATCAAACGCCTAATTAATATGAAATGAAATATCCTTAATCAAATTATCCTCCGTTTGACCCCAATTAAGAGTGTCATGAGAAAAAAAGTAGACTGACAGCTCAGTGGCTAACGCAAAGAAAGGACTTGGGTTCAAGTCCTGCATTAAACAGTTTTCTGGCCTAAGTAACGTGCAATTTGGTACGATTATCAAAGGCTAATGGTGAAGTAAAATATCATGACGTAACCTTGATAAATCGAGGTATCGACCCATCAATCGGTATTGGAAAATCGTTAAGATATACCGCATACATCTGTGAAACAGCGAAGACTCCAGCCAACTAATAGTACGCTGATATTATATGCGAGAATTTAAAGAGTCTAATAAGTATTTTAACAGATACATGTCTAATTTAGAAAAAAGTAAACAAAACAAACAGTAAAGTCTATATAGGACTACTCACCAGTTAAAGTGCACATTCTTCGACTGTTGATATCTTGCATGACTTGCTTCATGAGTCCGCCGAGAGCCTTCGCGTCTCCTGACGTTGACTGCTTCGACAGCCATTCTGTTTCTAACTCCATCGACAGCTGTTCAAAGAAAGTAATATAGACAATAAAATTTTACGGTTCATTGAAATAAACAACCACGAAACTGCATAATACTTGGTAAAAACAAAAGGCGGCTTTATCTCTTCCAAGCAGCTATCTTGTAGAATACTTTTACCTAATTTGGCGGTATAGGTAAAGAAGATTACGAAAATGTATTTAAAATACCACATACCGAAAGCGAGTACATTCTTTAAAAACAAAAAACAAGAGTGACTTTAAACTGACCAAAAAGTAAAACATAAGTAATATTTATAACATATTGAAGTCGGTGCATAGTAAAACGAGAAATGTATGTTTTGCTTGGCACCGACTTAAAGATTTAGTAGAAAATAGTTACTTTAAGTTGGTTTTGTTATTTTTTTTCTATATTTTAATTACAGATTTAGAGAAAAAAAAACATTGGACACGTACGTGCCTATAATATTCGAGGGTTGCTTTCGATTTCCCTGGAAATAACTCATCAGGTCCTGACTTGGTGCCAATGGTACCACCTCCGGAGTATAATCTTTTGAATGCAAAAAAATTGAAATCGGTCCACAATGGACGGAGAAAGCGTGTAACAAACATACAAAAAAATAATCGAATTGAAAACTACCTTCTTTGTTTTGTGTTAGAATATAATCTTTTGAATGCAAAAAAATGAAAATCGGTCCACAATGGACGGAGAAAGCGTGTAACAAACAAAAAAAAATCGAATTGAAAACCATCTTCTTTATTTTGTGATATCGTTGTTTGTATACTTACGAGATACTCTGTGAGTTTTTTGACAAGAGGTTCGAGATGCACAGTCCTTGCCCACGCGTCACACACGAAGCACAGGTTGAAATAATACGCATTTCGAGCATATTTCTTGTTGTCTATCCGAACTGGGAATCCAAGAATTTTCGATCCCAACAGTGTCCTAAAACAAAGGTAGTACGTACAATCATATAATTTATATATTTAGGTCTTAACTTAGGACACTATCCTAGTGTGACATTTGGGTTAAATACTCTCCAATGTGTGCAGACCGTCCACTTCGTTGTTTTTCTTCTCCACTTCGCGCGGCCTTTGGGATGCTGAAGACCACACGTTATTATTAGCCCATTGGCAAGCATACCATCTACGTTAAGACAGCAATTCTTTGACCTATCTTTTCTGCCAGGACCTAGCTCAGACGGTATGGGAAGACATTCGACTCCCACATTAAACTGGCAGTGTCCGTAAAACGTAGCCGTATAGCAAAGGCGAATATTGCACCTTGTTCGCTATGTGGCATATATGACAGCTGCCACGGCATATTAATTCGCATCTCAAAATACTCTACCCCAAACATACGCCTCCAAGTGGGTTCGCGTTCGCGAGTCCCCATTGGAGGGTAGCGGACGTGACGGACACCATGCCCCAGTATGTACACGGCGGATTGACGGGTTGCACATATCGGCCATCAGAATGTCCAGATTTTCTCATGATATTTTCCTTCGCCGTTAGCACGTGATAATTGTTACAATATACAGTCGTGCACATTAGGTCAAAAAACTGCTAAGTGGTGCACGCTTCCTGTCTTGAATTCGAACCCACGTCATTTGAAACGAGACATTGTGATACGAAAGCGTTAGCCCCTAAACTACAATGACTCATAAACTCGGATAATTATATAATTCGACAATTTACTTATATTTTTGTAAATAAAAAAAACATTTATAATTTGGTTTAGATTAAGTAATATACAGTACATAATGTGCAGTACATGATGTAAAGTACCTACGTTACCTATGTAAATAAACAATGTAATATTGCTAATTTGAAAAATAAACTATATTAAATATACCGAATACAAAATGATTATCAGTTTTTTTCAAATCACGATTATGCATATCAACAATAAAAAGAAGGTATTCCACACAAACATTTAAATTTCTAATTCAGTGCGTTTAATAACATTTTTTAAAGAACAATTCGGTAATCGAAAGTTGTAGAAGTCAGTGTTTACTACTTACACCGTTAATGTGCATCGTTGCAACTGCACTTTTGGAATAATATAGTGGCTCACGGTATCAAATATATCTTTTGAAATATAGTTCTCTGGCACCTGGCAAGTAATTTTAGGACCAGCGGTGGGATGAAACTCGCACAAAAATATGCATCTGATTGGTCCTTCTTGTCCACATCCCTCATAAAATTTCATATTTCCATCCATGTTCACTAAGTTATATTCACTTCAGAGGTCTGATCTATTTACATTGTTATTTATATTTAGTTCACTATGTAAATTACACTTAACTATTTACAATTTTGAAACGGTTTTACGTAAACAAATTTTTCTCCGTCAATCGCATAACTGTATGCTCTGACCGGCACACGAAAATCGACTGAACAATTCATGCGATTTTCGATTATTTTGAATTGCTTTGTAATTTGTAATCGAGTATTTCTTGCGATCGTATTGAATCGAGTTGATTGAGACGAATGATGACCATTTATTTTCCATTGTTTGTCTTAATGTAATAAATTTATTGTACTATATTAAATTATACTTAAAAACATCTTCCAATTCCAATGTTTAAATATTTTGAGTTTGGAGATCCAGGAAAAATCTATTTCTGAACTGGAAACAAAGTGTCAAACTTATAAGAAAAATTTGACAACAATGTGACCAGATAAAGCAAAATTTTGTATTTTAACCGAATAAAACTCTAAATATAGGATTTAGCAGATTATGCCAAAGAAGAAACTAGAAATTTTATAAAAATCAAAATCTTATCAAACCTCCATAGATATTCAGTAGGATCTGTCAAAAGTTTCTATATCAAGCCAGTGAACATTTAAAAATTTTGGGGCTAAATTTCGAAACTGATCATGGCTTGCTTGTACTTTCAGTTGTTCTCTCAGAACAAAAAACTAACTACACTTAGTGGAGTTTTCAAAGGCCATTATTATTTTTGCACGTTTGTTTATGTATGTGTGTATACTATGAGTGCTTATTTTTACAAATGAGTAATATAACAACAAACATTGTAAGTAAATTTTATATGATCATAAACATAATTAAGTTAACCCAAAGTTCAACAGATCTTTGTTTAAAATATCACCATTAAAAGTGACACGGTAGATATTTTATCTGTCCAAACTGTTAACTGTTAAATAGCCATACGAAAAGTAAAAAAATAAATTATAGCCTTTATTATATTTAGTATTGTTTTTATTTTTATATAAATTTAGTAGATATTATCGGAACAGTTAGGACAGGAAAATACAGGAATTTTCCATTTAAATCAGGTCACTCTGCAATGATAAATGTCATCTTTTGTTTTGGTTTTGGGAAATGTTTATTATTTTCGTTACTTTGTTAATGTAATAAATGTTATTTAAAATAGTATACAATTGTAGATAGTAATGGAAAAAGTATCTTGCAATTTGCTAATTGGTGTAACTGGAAGCGTGGCTGCACTCAAATTACCCTTGTTAATTCAATCTTTGATGGATTTTAATAAGGAAGAACGATACAATGTTAAGGTTACGTTCTTATCAAAAATCAAAACAACATGTAAACTGCTTTTCAGGAGGGCTTTATTGAGTGTTACATGGGAATTCTAGAGAAATCTAGAATTGATTGTAATGTTGCTCAAAATGTGGTCGTACATGTATTTCCACTAATAAGTTTTACTGGTAGGACAATGGGACTTGGGTTTTAGTACATAGTCATACTTAAAAAGTTTCGTTCTCGCTATTTTTTATGTCATTTTTCATTACATGAGTTCAGCAGGCAGGCAGAAGGTCCGCCTGACAGTAAGCGGCTACCTTCGCCTATGGACATTTGTAACATTGAATGTGCTACCTATGTACCACCACTCCTTAAACGGAGACTGGAGCTTGGCCACTAATACTGGAGCACAACTCATGCTGGTGATGGCAGCATACTCAAGACTAAGGGTGGTAGTCATTCAGATAGACAAATACCCAGGCACAATAAAGTTATAAAGCACAAAAGGCTTCTAACCTTTATTAAAAAAGTTCACAATAAATAAATGTGCCATATAACTATACCTTACTACCTAACTGTGGGTTATTTTGTTGCCTCTTACAACAGGCCGCCTGACTGCGGGACATTTTATAATTTATTTCATTCCTCCATGGATAATATTTCAATGAGAACTTAATTATATAATACTGCCTTAATATCTTAAACATTAAGGATCTACTTGCCAATCATACATTTTAATAGTAGCAAGGTATAATTTTCAGGTTCTCACTAAAAATACAATTTATTGTTTACCATGTCCAACAGATCAAAATAGTCACCACAGAAAATGCAAAGCACTTCTATGATACAGCAGTGTTGCCAGAGAGGATTCTACTCGATGACAACACAGAGTGGACCAGTTGGCAGAATAGAGGTGATCCAGTGATGCACATTGAACTTGTCAAATGGGCTGATATTATGGTTATAGCACCACTGGATGCCAATACTTTAGCTAAAATGGCACAGGTAATTAACAATAACATGCTTAAAAGACAAGTCTTCCTCTAACAGATGGTTTTGATAATTTAATACTGAAAGACCTTTTTCTGCTTGCAATGTTGGGTGAATATTTCAAAAGAATTATAGTAGGGATTCTTGCATCTATGATGTTTTTAATATCCATGGCCCAGTAAATATGCTAAACGTCCTATATTAATATGACCGTTTGTGGAAACTGGCTAGTTGTTGAGGAAAAAATTCTGAAAGTCATTATGAATAACAGTTTTAAAGGAGCCAATAATCCTAGTATAATCATTGTGAAGCTGACAAACAGGCAGACCAACCACCTGGAAGTGGATGGAAAGTGGTTACTATTATCACCTGTAAACTTTTCATTCCCAGCCTTTTTTTAGAAAGGGATGGATAGATGGAACTAGCGGTTTAGAGGTTAGCATTCATAAGTTTATTTAAATAAGGACTTTTTCTTTTTCCAGGGTATCTGTGACAATCTTCTTACTTGTGTAACCAGAGCATGGGACTTTTCTAAACCACTGTTATTTTGCCCAGCAATGAATACTAAGATGTGGCATCACCCAATCACAGCTAAGCATATTGCCACACTTAAAGAATGGGGACATACAGAAATACCTCCAATAAAAAAATTATTAATTTGTGGTGATACTGGTATAGGAGCTATGGCTGAAGTAGATACTATAGTACAAATCATTCAGGAATTAATTGATGAAAAATTTGCAAAAAAGGAAACTGAAAACCATTGAGAATATGAACTTACTGGGATAATAGAAAAAAACGATTCAAAAGTGAATCAAGAACATTGTGTTTGTCCATTGGAATGAAAATTTTGCAGCATACACAAGAGTTGTTGTGCATGTATGGTGTAGACTTGGTAAGAATAGATTGTTTTTTGGTTGGATTTTCAATTGCCTGTTTTCACAACAAATTAACTTTGAAGGATGTAAAAGCATTTATGCTAAAATTATACTCTTGGTAACATTTATTCATAGTTTTATAAATAAATGATGTGGTTAAATTTTTTTTATTCATTACTCTTGCGTTAAATCCTATTTTTTTAAATTTATTTAACAAAATAAGTTATTGATTTTCACATAGCATAGAGACCTCGGGAGTTTATATTAGTACTTTAGCTATCTACTAACAGTCTTTAAAAAATTTAACATTAGGTGTAAGTATTTTAAATACCTATTGGTGTGATGTGCACAAGCGCGGAGCTAAATATGCAGTGGTGCATGTAAATGTTGTTTGATCCTTTGGTTACTGGAACATCTACTTCAGAATTTAGTCAGCTTTATTACTTTTTCTTCTAGACTCCGCCCGATATCATTCTTCCCGAGGGTTGCGTTGGCATTTATTACTCTCTTCTGGCAGGTTTTGGCGAAGGTGTTATATCTAGGCATTTATTCATTCCAAAACTAACCAGTATCCATAAATCGGGGCCATACCAGCCTAGGGATTCTGTTTATCTGTCATGAACACGGACACGTGGACTGCTACAAATGTCTAGATAGGTATCACCCCTGATCTAGACTGTGCCGCCATAACAATTTCCGAGTTCCTACATTATTGGGTAGGTTACGGTCTCTCTTTTCGAGGACAGCAGCACATTGGTAGGTAATTTCTTTGGCAAACTAATGTCAGCCATAGCTATAGGCTATGATAACAACTGTCTTTTCAACAAGTGAGCCGTCAGCCTGCGGCATTCCAGGGATAAAAAAGGGCTCTCCTAAGGGTTAATAAATCATAGAATTGAAACAATTCAAATGTAATGTATATTGTTTATTGCATCACTGAATACTGTATCTACACTAGCGTACATGCGACGAACCAAAATATTTATATAAAGACCCATATTTTCATGACAATATGAGCATCACATACAAAATATATAGGGCAAAATATCTATAAAATGTATTCCCAAATATAGACAAAATTATTTTATACACGGTGTAACAAAAACCTCGTTTGGATCAGCTGTGTTATCAAAACCAATGTTCCTATTCATACTATTTAAAACGGTCATTAATTCACATACAAAGAAATCATTATTTTATTTTCCATTGAAAGTAAATTAACCGGCTGCGTTCACAATTGTCAATTATTCACTTTAAGCTTGTGTTACTCATTTTTGTAATTATTGGACTATGAATAAATAACTGACTGAAGCATTTTTCATTATTAATGCTACTACATGTATATCATCTTTACAGAGAACAACGGCGATTTTGTTACGCGTTGTATAAGTACAAGAAACCAACATAATATGGTTTGGAGAACTTTAGTACGAGTAATATTTCAATAGTAACTTCGATTGAAATATTACTTGTTCATATTTTGCAAAAACCATATTATTTATGCTTGAGAATACAATGATTGAAATTGGTAGATGAAATCATAAGACACCCGAAATTATTGTTAAAAATCACGTCAATTAATAAGTTCTGTTATATGTGCATGTCTATCAACACAACAACCCTGTAATAGTAATATCAATTGTTTAATAATTTAATAAAACAATATAATCATCTCGTGTCATTTTATTATGACTTAGCCAATTATATTCTACGCCAAACTATATACATACATACATAACTTCACGCCAGGTCCCTTGCGGGGTAGGCACGAACAACAGAGCGCCATTTAGGCTTATTCTTACACACCTCACTTGCTTCTTTGACATTCATAGTTCTTGTCATGCACGCTCGTCTGTTCTTAAGGCTCCTGACATATGATGAAACTATATGATGTACGGTAAAATATAATACTAATTATACAAATAAATTTCCTTTTATTGCTATAGTATAGCAGACGGCCCACGTGGTAGGTAGAAACTGGTAACCCTCGCCTATAAAAACTCAATAGGGATCTCATTTTAAATTCCACAGAAACTTTTTTGCAAATCCTTCAATAAGAATAATGGTTTAGAAATGAGGATGAAAGTCTAGTCTATATCTAGCGAGGTATATTTCACCGCGAACGAGACACAGGGCTTAGGTACTTTCAAGTGTTTGTTTTCATATCGTAGCGCTCAGAAAAACCCTGGACCAATTCCTATTTTTTTATTGCAGGAGTTTAGCAGACAGGCAGACGGCCCACTTGACGGAAAGCGATTACCTTCTATGGACATTTGCAACACCAAAGGTGCTACAGATGCGTTGCTGCTCTCTTACAGGAGACTGGAACCTGGTCGCTAGACCAGGGGTGGTAGATATTCAGTCGGGCAAATGCCCTACCACCTGGCTGGTAAACATTGTTCAAAACCATTGCGTACATGAACATATAAGAGGCTCAAGGAATTGAGGATGAATGACTAGTCCATGACAAGAGGTATCTGAGCGAGGTATAATATATGGCCGCAACACAAGACTTACTTGCAAACGCTCTTCGATGAACATTTCGGGCGGTATTCGAGAGTAAGCCCTCGGAAGATTGCGACACATCCACTAGCTAGTGCGGTCACTTGCCTAAAATTATATTTCTAGCCTATTGATACAAATCTGTAAAAGCCATAAAGTTTGGCGTAGAATATTTACTATGTTAAAATAATTTCTTAGTTTAAAATTAACCAACTTATTTTTGCGCTGAAGCACCTATGATTTGTTTTTAAAAACAATTTGAGCGCCAATTAAAATAATATTAATGTATCTGCAATTTTACGATGTTCCCATTTTAGGAAATAAATGTATTTCCCAAAATAATTTCAGATATAAGAGCTTAAAAGGAAGTCTTAAAATCTGTATTAATGTGCTCGTAGTCATGGAATATATTAAATTACTTCTTAACCAATTAATTATAATAAAATAATAAAAATATTTTAAAATTCAACGCCAGTTACAAAAACCAGTTTTAAACATAATATACATAACGGATTTAAAAATATCAAGCACCTGACAGTAGCCAAATGCATAGACAATGCAAAGCCACGTTTTAATAAAAAGAAAACTTACTAATAATGTTTAAAATAATTAATATAATATTTACAAATGATTAAGGCTCGCAGTCTGCATTAATGCCTCTCCCAGACTAATATGTAAATGCTGTGTAATTGATTGATTTTATTGATTTAGTACAAAATGTTCTCAATGGTGCAGGCATTAGGCGTAGCCAACTAATACAGTTTGTGCGGGAATTTTAAATATGGTATTTGTAACCGATGTTGCTGCTATAAACAGGCAAAATGATATACATAAAAACATATTTACACATTTGTTAAAATCAGATCATAAATGTAATGCTAAGAACAGATTTTGCTCTCCCCAGTCACGCTAAATTATAAATACCCAATGAGTTTATAATCAATACTTTAAAAACTCCATCACAAAATCATATTTGAAATAATAGTTATTTTCTGCATCACTAATATTAATATAGCCAAATCAACGTGACTGTGTGGAAACTAAAACTTCGTATTCTAGAATTAATATATCTAATCAAAATACGTCTTAGAGTCGCACAGTATTTCAATTTAACCGAATATCAACACAAATCTTGATTTGCATTTGACATTGTTTTAAACAAGCCCTAATAGTGAATTAAAAAATCGAAAATGTTTGTTTCTTCCAAAATCCAGAGTGAACAAACTCATGAGAATTACAAAAAAATTCAAATTGTTTTGGAACAAACCTAACATTTTGAAATAACTGGTGGAATCATTAAACAATAGAAGACTTTCGAATTAAAAACAGATTATTAAAATGAGAAACATTTATTTCTAACATAACTCAAATTATTAATTTAATGCTTACTATAATAAATAACTGACATAATAACAAAGGTGCGGTCGTGTATACCATTAAAACTTAAAAACTGAACTTGGAATTGGGATTTACAACTAAATTAAAATGTCATGTTAGATAAATAAATTAGATACATTACGTACAAAAGTATTACAAGTCACTTATGGATGGTAAACTTACCTCCGTAAAGTTACTGCTTAGAAATAGCGTTTAATATCCAAATACTCCATGAATAACATTGTAGAGTTTAAAACTAGCTTCTATAAGTTATAATGTACCAACTTTAATTTAGATTTAGGACCGCTTGCATAGCGATCGCTTTTAAATAAAAATTATTTAGTCATATTAAACTGCCTAAATACGTTTTACACAAAACGTGTTGACAATTCTTTAAACATATTTAGCGGCAAATTTTGCGTTGTGCAAGACGCTAATTGTATTTAAATAAATTTAAGCAACCTTATGCAAGCGTCCATTAGATCCATTCAAATGTCATGGAGCATAAACAACTTTATGCTGCATAGTTATTTAAAAATTACAATATTTTTCATGGCATTAATTTAGTCCTTTCAAATATAAATGCTGCAATTTGAACTTTCGTTTTAAAATATTAGTAAAAAAATTGTACAATCATTAAATGCGTTACTTCCATAAATACTAATATATATTTTGCATATTATATTAAACGTTTATTGTTCTTTTAATATATATTTAGTATACAAATACATGGTACATATAATTAAGGACACTGTTAATATAATTTTATTATTACTAATATAATAAATATTCGAAAAAACTAACATCAAATGCGTAAAAACTGTGCGTCAAAAGGCCTTGATCTAGCGGGACTATATTCCCATAACTTTGAGATCTAATAACTTTGTTCCTCACCACACTCAGGGTTGTTAATGGTCCGTTAACCACTTAAATAATGTCAATATAATTGAAACTACGCTTCACAGTTCCCAATGATTTTAATGATTACTATACGCGCAAAACTTTTATGCGTCTAGAGAGAAATTAGCCGGAGTTTGCGCCGGTCCAGTCAAGTGATAACGTTTATTACATCTGATAGTGTTAGGTGCGAAAGAGATGGCATGCGACTCGCAATAGTGTCAGAGTGTGAGCACAATACTCTTCCCTTTCAGCTCTGGACTTACAATTTTATAACCTTTTATCTGTGTACTGCGCAGTGACGCGTAGGACGTTCACGAATGTATTTAAGTTTTAATCGTACTGTAAATATATTTTTCCCCTGAAACTTTATGAGTGTAGTAGTTCTTCATATTTATTGAGCCACGTTTAACTGAATATATTGTTTTAAAAATTTTCGACAGTCTTAAAAAATCATGCAATAAATACACTGGTTCTCATGAAATTGTGAGACATGTTTAATTTTGAACACTGGTATGATTTATATACCTCGAATAGGCAGGCGATTGTTTTCATGGAATACAAAATTCATGAAAGAATATTCGAGTTAAAAAAAATCAAATTTCATCAAACAATTCAATCAAACATTATCGACACCAACCCAAATCTGCTATTAGAATTGTGTTGAAATGCTCAATCACTGGCCTCCAAATGGTACTATAAAAGTTGCTTTTGTACAGAAAACCAACCACTATGGTGCCGGCGACTGACCGTTGCGACACTATTATTACAGTAGCATACTTACGGGCAGAGAGTTAAATTAAAACAATTTTATCCAGTTAATCGCTGCTCAAAATCGTTAACATTAGACAGTGTTATTAATAAGAACATCGTTATGGGTACGAAAACAAATATTTGGTTAAAAGCTAAGCTTTTACCAATAAAAAAAAACGCTTGTAAATTGTTAGTAGCAAAATACGCAGTTCGCTGTTGACGGCGTGGAATGAAATTGTAGGCGTATCAAAGTTTTTACTACGATCTTCACGTGTGTTACAGTTTTAGTACAAGAATTAACAATGATTATTTTTCACATGAATTGTGTTTCTGTCGAAAATCATAACTGTTTAGTAAGATATGACTAATCGTATGGCCACAAAAATCTGGTCGTTTGGTGTCAGTAAAAAAAATATAGTAAATAAAATACATAATTATTTTTAAAAAGGTTTTTAAATCTAAGCTTTTGAGATCCTGGATATCATGTAGCAGCAGAGTGCTAGCCAAGACCATTAAAACGAGCCCGAACACGACGGGTCTATTTTGTTTAGTACAGGAGTTCCTATTTCCACCTTCCGATCCCATCATCAGATCAGCTCCACAGTACCATATTATTGCAATGTCACGCGATACACATATTCGTGCAAAAGTTCAGCTCAACCGGAAACCGAGAAGTTGGTCAAATTTACCTTGCAAGATTCCACCCGAACTTACATACATACATAGGTACATCCATTACAAGTTAAATAAAAGGTTGTAAATAAATATTAAAATACTGATGAAATCATTAGGAAAACTGTTCTCTTTGATGCACCATTTCTTCGGCAGTAAGATGGAAAGTGGCGAGTATCGAATGTTCAAATAAATTGCGATTACACACTTTGGGGTTATACATACATGAATTGAAAACCCTGAAGTATTAGTTTTTATTGAAAGAGGTTCCCTGATAATTACCATACAATTTTGTATTTGATCGTGAATGACTATTTAAAACATTCTCCCGACCGATAAATGTCTTACCAAAACTACATAAAAAACTAAAATAATAACACACGTGAGGATATACTATCAGTACAAAATTAGGCACATCGTTCAAACGACGGTTTCGTTCTGTTTATCGAACATCGCTCGGGTATATTTCGATATAACATCGTAAGTCGATTTTATGAGTTCGCAACGCTCCTCCACTTCGCACTCACTCGGTGCCACCCTATAAGTGGACTTCTTCCTATGGGCGACATCTGTATTAGTGAAAGGAAACTCGACATCCGCCTCTATATTGTAAACTGATATAGACGGTCTTTTGATGAATTCGAGATCTTTGCGTCGTTTTTTGTTGACGCGCTCACCGTTGCACCTGGCGTTGATAGTGTTGACTGCGTTTTGTACAGTCGAGTCCAGTAGCGTTACTTGCACAGTCGAGTCCAGTGGCGTTAGTTGTATAGGCGAGTCCAGTGGGTCACTGGAGTTGGTTTCGTATCATACGTCTAGTTCTTCCAAACCTTTGGAGAGGCGGTGCGAGTTGATGCGTCTGCGGTGCGAGCGGCGCACGGCGTCAGCGCGCCTGTACGGCTCGCTCCGCAGCCCGTGCAGTATATCTTCGAGGGCACCATTGTACACCTCGTCTTGGTGAAGGAGTTTCTTTTCGCCGACGGCTTGCGATTTCGTTTTTAACTCGTTGATTACAGCCTCCTGTACGAAAACATTTATTCATAATCAATCCGTAATATCTTAAATTACACCTTGTCTTTGAGATATAGGGATTAAGTCGACATTTTGCAAATGTCAAAGTCATAAATAGTGTATATATTTTGACATTGGCTAGTGTCAGTTTAATCTCTGCGTCAAAAACAAGGTTTGATTACCACGATACCACTTAGTCTCTGCTATATGTAGATGGTGTTGTAATTATTAAAGTCAAATTTTATGGAATTGTAAGAGTTTGGAGTACCTACTGTAAACTTTTTCCATAAAATTCAATACCAAATACCGTTGAGCTTAGCCGGCGGCTAACGGCTGACGGCTCGGCGGGATATACACATCGTTTACTCGACGTGCAGGCTTTCTCAACATATTTTACCCCAATGGCATAGTATAAAAAGATAACGATCAAGAAATTTTCAAGGAAGAATCTCATAATTCTCTGAATCACATTTATGATGAATGAACGATACATGTTCCAATATATTTATTACATTCCAAACTGTATAAATAAAAAATGGTTTTGAATGACTACATCACCATCTATGTTTAGGGGAGAGAGTGGATAACTTCAAATATGTGCTAGGGCCATTAAGTGATATCGATGTTGTGATGATGCTACGAATGTGCTTAAGTGTCTCGCAGTGATCTCCAATTGTACGTTTTAATATATTTTTCCAAAATTTGAGCAGATGTTGCCAAACTCATTCCATTAATTCGAAATTCACTCAGACTACGTCTGTCACTATACGAGTGAAAACAGTTGAATGAGTTTTGCTTGATCACGCGCCAGATTCAGCCGATCGGTTTATAGAACAAGTTTGCAGAGCATGGTGGCAGATCATTTATAAATAAATTTTAATAAATCAGATTGAAACATTATTATGAAATATGCTTAACAATGTATTTTGTGTGATGGCAATGAGGTGCTAAAAATATGATAAAAGCTAAAAATGTCACAAATGGTGTCTGAAATATAATAATTATTAAAGTACCGTTAAAATTGCAAAGCTTCGAAATCGTAGTGGAAGGAGGATTAAATAGAGAAGCATTTGATACTGAAACTAGGGTGTCACAGACTAAATCCCGCTACTCTAGCCAAGAAATAATACCTATGTATAGAGGAAACTAGACTATTGCTGGCAGCCCGCTCAATGATTGGCATTCTATTAATTACCTTGAAACATTAAGAAATCTAAGTATTGTTTTTATTATTTATTGCCTTACTATGACCACAGAACAATTATAAAATTACATACAATCGAATACAATGCATAAAAAATAACTTATTTGCATTTATGTATGATTTGTGATACTATGATAATAATAATATTATTGTACAATAAAACTGAATTATAACCGTTTTAAGCGCGGTATTTTTTTATTAATATTTTTTGGTATTAATCGCGAAAACTTAAGAAAATACTAGATTATTGTACGGTTTACCTTAAATAAATTGATCGAGTACCAACAATTGGGTAGGGTACCAAGTATGGTATAGTATTTTATCTAGTTTCTTTCCAACTAATGACCACTTATAAAAGTCCATATCCATATATTTCTTACATTTGACATCTCTATATAACACTCCCTCTACTTTTGGAATAAATATCACACTGCAATTATTGGCCATACCATTGTGTAAATAAAAGCTAAACCTAGTGTTTATAATGTGCAAGCAGTGCTATGTTTGTTGAATTAAAATATATAGACATTCCCTGTTATTTCCATGCATGTGCAGCGTTGAAAGGAAAATAAGTAAAGAATATCAATATTTGTACATAATATTCCATAAGTATATTTAATAAAGTATATTAAAATATTTACAATATAA
Source organism: Dendrolimus punctatus (assembly GCA_012273795.1). Lineage (NCBI taxonomy): Eukaryota > Metazoa > Arthropoda > Insecta > Lepidoptera > Lasiocampidae > Dendrolimus > Dendrolimus punctatus. Next base: position 1,542,317 of record CM022532.1, on the reverse strand, counting down.
AATTCATGTTTATTCTAGTAAAGCAGGTTATAATTACGCTTAAATTGACTACAAACGCAAATAATTAAATAATGATATAGTCCTCAACTAGCTAATAGCTACTTTATTAAGCGGCATAATTAATAAATTAGCAATATTAAGGAAGCTCTTTGAAATATATTAAGGCTGGTGAGCACCGACTTTTAACCGATGGTTAAAATAAAATAATCGCCCAAAATGTATGGGAAGACAGTGATTATTTTTGGTTAACCGTCGGTTAAGTTTCGGTGCACACCAGCCTTAGTATGTACTACTGATAATTACTTTAACTAGATGTGGTTTGCCTTTATATTGTTTACTATTTATACAGATGTTATTTTTCTCAAAATAATAATTATGTATGAAGAAATTATTTACTAGGGCCATATCGTATAATTGTCTTTTGGTGTGCAAATTTATTTACACACTATCGCTTTTTGCTCATCTTTACTGGCGTATACTTCGAATAAATATGCCGCGAAACATACCCGTTTCCCAAGTTCCATCTTCGTTATAAAAATTACATATTTCAAATTTCATGTTCACGAATTCATTTTCAAGACCAAAAGGGATAAAAGGCAAACATTTAAACAAAGGTACTTCGATTATCTTGTACATACATTTACTATAGATTATTTATTTTTTTAGAAGTTTGAATTTCAGTATATTAGTTTTCGTTTTTTGTGACAATTATTGATCTAAACATGAAATCGTGTCTGAAAGTCTGTGTATTTGAGGTAAACCATTGTTTGCTTAATGACACAAAAAATTGGTATTAACAACATTTAGTATATTTAATAATAATTACTAACGTTTCGTTACTCGACATAGTTCTATATACGTTTTCTGTAAAACCTAACTAATCAAAAATACAAGATCTATGCTAAAGGAAATGAGTATCCAATGATATCGCTTTTTAAGGTCTATTATCTAATTATACTAGGATGTCAAATACAAGTAAGAGCTATAACGAGGGTCGACACTTTCAACGCGTTTTGTGATCGAAAACCGCATGCTCAGCGTGCGAGGGTTATTTGTCAGCAACTGTCCCATAAACATAAAGAGCTGTTTCACAACTGTCTAATGTTACCATCGAGAATTAAAATTATGTTGTTGTGTATTGTATTGTATAATTTTGTAGTGAAATGGGCTGATTGTTATCATATAAACATATCGAGGCGTGAAAGAGAAAACTTGAAAGTTTCAAAGGGTCAAAAACCGCATTACTAATCATCTATGTCTTGACAGACAAGAATATCCATACATTTTATTGGAAAAGAACTTAATTTCTTTAAAATGAAGACACTAAGATGATGATAGCCCAACAAATTGTCTACTACAAACTCGCTGGAAGCACCTTGTCAAAGCTCGCAAAGAATAGAGAACAATCGATATAGTTAGAGAAGGTCTATATCGATGGACAAGATTGTGACTACAGAGTAAATAATAGACTAACGAAAATTTATAAAAAAAGAGACAATCAACAATTAAGATTTTCTTATTGTTATTACGATCTTTAGTGAGAGCGAAACCATGATGTTTTGGATTTCATTGCGCTTGCTTATAAAAGTCTTTATTTAATTTAACCAAGACGATAAATTTATGTTCAAACTGACGAGATATGGGCAAACGATTTATCGTATTACAGGCTTATTTACGAAGGATGATGGTCTGAGTTGACTAGATATAACATGTATTTTGTCAGAAGTGAAACAGCATCTTACTACACAGGTGTTTTCAAATCATGCTATTCATTTGCTATTTTTGTGTGTATTTAGTCATTTATTCCGCATTGAACCATATTTTTTTAGTCGATCGATTTATGATAACTTAAAAATACAAGTTATAATGACAAAAACATTCATAAAATTTTTGTATCATTATAAAAATAGGTCAACTAAAATTTTTACACGCAATTCTCTCCATGGTTAGATATTCTTCTTGTATTTTTAAAACCATTTAATCACCCTTTGAAGGTATACTCAAAATGTTGGATTTATAGTTGTTCTAATAACAGTTGATTATCTAATTTTATATTCTAAATAACCGCTCCGACCAAGCTACTTTCCTAGGATGGCTCCAATAGTATAACTAACATTAGACTACTGACGCCTTTTTAATTCGAATAAGCCTAGGTGTGCATTGGACGATTTGACTGCCGCGACAATCGTGGCGTTCGTCAAACATGTATCTATACCCCTATACCGTGTTCACGGTGTCCAGTTAATAAAGACGTATTGTATAAACTCAATAGGAATGATTAGTCACGTACGTAATTAAAAACACTAGAAATTATTTTGTGATCTCAAAAATATAGTCCTCCTTGACGTATCCGTTATAGTCCTCCTTGACCTACATGTTAAACGAATTGATTTTTTGCAAAGCAAATGTAATAAAAGCATACAATATAATAAATAATAATAAAGTAAATATACCGTAAAATAATCATAGTGGGCACGACTATAAAGACACGAATCATAATTATACACGATACACGAGTTATAATATATTTAACGCGAACAAGCTCCACGCATATTAACCTATCAATACAATTTGTACGCGCCATTAATCTATAACCAATAGTTAGACCCTCCCTTCTATAAGTTGCTGTGACCGTATACATTTGACAAACAACCGGTTTTTTTTCCATAATTGTTGTATTAAAGAAATACCACATTAATATTACAATCTAATCCAAAAAGACTAATAAGTAATTTAAATATAACATAAATTGACTAAAAGTATAACAAAGAACAGGTGATATATAATAACGACGGCCGTGAAGCTAAGTACATATTTGACAAACTCGACGGTAGACGCGGCGTCCAAGTCGTCCAATGTGCAACCGGGGTTAACGATTACCAATCCGCACACACACATAACCGTGTTAGTATAACACACGCACTCAGTGAACAAAGGCCCCGTTTCTGGTTTTTTATTTAACAACTGTCAACGACTTACTCCTAGTCGTGTCAGGCTGAGACATAGACAAGTCTAGATTGGTCTAGACAGGGTCTAGACTTTGTCTCATCTGAGACAAGTGTTGCTGCAAAAGCCCTGCGCTGACCGTCGCGTAGTTAAACCTCTGTGAGAATTAATTTTAATGATGTTACCATCACCTATATATACTATTTTTATTATGATGATATGTTATGATATGTACATGGCAACATAGATCCATTTCAAATAGTTAAAGATACATATACAATATATGTTCAACGTCATACTATTTTTATTTTATTTTATTGCAAAGCTAGCAAATAAGTAGACAGCCTAGCTAATGGAAAGTGGCAATACCGTCGCTTATAGGCGTTTGCAACACCAACGATGCTAGCCTTTAGAATAATATATATTCTTTGAAAATAAACCAACGTTGCCATATACAATATAAAAAATACAGTAGTAGGATATAAAATATACATACTTAGAATAATTTTAACCACCACCATGATAGAAAATGTTATTTTGAAACAAAAAAAAACACCGATTGTGTTTTTTACCATAACCTCGAAATATGAAAATATGTATAGCGATAAACAAAACTGAACATTTCACTCAAAGCATTTAAATACAGCAATACGTGATTTAGTACAATCATAGAAGAAGAATACTAGAAATGCCTTTACTATTTTTATGTGCTACCTTTATGGAAAAAATCCACTTTGATCACAGTGGAAACTTTAATTAACATACATACATTTTATCACGCTTGTTTCCTATAGGGGTAGATGGGTACGATAGATCTCCACTTGCTACGATCTGCACATACATCTTTTACTTCATCTACTTTCATTAATCTCCTCATGCATACAAATATATTATAGGTACTTTACTGCAATTTGATCGTGCTACGTACGTCGCGGTCTACCATCCATACATCCATACTTTTGTTTTGTCAGTCTTCTTTCAACCATTCTCTCTTCTAAATGTCCAAAACACCTTAACATTGCATTCTCAACTCACGGCATTACATGTTGTTTTAATCCACGACCTTTTCATATCATTCGACGTAACCTCATATTATATATTTAATTTATTATATAAACATAAATTAAGTCAATTATAATATTCAAATTAAGTCTTAATACTCCGTTTAAATAAAGATAGTTGGAAGTTTTTAATTTTGACTGGTTTTGTTAACAACAAAAAAAAACGTGTACAATTTAAAAATTTGCTGTATTATATATGAAGTAGCGCCGTCTAGTATCTAATAATAATTTCAAAAATACATTTATATCAGGCAATTGTTCTTCGAATTCTTCTTCTACGATATCATTAAGCACTATAATACTGTTTTTTAGTGATAGAGTGAAATATAAAGTATTATTTTCAAATACTGAAAGCGTTTCACCATGTGTTTAAATTTATTTTTAATAAAATAGCTCCTCCCATATTTCAAAAGGCAATATCTTACCGGACTGTCTACTATAGCAGTCTGTTATAATGCCGATATTTTAGTCTGAAAGGAAATGTGCCTCATACTATACAAAAATAAATCATACTGTACAAAATAAAAAAAGAATTCTAATTTTGAATTTACAATATTAATTTTAAAACAAGATTCTTGTTTGAAACTATACCTTCCTTTTATAAAACATAGAGGAAATTGACGACTTGCAAATGTCAAAGTTATATATAATTATTACATTTTGACACAACTTTGACATTTGCATTTGTTAAAATAATAGTCTCTTTCTCAAAAATAAGTTACGTATAAATATTTGAGAATATAATCCAAATAAATTGAGAAGTGTGTTCGAATGTACAAAGTGTTACCAGGCATCGCGTCATTTCAACTTTTCCTCGATTCTGTCATAGAATTTTTATTTAAGTTTAAATAAGATTATAACTTTGAGATTATAATCCAAATAAATTGAGAAGTGTGTACGAATTTACAGTGTTACCAGGCGTCGAGTCATTTAAACTTTTCCTCGATTCTATTATTGAATTTTTATTCAAGTTTATTCTATTATCTGGGGCAATAAATAAAATATATATAATAATAAAAGAAGTTATATTTATAAATGAAAATGTGATCTATCGATTTTTATATAGAAAATAATATGCTATAGCTATGTAATCAAATAACCGATCAGTATTTGAAAATATGATAAGTCCTTGAAAATTACACGTCAAAAACTCAACAGAGATTAGTAGTGGAAAATACAATTGTCAGAAATGTCGAGCTTGTCTACTTATTATACAACAAATTTTAAATGCAGCTGCAAAAAAAACTACAACAGAATAACACGATTCCAAATCAACGGCGTGAAGCTTTTATATATTACGTTATATAGCTATCAATGAAGCAAATTAAAACAAATAAGAAAATATATTTTACGAGTTAGCAAATAATGTTATGGCTTCTTTATTTTATTATCTTTTAATTATATGTTACGCTGTACACAAATAGTGTGTAAGAAATAGAGATGAGCGATTTCGAGATGTTAAAACTATCGAAAGATGTTATATCACCAACATGTCTGAACAATAGATTTTAACTTCTCGTAACCGCCATTCATTAGTTATAATTTGTTAAACCTATGACAGTTAAACATTTTTTTTGTTTCTGGCAACCCCCGAAAATAATGTAAGTATATGTAGTTGTTAGACTGCAATCAACTGGTTTTTCTGTTTTAAACATTTAAAATAGGATGCGAATTAGCTTTTTGTAGATGAAGAGATGTAAGTATTAAGGTCAGTTATTAAACACTGTCTTATGGTTTGTATGTTACTATCATGTATCGATTATTAAAACAGATCACTAACGTGTTTCCTACTAGTATTATAGACAACATTTAAATTGCGGTGTTAATTTCTCATACATAGAAATAAAGAAGCCTGAACATTGTTATTAATCCTAATACTTAAAATAGTTTTAAGTCAGTTCGGAGATGTCGCTCTTAACACTAAAGATATAAGGTAGGCTTTAGAGAGATCACACACCTGTTGCTTCTTCTGCATTATTTTGGCTTTGTTAGGGTCGACCGTGTCCGCTTGCGCCGCGGCTTGCTCCAGCCTGCGGCGTTGCTCGTTCTCGGTGTCAGCTTGCTGCAATTATTCGATCAAATAAGTGAATAGAAACGTTTAGGAGACGTCTCACGCAACCAGAAGAGTGGCGTCTATTTGGATCAAAGGTTAAGCGTTGCTATACAACGCGGGAACGTTGCCAGCCTTTGGGAACGTTCCCGGTAAGCGACGGTGGTTTAGGACAAATATTTTATCTTTAGTAATTTTGTTTAAGTTTTTAATATAGTATAGTTTGTAAATTATTTTAAGTATATATTATTTTTTTAATTATAGTGAAAAAAATCAATCCGACATTAAAATTTTATAATGTTTACTATTAAAGTTATTTATCTTTTGAAATGGTAAAATTGGTCAGGCATGATTGAACTTACCCTAAGCAGCGAAATACCTAAGACAATGACGAACTTATTTGCCGCTTAGGGCGCAAGTGTCTTTGTGATAGCTAATAGAAGAATATTATTAAAATATCAAATTTTATACATGAAAAGTTTTTGAAAATAATTTTAAAAACTTTTTATTTTAATTTTAAAAATGTTGTAATGTGGGTGAAAAAAATCAATGTACTGTCAATCAGAGACTGGATATTATTGTATTTGAAAATATTACTTGAAATAAAACGCTGGTAATAATTTGCTGTCATTTTGTTGCGTAGCAAAAAAAATATCGATATCAACTACTTGGTATGTGACTTCACATCACTTGAGAATTGTATTTAAATGTAGTTGAATCTGGAGTTTTTGGCGGGAACTGAAAGATGTTGTGTTGTGTAGTTTTATTTTATAAAAATGTGCAAAATTACTCTAAAATGAACAATAGTTGTAGGATATTGATAGTTTTTGAGTAGTAATAATGTGTTTTCTGAAAAATGTGATTTGTATAGTCGAATGTGGCCTTTTGAGTTGTCACAAGAACTCCGTTGAATGGCGGCACTAGCTGATTACCTACAGTTCAGACGTCCTACACATAGGCTTAAGAAAATGAAGAAACTATATTGTAAACTAAGATCTGGCTTAAAGGCCTAGCTGCCAAGCCATAAATCAAAATTTAAAAAACATGTAGTTGCCTGTGCTTGCTCTCGAATGCCTGTAAAGTAATATTACCTTAAACGCCCTCGTGAACCTGACGAGCAGCGAGAAGAAAGCGTTAGCGTCGACGCCGCGGGGGCCCTCCCCGAAGTACTCCACGCACGACGCGAACGAGTCCTACAACACGACAGATAAATGATGCACGAGAAATTCAACAGCGATGCTTTGCAGTCAAGTTTTATTCTTAAAACATGTATTAATACTGATTCAAATATAACAACATTTATAGTGTTGTTTTTGGGAAATTTCCCCAATGTGACGAACTGGAACCCAAGTTAGCCATCTCAATATCTTGGCGTTACGAAGATGTTAAAAATACTATTCTATTGCGAATATTTTGAAAAGCTATAAATTTTTTTTGAAGTGAAATTTTATCGGCGTTGGAAAAACGACCGTGGTAGGGGCTTTATTTATTTAACGAATTTCTGTAAAGATGGATATAGTAGATCATTTTTCGAAATATAAGGTCATAAAGAAGTTTCACTTCTAACTAGTACACGCGTTAGAAATACGCGTTAGTTTTTTTGATAATTTGCGCTTATAAATACATATAAAGATAATAGGGTGACCTGCCTCAGTCACGTCATTGGAGTTAACAGAATACCGAAATCATGCAAACCCACGATTATTATAACGAACCTCAAAATAACAATTTTCTCGATACAAAAAAAACTTACTATGTAATCCCCTAGAACTGGCTGTAAGATTGAATACAAAATATACCTTCCTTTACATTATGAATATACTTTTGTAAAAGGCTCTTCATAACGAATTTTCAATCATTGCAAAACAAATAGAAAGATTAGAATGTCTCATTAACTTCTATATTACAATTTTTGACAACCTACAACCTTTCCCTGAAGTATTCTACCTATCAATCTAACAATAATTAATGTCTCTACAAGTTCAAACATATTCGTTCACCGTAAGACAAACCAAGAATTTTAACGTTCATAATAATTATATATATTTAGTGTTCTACGGTAAATAAATATCAAAGTGCGTTCATTGCAATGTTGTAATTTCTATTTCAAATTTTCCTTAACCTTGCTAAAACGAACTTTGGAAAAAATTGTATAACGAATTTCTTGTTATGAGGAATATTTTCAAATCCTCAGATTTGCTATGTCAAGGTTACACTGTATGTGTCGCAAATACGGGGGGGGGGGGGGACTAAGTACAGCAGTGCAGCAGCAGCAGTTGAAGCGGTGGCCTCACCTGCGCGTGCTTGGTCTCGGCGCGCAGCCGCCGCAGCTTGTCGTGCGCGTTGTTGAGGAAGTCGCGCAGCACGTGCGGGTGCGCGCGGTGCGCGTCGCGCGCCTCGCACTCCTTGCGCACGCTCTCCATGCCGCGCTCGAGCTCGCACACGTCCGCCACCACGTTCTCCAGCGACACTGTACAACGATATTTCATTCAAATACAGGAGGTTTCACTAATGACGACCTCTATGTAACGACGAAACACTAAGCCTACGTTCCTCTTGGCACTCCCGACCGCGATTATTCCCATACCACTTATTTGCAGCCTTTACAATCATAAATCAAGTGGAACGGACTATGAGTGTCGATGTCAGAAACGCCGAAAGACACAAATGTCCTTAGTTCCTGTATGGTTGATTTGAAAGTCGCGCCTTTATCTGTTGATAGAAGATGAAGTAGTCGGTTGAAGAAGGCGTTGACCACAGAGCATTAATTCTCTCTATCGATATGTTTGTCCATAGAGAGAATTAATGCTCTGTGGTCAACGCCTTCTTCGACCCACCTCTTGATTTACCAGTCATTAGTGACGTGTTCGTGGTGATAATGACCGTGGTCGCTATGAGACACAGCTAAAGGAGCATTTTTAGCGTTATGAACTACAAGAGCAACGCGTCCAAAGTCCCTTGAATTTAAAGCATACTTTTAATAGAAAACAGAGACACTACTTATTTATTTAACTACAACACGATTTTATACGATGGTACTTATGACGTTATGTGTCGGTACAAGTAAAAGGAATCAAATAGCGTATTAAAGTTTGTAAATGTAAAATAGTGAAAAAGTGGGTAGATAACAAGAACATAGTGATAATAAAAAAATAGTAGATTTTAGAGAAATATTAAATATAATAGTATTAAGAACTTAGATTAAATATTGTATTAGAAATAAGAGTTGAAAAAGAAAAAAAGCAAAAAAAGATAATAAATAAATACCCTTAATAATTACCCTTACATTAGTTGTTTGTTATACAAAAAAAACAAAGTAAAAATAAAATAAAACCTAAAAAAAAATCCTAACACAAGACGGACGATTTGAATTTATGTTTGAAATGTAACTAATTAAAATTATTTATATCATTATTATTTTAAAAGTTAGATGACAAGATGCTATTTTAATGCCTCTTCTTTGATATGTAAAAATATAAGAATTTAATGTAACATATATCCCGCATCCTTATAAAACTTTAATAATGCAATTTATTTTCTATCCCGGTATATTAAGTATAGGAATAAAGTTCTTTATCACTAACCTTGTGCTGCCTTATCGATGTACAGCAGCTCCGTATCAAAGTTCATCAACTCGGGGAAGTTCTGTCTTATCGTGCCAACGATATAATGCAGCAAAGATATCCTCTTATCCGTCGACTTGGTGTCCATCAAGGTGTCCAAAGACTGCAACTTGAACCCGTAAGCCGGTCCCCGTTTACTGCTATTCAAATAATTCCCGAAGGCTAATATAATCTCCAATACGTTGCGAAGTTTCTGTGAAGATTTCACAGATGATGAACCGGAAATTATTGCATGTATTTGAGGTGTTATCAGATGTATGTTATCGAAGAAATTTCCCATATAACTCATTATTGATAATTTCGAGGAGATTTTCTCGACCTTTGTCAGTTGCATTAAGAATTTATCTTCTTCTGTCAATAGGTTGATGTTCTTCTTCTCTGCTACGTATTCCTTGTATGCTTTTTGTTCAGCCTCAGTCGGTACCATACGTTGAAGTATCTCCACACTCTCGAGTGGTAACTGTTTTAGATCTAAATTGTTTACTGCCGATATTACTTTCTCAACTGGTGTGTCGAGTTTTCTTCTTGATATTGCTGAAAGTTAGGAATGGTAAGTTAGTTAATTATAAAATTAATTATAATTCACTAATAGAATAGAATATAGTTTATTGTAAAACATTAAAAGACAGCTCGAGAAATGATTCAAGTTTCCGTTTATATCGACAACTTTGGTTGATTCATTCAAATTGATTATCAAATTATGTTACAATATTCTAAGTTAAATATAATAATCAGTTAATAAACATTCCACTACTAGACTCGTTCTTCACCTCAAAAATAGAAGGAACATTTAGTATACCCACTATTCTTGTCCAAGATTAACGGGTTTGACACATCACTCATCTTCACAATCACCACAGTGTAATTGTAGATAAGAAACTGCCCATTTAATTTGAGACGTGAGTGAGTTAAGCATTACACTACCTACAGTTTAATTATATAATAGTAGATTGTTATAAGAGAGGTCAAAGTGACCTATTTAGGTATGAGATTGTTTGGTTCACGAGCGTAGCGATGGCGCTAATAGTTCCAGTGCCTAAATAGACTTTTCAGGTGAGGTTAAAACTCTGCTTTTCATTTCGAATATGAGCAAAGTAAACAAAAACTGATTAGTTTATCAAACAAACACTTCTCTAATGATATCAGGTTTTAAATCCACATCTAAATTTGACAAAATAATTTAAATGTTACATATTATGAAACAACGTCAAGTAAATTTATTTTTCTGTGGCAGTCAGTATTTTTTTGTCACTGATGATAGTAAATATTTATTTATGTAAATTAAATAATAACATGGCTGTTGGAATCAACCTCTTAACATAGTTTTACTTTTTTATATTTTGTCACTGTCAACATTCTTTTCTTTTTTTTTTCTTTTTACTCACTCTGTGTTCAACATTGATTTGTACAGTATTGTTGTTGCAATAAATAGTATTATAATAAGAAAATTATTGTGTTAGGTACTTCACGTCCAAGTAAAAGAATATATAGTCTATGTGCTCTCCACGATGACGTACAGTAATTTATAAGTATAAAATGATGTTAGAATATTGTTGATTTTTTTTATTACAATTTGTGCCGCGATTTAACAGTGGCTGTAAAAAACGTTGCGTCATGAATTATCTATGGCTTGCATAGTTTTTAAATTTTTTGACTGCAGGGAAAATTGTTTCCCAGGGATGAAAAGTACTAAGCCCAGTGATCAGGCAACTCTAAACGTACTTTCAGAATACGAGAAATGAAAACTTTATAAACATGCCACTGACCAATATTCCTTAGCCTGGTGTGCTCCAACAGCGACACCGTGTCCGGTTTCCTGAACCTCTTACTGGGGAACGAGGCGAGCGCGTCCGCGTCGCAGTCGACGCTCACGCAGGGGCCGCCGATGCGGAACTTCTCCTCGAACTCCGCAAAGTTGATCCTCCTTCGAGGCCTCTCTTCGTCTAATTCGTTGAATATCGTGCCTCGGACCTAAATATATTTTTGCTATTACTGTAAGTTACCATAGTACCACTATTCCCAATGCGAGTTTTCTATATCTTCCATTTTTTGACTTGCCTGAACCAAGCAAACAAGTAGACGACAGAGAGACTTCATCAAGGAGTATACAGCGGATGAGGTGGAATAAAATTAAGACAGTTTTCGACAGTAAATGTATAATAAAAAAAACAACAATTTATCAATAGACAATGTAACATTTCATAAACACAAGAAAATGTATTTTTACGAAGTATCTCTGTCGCTAACAGGGCACTTGGTGAAAAGGTGTAATACCAACAAATCGCCAGCCTTTATGGTGGGATGGGGGGGGGGGATAACATAGGAAGAATATGGGGGAGGGAAAAATGGTTACAAAAATGATTAGCTCAAGCTTGCAATCATTTGACGCTGGTATTCTGTAAAAGCGTGGCATCGCAATGATCGAGCCAGTCCTAAAAGCTATAATCAAGATAATTATCTCAGCATGGCTATACCACATCAAAACAAATCCACACAATGTAATGTCTATTGTCTATTATTGGTCAAAGAGTGGATAATAAGATATAGAAACTCAGTATTACTTTTCATTATTATAGGATTCATTATTATATTATAGGATAGATATTAGAAATGATAATTACCCAAAACCAGTCAACTCTGTAAAACTTTTTTACTATTGATCAGAATGCATCATTTAAATTATAATTAGATAGATATATAGATAGATAACGCTTTATTGTATACCAATACAAAAATATACTTACAGACTAAAACGATATCTAATTATACACAACAGATCTTATCGAAAAGGGATCTCTTCCAGATAGCCCCAGAAATTAATTGAGATAATAATGGCGATGGTGGTATATGTAACATATAGCACAATTACTTACATTTTGAATAAATATACACTTTATATATGTACCACACAAATACAATACATATCTCCAAAAATACAATTGTTTATAGATGAATATGATACACAGGCACATTTAAATATCAATCAATTATTTTTTTCTGAGAATATTAACGCTTTATTTTATTATTTATTAATATACTTTCAAGAAATTGTTTAAATTATAAAAAAATTCTTATATCTGAGAAACAAATAAATCTAATATATAAAATTCTCGTGTCACAGTTTTCGTTGCCATACTCCTCCGAAACGGCTTGACCGATTCTCATGAAATTTTGTATGCATATTGGGTAGGTCTGAGAATCAGCCAACATCTATTTTTCAGCCCCCTAAATGTTAGGGGTAGTCCACCCCAAATTTTTTTATTTTATTTTTTAAACAAAATTTTTAATTTCTATTTTTTTATGATACAGCATTAAAAGATACATACAACCCTAAATTTTCAACCCTTTACAATCAACCCCTATTTTTTACCGGGCAGGACGACGTCTGCCGGGACAGCTAGTTAATAATATAAAATAACAAAAAAAATCATTCAATTTAGTTTTTGTATATTGTAATCTCTTGTAGGTAACAATTATTGGCTGGCATACCTGGTTGGGCTTCAACGCGATCCAGTTGAGCGTGGGCAACTTGTACTTGGTGTCGACCTTCCTCTTGATCGTCATCGCGTCGGTGTGCAGCGGCGGCGCCATGAGGCCGGGCGCCGGCGGCGGCGGGGGCGCCGCACCCGAGCGCAGCGGCGGCGGCGCGGGCGCCAGCGGCGGCGGCGGAGGGGGCGGCGGGCAAGGTGCCGCGGGCGGGGGCGCCGGCGCGCTGAGGGGCGGCGGCGGCGGGGGCGGCGCCGGCTTGTGCGCGGGGGGCAGCTCGCCGTTCAGCAGCGGGGGCGCGGGGGGCGCGTGCCCGTTCGGAGGGCCGGTGCCGTTGCACAGGCTGTGAGCGGAGATAGCGCCCACTGGAAATGGAACGGGATGCATGACAATCACAATACTTTTTATCATCATACAAAATGACAGTCTCCTTGAATTCTATTGAGTGTACAGTAGTACACTACGCAAGCAGTAGCTTGTGACGCCATAATGCTAATGAGTCATTTAATTCAAATTATTAATTTAATAAAACATGTTGTAATTCGTAGTCATTCAAGTGTTACACATCGGTTTATGATATGATTAGTTGGTTCAATACAAGTGTAATTTATGTAAATTGATATAAACAATATGTGTGTTCGTCTGCTTATTATTATTATATTATTATTATTTTATTCATGCTTCTTGGCCAAGATACGAAACACGAGTGTGGCAATGATTAACTTGTCACAGCTTCTGAGTAAATGTGTTTTGTAAAATAAGATACTTACTGGAAGCCCCTCTGGGTAAAGACTTAGTGAGGGATTCCAACTCTTGCACCTTTGATTCGAGCATTGATTGTCTATTTCGAGAGTCTTGCTGTGCTCTTCTTAACGTTGAAACCTGAAAATAATTATATTTATTCACATATTTTCCTACACAGAAAAGTGAACAAATAAATATTTGGTTAACTAACTAATAGTAATAGTTATTAACATTTTACACACAGTTTCTACAAGTAATTATACGCAATCCATTTAATGATTTAGGAAGAGCCTGGTGTCAGAAATTAGGTTAAGAAATATTTTTTACATATCAACAGGCCCCTGCCCCAGAAATTCTAAAAATTAATTACAGAAAAACCACTGAATATTACAAATGCGTTAGAGCTTTTATGAGAGTGAGTGTGTGTGTGTGTGTGTGTTTGTGTTATTTTAAATAAACTTGCATACATAATATACACATGAACATGAATCAATGCATTCATGTAAAACAGAAACAGAAAAACAAAAGGAAATTTTTTGCAATCATAGAATGGGAGCTAATAAAGCTTGTGTTGACTGGACACTCACTTTTAACTTACATGGAGTTTCGCTTGCACAACTAGTTATTACATTAACTAGGTATTTGTTATTATTTTGATTACGTTATACTTTGTTAAAACTTATATTAGTATAAGCTAGATATTTTTAAAGACGAATATTATTAATATTTATCAAGTAACGATATGTTGTTGGGGAGTTTACTGCGTCGCTCCTTCTCATTCAACAGTAACTAAAATTGCTTTGGAAACGGTGGTAGATCCCAATTTTGTTAATAGTTTCGACGGCGTACCTCCTCGACGACCTGCCTCCGGGCCTCGGCGAGCTGGTCCCTCTCGTGGCGCACCTGCGCCAGCTCCGACTCCACCGTCGCCAGCTTCGCGATCGCCTCGCGCTCCATCGCCGCTAGCCTCTCGTGCGCCTGGCGTTATACAAATAGACTATATTGTTAACTCCGAAATAGAAGACCTCATAATTGAGGAGATAATATCTCACCGTCTCCGCTAGCTCGGTTATGTAGAGTGGATGTAGGAGGATCGGGGAGTTAAGAAAGCATAGTTGGGGCAACCGGTTGGTCTTCCCAAATATCGCTGGAAGGATAGAGTGGAAGCTGACCTGACCGCACTACAAGCCCACAATTGGCAAGACTGCGCAGGACAAAGGAAAGTGGCGTGCTCTCGGTTCGAAGGCCAAGACTCATTTTGGAGCGCTGAGCCAACGGAGTTATTATCCCCGCAAATTGCTATTGCGCCTGGTCGCCATTTTGGTGACGTAACCGTAGCCGAACACTCAGTACTGTTAGCATCACTGGCCGGCGAGTACGCGTACATACCGAGTTGCGGATGACGTCGCGTGAATATTAATTTGTCAAGGTTCCAGCGCATTAGCAATTTGCGAGGATAATAGTTAGTTATACTTGATTGTACAAAAATGCTACATAAAATCAAGAACATTAATATACAAGTACATTCGGCGGTCTTATCGCGCATGGCGATTTCTTTCAGACAATCTTTGGATGGAGTATATGAAGAACAACAAAAGTCGGTAGTTGCTAAACCAACTCTCGTACAATAATTTAGTAACAAATAGAATTAAGCAACAGAGATTCAGACACATACTAACTAAATGTTATAAATGTAAATTAGTTTGTTTTGTGGTGTTTCTTCGCTTTAACTACGCAACAGGTCCTCATGAAATTTTTTATACACAATTGAAGACGTGAGTGGATGAAGGTGATATGTCGCATATTCGGATTTTTGCTTTTTTTGCGTAGATGAAGGTTATAAGTCGATATGATTACAGACCTTAGACCATAGACATAAGGCATATTAAAAAAAATAAAGAGTTGCAAAGGTGTTAAGTTCAGTTCAGTTTAAAATAAAATTAAAATTTCATCTCGATTTACTCAGAATTGGAATTATGCGACTTATCACCTTCATCCACTCATGTCTTCAATTATTAAGGGTATAGAATATTGGATTGTTACACGAGGGTTGAAAGCAACCTATTTAGGCACGACGATTTGACCCAAGAGCGTAGCGAAGGCGCTAATAGTCCGAATGAAAAAAATATATAGGGTACCTTTCAGACAGAAAAAAATATCTGTTCCTGAGGGACAGACAAATATAACCGAAACGGTGGCGCTTCGATCGCGATTTATTGACGCCACCATAGCAATTTAAACAAAGACACCGTTATGACAACGCAATTTTAATGTGTTGCTCTCATAGTGAGTTCCACTTTAACTAGATGACGTTACGGGTCTTATACACTAAAATTTTATTTTGAATTTCTAAAGAGGAGTGTGGGGCCTACTCGCAACGATTCCTTCATTCTGTTTACAAAATTTACATTAACGCCAGCTTAGCCGCGAGCATAAGTTAGTGTTACAATAAATTGTAACATTATTTATATATTAAGAAAAACGGGCAGTGAAGTACATCTTATCGTCCTACTGTTAAAATTATACGATAGAGATGATTTTAATTACTGTTAATCTTCAAACTTGTGACATCTTAAGTATGCATGCTCGTACAAGATTATACATTTAATGCGATATTAAAATTAAATAATACTGACGTGTCCCAGTTCATCTTCTAATTCGTTGACCTTTTCCAAGGCGGCAGTTTTCGTCTCACTGTCCTCCATTAACGCGGCCACGTCGAACACGTTATCAAGGTATGCTGAGATTTGAACCTATAAGACAAATTTACACTATTGTTTAGAATTTAAATTAAATGTCACAATACTTATTGGCTGGTCTACATTCGTCATAGAAAGCTGTACAATAATTGATTTTGTAACATTCTTGCTATTTTACAGTCATTAATTGTATCTTAAACATGAGAGGAACAGGAGACATTAGGGTGAGTATTTCATTGACAAGACTGTGTTTGTCAGTAAACTGTGCCTTCAATGAATGTAATAAATTTAAATATCGTTTATTTATTAATTCTTATCATCCCACTGCAAAGCAAGACCCTTCTTCTCTGTTGATTGATTTGATGAACTATTGCTAAACTATTGCGCCTAAGCAATTAGATACCGTATCCTTGTAGGAATGGAAAAATAATACAATTTACTGCGTTGGGGCGGCCTGTCGTAAGAGGCGACAAGACAACCCACAGCCAGGTGGTAGGGAATTTGCCCAACTGGATGGCTACCACTTGACTTGTATGCCGGTATTAGTGATCAGGTTCCAGTCTCCCTTAAAAGAGCAGCAGGGCGTTTGTAGCACCTTTGGCGTTGCGAATGTCCAAAGGCGATGGTAATCGCTTTCCATCAAGTGGGCCGTCTATCTGTCTGCTGAACTCCTGCAATAAAAGTAAAATAAAAAAAAGATACTTCAAAATCTGAAAATATATTTTTTTATTTTTATTGTAGGAGTTCAGCAGACAGGCAGACGGCCCACTTGATGGATAGCGGTTACCATCGCCTATCGTCGGACATTTGTAACACCAAAGGTACTACTAATGCGCTGCTGCTCTCTTGAAGGAGACTGGAGCCTGGTCACTAATGCCGGAACACAACTAAGGGTTGTTATGGCGACATACTTAAGACCAGGGGTGGTAGCCATCCAGTCGGGCAAATGCCCTACCACCTGGCTGTGGGTTGTTTTGTCGCCTCTTACGACAGGCCGCCCGGCCGCAGGAATTTGTATTCTTTCTCCGTTCCTGCACGGATAAAATATTTCAAACATGTGTTTTCACTCTAAAATATATGGCAGCTTTTACAGAAAATATGTCATGAAATTATAGTTGTACTAATTACTCATATAATAATTATATGAAACTATATAAGTAATTGTATACGATGAACTGACAGCTGTGGAAATAAGTAGTTTTATTGTTATGAAAACCTTGTTCCCGCAAACAAACAAACGCAGTTTAAAGATGGCGCCACTTGAAACATCGAGCGTTTATAGAAGTCTGTCGGTGATGGTGGGTTTAGTGCAAAAATATAAAAAGACTAGTGTTTTTTGGAACCGATTTTTCGACCGTGATTTGTGTACCTGTAACGGTTAAAGAGAAGTATAAAGTTAATTATTGAAATTATATTTCGATGTGCAAAGTGAAATAAAGCGTCTTACACATGTCTATACTCAATGGAACACTGTCATAAGTATTCACCTGCAAATCGTCACTCTCGCAATGGCGCAACCTCTCCAGGTAGTCGTCGAGCTTGAGGGCCGTGAACTCGTACTGGAGGTGCACCCTGAAGTTCATGTCCTCCACAGAGTGCACTATGATGTTCACGAATTGCATGCATGCCACCTGAAATACAACACATATCGTATCATAGTATTTTTTTAAGCCATGGCGACTAGTACATATATTTATGGTAAGGTTTATTAATAGTATGATTTAAAAAAACGGACAAGTGGAAAAACGAATCGCAACGGGCAAGTGGAAAATTTTCAACTGACAAGTGCCAAAATGCATCGCAACAAAATTTCAACTTGAAGTGTTACGGGCAGATTGTTAATGTACTTGTCCAATTTGAAAACCTTCAATACCTTTATATAACTTTTTGAATTATTCAATTCGGACGTCCCATTCGAAAGACATCACGAGTTAAAAATGTAAGTATTAGACCACGTGACCGTGACGCTTTTTCGTGAGTGAAAAATCGTAAGACTCCGTCTATATAGAAGTTTCACTTTAAAAACCTATCGGTTTTAAACGGGATATTTATTTGATTTTTATTTCAAACTTACGCCTCTTGGAATCAACCGTTTTAGATAGTTTACTTTTTATAATTTGTTATGTTTCTTTTGTTTTTTCTCGCTCTTCATTGTCGTCTATAAACGAGTGTAATGGGCCTAGCTAACTTTGACATTTCTAACCTTCTACTTACTCTCCTGTATAATAAATATATAATAACAGCCCACAAACGTTCCACTGTTGGGCCTGGGCCTCCTTCAATAGGGGGACAGATTGTCCTAGGCGGGTTGGCAGATTTGACACATCAATTATCTCGATGTGCAGGTTTCATCGCGTTATGTTCCTACACCGTTATTATTAGCATGGTAATTAATTGTAACAAGAATAATTTATTCGATTTTGATTTGTCCGACGTTTCGGCCGCTTTTCAGTGGCCGTGGTCACGGACGACAAAGGTGACATTTGTCTAACGTGTATTGTTAAAGTATTATTTAGCCTACCGCCAACTTGTTAATTTTAATTATTTAGTTTTAATTTTGTTTATGGTTATTATTTATTATGGTTATAAATTACCGCGCGCTTAAAACCATTAAAACGTAGTTTTATTATGTATACAAGTCGCAAAAACGTAAGAAAATATAATATGCTTGTTAGGTCAGAAAACTGCCTAAGCGGTGAACCAGGATTCCAACGTCCGCCCTACAGTTTGGGTCGCGTACGCTAGACATTACTCTACCACGATTTATGGGATAAACAGAGTGACATATGTGGAGGAAACTTACCATAAACTCAATATGAAACGAGTCATAATTCATAAAGTACTCCATGAGCGTGTGAAACCTCCTCGGCTCCCCGACCACCTCCTTGAAGTTGTCAAACGCCGAGAGGATGATCTGGTGGCCGCCTTTCACTAAGCAAATTGCCGCTAACAGTTCCAGCACCAGCGCCTTCGTACGGAGCGAATGGTGCACTAATGAGAGCGCGATGCTGTTGATGGCTTCCCGATGCTGTATTACCATGTTGAAACCATACTGTAACAGATAAAAAAAACATTTTACTAACTTTCGTCATCTGCGTGTGGTGTCTAACTGTATTGCTTCAGAACTTTCGGGTTTGGTTTTAGATATATAACTAGCAGTCTCGGAAGACGTTGTGCTGTCCTGAAAAATCAAAAAGCGACCTATCGGGTCTAATTGGGATTCTAAACCATCGCGGTTCTCATTCAAACACAGATAAACTTTCATCAAAATCGTAGAACCCGATTCCAGCAACAAATATTTTGTTTAGATTGATTATGGGGTACATTATTAAAGTTGTAGTAAGGATCCCTAATTTTAACATTCTAATGGTGAAAGAATTTTTGAAATTGATCCAGTAGTTTTTGAGTTTATTCGTTACAAACATACAAAAGCACAAATCTTTTCTCTTTATGAGATTATTAGTACAGATACATTTTGGGAATGATTTTCTCTTTTTGAAGTGACATTTCGTTAGAATCATTGTGATTTGAAACTCGATGAAACGAAAGAGCGACACTAAAAACAGATAAACACTTTTCATTAATACTTCAAATTTCGTATTATAAAGCTTAAATATATTAATAATATATGAAATGTGACGTCACGAAATATATCTCTCCCACCCCTTGTCACACTTTGTTGCACTTCTACTGCGTGTGAACTGCACACACATATATTTCTGTTTTTATTGCGAGACTGGCAAACGTCCTAACTTTCCGTCCGACTGAAAAACAAAGTCCCAGCATAATAAAAACGTAACTTGCTTAGCTATGAAACATACATTCATTTCATTCCCGTACTTTAAAGTCATTTCACTCACTCTTCGGTATTATGAGAGCGCGATGTAAATATATTTATGCACGAGTGTGAGAGAGATAGATATTGTCATTGCACAAAATTTGCACTGCAACAAAATCGGAAAGCATGTATTACATACCTTATTGTTCATAATAGCCCTCATGCACATGATGCAAACATGAATGTCGTCAGTAGACGCGCCCATGTTCAGCCTCGCCGCGTGCCTCGTCCTTCTTCTGGCAACTGCTGGACTCGCAGCTCCCTCGGCGTCCGAGTCCGCGCTTCTCGCTCGTCTTCGCCAAGTAGCATTTAGTGTTGAGTTATTTTCTGTAGGACCACTGCATTCTGACGTTGTTGTGTTCACTGCAATGTTGGATTGAGGTGATATTTCATTACTTTAGCATAGGTGTGATATCTATCACATACATTATAAAATTAGAAAATTGTATAGGTAATTCCGTCGCTATTTCTTCAAATAAAGACTTTTTTATGTTATCTTAGTCTCTAATTAAGGATATGAAAAAACATATTTTGAAACTTTTAATAAAACAATACTAGGTCCAGCGTTTTTCTAAATAACACTGTGTGATACACTCAGTTATTCATAGTAAAATATAAAAACAAATATTATTATTAAATATTTAGTACTTTATAAAATAACAGTTTGTAAATATAAAATTACACTTTGATTAATTACCTTGGTTGATGCCGTCAGTAGACTGACTCCTCGCTAGCGCTATCCGCTGCTCGTGCCTCATCATGCTCAGCCTGAAGCTCAAGTAGTCTATCAACACATCTAAGCCTTGGTTTTGCTCATTCAGGAACTCTCGCACCCATCTGTGGGGGTTGGTTTTCATGAAGCATTATAAGTAAACGCAATGTAAGAAATAGAAACATCATGAGATTCTTGTAAAATTGGTGACTGGTTTTTAAGGATGCTTAATTTGGGGCTATACAATATGTGTTTGTCTGACGATTATGTATTTATTTATCTACTATGGACAGACGTAATGCTTTTATAAGGGTTATATATACAACGGACTACACTTTAGGGCCGATCCCAGACACCCAGACCATTTAAATGACGTAAGAATATTCGTTTCCTAAATTTGACGAAACATAACTCGAACCCGGAGCTTCTGCGTTGCAGTAAGTTAAGCCAGCAAAGGGTTAGACCGCTCAACGACACCTATCTTTTTCTTCTCTGTGTGTCGTGTAATGCATTTGGCCATTTTTTTCTTACGTCTACTATTCGGTCATATTATTATGTCAATACAATTGTATTAGAACACCAGCCCATATACGTGGCACTGCTAGATGAAGGTACTCTAACTCAAGAGAGGAGAACAAAACGTTCACCCACCACGATCATCAAAGACGGCTTGCCGAATTTCCCTCATCAGTAATACCAGTATATAGATTTCCGTACGAACTATTATTCACAGTTTTTTGTCTACTGAGGTATAATGACACAGCTATATATCTTCACGACAAATTTTTGCATATGCGTAATGCCATTTCTGATCTTTGAAATGTCTAAGTATATTTTGTTATTATGATACAATTATAAATAATACTCACTCTATGTGATTGGTTCGTAATGATATCTCCAAATCTCGCAATACTTGTGTCGATGTCGAATCGCCGACCATTTTTCTTTTCTGAAAACGGAGAGTAATAAAACATCAATTTCAACACTTTATTTTATTATTGCACATGAAACAAGTTACACATAAAAACATAATCTGCACAACGTTTTAAAGTTTTTTTATATTAAATAGGTTTGCGTTTGACCACGATCACGTCCATTGCCGGACTATGATGCGGTCGAAGATGAAACACGCTTACCTAGACTGTACCTATTCACATGAGACTTGAAGATAAACGCCCGGATTGTACTTTTTGGGAAACGAGGACTCTCTTAGTGCATTCCACAATTCTGCCGTACGTAGAAGGAACATGGAGAAAATTCAATTCCTGCCACCGTATGGACCCAAACTGTCTTCTATCAAATTTAAGCAATGATCATATTGTTAACCACATACGTATCTTGCAAATGTTAAAAATTAGATATGAATACGTCAATTGACAGATAGCTTTCCATTTAGTCAAGTCGTGGTAGCGTAATGGCTAGCGCACGCGTCCCAA
The DNA here is from genome assembly GCA_012273795.1 of Dendrolimus punctatus. Taxonomy (NCBI): domain Eukaryota; kingdom Metazoa; phylum Arthropoda; class Insecta; order Lepidoptera; family Lasiocampidae; genus Dendrolimus; species Dendrolimus punctatus. The sequence continues at coordinate 1,519,722 of CM022532.1, read as the reverse complement.
ACTCAAAGGGCGCGGGTTCGATCCTGGCCGGAACGCATGCACCACTTAGGCAGTTTTCTGACCTAATGTGCATATTGTTACAATTACCACGTGCTAATAACGGTGAGGGAAAACCTCGTGATGCAACCTACACATCGAATAACCGATGTGTCAAACCTGCCAAGCCACCTTGGACAAGCGTGGCGGGCACACTGTCCGTTCCCCTATAGTGGGAGGCCCGAGCCCAGCAGTGGGACATTTATGGGTTGGCATTACTTTTACTTTTTCATTTAGATCTGCTTCAAACCATGCATAAAATCGTCTGACATACAAGGCAACGAAAAATAGAAAAAACAAACTTTCACGTTTGTATAATATACAGTATACATAACTTGAATGTATAGACTGTTGGCAAAGGAAAGATACTCTTCCAAAGAAATTTAACCTATGACCAAAATTATCATAGCCGTATGAACAAAAGCTTTCTGCATGCTTTTGCCAGATCACGATTTAGTAAACAATGCTACGTGAGGTGAAAGCCAGAGATATAAGCCAAGTAAATGCATGGATAATTTAGATTAGACCGTGTTATACGTTGTTAAGCAAATATTCTTCCCCCGTGAATGTTTACGCCCACAACGATAATGTTTGGGTTAAGTTATAAGATTTTTTTGTTCATTGCAAATTTGGCAAACAGGCAGGCGGCTCACCTTTTTCCCATTATCGGACTATCAGCCTTACCGGTATGCGGTACCGATGTAAAGTGGATAATCCACTTATAAGAACACAACGATTTGCGTCTTGTTGCGTGTCTTCAAGTCCCGTGTGAATAGGTACCTTTTAAGTAAGCGTGCTCCATCCTAGACCATATCTTTACTCCACATCGGGCGAGATTATGGTCTAGCCGCGAACCTATACTGCTATAAAAAAAAACCTATTGGAAAGTAGTTTCCCTCACCTACAAACGTTTGCAACACCAGGGTCAAAACCAACGCGTTGGCAGCCTTTTTTTCTCCCTCTCTTGACGCACAAGTTTGTCAAGATACTGTTTGGCAGGGCTTGTCTTATACTATGCTTTATTACTAATTATAATTATTCCATTTAAAATTAATTTCGTCTAATTCTACTATTTAAACATAGTTTACATACTTATAAATTTATAATGCTCTATCTCGCTCGCACATCATCCGTCCCGCTCACACATTGCGCTGTATTGCACTAGCAGTGCCAAATGTTAATATTTGTACATAAGGTTACGTTTCCGAAATAAATAAATTCACTTCAGTTCTTATCGACAGTGAATAATCTCTGTGTCATCTGAAGTATTATTAAACCTTCCCTCTCGCTGCTACAACACCAATATTCTGTGAGAGCGTGGTAGTACACCAACCGAGGCGGCCCGGCAAGCAGTCATAAAGATAATGAATTCAAACATGGCTCTATGATGACTGGCATTGTGTGGTTATATTTTTTGCTTATAGTTATGGTTAGTATAACCTCTTGAATATTAAATATAAATAAACCATTAAATCGCTCAACTCTTATGACTTTGACTTTCACCATGAACACAAATCACTTATAAATGAGTCAGAAATATTATTGTTCCACATTGTGACCCGACCTTTTGGATTACTCGACCTTAAACGGAACTCGATTTTAATAATTCAATATGTAGTACCTATTATCGGCTAAAAAGGCTAAACAGGGTTAAACCAAAAATATACCAATGGAGAAATTTTAATCGGAATCTGATGTAAGCTAGTCTGGTAAGCTTTTTGAATTAACAGGCCAAAGTGACGGCAAACAACAAGGTACACAAGTATTTGAGTGATAAACTTAACAGGTAAATAATTAATTTAATAATTTCGAGAAATTTACGAAATTGAAATTAGGACTTAATTTGTGACAGGATTTATGTTTGAAAAATGTGTGAGTCAGCTCCGACGCATGACTGGAGTTTACTCCTGAAATATATATTCTCTTTAATATGCACTGATGGATATTAGTTTAGATCTTATTTCATTTAATTAAAGTTCGATATTGTATAAAAATAACACTAGTTGTACTCTAATTAACACGCTTGTATTATTTCACTCCCCTTAAAATTTCCATACAAGGCTTCTAAAATGCATAAAATCGATTAGGATTAAACTCCAAAAATATGTATTAAATAATTAAACGTTCGAATGTGTTGAGATTCTTAAAAAAAAACTAGGGGGCTTGTGGCGCCCACTGTGATTACACACGTTTACGAACATTAAGTACGTTTATTAGCCGATTTTCATTCTTTATTATTCTTATTCCATGGTCTTACGACTGTATGTAGTAATGTTTATTAAAGATAGTGCGATATTGTGTCGTATAGCGCTTAAAAGAGCTGGCGCCTATCTATTTATGGAAAGTTCGTGACATAACTCATGTTCGTTAAAAGCTATCGAAAGAAACTAAACGGGTTATCATCATTGAACTACGATATAAAAAATAATAATAAAATTTTGTATAAGAAACACTAACTAATTGGGGCATATTTTATCAAGTATGTACTTCTGTGCGTCATTGACTACAAATTAATGGAACGGAGTTATTAATTAACTCTGAGTGTTTCCTACACTGTCTTATATTTAGTGCTTACAATAATAACGTATGTGTGTTCTATTCTGTAAAGATTTAAACGTCTCGCAATAGGACGTAAGCTAGCCTATGTACAAAACGTACACCAGAATACACACTATTCAGTACACCTAATGAATAGGCATCTCAGCCTAACTGTACACATCTTACAAACATTTGCGATAAGATTCCTATAACAGATAAACAAAGAGCAGAGGTCCATACTACACAGCGAACCGCGGCATTATGCTGCACATTCTATGCGCTCACGCATGTAGTAAACTTAACAACGTTAGCACAAAGTACACTCCTAATCAACTTCCTAAAGAGAATACTCGTAATGTAATGATCTAGTTATTCTTAAATATAATCAAATTCACATAGAGTTCTGATTGCACAATAGTTTCACAAATCGCCCCACGTAGCCTTGGTATAAGACGAAAAAGGAACACCTAGGGGTGTTTGTGAGTATCCCAAACTAACTCGACTTGTGCTAGTGCCACCCCAACTTCTCACTCTCGGACTGCGTTTTCCCCTGCGGTTGAGTCCTCGAGCGGATTTCCTCTAATAACAATGGGCAATGGCTTAGAAACACTCTTGTTATTCGATTGACTTGGAACCTAATCAAGACTCTGGAATCATGCACTGCTTAGTCAGTTTTTCTGGTCAAAAGTGCATATTTTACTGACGACAAAGGTCAGGAAATCCACAGATCCCGGTTGCCGATATCAGAACCCATCCATCTGCTTTGGTCAGGCGTCACGATTATACGTGTACACTCCGCTCTCCTGAAAAGGCGAGGTGTATTCTCCAGCAGTGGGGTAACATAAAATTAATGTTTAATATACATATAAAATATATCTTTTAATACTTGTCAGTCGGATAGTCAAAAAGCAGCGTAATAGACACTTGTTCAATAAATATCAGTTATTGCTTTAGGCTTTTGTAACAAATCTAAAAACACCAGAATAGTTGGCGAGACTAAACCAATATTTGAAAGGTAAGCCACCTATGCATAACCACATGATGACTTCTAATGACACCGTAAAATTCCGTCTGCTTTTGATGACTTTCAATTAATACATACATACATACATAACTTCACGCCAGGTCCCTTGCGTGGTAGGCACGAACAACAGAGCGCCAATCAGGCTTATCCTCAGCTTTTATCAGTTTATAGCTTAGGTCTTACACACCTCACTTGCTTCTTTGACATTCATAGCTCTTGTCATGCACGCTCGTCTGTTCTTAATGCAACATTGAGTTCAGACAATTCATAAACTTCGAGAACGGTTGGAATATGACTATGCTCATGGAGTTGCAAACAGTTATAAGCTGTAATAAATATTTTCCATAAGGTGGGCCGCTTATTCTATTATTATATTTTATAATATCTGTAGCCATAACTTCGTTGCGCGGAACTTGGTCATTATATCGTTATCTTCTGAACCGTAAAATATCTAAACAGAACATACACCAATTATTCAAATCAAATTCCTGCTTGATTTCCTAAAATTGAAATTGAAATCTATTGAGCAGTTTCGGAGCTTATTCAAGATAAAGTTTGAAACTTGCATATAGACATTTTTTTATAGTTTTCCCTCCGGATTGTTATCAGGTTCTTAATTTTTTCTATTGTTAATGCCTATTTAGCGTCGCACATCGTAGAGAATTATTTCATTATTTCAAAAACGAAGTCATTTATGACCAGACTTCTACCGGCGACCGCTACAATGATATGTTGTAAGATTGATTTATTTCAGATTCATTGAGTTAATTGTATTTGTTTATTTAAATCTATATTTCATTGTATTTAGTAGCAAAGTATGAATTTTGACTTGCAGTCGTTTCAGATAACCATGTCAATTTAAATAATATAAATTTAACCATTGGTAATAATTTTGAAAAACCGGGGTATACAATATATATGGTGTTCTGCGCTTATATTAATAATATATCATATTATTATTATAGCTATTCGATAATTTAATCGTCCTTTAACCTTTCTGAGTACGGCGGTTCTAAGCTCAACTAAATGGACCACACGTAATCTTACTGGGTTGCTCGACTTGCAAAGTAATCTATTAACAGATCTCAAATCGAATCGCTATAGATGTAAAACATCATGCACGTCATAGCATACATCGATCAAACGTGTCGGTTTGTTTGTTAGAGTACCGTTCCTTGCGGTGCCGTTAATATTAGTACAAGCGATTTCAATTACTTTTAGGAGGATGTAATTTTTTGTTAAGACCTGTGTAAGGAAAAGTAATTACTAATGAATAGGAATCGATTTGTATACTCGATCAGTTATTTCAATCATGTGTTTTTACATGCAGGGTTTTTTTCTTTCACCCGGTCCAATCTGTAGTAAGTATATCTTTTTAAGTCTTTTTTTTTACCAAGGGAAATTTGATTGAGGACCTAAGCCGCGACAAGGGCAGAACCTTGGGGGGATAATTCGCAACGCGTGTCTGAGATTCGCCAGGTCAGGATGGCACTAGCATGACCAGTCAAAATTGGTGGCATGCCATTGCCACTCGCCGGTAAGCGATACCCACTAAATCCCTGGGTGTCCAACTCTGAGCACCCTGGCAGGCGGGGACTCACAATCCCTTTTTTGGTGTGCCGTTACACTTTTATAAAAATTACTAGGATATGCCCGCGACTTCCTCAATGCTTGACTTGATATTCCCGCGGGGTTCCCGGGTCTCAAATACAGCAGCATTTGAAATGTAAGCTATTTTTTTAGTAAAAAGTGTTTTGGAATAAGCTAGTTTTTACGCACTTGAACAACTAGAAAGCGCTCCCGGGAAAGAAAATTTTGATTACATTAAATATGCAATCGATCAGTGAAAAAATCATATTGGAATTAATTTTGTTTATCAGGTCATTTTAAATAATTTGCAGAATATTTTCCGCAGGATTCCCAGGATAAAAAGGAGCGCAGATTTTAAGACTAAGAATTTGCTGTCGATCAGCGAAAACCACAACAAAATCGTCCTCGTAGTTATTACGTGAATCCCGAACAAACTGACAAGAAATCTCCAACTTTATCTACTACACAATTGTATTAAGAGTTTTCCGAAAACCTTTTAGCAAAACATAGTCTCTAAAAACCAACTTTTGAAATGTTTTTGAAAGTTTAAGCGCTGTCTGAGAAAACAAAAGTGTTAATATTTAATGAAAATTAGGACCAATGTCGGTGTAACAAGCGGACAAGGTTTGCGGGGAAAGAGAGAGAATGTTATGTCTTCTGTAAATTAGTGAAGGACAGATGAAGCCCTTTGCTAACAACGCTAATGCATCTTATAAGTGTGAAAGAATGGTTTTTTCGTTTAAGAAGCAATATTTATGTTGATTGGTTTATTCTAATATAATGTTGCATTTTTTAAATGTTTTTCCCAAAATAACTAGGAATTATATTTATATGAACTAAATATATCACCACCTAAAGATAGTCTTTCATCAATTTTTGTGCAGACCGAGGCGTCGCATAGGAAGGAGTACAATGTACTTCCATGTACTGTCACTTGGACGTAACTATTTTAAAGCCAAGAGTGTTAAACCTCCGGCCAATAGACGCGATTAATGGGAGGGACTATCTCCTATAAATGATACAGGCGAATCCATAATCCCACGAATCTGGATCGAGTAAACGGAGGAAGGTTATCGAACTCTCAAAAAGGAATGCAACTTTTCAGTCAAACATCTACCGCTTGAAAGATAATCGAATAAAGAAACTTGAAGCCAGAAGTGACAAAAAAGGTCCGGCCACATACACGTATAATTTTGATCAATTTGTAATTGCACATTCCTGGTCAATGTTGGCTGGCTATATAAATCTTAGCACATCACAAAATAGCATGGGTTAAGACAAGTAGGTATGATTTAGAGTGTATTACACTGCATTCAAATCGCCGCCATAATCTAATTTAAGATCACTTGTTTAATCTTATTACATTTTATTTGTACACATAAAAAGATTGACATGGCTGTAATTAACAAGCGGAAAGCCGATGCGGTTCGTTGGTGATTGTGTCCGCAAATAGCTACTGTGATCTCTATCGATGCACACAATGATGTTAGTATAGTAGACGGGCGTTTATATTTTGCTACTTCCTATTGAATTTATCGCCGCACCGGTAAGTTAAAACAATGATGATACGCTATTGTGGTATAAAAATAATTTGATAAGTATATATAGATATATTTAATTTTAACTACTGTACAAAATGTTTTTTATAAGGAATATAGAGTTTTTTTTTTAAAGTGATCACTTCTTATGGGAGGGTAAACCGCGTCGTTACGTAAAGCGTTACGGCGCCAGTCTGCCTGGATTCCCTTTTTCTCACAATTACGGCAGCGGTAGGCAGGCTATGTTATCACTTCAGTCGGGTGTCCCGAGTCGTACACGTTTTTTTTTTATTAGACATATTAGTCATGTAATAATCCGCCGGTCCAACTTTAAATTCACAACATTCCAAAATCTAATAGATGATATATATATATATACACACACATATATATATATATATATATATATATATATATTATATATATATATATATATCATCTATCATCTATCTATATATATATCTATATATATACACACTCGTATATATTAAACGTATAGAACCATCTATAGATCACTTTCGATCAACACCTCAAACGGCGTAAATATGCAACTTATGGAACAGGGTCCATGAGGCCCAGTCCACAAACTGTACCAAAAAGTCTGGTCGATGCAACAGAAGATTTGAGCTTACCTCGTTCAAAGGATTAGTCTTTGTATGCTGGCAACATTACCACTACACACTTAGCGACACACAGTTGCTTAGTGAATAATGAAAATGATTTGGTTGGAGCTAGACGGATTTTAGTTTAGGGTTTTTTATATTGTGTATATAATTGTATATTTTAACCAAGTTTTATTTATAGTATAGTTTCAAAATAATTTAATTGCAAAAGATATTTTATAAGATGAAAAAAAGAAGTTTTACCATTTTTTTCACATCTATAGACCAGACAATTAAGGGTATCAAAATAGGACAAATTCATAACAGTTTATAAGTAAAGATTGCAATGTTTAGTCTAGTCGTTCGTCTGAGGCAGTTCCACATAGCCCATTGTTTAGTTTAACGGGAATATAGGAGCCTGAAGACACGAGTTTACTTTGTAAATAGCCTGTTTCTGCCAAGATATCGCCGTTCAAGTTCAATATCTTACAGGAAGATAAGGATAATTGCTATCAGAAGCGGCTAATAGACGTTTATTGCAAGGAACTGATGGAGATCTTTGGGTATCGATCTTTATGTTTAACAGGAATTAAGTAATGTTGACGATAATAACTGGTAAAGATTCAACCAGAGGCTTTGTAACGTTCAATTATAAATACGTATTACTATTGTGTTTGTCGAGCCCTAGATGGCGCTAGCGTTGATTTACATCGCGCTATGGTTTAGATATAACGATAGTATTGGAGACAGCTTAGCTCTCGAATAAATGCTTGCTTTGAGGTAACCACCTTTTTATTTGGGGTACCCCTGGGTCGAGGAACCGGTACGAAAGGTGTACATGGTCCTTAGAGTCGAAGAGCATTTTTGAAGAACATAAATAAAATAAAGATTAATAAAACTATTCACTAGAAGGTGGCGCTAGCAGTTTTAAATTATAAAAATTATTGTTGATTAAGTGCCAAGTGCGTGTGCGGAGTTGGACTTCGAAGTAGGTGGCGCTAGTGGTAAGAATATACTGGATACTTATTGAAGGAGTGTAAGTCGATAAAACTGTGAGTACATTTTTTATATAAGTGTTATTTAATATGGAAATATTCTAAGTGTTTTAAAAAACTTTGAAATATTACAAGTTTAAAATTGAGTACCATTGTGAGACTTAGAATAATTTCGCTAAAAACGACGGAACGGGGAATCCATGCTGGATTTTGGATCGGAATAAAGCGACAAAAACACTTAGAGAAATTTACTCTTAAAGGGACTTAGAAAAATGACACTCGTTGCCACTTTAAAGAAAAATTTGGACTTGAAGAACTTAGAAAAATTTACCTTTGCCAAGATTTAGAAAATTACTTGTATCAACACTTAAAAAGCTTTATTCTTTACAACACTTGGAGAAATTGTACTTTCATTGCTTACTATAATTACCACTAGCAGCCTACGCGTGTAATATACGAAAAGCAATCAGAATACAAAATGGAAAAAGAACTCAGTAAAATAAAGAGTATAAAAGGACACATTGAGAAAGGCCTAGTAAATTTCAGGAAGTCTCCAAAGGAACGTATAACAGATAATTATATAGAAACACGGCTAGAGATATTGGAGAGTCAGTGGCAGAATTTCTCAACCAAATATGAAATTGTAGTCGGTGAATGCGAGGAGACAGACTTATACGATTTCTTTAAGGAAGATGTCTACGAAAAGGTTTATGAGACCTATGTAACTTATAAAGTAGAACTTAAAGATGCACTGTCGGGATTAACGTGTCATAGTTCGAATAAAAAATCTTGTAATGTTTCACCTGATAATTTTGTAAGGCTACCTAAAATAGTGTTACCTATGTTTAGCGGGAAATATACTGAGTGGACGTCGTTCCGAGACTTATTTATTTCTTTAGTACATAACAATAAACAGTTAGATAACGTGCAACGGCTCCATTATTTGAAAACACAACTGTCAGGTGAAGCAGAGCAATTGATACGTCATGTTCCTATCACCGAAGCTAATTATCACAAATGTTGGGAGATGTTAGAACATAGATTTAACAATAAGAAATTTATGTCGAATTGTATTCTAAAAGATTATTTAGCCAACGTAATATTACTGTTGAATCGTCACACGCATTGAAAGATCTTTTAGACGTTACTAATGATTGTTTACACGAACTTACTAATCTTGGTATTGACGTTAGTTCTTGGGATGTTATAATTATATATGTAATAAGTTTGAAGTTGGATATAGAATCTCGGAAGCAGTGGGAACTGCATGTGAGTCAATCATCCGATGATTTGCCGTCTTTCAAACAGTTTAGCGAGTTTTTAGAGACGCGTTTCCGTGCCCTAGAATTTGTCGAACCAAAGGTTAAAGCCAAAGGGTATAACAACATTACATCACAAGCTAAAGTCATGCACGGTATTGTTAATTTTACATGTCCACATTGTTCCGAAAATCACAAACTAGCTAATTGCAAGAAATTTTCTGAAGAAGATAGTGACAAGCGCCGTGATATTGCTCAGTCTTTGGGTGTGTGTTTTAATTGTCTGGGAAATAACCATACATCTAAAGTTTGTCGTGTTCTTTTAAAATGCCGTATATGCCAGCGAAAGCATCATTCCTTGTTGCACCCGATAAACTCCAGTGTAACTAGTGTGGTTGCCACGGCCATCGAGCCTACAACTTCACATGAAAATTTGACAGAGGCCGCATTAGTCGATATTAGTTCAAATATAGCAACCCATTTTGTGAATGAACGAGCGCAAGGCCAAGTCTTGTTAGCCACGGCCTTAATTAAGGTCGAATCACCAGATGGGTCGTTTAAAGTTTTGAGAGCATTGTTAGATCAAGGATCACAAGCATCCTTTGTAACTGAAGCAGCAGCGCAATTACTTCGTTTAAAGAAAGTAGTATCGAAAACTACTATAGCGGGAATAGGTGGTAGTGATGGCACTGTAGTCTCTAGACATGTAGTTAATATCAATATACAGTCCTTGTGTGACCTCTCTTTCGCTATAGAAGTAACTGCGCATGTATTGAGTGCACTGACTTCAGTTATGCCAGATACCAAATTTAAAATTCAAGATTGGCCAGAACTTTCTAGTGTAAAGTTAGCCGATCCGACATTCAATTTGCCTAACAAAATTGATGTTTTGTTAGGAGCAGAAACATATTGTCGTGTATTAAAGCCCGGATTAATCAAGAGTCCTACGGGATCACAAATCGCCCAAGACACTCATTTAGGGTGGATTGTATCAGGACATATTGGAAAGAGCGAATATGTTCTTAACTCACACAACACAATTGTCGCGATGCACGCTCAAATTGAAGAGAATGATATGCTTAAACGTTTATGGGAACTTGATTCGGAACCCGTTTTCAACAAAAAGCCCTTCACGCCTGAAGAACAGGCTTGTGAGGACTTTTATAGTGCTACGACGACAAGAAATCATGAAGGACGGTATATCGTCAAACTGCCGTTCCGTTCAGGAGATCCGCCTTGTAAATATGGTAATTCTAAAGGTATAGCAGTGAAAAGGTTGCAAGGGTTAGAAAGGAAGTTATGTAAGGACGATAAATTGAAACAACAATATTCGGATGTGATAAAAGAATATATTTTATTAGGTCATCTAGAAAAAATCACGGATGAAGCCGAAAGAAATAAAGGTGATGTAGTTTATTTACCTCACCATGCAGTGGTAAGACAGATAAACTTACTACCAAAGTGAGAGTGGTGTATGATGCGTCATGTAAGGGAACCAACGGGATCTCTTTAAATGACTCTTTAATGGTAGGACCTACTCTTCAGGCAGATTTGCGACATATTGTTATGAGATGGCGGCAGTATCCAATCTGTTTGTCAGCAGATATAATAAAAATGTATCGTCAAATCCAAGTTGCTAGATCAGATACGGATTTTCAAAGGATTGTCTGGAGAGAGGATCCCAGTCAAGCAATTGAAGACTTCCGACTTCTGACGGTTACGTTTGGAACGTCATGTGCTCCTTACTTAGCAGTCAAATCATTGCAACAAGTCGCTTACGATGAAGGTTTGAAGTATCCATTGGCTGCCGACAGGGTTCGGACTGATTTTTATATGGACGATTTAATGTCCGGTTGCCAAACTGAAACAGAAGTAGTTAAAATTTATAGCGAGTTAATGACTTACTAGAAAAGGTGGATTTCAGCTGCAGAAGTGGACCAGCAATAGAATGGATTTATTAGATGAATTAAAAGTAGGGTCAGGTAAAGATTTAGAAATAAAAATGGATCAGTTACGAAGATTTTAGGTCTTACCTGGAATCGGAACACCGACGAATTCGATTACTCTGTAAAAATGTCGCCTCCTGCTGCATCTGAAACAAAAAGAACAGTAATATCAGAAATATCACGGCTGTATGATCCATTAGGCTGGATAGCGCCGTGTATTATTAATGCAAAGGTTTTTATTCAGAAGCTATGGATTGCAGGGATAGGATGGGATGATAAGTTGCCGCAAGAGCTTCTACAGGAATGGAATGCTTATAGAAAAGATATGGAGAATCTTGTTGACTTTCACATCCCTAGGTGGATAAGCCAAAAGGAAGGAAACTTAATAGAGCTGCATGGATTTAGCGACGCCTCGAATATAGCGTATGCAGCTGTAGTGTATAGTCGGATTATTGATTCCAATGGCGGGATACATACCAATCTCCTAACAGCCAAATCGAAGGTAGCTCCTATCAAGCAAATTTCTGTGCCTCGTCTGGAATTATGTGGCGCTGTACTGGTTTCAAAATTGTTAATCGAACTAGCTGCAGTAATGAATGTTCCAAAGGCAAATATTCATGCTTGGACAGATTCGTCAGTTGTGTTGGCATGGTTAAATGATCATCCAAGTCGCTGGAAAACCTACGTTGCCAATCGAACGTCAGAAATTCTTAGTTTACTAGATAATTCGCAATGGGCTCATGTTCAGTCTAAACAGAATCCCGCTGATATTGTATCTCGTGGAGCATCTTCATCAATTCTACTTAGTAGCGATCTTTGGAAACGAGGACCAAGTTGGTTGCGAATTGATCCAGTAGTATACACAAGGCCTAGCGCAATAAGCACTAATGAAGAAAAAAAATCTATCAAGGTTCATAGTGTAAGCCGAGTGCCTGGGTTTGAAGAAAGCTTTGGATCTAGATTTTCTTCATTGAAGAAAATAGTTAGAGTCATTGCATTCTGTAGAAGGTTTTTGCAGTCAGTAAGACGTCGCAAAAATAATATTAAAGTTACACCTTACCTGTCAGTTACAGAAATACGTGAAGCTTTGGATATTTGCATTCGCCAAAGCCAGCAACAATGGTTTCACGCAGAAATTTTCGCCCTAAAAATAATACAACATTAAACAAAAAGAGTCAATTATATAAATTAAATATTTTTATGGATAATAATGATCTGTTGCGAGTTGGGGGTAGACTTCGTCACTCTCACTTACCGAGGATGCAAAGCACCCAGTTGTTATTCCTCATGACTCAAAACTAGCCAAATTAGTTATAGCCGACGCGCATGAAGAACTTTTCATGGAGGCCAGCAATGGTGTTAAACTTTATACGTAACAGGTACTGGATCAGCCGGTTGAAAAATATGGTCAGAGCATACATACACAGCTGTGTTACCTGTATAAGATATGCGGCAAAAACGAAATATCAGTTAATGGGAGAACTACCAGCTAGCCGAGTAACCCCGAGTAAGCCGTTTCTAAATTCTGGGTGGATTTCGCAGGTCCTATTCAGTTGAGATACGCTAAAGGACGTGGACAGCGATCATATAAGGGGTATATTTGTTTGTTTATTTGTATGGCTACTCGGGCTATACACATTGAAGCCGTTTCAGACTTAACTACAGAAGGCTTTTTGGCAGCGTTTAAACGATTTGTTTCCAGGCGCGGTCATTGTCGTAATATCTGGAGCGACAATGGCACCAACTTCGTTGGTGCTGCTAAAGAGTTACAAGTTATGTTCAGCCAAGAAAACGCAATGTTTCAGGATATAGCAGCAAGCCTGGCCGACTCTCAAACCGAGTGGCATTTCATTCCTCCACATATGCCGAACCACGGTGGACTTTGGAGGCAGGGATAAAAAGTGTAAAACATCATTTGAGCGTACAATTGGCGACTCCACTCTTACGTTCGAAGAAATGTCCACAGTACTGTCACAAATCGAAGCGTGCCTCAATTCACGTCCGTTGTCTCCAGAGTAGCAATGACGCAGGAGATCCTGTACTTCTAAACGCCTGGTCATTTTTTAGTAGGTCAACCATTGGTCGTGGCACCAGACTATAATTACGAGGATTCCAACATAGGTACTTTACGCAGATGGCAATTAACTCAACGTATGGTTCAATGTTTTTGGCGTAGATGGAAGAATGAATACCTTACAAATTTATTTGAAAGGCATAAATGGGCTGTTCGTTCTTTAGATTTCAAAATTAATGACATAGTCTTAGTCAAGGAAGATAACTTACCTCCGGCTAAATGGCTATATGGAAGAGTTATAGACATCCATCCGGGGCAGGACAATATAACGCGCGTTGTCACTTTACGGTGTAAGGGTACCGTTATCAAACGTCCAACTTCAAAATTATGTTTCCTTCCCGTAACGGATTAATTATTCGCGAAAATACCTTTTCTTTTTTTGTAATAAAGCAAGTAGTCTTAAGTTTAGTTTTTTTGTTGTATTTTAATTTTGCATTTATTTCATTTTTTATATTTTGTATCATGTGAAAGTAACTGTTTTACATACGTTTCATAGTCTCCTGGTCCATTAGGTACTTAGAATTGTATACAGTCCATTGTTCTTTGTTTACTCAGTCTATTCATGGTAGGTGGTATTAAAAGGAAATAATCCTTTTGGTAGGTGGCATGGTAAAGATTCAACCAGAGGCTTTGTAACGTTCAATTATAAATACGTATTACTATTGTGTTTTGTCGAGCCCTAGATGGCGCTAGCGTTGATTTACATCGCGCTATGGTTTAGATATAACGATAGTATTGGAGACAGCTTAGCTCTCGAATAAATGCTTGCTTTGAGGTAACCACCTTTTTATTTGGGGTACCCCTGGGTCGAGGAACCGGTACGAAAGGTGTACAATAACAATACAACTTACAGGCGATTTAAAAAAAATAATAATCGGCAAATTAGGCCAACTTACGCTTGTGTTATGGGGTAATATACAAGGAACCACTCTGGAGCGAACCCAGACATACAGACCAATGGTAAATAACGGAGAAAATACGTTTCAGAAATTTACTATACCAAGAATCGAACCCGGAGCCTCTGCGTTGCAGTGAGGTAGGCTGGCAAAGGCCTTAGCCCGCTCAACCACAGAGGCCGTCAAAGTCGATTAACCCTAAGTTGCAATAATTGCTTTCAATAATAAAAAGTATTTATATATCACTTTCAAAATATGCTTTGTGTATAACAATATATATATGTAATGTAATTACGTCGCTACATACGTACGTTTTTATATTGATATTGAAACCGCAACAGTATTAAATTTAGATTTCGTTTCTATAGAAACATTTCTCAGTGAATACATATCTTTAATTTATAAGTAATATTTAAATATTTTTACATACCCTATGACTCCTGGAGGCCTTAGGTCGAGGTATGTCCTGAGTTTGTTGAGGTAGTGCGCCGGGGAGTCCTTCGCCTGCACCATGTCCTGGTCACAAATGATTTTCCCATTTCTTCTCGAGGTCATAGTTTCTGAGGAGTTTCGCCTTATCCGGTGGAAGGTCCATAGATGCCTGGAAATAAATAATAGATATTGGTTTGGTTTATAAATAATAATACCAGCTCATAAATGTTCCATTACTGCTGGCTATGAACTTTCCGCTTCATAGAACAGATGGTATGCCGTCCCGCTTGTCCTACGTTTATTGGGGGGTCTCATACATCAGTAATCCAATTATGAATAATTTTAATAATTTTTTTGCCATCTATAGAAAAATGCTTAAACAATACATGCTACATAGCATTACGCATATCTTCAGAGACGGACTACATAGTCAGGTTTTTTTTCGCCTACTCCTCCGTTATAGTTCAAGGCAGAGTCTTTTCCCTATACACAATACACAAGGGATAATTCGGGGGGAGGGGGGACCGGCAATCTTAAAATAGAATATACTTTATTGCATAAAGAGACAACTCAAGAAGTTTAAGTACAGAAGACAATAGTCGCCTACTGTCTTCTGTACTTAAACTCTTATTACTAAAAACAATTTCTTCCAGACAACCTTAGGAAATCAATCTTAATCTTTTTACATTTTCGTTTCTTTATTTTTGAAACAACTCTTATTTTCGAATACATTTTTCTTAAATACTTTACAATTAAATATCTATTTACTCTAGTGTACATAGTCAGGATTAAATTATTGAAAATAAGTCTATAGAGATTATATGCGTAAACACCATATCTGAGGATCTGATTCCAGTTCTTTGGTACGAGGGTTAGGGGCCTAGCCAAGGAACATTTTTAAAATAAGTTTTCTAACTTTGATTTAAAAAATGTCCAACAATAAAACTGATAACTTAAGTAAATAAGATACAAAAGGGTACTGTAATAATATTCAAAACCAGATCGATCCTTAAACATGTATCTAGTGAGGCTCCGGCTAGCATTGAACCAGTTTCAGAGTATTGGTTTATACTCAGCCAAGGTAACGGTATACTAAAGTAATAAGCATAGGGATGGTCCCTTCTAATATAACACTAGGAATCTCCTTTTCTCTATATAATTACAAAGTCAATATATAAATGCAAAAAATAATATCCATAAACACGAAGTAACGTTGCGAAGCGTATGTTGTACATAGTACTCAATTTTTAACCCATATTTATTTATGACCTTCAAAAATGTTTTTCATCGTTGCTTAGTTTGAAACGAACTTTTTGGATTTGGATAAGGAAAAAAATTCGGATGTTGCCACATAGAGGGCTAAGCGACTGCTATATCTTAATGAACGTTCGAGGTGCGTCGGTTAAGATTTGACATAAGCTCTATACAAGTCATGTCAATATTCAACCGATTGTAAGGCAAGTGAATGAATAGTAAGATATAGGAATCGGCCATTAGTGACATCGGTACGTGTCTAGTTATACTTGTAGAACTGTAAGACGTAGTTACACTTTATTTTGATACTTGTCATTTGTATTATAAACCTGCAAAAGCGGCAACTTAATGTCCCCTAGACGTTTAGGATTTTCCACTGTTTCATTTTTAATATGATTGACAATTCTATTATAAAATTCTTTTACAGCATCGATTGATTTGATGGAGGTGAGTATTTTTGTTTTCTGGTCGATACAAATATAACATTTAAAAACTTGTCCAAGTATGTGGACATGAATAATATATTTACTGGATTAATGTTATTACTAATCCAAACCAAATAGTTGTATGTATGTTTCATATACTGTTTTGATTTCTTATGAGACGTTTACGTCATATTTATAGATACTGTAGGCTGGTATTACCATATATTAATATCATTTATATATGGAAAATGTATGATCTTATTTCCCGTTTAATAATCATAAACACCGTATCTAGGTGCCATAAAATATTAACGATATTTTAATATGATGTGCGATCGTTATTATGGTAAACATGACATCATTAATATACAATTGATTATAAACAATAGATTTCATCGTACAGTATATAGCTATCTATAGTCTACGTCATGTTCCTTAAATATTTACAGCGTGCATTCATTCTGTTTATTTTTACGTATAAACTAGTTTGCATTAATCGCGTACATAAGTCTGCGCAAAATCTGATTTTTGTGAAAAAGCGCACAGCTGTTACTATGTGTATAGACTAAAAGTTCGGTGTAGACTTACAGATAACATAGAGTTTTTCTAAATAGTGTTTATATACCAAACCTGATTTGCGCATGATGCTTTGCAATAGTCAATAATTCCCTGCTGGGTTGAGGACAAACCTCTTGAAAGTTGAATGATGGACTAATTGGCAATTTTTGTATCCAAATACACATAGTTATCATAATATTAGTGCTTCGGAGAAGATTTAGACAGATTGTTATAATGTGTATCCAATAAACAGTACCCACCCCACCACTCGTTAAAATACTTTCCTTGATTTCACTATAATATTTTGTAGTGTATACCGCAGTTGTTAAGTATTTTTTAATTCGAATATCTGGATGGAATAGAAGGGATGGGAATTAATCTACTGCGATTAATAGTAGATTGTTACACGAGGTATTAAAGAAAACTCGAACGATTAGCGCGCGGGCTGGCTCGTGCGCCAAACCATATCGTGCCTAAATAGGTCTTTTACCCGAGTTTAACCCTCTGCTTTTCATTTCGAATATGAGGAAAGTAAACAAATAACAGATTAGTCAAACAAACAATTACTTTGCAAATGACATAAGTAGACGGTAAATCCATATCAGATTTATCGCCTACTATGATAAACTGATTTAATACGTCACATAATTTAATGATACAATTCAATTTCTTTTTCCATGACATTTTAACAGCCAGTATTGTTTATGATAGTAAATATTTAGTAAAAAGTAATTTATTAGTATAAAATCACATTAGAAAATTATTGATTATTATTATTTAATTACAATTTTATGCCAGGATTGAACTGTGGCTGTATAAAAAGTTCGGTCATGACATGTATAATTTTTAATTTTTTGACAGCAGGAAAAATCGTAGGGACCCAGGGGCGAAAAGTACTGTTTTTATCCCTGTGATCAGGTAACTTTAAGCGTACTTTCTAAGACGAAATCAATCAAAAATTTGGAAGCTTCGTCAATAAAGCCGAAACTACGCAGGTTCACGTTTGTTTTTAAATTTCAACAATGGGGTAAATCTTCTAAAAAATAAACGTACTTATTACGATACGACGTTATAATTTATTTAAACAGTTAAAAAACTATCAGTCTAATTTTAAGCAGTTAAAAAGTAAGCTATGAAAATATCTGTAACAATTTAATTTGTTTATTTACTTATTTTTATGTCCCATTTTTATCCAAATCGAAAGCATAAATGAACCGTCTAATTTCTGCTTTAGTCTTTTATGAATTATTTGTATTGCCATCGAGTAACAGAACGAGTTACATTCTTCCCTAGGCGCTTGTCGTTTCTAATAGTGGAGAAGAATCTTCCCGTAATAATAATGCGTGTAATTAACAAGAATTAACGTCAATAGATATCGAAAGCAAAAAAACTTAACGACGGGAGCCATGACCGCTAAGCTATGGGTGTTCTCCCATTAAAATTCTGCCAACAAAACTAATATTCTCGGCGCTTTTATATCAATCTGTCTTGGTACGTGTGTCCAATTCAAAGCAATCAAATGATTAAACTGGTCCATCTATATTGCGATCTTGCGCTGTAATATGTAGACACTAGTTCCATTAATGCAACGTTGATAATCTTCAGGTAATTTATACACAACTAGGACTTCCTACGCAACTTTGTTCCCGTATCTCCCGGAAACTAGTGTACAGTTTTACACAACTAATAATAATTCTCCCTTATGTATGTACCTGCACAGTAGACCAATTTTGGTAGTGACGACAGTGTACGAATCGTGTAAGCGGAACAGAGATAAGAACACAAAGCAAGCAGCACTCTACAATTTCCGTTTGCGAATAAAGTTTAACTTTTCTGCGCAAACAAAAACTGCCGATCGGAATTATAAGTTGTGTAAAACTGTATGAATATCTCAGAATAAAGTATTCTATAATAATCTCTGTTGAAGTGATTATATTCTGTAATAGTACTTGCTACGTTTTAGCATATCTCAGATAATGTAATCTTTTTGAGGTACATTTTTTTCCAATAAGATATCGAATATAGGACTAAATTGATCTATCCAAATTAAATTAAGAAGCAGCTTAAATATAAAACGGAAGTTATGCCAGTTTTCATATTAATTAAAAAAATATTGTTAATAATTTATAGAGCGATTCGGTATCCTATTTTGAAATATTCACCATTTTCATGTAAACTAACTTTTCAGTAAGCGAATTGGTTTGTTATTTATTCAACGTCATTAGCATACGCATCAGATGATGTGTTTAATGACGATACTTTAGAAATCCCACGCGTATGATTTAGGAGGACACATATTTTCGCTGGCTACATATTTGTACACTGGTCTTCTCAATATGGAAATGAGTAGGTGGGAACAAGTGTTGTATATACATTTTTAAAAGTTAAGCTTTTAAGTTACTCATATGACTGTTCGAGTTGTCCATACAAAAATCTGTGCAGAAGTGGTGAAAAAAAATACAATTATCAGTCTGTTTATTGCAATAAAAAAGCAATAAAAAAATACTCTAAAACTATTTGATCTACACAAGTTACTTTTTAATTAGTATCTTGTAGACGTATGTAACTGTTTGGCACGAGTCTTCTCATTTTAGGTGATAGAACAGAATAGAATATACTTTATTGCATAACATTAAGATACAATTCAAGAAGTTTAAGTACAGAAGACAATAGGCGGTCGTATCACTAAAAGCAATTTATTCCAGATAACCTTAGGATGGATTAGAGAAAAATTGTGGGTTTTGCAATATAAATAGAATAAAAAAGTATATACATATAAGATTTTGAAATGGCAAATATAAATAGAAATGGAAATAAGTAATAAATAACAATGGAAAAATATACATAAATTGATATATACAAATAAATCACAATCATAGTTATAATGTATAGGATTACATAAATATGGGAGTGACGAAGATGTTATTATCCACTTTAGAGGCTGAGGTAATAATTCTTCACGAGTCCATTGAACGCCTGAAGAGACTGGTCACGCCTGATTTTTACAGGTAGCGCATTCCACAGGCACACTGCATGGACTGCGAAAGGTTTATTGATGATCTTACTTACACGCTTGTGCATAGCGAATTAGCAATATTTTCTTTTTTTCTCACGAAGTGTTTCCGTTGTCTTCAGTACGTGGTAAATGTAAAGATACACACATTAGTTCACAAACTGCCTAAGCGGTGAATACTTCTGGGCCAGGAATGAAACATAGTAGGAAATTTATTGACAACAATAAATATTGCAAGCGACAATAGGGAGATGATCCGCAATTAAACGCATTTTATAATCACGTAGATAAACAAATACTGTAAATATCGTATATCTCCGTATGAGTAATCACTAATGTAACAGTAGGTACGCTCAATTAATCTAAGGCCCGGCGGACATATGCGGCAGAGCGTTGCGCAGAGCATTTTTCACTATCAAACTATTATCGACGTTGTCCTCTTTGAAATAATGCTGGTATTAACATATAGACGATAACGGTATCCACATTCCATCAGCTGGGCTGTAAGCTTGTCTGCTGTACAGAAATAAAAAATAATATTTATTTACTTTTAACACTTTATATGCCATTGTTGAATTTTGGGGACGCCCTTAATGTTATAAGACTCCTACGACGATATCAACTTGTGGCTTTCCATAAAAATCAAATTAAGTAAAATTGGTAAATAGGATAGATAAAATACAGATTTTCGTTGCTTATCACCACTAAATGATAAATGCCTAAATGGAAATACAGCCTGAATAAAAATACAGCCTACGACGCCACATTCAAACGTAATAAACAATTTAATTGTCTTCATCTATAAGGATTTAAATTCGTTGCTTTCATTACCACTCATACAGATACCTCTTGCCCGTAGGCCATGAATAATTATATTTTCTACTTTCTAATAAGATATTTATCGAGAAGCATACTTCCTTTTGCTGTACTGCCTCATTACTTGGCATGTGAACGAACTTCGAGCTGTAATCGATCGATGAAAGCACTTTATTATAGAGCTAACGTAGCCTTTCAATGAACTAACGATGTTGTGGAAATTAAAATAAGTGATACCCAGCTTCTAGTTTAGGAGAACTTACATGTGGGGGATATATGATGTATGCTGGGGAGTTTCTTGCCGCTTCTTCTCCTTAACAGTAATAACACATTAAGAAGCTGTGTACATAGACTAGGAAATAAAATTAAATTTTAACCTATGCCTGACCTTCAAAATGTGTTCTTCAGTGGAACTTATTTTGAGTAAGAACTTTTGAATTTGAATAAGGAAGTCGTGGTAGCTCTGGTAGCTTCATCTCAAAGGCGACAGGAACTTTTGGGTCAATGAAATGTAACGTGTTGATATATGGCTTAATAAAGCGTTATATTTTTCTATTACAAAATGGAAATCATCAGACTTAAATTTATTTGGAAGACTAGATATCTAAAAAATAAGATCGCATATAAAATAAGTTATCGATTACCATAATCGATTTATGTGAATGAATTTAAACAATTAATAATAGAAAGACACGCCACACGATTAATTCATTCAAAATAACTAAACCCACTACAGTTATAAAATTAATGTCAACTTAATAAAAAGAACACTTAAAATCACTCTCATCTTTCTACAATCTGGACACAACAATGTATGAAAGCGTATCCATCACCTTCGCGTTTCAAATAATGTGGACTTGAATGCTGGCCGTAAAGCATTCACAACTTAAGCATTTTCTGATGGAATGTGGTTGTTTTTTTACAATAACATCGTGATGAATCTTGCACATACAGATAAACCATGAATCAAACCTAATAATCCGCTTTGGTTGCGCATGGTGTATATACTATCCGTTCCCCTAAAAAATGAGGAAGAGGCAAGAGCCCATGGGCTGTTTTTATTCATGTAGTATGTATGCACTTCTATTTTACATGGCGTGTGAATATGATAATTAATAATTCCACTACACTCCTTTGATAATAAGTCTAAAGTTCATAATATATTGAATTCACATAGATGTTGATTTTTAAACCGTCCTCTTGCTCTAATATTTCATTAGGGCATCTAGATTTTCTCTTTTCCTGACTGTACTTTTTACGATCTTTGTCATAATTGTTTACAAGAGCAATAGCACCTACACAAATGTACAATGTAAAGATTTTAGTAAAGCTAAAATTTCTTAGGCTCTCTTACTAAAATCTAAAAGACTTATTAGTCAGCTATTTTAATGTATGTATATTATACCATGTACTACGTATGTCGTATATATTTGTGACATACTGATTCGGTAGTAGGAATAACGCAACATACCTCTGGTCATATAAAAAAAATTAACCATCCAAGTTGTCTGGAAGAAATCGCTAATAGCGATAAGACCACCTATTGTATTGTAAAATTTTATTACTGTGAACTGTGTTTTAAAACACAATAAAGCATGTTTATTCATTCACTCTAACATCAGACGATATTCTAGTAAATAAAATTACATCTTCAAATCAAAGGTCGTCGGAAAGTAATTCCAGAATGGGCGTAACAACCGATTAAGTAAGTCATATTACTTACGAAGGCTTCAGATTTATCATAATTACAAAAATTATAGACTCGATCTCGACAAGCTATCAATTTAATTTCTACACTTATACATAAAATACGTATGTAGATCGTATAAGTGCAGTTAATACGTAATTGGTATATAAGAATGTTAACAGTGTAATTTGATCTGATGTAATGTTGAGTAGATTTCATAATCTTCATATGTATTTGTTGCATTAAATTAATATTTAATATAAGACTTGTATAAACACTGCGTAATTTTAATTATCTAAATTCTAAATAATTATCTCAAAAGTATTACCCTCTACTCTAGCGCCACTAACACTCTTATATAACAATATCCTTTCTATCTGAAATTTTTATTTCGCGTAGATTCTACAAGAATGATCCGCAAGCAACAACCCGTCCAGATTTCCTTCTTTGCGTTTGACATTCGAGAAGGTATAAAATTACTTTGAGGCTCCCAGCATTGCGGCAGACATTACCTTCCATTTGATGGTACTGCTTGGCTATTTTCTTGCTTCGGGCAATAAAAATATGTGACAATTAAACATGTGCAGATTAAAGTTATTATTGTTTGGCATAAAGCACCAGCAACATAATACCACTATGGTTTACACTTTACAGTAAGTAGGTACATATATCATACGCTATATCTGTAATGTATGTAGGTACACCGGATGTTTACGTAATGTGCCATAAGCCTATCATAGTAAATGAATCTCATATTCTATCTACACCCAATATTTTTGTGTCTAGCATACTAAATATAGAAATATTTGCTTTTCATAAGTTTCATTTATATATGCGGCATCTAAAAATGAAAAGATTGACCGTGACTCCACAGGAATAGGAAAGTGTTATTTCTTGTTTTCACTGGTATAGTGAAAATATTGAAAAATTAGAAATTAGGAGGGGAGACCGCAACACGTTGAAGTAGGGGATGAAAAAATAATAGTTTCAAATGTTGAGTATCTTTAAACAGATCTTGAAAGATCATAACGATGTCTAGTCATTGTCATGGAAGATACATGCCTCGAAATCATTAAAAAGTTCACGTACTCTTTCTTTTAGCATATTTTGTTTTTTTACAAATTATACAATTATACTAAAGTATACCACCCCGCGGCTGCGCTAAAGGTTAACCTCTACTGCGTATCTCTTGTTTAAAGAGCAGGCGTTAATACAGGTTACATTGTTTTACATTTTTATGTTAGTGCTATTTGCCCCCGGAAGATTCACTTTATTTTATGTCGAAAACTATCCATCTATGCGTTGATCTGTAAACTTCATAAATGAATAAAACTTGTCAAAAATTACAAAAAAGACAAATCCTATTTTACTATGCGGGATAACCTTTACATAAATTTCTATCTCGAAATCTATCCCTTTTCGAAAATGAAAGTATCCGATAACAATCCATATTATATATATCGAATATAAGCCAAATTGGTCCAGTATATTTCCCGTAAAAGCGTAGCAGACAGAGTTACTTTCGAATTTATAATATTAATAGAGATTACATCAGAATCATCCATCACACATTAAGCCATAAAACATGAAAACCATATACGTAGTTTAACACGGTTGTATGCGTAATAAATAGAATCGTTTACACAGGTAAATACAATGGTTTTAAGCGAGTGAATCACTGTGGTAACACAATGAGGGAACACGGTGTGCTTCGAATGACAATATGAAACGTACAGTATGACACGACATTGACGAATCGTGTTAGCTATACAGACTGTTTCGATGTTTTATTTCGTGCAATATAAAAAAAATATTGTTACATACCGACAAAGAAATGCACACCTGGTTTATTACCTTCCCCAGCATTAGGACTTATTTTGTTTACTTTGTGTTTAAATTTTGCAATTAGACAACAGCCTTTTGTTATTGTTTTCGTTTATGGCAGTTCGCAGCAATAATTAAGCAGGTGTGCAGATAACGTTTTCTTGGAAAACTCAGTCCGCGCAGTCGATTGTTCTATTGTACAGTTTACTATAAAACAATGCCCGATCGGAGGGGTGGGGCAGTCTAGCGAGAACAACGATTAAAGCAAGACGAGTGAGTACATTTGATAAGCGGTATATTGACGGACTTTGCGCGTGTTACTGAATCGTGCTGTTTGTACTGGTTGTATCCAGTTATATTTGTACCTGTTTTATACGTGTTTGTATAGTTCTAATAAATTCTACAGTAATTCCAACGGCATTTTAATTCGAGTTCTGTAGCTCGAAACAATATATAGATTCTCGAACTTCGTAATTCAGACTAATATATATACATACATACATATTACATGTAAGAAATACATAAGTTAATATAAACTACGTAACAAATCGCTGCCAGAGGGAAGCGTCCCCAAAAGGATGGCTGCGTTGCCACGCTGTATGACATGCTTCGTTGCGAAAAATACGAACCCTTCTGATCACGGGAGGCATCAAATAGTTTTTAACATAATTTTATAAATGAAAATAAAATGATGAAAAATGTATTTTCCTTTTTCTAAAACCTAAATGTAATTTTATACAAACTAATGTGATCAAATTCATACGTATTTATGAATAAGTAGCGTTTCACCCGTGGCTGTGTCGCGTGAAAAAACCCGAGGTAGTAAGTAGCTCCATGTTACTTCTGTCTTCTATCTCCATCTGCCCAACACGCCAATAATTAGAGTCGAGAGTGATACAGAATAGAACATTAGAATCTCACATTATTACAACCCCACATAACTTAGAGGTTTCCTGATACTATTGTATACGTTTATGAGATTATTTTATAGATATTAAAAACCCGCCTAGTGCGTGCGCGGTTATACAAATTTTCATAATAAATATCAAGTGAAGTCCGTTCTATATAGGAGTATAAAAGAACTAAAATTTGTATTCACATTAAACAGTCCGCTCGGGGGGGCCTGACCTCCGCGACCCTCAAGTCCGTTCTTGCATGGAAATTAGCATGCAAACGATCTCGGACCCACAAATAACCATTCATGTCAGTGCTTCGTGAATATTAAGGCTGTTGTGTTTTATTTCTTGGAAATGTGCGTAATGTACCTGGTACAAGTTAACTTTGGAAATAGTGACATCAGGTTATTTTGGTAACTTTTAGCTTTTACAAGCTTTTATTTTTACTTGCAATGGATGTACCTATGTATGTATATATGTATGTATGTAAGTTCGGGTGGTTTTTTGCAAGCTAAATTTGACCAACTTCCCGGTTTCCGATTGAGCTGAAATTTTGCACGCATATGTATATCGCGTGACATTGCAATAATATGGTAGCATAGAGTTGATCTGATGATGGTGTCGGAAGGTGGCCATAGGAACTCCTGTACTAAACAAGATAGACCTCGTCGTGTTTGGGCTCGTTTTACTTGTCTTGGCTAGCACTCTGCTGCTACATGATATCCAGGATCTCAAAAGCTTGTATTTAAAACCTTTTTAAAAAGCACGTTTTTTTCCTGTAATGACTTTTTAATATACAAAGAAAATTGATACTAATGAATATTAGTTGTTTCTA
Organism: Dendrolimus punctatus; assembly: GCA_012273795.1. Classification (NCBI taxonomy): domain Eukaryota; kingdom Metazoa; phylum Arthropoda; class Insecta; order Lepidoptera; family Lasiocampidae; genus Dendrolimus; species Dendrolimus punctatus. The sequence continues at coordinate 1,493,484 of CM022532.1, read as the reverse complement.
TCTAGAATCTCTAAGTTCATAAGTAGAATACTGATCTTAGGTCATTTATAAGTAAAGCGCGCAGAAGGCTGGCTAGAATGCTTCGCTAGAACGCCTTACTGATCCATTTTCCAAGGTAGGCACCAGCCTTCTAATCACCTGAAGAGGTGATTAGCCGTGTCAGAGCTTACTGTACCATCGTGGCTTTAGGACCCTACGATCTAAACGTATCAACAGCAAACAGCGCTATTAAGTAACTCTCACTGAGAGGCCTTTAATTTCTTAATACTTTATTTACATGTATTTAGAGCTTTTAAGTAATAGTAGCTCATTGAGAAAAGCACCCTCTCCTTTCATTGTCGAGATACAGATCTTAGTAAACTGTTTGTAGTGAAAGAAAACGGTGAAAAAACAAGCACCAAATTCAGACCAGAAATTCTTGAAACTCGCCAATTCAAATTGGAAATATCGTATGAATGACGTGATCCTTTAAAACAATTTAGAGGCCAGAGTCTAAGTTGTGGGCTTATGTCCATCGTGTCCCTGGTCTACCACTGATATTTTAATAGTTTATACGTTGTTATATTTTACAGCGCAGATTAGACATTGTTCTTGCAGTTTCTTGATTTTGATGGCTGAATGTTGGTGCGGTTAACTTACTAGGCCGCAGACAAATTTATTGTACAAAATCTTCTGCCCTTTTTCTAAAAAAAACTTTTTATTTAATGAATCTACATGTAACAGCGGGCATCGATTGACGATATGATGTACTAAGATGAACAGATTCGTAAGTTAATTTAGTCCGGACTTGATTGCCGATGGAATAAATTCCTTAACCACAATCTCTGTTATTTACTTTAAGTATATTCAGGAGTGGACATCAATTTGCTAATGACGACGACATACAGACTAAGGGCAACAGGTTAATAAGTTATTTAAGGGTTTTTCAACTACAATAAAAAGCTCTTGATCTTTATTGTCTTACTACTTAGTTTACAGTCTACTTTATACGTGTTTCTTTTTCAATATTCTTGATTTTAATATCATCATGACAAAGACCAACACCTATTAACCAAATTTTTTTAATATGATTCCGGAAGCAATTATTGTCTAAACGTTACAAAATATTAGTCAGCAGTCTGTTTCTAATGTTTTTTGTTACAAGTGATTGTACTCTGACCATAAAGTCAGAATTAAACAGAAATATCGTTTAACAGACCTTAACTTTAATCCATACTAATATGCCTCTACGAATGTGAAAGTGACTTAGTTTATAATGTTTGAATAATTGTTTTTTCTTTTTCATAGTCTTGAGAATGAACGGATTATCATGAAATTTCATACATAGAACTTACATAGACATATCATATAATGTTAAGTAAGATATTTGCAATTTTAACATACATTGTATAACGGCACAATTCTATTCGTGTAGGAAGAGGGAAAGAGTACTACTACTTGCTGCGGTCGGGAGACCTGGCAAAAGAGGCGAAAGAACAGCCCCAGCCAGGTGGTAGAGCATTTACCCATCTGGATGGCTACCACTGCTTGTCTAGGCTCTAAAGTATGCCGCCATTACAAACTTATGCTCTGGGATGGAGCTAGGTTCCAGTAAGCCCTTCGTAAGTAGCACTTTCGTAGAACCTTTGGTGTTGCAAATGTTCATAGACGATGGTAAACCATGTCGGTCGGTGGCAATCTGCCTGTCTACTGTACTCACGCAATAATAATGACTTATAAATACGATATATTTGTCTCTCAAATTATGTTTTTTTTTTCATTAAAACTATTTTTTGCATTAGATGTAGCCATAGCCTTTAACTTCAAGTAAATAAAGGTCAAAATAAAATTTCCATTGATAATGTTGCACATACAAATGCGTATAATCGTTTCGCATCGTAGTCTTAAAAGTGATATTAATAAGTATGTTCAATTTCTTATAAATATTTAACAAATTAAACATTAAACACCCATTCAATGAAAACTAACAACCGTGAGAACCCAGTCTGTTTGCTATAACAATCTTATCTCAATTACTCTTAAACGTGTATTGTTTTATCTTCATTCACTTAAATGAATCAACTTTAGGAAGCATACACAGTACACGTACAATCTATAACCCGCTCGCTCCGAGGAATCTTCAGGAACATTGACGTAATAACCTAGTGCAATGAGTTACGGTCTAATTCATATGGAGTTACAGTAAGTTTGTAGATTTTGAAAGCCGTAAAGAAGCCTTCAAACTTTCTCTAGGTCATTATGAATAAACCGTACTCGATATAGTCTTATCGATATTAAGTGATTAAGGTATGAGGGTTTAAAAAGAAAAGAGATCGTTCTAGAATAAACCAAAGTAGGAAGAATTTCGATATTTGGTAAAATTGAATAAATTCTTCCAGGTGTGCGGCTGTGAAGTTTACATGAACATAGCTACATGGAAAGCTAGTTCTTATAGGTCCCGCCACGTAAAAAGAACGCTGAGCGCTAGTGGAGGGGATGTGCCTGCGCAGGTGTAGTCATATCCTAAAGTATCACTCCGCCTCGCCCCCTTCATACCATCAATTTGATCGATAAAACGCTCACTGCGCAGGTTCAGAGCCAGCGTTCTTTTTACGTGGCGCGAACTATACATTATAAATTTCGTCACGCCTGTTCCCAGTGGGGTAAGTAGAGGCGATGGGTCTCCACCTGCTACGATCCTAACAAACACTTTTCCCTTCATCAACTTTCAAGTGCCTCTTCATACATGAGCATTTATTTAAAGTGCCTTTTATCTGACCATTCCTCGAGATATCTTCAATTGGACCACGATGACTAGGTCGTAAGCTAGTTCTTCAATAAGTAAAAAATAGATTCAAGACCCGTATCCAAATATAGCTCATGACCTACGGCTGAGTCAAACAATAATATCCGCCCAGCATGGAATGATATCACGTGAGCCGGCGATTATTTTGTTTACCTGGATAATATTGGCCGAACCTTTAATGTCAAGTTCAAACCGGCAAGCCATATTTGTAATTTCGCAATCATATTAATCATTGGAGTTGCAAATTTGATAGTAATGGCAATGGAACTCGATACTTGCGTAATGTGTGTTAAAGTTCACATATTATGTATCTATCATAGTAGTACTTGAGATTAGTATTTTGACAGACATACAGACAGACGTCAGAATAAGTAAACTTAAAAAGTGATTTGTCTGAGTAAGGGAGAGAAAGTGATGAATTAAATAACTGCATGATAAATGGATTTGGAAACTGAAAGTATTGCCAACAATGTCTACATTCAATACATTCAAAATTTAACTAATAAATTAACTACATCAGCTCCTAGTAGTATAATGTTCTCAATATAATTTTACATTCTACCAATAACGTATAACATTATAATCAACCGTTATATAGAGAAACTACTTTATTACATATCATTTACAATAAGCTGAAGAAATTTATAAATAATCAAATACAATAAAACAAAACTTAACTTATCTGTATTGAATTCTATCCACAATCAAAACATTAAAAGCCAACATAACATCATTATATTTATAAGTTTGTATGTGACCAAAATGGTTTTTATTTATTTATTAACTAATCTACGTACTCGAGTTCCGTACCCTTTTTACAACTTAATTATTGTTAGTTTTTTTTTGAATTTATACACGCTTATTGTTTGTGTTATTATGTGTGACACTAATTTTATGATTTTTGTGTTTGTTGTGTACCTTAAGAATAACTTATATATATTTTTTTCTAATTTTAATACTTAACTTATACTAATGTAGAGTGTATCTGTTACATGCGGGTGTTGTGAGAAAGTGCATGTGCAGTGTATGTCTTATGTGACCAAAATGGTTCTAGTATTTTATTTTTAGAACTATATTACAATTT